>CM055817.1:30134566-30177617 GCA_029582265.1 Zoroaster sp. YZ-2022
GTCATTGGTCAAAGGCGATGTGGGCGGAACTAACTCGTTGGGAAAAACGATTCATGTGCTTGCGCCTTGCCGCGCCCTGCCTTCTAAATAAGGATATCCCGTACGCCATGTAGGCTTTGGATAAGGACATGATTTTGCGTACTAAAATAATATTTGATATTATTAAACTAACAAACTGCAAAATTTACGAATCTAAAATCAGAACTTGAATATTAATAATTATGTTCCTATCACAATGAACTTTAGTTAAATGTCAATAAACCTGTCAATAAACCTTGTTTCTTGTATGAATGAATTTTACAATTTGGCCCCTTTTTCAAAATGGGACCAAACTTGACTATTCCTAGAGAGGCCATCGAGATCGTCAAACACGACACTGTGCCACAGGACATCGGTTTCTTCATCAGCGACATTTGGCGACCTATACTACAGACTGAAGGATCTTTCATATCCAAAGTCCATAACCCACCCCAGACTGAGGATCCCCTATATCCTAAGTCAACCACCTCCTTCCCCTGTGCTTGTTAACAACTGATCTCAGTTCAGTGAGCCACACCCTCTCCCCAACCCCTAGGATCCTAGTCTCCTAGTCTCACAGTTTCCGCCTGCGCGCCTCAACGAACTAATCCTCCAGCATCCATTCAGGGATGATCCTCCAGCAGTCTACTTAAGCAGCAGTATTTCCAGAGTCCGGCATTCTCCTGAGGACGATCAGAGCATACTGATCGAAACGTCGAGTTGTACCCCAGTTCTTTTCAGAACTATTACTACTCAATTGAGATTCCACATGGTGTCACCGCAATTAGTCTTACTTATTTGACTATTCCTATTGAACGTGGCATCGTGTTGATCGGTCAGTCAAGGAATGAGCTCAAAATTTAGGGATGCGCACTCATCAAAATAACTTAACAAAACGTATCGGTGTAAGTTTTGTCTACTTTTAATTAGTATTCAGCCAATTTTGCCCTCCATCAATGTTTGACGATCCGTAATTCTCAGCTCATCATAAGCAACGCATTTCATCCCTCATAAACGTCTTTATCAGTGATAGGACTAGAGATTAGGTGATTGTAAAAATATGCTGCCCGATTGAAAGGATCCTACTGTTGGTTTCAAAGACAATGACCGACTTAACACCTCCTTTTTATGTCTTTCTTTGAAACAAACTGTCACCTTGTCGGCAGATGTATACAAAGAGAGCTCGGTATCGGCGGGTAAATAAAATAATGTAAATGTTGGTGATATGCTGAGGGATGGTCATGGCACATCAAAATAATTACACAGCAAACCAATTTCAACACCACTTTTTATTAGGACAACAATTAATGTGGACGTCCCTATAATAAAAATGCCTCTATTAACGCATCATGGTGCACACTCCAGTGCAGACATAACCAGCAGTTATTGTCCCACTAATCCAATTACTGTGAACAATAGGCAAACATTCCATCCTGAGCAGCTAGTTTGATACTTGTTTGTAGCATGCCGCAGCAGGTATTTGAGTCTTAATGATTGATACAATGTATCAGTTGGACAAAGTGTATGGAAAACGTCCGTAAAATACACAAGGCGTTATCTTGAATAAAATTGCTCCTAAAGTGTAAACATTACATTGACAATAGTCAAAATTTCTGTTCACACCGCTGAAATGGTAAGTCCCAATTTTAAAAGTCGTTTACGGTACTCGGAACCGAAAATGGAACCGGGTAATGAAGTTCGGTCGGATCCGGATACCGGATACCGGCACAGCCCTAATTTGATGTGATTTGTCTCAAGGAATATCATTCGTCACCGTTTTCACGAAGAGCCACATATCTCAAATGGCGTGATTGAGATTGCATTTATACTGTGCTTAGGTTAAAACTGCAAATCTGCAAACTGGTTTGCAGTTTAAAACCCTTACATAATCCATTGACTAACTAATTTATTTTAAAATATTACATTGCCATAGTAATTATTGGCAATTGCCATAGTAACTAGTCAAAGATATGTGTCTCTTGGTGAAACCTTAAAAAAAATTTGAGATAGAGAAATAAATTTTTCGACCTGTTTTAATTTTCCGTAGTGACGTAGTAATGACGTCATTGATCATAGTTTTGATATGTGATATTTCAAAGAATATTTCATACACAGGAACCATGTCAAATTCCCATTCACATTGCCTCCAAATCTCAACACGAGGCCTGATTTTCATGAAATAAATATCTTGGAATAATTTGAAGTATACATAATTTATGTCCATCATCATCCATTTGTTCTCCACCTTACTGAGCAGGCAAGATTACATTATATAGCTTTTAACACCTATTTTATTTTCCCCAGCTTTGTCAAATTATACATCAAATTGAAGCTATGAGATATATAACCTTTTAAAATCGTTACTTCGTGTGCCACTAATTTGACCATCAAAGCATTTATGGTAACTCATTTCACAAGAATTACAAGTATTAATGTAAGGAATTCAATTGTGTTTTTGTTTTCTAATAGGTCATTAGTTCCTGAGATATTGGCTGTTGAACTTAGAAAAGTTGTGAGATTTAAGCAATACGTTAGAAATTAACAAGTGTGACTTGAAGACTATGTTTTATTTTAAATTTGATGTTTTGTGGTCAGAATATAAAATAAAAATAAAAAAAAGACAAGATTTCCCTCAGGAGGTATGATTTTTCATAATATATAATAAAAATAACATATAATTTATACTAAAACAAACTTCTGGTTCAGTCATCCAATAAAATTTAAATTTTCCCAAACCCGAAAATTTCCCGGGTTAATCATGTAAAGTCATACACAAAATTTTCCTCATAATATTGGTGTCAATTACCCAAATTTGGAAAAATTTCCCCAATTTTTTCTGAAGATAGAAAAAATATACATTTACAGAATAGTGATTCAGAATTTTTCCCTTTAAAATTTTTGGTTTCGAAAAAAAAGGAGGGTCAGTTTAAAGGGTAAAGTTTTTGAACGAAATGTGGCATGGTTAGGGTTTTTAAGATGGGGCCCAAAGAGGAAAATATTTTTTGTGGTTCTGAGATATGTTTTTTGAAATATTAAACTTTGATTTGGTGAAATTCGATATCTGATCCCTTAACTATGACGTCAAAACCCTAGGAAAAATTTTCATGTTAAGGTCTAACTTTTGGAAATTTTAAAGTTCTGTACCAGAATAATCTAAAAATGCAAAAGTTTGGGGGGGTATTTTTACTATGTTTATATGGCCCAACTCCCGGGGTTCCCCGTCATTATACATTTTACTAGATCAACAACAGATATTGCTTAATAATTTTGTGGGGAAATTTTGGGGGCCCAAATCAAAAATAATAAAATTCCTCAGTACTATTTTGTTCTAACATTTTAAAAGGAAATTCCTAGAAAGACCAGATGTTTGAGGCCCTGAAAAAAAAATTTCCCAAGGTGAAGACTGCCACAGATAGGATAATTCCATATAAAAAAATTTTGAATCATACAAACCCCCTTTGATGAATGGAAAACTTCAAATGCGGGCCTTTGGGATCACAAAGCAAAACTCCACACACCTTGTAGAGTAGCAAAAATTGGATACCGTTTGATCTAAATATAAACGAATCATATAAAAACAATAAATGTTTTAAAAGAGGGACGAAAATAAGGGGGTCATGCTAAAAAAACAAATAACTTAGAATCCCCTCATAATGTTATTATCAGGATGAGGGGATTGATGTAACTTCAAAAAAAATTTGCTATTTTAAAAATGATCCCTTCAGAAAAATGCCTTTAAGTTGGGTTTTACAATGGAATAGAAAGTTACATGTGACGTCTTCCCCTCCATGATGGGGGACTTTTTTCTTTAAACTCAAAAAAAAGGTGCTGATATTTGTTTCTGGTCAAATTTTGGTGAAAAAATTTAATCCCAGTATCAAGTAAACCAATCCCAACCACCACAAAGACATAAGAACGACTAGTATTAGGGAGGAATACAGACACTATAGTGAAAATTAACTTTTACTTTTTACCAAACCATTACTCCACCGGATGTCAACCCTCACATGCCAGTAAATATTCAATAAAATATTTTTACGGGCCCGGGTTGCCCAAAAATGAGATGGGTTGGAAAAAAGTAGGGTTAAACCGCAAAAGTTGCCCCCTTTTTTTCCGGGGAAAGAATAAAACATTGGGGATAAAGTTTAAAAATTGTTTTTGAAAAAAAATCACAATTTTCTTAGGTTGGGGGGTATGGGGAGGGGATAAAGGTCAGTCAGGAGGAATCTCATCCACACAAAACACACTTTTTGGGGTTTGTCCCAAAGATTTATTAATTCCCTTGGGGGTTGGGGCTTTATATGTTTTCTAGGCTATTGAACAATTCTCACTGAATGGGAAAAAGGCCAAATGAATTACCCCAGTAAGGGGAATCCCTTTCTATAATTGCAAAACAACCCCATCACCCCCCCCGATTTGCTTTTTCCCCCTAAATTTTTGGGTTGGCACATGTTGCCCCACCAACACACCTCATTTTTTTTTTCCAATTAAACTCATATTAACTCACCCCTCTCATTTTTCTTCATTTATTATTTTTTTTTTTATGGGTTTTCATTTTTGTTTATGTTATAAGACCTGGGCCCTTTTTTTAAAAACAAATTTGGAGGGACAGACTTTTTGCTTAATAATAAAAAAAACAACAAATGTTGGTTGGGATTGAGGGGTTTAAACCATTTTGAAAAACAGGATGCCCCCTTTTCAAGTGGGGTTACTAAAACAGATTTAAACAAGTAAAAGCATCTCTTTTTTGGTTGAGTTAAGGGGGTATATTTCGCTGACATGAAAAACATGCAGAGTTAAAAAACAAAAACAAAACGAACATGTATATTTTACAGGTTTGCATCATGTACTTTCATTTTGTGGGAAAATTACACAATGAAGATTTTGCAACGGATGCCCTTTTGACTTTGACGCTGGCACAGTTTTTTTAAAAATTTTTTTTCCCGGACAATATAGCATCTATCCCAAAGCTCAGTCAATTTTCCTTAGTTAAAAAGCAAACTTAAAACTGTGGAGGTAAAGCAAAAAAGGGGAAAAGTAGACTAATATGGTTTTTACGAAATAGATGCAGTACTACAGTACAGTTTCGTCCGTCACGAACCCTATTGGATTTGCATGCGATAATTTATGTCTGATAGGCTAACTTTCAAACCACATTCTAGGCCCAAAATACCCCTAAATAATGTCTACTTTTCCCTTTTAAAAATGCAATTATATTTTTTCCTTTTTGGGAAAAACCCTTTGGGTTTTTTGTATTTTTCTTGGGGTTTAAAAAAACGGCCAAAAATTTCCCCAGTATTTTTTTGTAACCGAAAAATTTAAAAGGGCCGCCGAAAACGTTTTGCTAGGTAAAATGTCACGGATCAGATACGCAATGTGATTGGGGATTGCCTGAAGGGGTTTTAAAGGAAAGCACTTTATCATTGCCACTGGGTTGCGTGAAAAACCAGGGCAATCTCGAGCAATCTATTGCCAGCAACTTTATTGCCTGAAAAAATTTCCCGGAAAAAAGCCCCCGCGACAAGGCTTTTCGTTTTTGGCCAATATTAAAATCCCCTATATTGCTGTGTGTATTTATTCCGTAAGCGCGATATGAGCTATTCGTACATACAGGGGAAAAGGGAATTCAGCATATTGTTTCACTTAACCTTCCGGTTTCGGCCGGAAGTAAGAATCAGATTGGGTCACGTCTGAAAGCAAAGTACTGTGACATAGTTCAAGATCTTTAAGATAATAAAAAGATTGTGGCTCCTCTTCTATAGTTCGCAGATATGATTTTTTAACTTTTTGAAATGTTCAACTTCCGGTTTCGCTTGGGAAAGGAAAGGTCGATTAGGTCACGTCTAAAAACCGAAAAATCACATAATTCAAAGATCTTTCAGTTGATGCAAAAAATTGGCAAAATCTCTTTTATGAGGGGAATATGAATTTTTGGGAAATATTAAAGTTTGATTTGGCGTAATTCGACACCCTGATGACGTAATCATGACGTCTGGCAAACGGTTTCGTCTGTGATATGTTTTCTGTTTAATGTGTTAAGTTTGGAAGGCTGTAAATGCTCAGCAAGGATGCCTTTGTTTCCAGACAAGCGCCACTGAAAGTAAACAAAACAATTCAAAAACAATAAATTGTTCTGCTGCGCGTTCGAACACCTAAAAATCGAACAAAAACTAGACAGCAGTGTTTGTGATGTACAAACACATGAGTGTTCTAAAGTTTTGTCAGAGACGGTGATGATGATCAGAGATGTTTTTAAAGTAACTTTGCGTTATTGTTTTTAATATTAAAACTTTGACTTCGGTTTTAGACGGAGTAAAAAGGTCAAAATTAAGTCACCTTTGTGTAAATATTTGTCGACAGTTAACGATCATACAATAGTACAAAATTGTTAATTCCCCTCTTTGTTGTTGAGATATGATTTAAAAAAAAATAAGCACGACTTCCCGGTTTGGACAGGAAGTAAGGTCAAGTGGGGTCTACCTTTGTGTAAAGCATATTTTTCGACAATTAAATACCACAAGGGTGAATTGCAAAAATGTCTTTTACCTCTTGTAGTTGTTGGATCCAATTTTAAATATTAAACTGACGCCAGTTTGGAAAGGAATAAGATCAAGTAGGGGTCACCTTTAATTTATTTTTGACAATTAACGATCTAGCAATAGTTACAAAAAGTCATCGATTACTCTTTTGTAGTTGTTGAGATATAGTTGTTCATATTAAAACAACTTCAGTTGGACAAATGGTCAAGTTGGAGTCCTTTTGCCATCTTTAATGATGCTGATCCTTGCAGTTAAGATTGCAAAATTTACGATCCATTTGTACGAAATACAGTAACACTGCTGGTGACAGTGCGGTCAATTCGATTGGCATGGGCTCCATTGTGACCGAATCGTTGGCAATCCATTTTCACTGGCAAATTTCCCAGACTACACTAACAGCGTCGATTAACCCATGGAGCTCCATTGGCAAAGGTGATGCCAGCGCCGCGTGCATAACTATGATTCATGCAACATAAAGGTGAAACGTTTTATCTATTGTCCTTTGATTTATCGAAATTCATTATCATTGACTAATCGCGAACGTAACAACTCATGTTTCATCTACTTATTGGTTCTGAAGCCATACCAAGTTTCAAGTTCGTGTGAAGTTTGCGGTATGTGTTTTTGCGGACGAGCGTCGGGAGGAAGAAAGAAGAAGAAGTAAAAACGTACAAAAAGCAATATTAGATGTTTCGAACTTTGCATGCCGAACACACTAACAAGTGTTCGCTGTGGCTCGAACCTAACCGAACAAAAAAGGGTGTTCGCGCTGTGGCTCAGACTAACTAAGTTCAGGTTTGTCTCGACACAGGCTCTGATGTTCGGAGGATGTGGGTCAAATTGGGGTCAACGTTCATATTTTGGCGACGGTGTACGATCTGACCTGATGCTAAATTGTTTTAGTTACCTCTTTGCTGAGATATGATTTTTGGATTGTTCGGTGTGTGCCCAAACGCCTCTTCTTCTTCTTCTTCTTCTTCTTCTTCTTCTTCTTCTTCTTCTTCTTCTTCTTCTTCTTCTTCTTCCTTAACTTCTTCTTCTTCTTCTTCTTCTTCTTCTTCTTCTTCTTCTTCTTCTTCTTCTTCTTCTTCTTCTTCTTCTTCTTCTTCTTCTTCTTCTTCTTTATTCTTCTTCTTCTTCTTCCTTATTTATTCTTCTTCTTCTTCTTCTTCTTCTTCTTCTTCTTCTTCTTCTTCTTCCTTTATTCTTCTTCTTCTTCTTCTTCTTCTTCTTCTTTTCCTTCTTCTTCTTCTTCTTCTTCTTCTTCTTCTTCTTCTTCTTCTTCTTCTTCTTCTTCTTCTTCTTCTTCTTCTTCTTATGCTTCTTAGTCTTCTTGTAATTCTTATTCTTCTTCTTCTTCTTCTTCTTCTTCTTCTTCTTCTTCTTCTTCTTCTTCTTCTTCTTCTTCTTCTTATTCTTCTTCTTCTTCTTCTTCTTCTTCTTCTTCTTCTTCTTCTTCTTCTTCTTCTTCTTTGTATTCTTCGTCTTCTTTTTCTTCTTCTTCTTCTTCTTCTTCTTCTTCTTCTTCTTCTTCTTGTGTTCTTCTTCTTCTTCTTCTTCTTCTTCTTATTCTTCTTCTTCTTCTTCGTCTTCTTTATTATGTATTCTTCTTCTTCTTCTTCTTCTTCCCTTCTTCTTCTTCTTCTTCTTCTTCTTCCTTCTTCTTCCTTCTTCTTCCTCTTCTTCCCTTCTTCTTCTTCACAGGGTAGAAATTCTTTGTGCACCTCGAGCTCTGATTGTGACGGTTATTTTCCCGAGTTTGGTCCCCCCCTCTGTCAATTGTTAACGCAGTGTGTTATTTATACTGTAGATCATTATAGTGTGTTTTAAGTCCTTACTTTTTTGCTAAAGGGTTTTGAAGGGTGTTTTGTTTCTTAATTTTGGTTTGTTTTCCTTGCAAGACTAGCCGTTATAGCCAATCAAGCAGTAACAATAGCGATATTCTTGTTGCACTTTTGGGCTTATAACTTTCACTGAGACGGTGTCACGTTTCCTCAACCATGAAATTCGCTTTAACAATTACTGAAATCTTTTGTTAAAAGCATTACCTGATACCCACATTGTCTCAGCCTCCCGTATTTTCAAACAACCTATTGCGTGTACCTAAATTCGTAATGACGTGGACACACGCCATCCTGGAGGGTTTGAACATAACAGTAATTCATAAAATCACTGCACTTGTCAGACCCGCCATTCGTATTGTTTTCTCAAATGTATATCCGAACGATCCCCAACGCCGTTCTTTTGAGAAATAATGTTGCTGATTTTGTAAACTGGTGTCCCCAATCGATCCATTCCCTTAGGAATTAAAGACTCGAACTTATCCCATGTCATGTCTTTCCAGAGAAGACAAGTTGTATGTTCTGATTAAACCTAACATAACCTCCCAGACCACCTTAATCTGTGTCAAGCAACTGGCGGCAAACTACCGGGTGTTTATCTCTACCGAATCAATAAAGTGTTTCAACTGTGGTGAATTCGGTCATATGAGCTAAAACCTGCAAGAAAACTCTACTTCTCAACCCGATGCTCAAGAACCTTCTACCGAAGACAACCCTCTGAACCCAAAACCAACATTCATTCACTCCAAAAATAAATCTGATCCCCAAACATCCTGCCAAAATTCCAAGCCCTCCTAACACTCCGAAAAGAGCCACGTTCTTTCCGATTCCCATCCACCTCCAAATCACCCTCCCAAGCAGAAACCCCTCGTCCTCCTCCCAAAACACCCCTGTACACCCCACCCTCCTCCACCAAACCAACAGTCGTCAGCTGTTTTCAACCCCTGCCATCCGCCAATCACCCCACCTTCCCCAACCAGCCGCTACTGATACCATTCCCCTAACACTCTCAGAAAAGAACACGTTCTTTCGATTCCCATACCACCGTCCAATCACCCACTCCCAAACGAAACCCCTCGTCCCTCCTCCCAAAAACACTTACCTGCTTTTACCCCCCTCCTCGCCACCAAACCAACAGATCGTCGGCTGTTTTCAACCTGCCATCCACTCAATCACCCCCACCTTCCCAACCAGCCGCTATTGATACCATTTCCCTAATTGCAAACCCAGTGAACCCACTGGGGCCTTTTCGTCACCTCCATTGCCTTCAGCAATTTCCCCCTTTTTCCACTGTCGTTTCTAAGAAGAAACGACAGCCAGTCCCTGGCCAAGAGCTACAGAGGTCCCGCCACCCCCTCACCACCGGCTAATACCGCTACCCGCCTCTCCCAATCCCTCCGCCCTCCTACTCCTCCTACACCTGCCGATGGACGACCAGGGATGGCAGCGACAACGAATCCGTCTCGTCTGACGCATGGCCAATCCGCCCCCGGAAGATTCGACGACGATTTCTCCCTCCTCAGATTCCCAAAGGCCCCCTCAAAAATGAGAAATGATCAAATTTCTCAAATGTGTGAAATCCAGCAAAAAAGCTTTGCTAATTGCCCGTAAATTCACACTGATATTCCCAGGCTGGGTCAAACAGCTTAAACCCCTCCAGAAATAGCCCCTCAGCTTCCAGAGCGCAACAGCAACAGAGGGTTAGGCTTTTAATTCGGGCACTTGATCCTGATGAACCCCTCCTTCTTCATAAACAATGATTAGTTCTTTTTTCTATTTTGTCTTGGCTCTAAGCTTTGCCACGCTGAACACCAGCGGGTGCTCAGAAAATTTAAGAATCTCAGTGTCAAAACTTTTTGATTTAACTCTCCATAACCCGGATGTTGTTCTCCTGCAAAAAAAAGAAACCTATAACTTGACCGGGGAAAATTCTTTGTGTTGGGAACATTGGCCTTATCACGTCCACTGCGCACAGGGTGAGACGCCTGGGACAGGAATGTTACAACTTGTTTAAAAAAAAACTGCAAGACTTTAATATCATTACCGCTGTACTATATTTTAAAAACTATCTTTTGTATCTCTTAAACTTGACTTTCATTCTCACCATCTACCATGTTTATAATTTCTAATTCCTCCAGAGAAAGACAGTCTAGCCTTCAGAATGTATTAGTTCTTTTCTTTCCTCACTGTACCGAGCACAATGACGGTTTGTTGTTGTTCTCCGACGTGATTTTAACTGTTAACACTGCTAATGCCCTTCTTGACCAAGTTTCTGTAACTCTAATGAAAGAAGATATAAAGTCGCTAATGCTTTAGAAAACTCTTTTAATGAACCGGCGCTAGTGTCAGCGACGTCTGGCGGAGACAAAATCCCCACTAAGTGCGAAATATACCTGGTTCAGAGAAATAATCACTGCCAAGGCTTCCAATGTCCAAAGCCAGACTGGACAAAATCCTTGACTTTCTGATGCTCTTCTCCCTTCTGTCTCTCCTGCAAAAAATTTCACTCATGTATGCCATTTTCAGACCACAGATGCCGTCTCCTCAACATTAAAATCACGTCTTCCAGACGTGAAAGGGAAGCTCGCACTGGCACTTTGATTAATAAATCTCCTCCTCGAAAATAAAGAACTATACTCAACATCATCTTTCTCTTTCTGCAACCAATGGCAATCTCAAAGCCCTAACTATAGTAATATGTTGCACTTGGTGGGATGTTGGCAAATGTCACATCATAAAGCCTTCACTCAGATGTTCCGGCCAAAAAATGCCAGAGCATCAAACGACAGACCATCAAAAATCCTCAATGAAAACATAGGAGTTGCTTTCAGTCTTCGCCAGACTTGTCCCCTGACACTCAGCAAGTTCTCAGAGAACAACGAAATGCTCTGAGATCATTATACGAACAGGAAGCACGGGCGCCCTCATCCGAGCGCGTTTCATGTTTACCAACGAAGTGGACGCTTCGTCCAGCTTTTTCTTCGGTATGGAAAATCGACATCGATGAGCAAACATCTCTCTAAAATTCGGCTCCTCCGGAACTGTCACTAACAACCCGAGTGAAATAAATTCTCTATGTTGCAATTTTATCAAACCCTTTACAAACGAGCCCATACCGAAGAAAAAGCTGGCGAGCGCCTATTTCAAAATATCCCTCTCGATCCCTGTGACGCAGAGGACTGCGATGGCCTTTCACAACCGAAGAATTAGACGTCGCAGTTAAACAACTTAGTCATAATAAATCTCCGTCTCGACGGCTTAACGTCGAATTTTACCAGTTTTTCTGGCCGGCCTAAAAACGATATATTGTCTGTTTTTAATAACTCCATTTTATCTGGCTCTTTACCGGTTTCCTGCAGGAGGCCATAATCACACTTCTCCCCAAAAGGGACTCCTCGACATAGAAAAACTGGCGCCCAGTATCTCTTCTGAATACAGATTACAAGATTTACGCTAAAGTCCTAACAAATAGATTAAAAAATGTCATCAACAAGTCGTTCACTGTGACCAGGTTATTCGGTGCCAGGGCGCTCTATCTTTGACAATATTAATCTCATCAGGGACAGTCTTTTATTTTGTAATTCTAATAATCTTCCTCTGGCTCTTTTAAATCTAGACCAGAAGAAAGCCTTTGACAATGTCGACCACGATTATCTTTTAACACCCTGAAGGCGATGGGTTTTGGCCAACGGTTTTATTTCTTATATTAAGTCATGTATTTCCAATGCCCAGAGTTTAATCAAAGTGGGCGGATCCTCACCTCCCCTTTTCTTTTGAAAAGGGAATCAGACAAGTGTCCTCTCTCCGGCCTACTTTACTCAATCGCCATCGAACCTTTTTTACACACACTTCCGCATCAAACTTAACTGACTTCGGCCTAAAACTTCCCTTGCGACAGTAGATTTTCCAGGTTGTCTCCGCGTACGCGGAATGACATTACTATTTTAACCGATAATCGTGGTTTCGACATTGTCAAAGACGTTTATTCTTTGTACAGCCAAGCCTCTGCTGCTCAGTTAAATTATGTCAAATCCCAGGGTCTGTGGGTCGGTTCGTGGACATCTAGATCTGACCAACCTCCATTTCCCAATGGAATAGTGAGGTTTAGTCTTCCTTGGAATTCACCTTAGCAACTCTAATCATTTCATCCAAAAACTGGCAATCGTGCGACAAAAGCTCGACAAATGTCTCTCCTGGAAACGCTTTTCCTTAAAATGTCTCTCAAAGGTCGGTTCTGATAGCCAATCAACACCGCCTCAAACTTTCACACTCTCGCCACACACTGTGCCCCCAGAATACATCTTAGGTGAATTCCCAAGGAAAACTTATTGATTTTATTTGGAATAATGGCAAACACTGGTTAAAGAAATCTTTATATCAAAGAAACCCAGACAGAGGGGACTGGGACTTTCCTGTCTCCAGGCACGCGTGCTCCACTTTCTGATTCAATTTATTACTTTCTTTTCTCAAAGCATCCCCAACATCATCCATCGTTTGATTTCATCAGGTTTTATTTCCGCCAATATCGAAAACTCAGGGTTCGACCACGAACTCTTCAATTCTATTATCGATTCCATTTTCTCTCACCTACCACATTTCACAGTGAGTTACTGCGTGCCTGGATAACAATAAGAGCTCAATTACAACACTGCCTACGAATTTTCTTCTTTTGTGAATTTACCAGTTAATAGCTCTTTTTCAATGAGATTAACAGGGACGGGTGGCCTCCTGCACAGCGACTTATGGCGCGTGGGATCCGACTCGTTAAACACCTGCTCGACGAAACCACGGTGCATGGCTTCCCTGAACACTACCGAGAATCGACACTGCCTAGGATATCCACCCGATGTCTCCAGCGACTTGGAAAAAACACACAGTATCATTTGTAAACTCTCCAGCGACTTTAACGAAAAAGGATGCCGTCCCGGTCGGGTAAATCTTCTCGTCTCAACCGCTCCCCCCGCCCCCCCCCGGACATCACAATTGAGCCAGATATTGACGTTCTGATAGCTCCTACGAAAACTATCTGGCAATAGCATCAACGCCACTATCAACTCCTTTCCTGCCAAGACAATCACCCATTGGCACAAAATCGGCTACCTCGATGAGAACACTAATTTCAAATGGAAGGAAACACACCGTCTCCCGACCTCAAAAAAAGAAGGTGACATCCAGTTTAAACTTTTCCACAATTTTTGCCGTCGCTACCAGTACTCCACCACATCGACCCGAATCATTCTCCTCAGTGCGGGTGGTGTGGCAAAAGGGCACAAATTGACCATCTTTCATCACCTGTCCGGCTATACAACCATCATGAATCTTCTACCCTCTTCTCCAACGTCTTCTTCCACAAACAACCTTGACTTTCGACTCTACTGGACGCTTATCCCACACGCCAAGGGTCGCGGAAGAAGTCGTCGTCGTCTACAATTATCTCATTATTAGTTTAAAGCTGCTTTTACTGGCTTTATCTCAAATCTTTTTGTAGATCCATTAATTGTATGGCGAAATCGCGTCAAACACAAAATTCTGTCCGACTACTTTTACTAAATCTTCAATAACTTCTCCGCTTTCAAAAACATGGTACATCCATGACGCCATTTTCACTTTAACCGAAAAGAAAATCACTTGGTTTATTTAAAACACGATTTCGCCACTTTTTCCCATTGTTTATGCGCTTAACGCATTTCTTTTGTATAAATTTAATCAATTTGCTTATGTATTCAATTGTGTATATTGTTTTAATATTGATTAGACAATAAAGTTTCAGTTGAAAAGTCAAAAAAAAGTCGTCTTCTTCTTCTTCTTCTTCTTCTTCTTCTTCTTCTTCTTCTTCTTCTTCTTCTTCTTCTTCTTCTTCTTCTTCTTCTTCTTCTTCTTCTTCTTCTTCTTCTTCTTCTTCTTCTTCTTCTTCTTCTTCTTCTTCTCCCCCGCGACTGTCCGGTAACAAACACATACTTGCAAACTTCACATGAACTTGAAACTTGGCATGTACTTAGAACTTAATAAGTAGATGAAACAGGAGTTGTGAGTGACCCCAATTTGACCTTACTTCCTGTCCAAACCGGAAGTCAAAATTTAATATTTAAAAAAATCATATCTCAACAACCACAAGAGGTAAATTCACAATTTTTGCACCATTGTACAGATCGTTAATTGTCAAAAAATATTTACAAAAGGTGACCCCAATTTGACCTTACTTCTTGTCCAAACCGAAGTCAAAGTTTTATATTTAAAAAATCGTATCTCAACAACCACAAGAGGTAAATTAACATTTTGTGCACCATTGTACAAGTGACTTTTTATTAGTCCTACATGTGTTGTTTTTGTACGAACCTGAAATGTACGATCATTAGTCCTTTTTACCTGGAAATAATTATTTTGCGATCGTTTCATTGTAAATATTTTTTGTTTACAAAGTTCGTATAGCCTTGACATTCTTCACATCGCTTTAACGACCACAAGAGGGCGAACTTCCAAACAGGATGCTCGTTCGATTAGGTTGCACTCAGGGCTCACCCGCGTGACGTACTTGGGTTACCTAGGGAAGCTACTTCAACACACCTAAAACCCTGTCACACCAGGGCTGCGATCAGGCTGCTCGGGCTGCGACCACAAAATCGTGAAAGCGCAGAGGTGAGCGCAATGGGTCTCCAAGAACGGATCGATGACGGTGGAAACTCGCTTGGTCGGGAGAACGCCATGTCGCCCTGGGACGCCTGACCGCGGCGACCGTTTGTGCATGCACAAAATGGTCGCCGAGGCTCGGCGCTGATCAGATCGCTGTAAGGACTCAGTACCACGGTCGCAGCGGCAGCGCAAAAGCGAGCGGCATGAGCGCAAAGCGAGCGGCATGAGCGCAAAGCGAGCGCAGCAAGGACGCACTCACGAGCGTCTTGTGGTCGCAGCGGAAATAAATCTTGTCCGCTGCGTCTGTACTGAGTTCTCACTACGTCCATTGCGATGTCGCTACGTCTCTCTCCGTCCTTGTTGCTGTTACTGCGCTTCTCTATGGAGACGTTATTGACTTCTTCCCGCGTACAACGTCACACCGGAGCTGCCGCTGCGACTATGCCGCTCCTTATACGCCCATGCGCGTCAATGGCGATCTTCCGACGTTTGCAGTAGGCTCACAGTACGATCCCGCGTGTGTGTGTGCTGTGCCACACACAAATGGTATGCGCCCTCGTCAAGCGGGGAAAGCGGACTGATGACTGGCGGTCGCGGTGGGGTCTGTTATGCTCGCCGCGCGGACGCATCGAACGTTTCGAGGAACGTATTGCGGACGTCATAAGGGCGTAACGCGAGTGCGCTTGGTCGCGTAGAGCGCCGTGGGAGCGCGTTCGAACTCCCACTGGACGAGATGGGGAGCGCGGTGGGTCGCGCAGGAGCGCCGTGAGCGCGATGGGAGCGTACTAAAATCTCCGTTGTTTGACATTTCAGAAATTTATGGACAGTTTTCCGCGATCGTAATGCGTTTGCAAAAAATTAAGCGCGCAGCGAAGCTCCGTCCCGTCGCAATAGAGTGTGACGGGGCTGCTAAAAGACTCACGGCCGAGCGCTTAGCATGGACGAGTCTTGGGACGCCTGCGTCACAGCCACATTAGGATAGCTGGTACTGTACGTTGGAGTGGGAGGTGGACGCGTGGGTCAAGGACGCCGTCGCGTGGGTCAATGTGAAGCTAAAGTACCAAATGTAGCGTATTACGGATTGCGGAGGATACATGACTCCCAGGAAGGCATACCTAGCTATGTCTTTGCGTGCGGCGCTATATGCAGATGTACATGCATGTATTGCAAGTGTACATGTGTTGCAAGGATTAAACAGTACAAATCGTCACCGTTCCCACGAAGTGACACAAAGTGTAGAAAATACAAGATTTTTATTTATTTTTTGTTGGTACATATTTTTTGGCGATATTCATTAGAAGTTCGAACGTCACGAAGTTTTGAAGCTAGAAGTGAGCTACTGTCTTACTTTGCGTTTTCACGAACTGACACCAAACTCAATTCAACGTAGACAATACACTGTGAACGCCGCGGCACTAACCTAGTGCACAAAAACACAGCTCGCCGCGATTTTGCGTTTACACGAAACTCTACACAAACTCTACAAAGTAAATACGTATAGGCAGGCCTACCCGCATTATATTTTTTCAGTGGTTAATTGCTTAGTAATTGAAAACGCCATGAGAGTCAAAGTAACACATTTCCAAAATTCTAATGTTTATAGAGACCACAAAATGACAACAAACATATTATTTTTTGGATGAAGAAACGCGTGTTTAAAGAAAGAGACTTCAAACGCCGTTATATTAAAATGTAAATTTTGTCTAGTGGGCAAGATTGTGTCACGTCGTGAGACTGGTACCGAAATTAAGGTTATGGGAGGATACACATAATTAATGACAGTCACATGGGGTCCAATTATTTTTCATGTTGATTTATTAAATCTTTGCCAGGCACAGGATTGAAGCGCGGACAGTGTAGACTAATGTATGGGCGGTATATTTCCGACATAACAGGCCTGCATCTCCCGGCAGATACATCAGTCATCCGAGCCGGAGGATTTATCTCGACTGTAAGTCACGTAAATAATATCATTCCGCCACAGTATCAATCATTGACATATTTTCATGTTAGAATGTATACAAAGTTAGTGTTTACCAAATAACGTTCCTGAATGCATTTTTACTTGCATTTCTACATTTGTTCTCATTAATAACACAATGCAATGAGCACAAAATTGCACAGGTCAGTTGTCAGTATTAATATGTATCTTAATTCTAAATTGGAGTTTACCAATGGCATACCCTTTTCCCTTTAATGAGAATGAAGCAATGGTGTATTTAAGGGCGTGGCCATCAGATTCATAGTTTATTGCAATGGTTTTATTGAACGGATTCTAGCGGGAAGGCAGATGCGGGTCCTATATAGTTAATTAGACTTGTTTGTGATATAACAAAAACAGTACGTAAATAAGACCCAGCTTGTCGCCATCCTGCTATATTTTGTTCAATGTACAGACTACTCCATTCTTTTTCTATCTTTCATTTTCAGATTCTGTTTACAAAACTGGAGTTGGCTGGCACAACAGTAGAGCTTTGCACCTATCGCCACCTCTATAGTAGTCTTGGTTGTTACTTTCAGCCGTTTGAAGATATCAATCGTACCGCTGCTGGCCCTCTGTGCCAGTGTGATCCAGAATGCACCTTCTTTAACGACTGTTGTCAAGACTACCTTGAAACCTGTCAACCACCGGTCAATGGAGGGTCCACATCCCATCCGAAAGGACTTGTAGTGAGTTTAATGTTGGCTGTACATTGTCAGATAATGTTTATTTCTCTTAGATGAGCCGAGTGGATTAAGACTTTACACTATTGGTAATCTTGAGACACATAAATGATCACAGTTTTACATTAATTGGTGTAAAATTGGTGATGGTATCAAACTTGAAATATTTCTGTCTCAGTTTCTATCATTTTAGTAAAAATTTGTGAAATAATTTCCAAATGTATTTCTGTCATCTGAAGATAGAAACTCCACAATTTGTTTCTCAGGAATGACATATTAAGCTGAAATTTTCACAGTCAGATTTTTATACATAAATATCTTGATAAAAGTGTATAGGCCTACTCGCTTTAAAGGGAAGGTATAGCATTGAACATATTGGCAAAACATTTCAACTGCGAGTTCAACTTTATTTTCATTTGTTAATTAATTTGCCAAATCTGTACATAACCTTTAATTTTTACCTCCTTTTCAGCTTGGAGATTTAACCTGTTACTTTGAAGATATAATCAATCCCATGAAGGGGTACTACGTCATAGCTACTTGTCCGGATGACAGCTCAGTGCACGATGATGCGGACGTGTCGACAATAACGACTTGTTCTCAACAATTCTCGACTCTGGTGTGAAGAATAACCTTTCGTATAGGAATGTGTATTCACGGCGCCCTCTGTCGAGGAAGACGTATCAGACTTAGAGTCTTGGTCTGTGAATGTAGAATGTGACTCAGAGTTTTTGACCACAGAGGCTGTTCACCTTCTTTTAAACTCAACCTCCCGTGACACTTTGGATGATATACAGCAAGGTTTGGGGTGTATGGTGCTAGCCAAATCCCCTGACCCAACTGCTTCAATCCTTCGAGCGTGCTACCTTGGTGTTGTCGAGTCCTGCCCCGAAGGACATCCACTAAGTGAGGCCTGCGAGTCGTACACAGCTTTCGTGCAGACCAAATTACCTAACCCCTATTTCCTCCAAAATAAAAATCCTCACTGTGCATCGTGTAACAATGAAATGAAAAACAATACGGACTGCTACCAAGACTACCCTTCCATTTCCACAGTGGATGTGATAGACATCCCTCCAGCCCCCGGTGCACGACCCACAAATTATATACCGCCGATCTCGATCATTCTTGACTTCCGATCTGGGGGTAACGTCAAAGTTGTCAGGAAGCAGGAAGTGGTCGTTCAAGAACAGGTGACGTGTTCATCCAATGGGTATACGATCCGTTTCTTTCATTATGCCAAAAGCTGTCTTGCATTGAAGGGTATGTCTTGGAAGACGATTGGTGCATTCAAAAAAAAAAATTGCTCAGCACGGATTGAATTTGGTGATTTATATGCATGTCACTGTCTGCACATTGGAGCCTTCAGAGAATGGGACTGAAGATGACATTAAGGGCTGCCTTGCTGAACTTATGAGAGTTGATCAACGTCAATTTGAACCTTCAACAATTACCGGTACTCCTACAATGCTAACGGCCAACTGTTCCACAAATGAGCAGCAGGTACTTCATCCATTCATGGTCCAATCAAATTGGGAAACATTTCAAGAATTCCATCTCAGCTTACAAAGGACTGCAAAGATGACAATTTGTCCATATGATGCCATGATGCAGATTGGTGCTGTGGAAATTATTTATCATAATGTAAATTTATCGCTCAGTAAATGCAACGGGAGATGGATTAGGTTTACGTGAATGAGTCAAATTCTTGGTATGCTACAAACCAGACTATCCAACGAGACATACTCATCCAAAGCAACATATCCAGTGAATTTGAATGGTTTTATGATCTTCAGTTATGCCAAAATCCTGATCTTTCCTGCTTACTCGAGACGTTCAACAGTTCATTATTTCAAACAAACAATAACAATGAAACCCTCATATATACTCCGACTAGTGACGTTTTTACCCCAAGACCAGTATATAGAAACATGGGTGGACAAATCCAAGTCTGTTCTTTCAATGAGAAGATCGGTCAATAAAATTTCGCTAAAAGGAGTGATCATTTGTCTCGACTGATGAAGTTTACCGTACATTGAGCAATAAAGCACTCAAGTAAACAAACTAAATAGCATGAAAATTAAACAAATGATTTGATTTTGCCCTCACACCGATGTAATGTCGTGGGTTCGAATCATGCCCGAGTCGCCTTTGGATTTTCCCCAGACACTCGGAAAGCACTGGAGTATACCGTGCTGTACACATTAAGTTCTTTTCAGAACTAATTACCCCAGTTCTTTTCAGAACTAATTACTACTCAATTGAGATTCCACATGGTGTCACCGCAATTAGTCTTACTTACATTAAGTTGATGTAAGGGCAAAATCAAATAAACTGTTTATCACCCGACGGAAGAATTTCAAACCATCTTTTCAATAACTTTCTTGTTATCTGTTGGTTTATTCGAGCATTTTCTTACTTGATATGGTTGATCTCATCAATTATGATTTTTGTGGTAGTCACTGGTTTCAGTTAAAGTTTTATTGACACAGTAACCAATATTTGTGTGAAAAACATTAAAAACAAGTTTTTGACACATCATTTATCAAAATCGTGATTATATCACCCTTTGTGATAATGTACGTTATTCAATTACTGTAATTCAAAACACCGTCTGTGCCAAGTCTAATTTAAAAACGACTAAAATCCTAATTATATCATCTTTGTTTTAATATACGGGATCAATGACGCTTTTCATTAACTGTTATTCAAAACACCATCTGTGCCAACGGGATCATTAATGACGCTTTTTAGTTACTGTTATTCAAAATACCACCTTTGTCAAGCCTTATGTAAAACCGCTGAAGATGAAACAACAATTTTTTAAATATTGTGTTTTTGACCAAAAAATCAGACCAGATTCAGTCCAAATCATCCCAGATGAAGACCATAAAAGGCAACACACCATGAGGCTGGGCATTTTATTTGACTTCAAGTGACATTAATTTACTCTTTCTGGACGGCAAACCTTTTAAAAGGCTCGCGCGCGCGTCGCGTTTTGACAACGAGCGTTTTAAAATGCTTGAACGTCATCACCTGACAACAGGTCTTGTTTTGACTTGTTTTGACAACACAGTGCAGACCAATACGAATCATAACCTTTAATTTGATACCTTACTATCTTCAATAGACCAAAGATAAACAAATTATTATTAATAATTTCCACACTTGACCTTGATTGTTTACAGTATCAAATTACAATAATTAAAACAATTAATTCCGGAGAGGTGACCTTGGGATGACCTAGTATACTATTGATTTATATTCACGTCAGTACTCATTAATGAGTTAATTAATCAATAAATGTTTAAATAAGAAATTCCATCATTAGACTCCATCATCTTCCTTTGATCTCAGATGACCTCAAATGAACCTACAACGAACCAGAAGGTCAAAGTGACGATTTTGTAAATTTCGTGTTAATCCTGATCTCACGCATAACTGATTTGGGATCACGTCTAATATAAACAATAAATTATAAATTTCAAGTCCTTTTCATTAGTTTAATCTTAAATGACCAAAATGTTTAAGTTAAAGCCAATTATTTAACAATGTTTTCAAATAAAAGTTTCACTTCCTTAATCTTGAACCCTGCATTGCAGGATCATGATCTTGCAGCGGGATCAAACCACGATCTTCGATCGCTTCATGCGTTCCCCTTGAGTCTGATTCTGGAAATGGCATTGGTTCTGGATGTTAAAGTTCAGGGCCATAAACAACACAACAATACCGACCAATGCGGTTCGGAAAATAATAACGGGATGAAAAAGCATAAAAAACTAAATATATTAAGTTTTTCACGTCAGTAATTTCCCCACGAACTGTGCCAGGGATCCAATGAGAAACAATAGGTTCACGGACGTGAGCCGACATGCTGGCCCAACAACACCACGCACCAGCGCAGACACCTTACGCGTAAAGAAAAATAGTCCTCAATTCCGTACCCGGTAGTGCTGCCATTTCGTGGGTCTTGACTGCGCTGACAGGGCAGGGACACCGGGTGGCCACGAAGAGGTTCATGGATACATTTTTGCGCAAATACAAATCTGTCATTTACACACGGTTACAATAAGTTTTTCTCCTAATAAGCATTGTAAAGCATCCACTAGATCACTGCGGGATTAAGTGTAAACGGGGCAGATGTGTAGAAGCATGGTTGCATCGTTGATGGTGTCAAATAACAAAGAAGTGCCATCTGCGAGGTCCGTGTCGGTGATTGTAACCGCCAGATATCTGGGGCTTCCAAATTTGGCGTTCGTTTGTTCGTTCTCAGAATCAATTAGACTGAGAGTGTTTACCCTGTATTTATTGATTATTTCTGCTCAACTCATTGACAGGTTGTTTACCAGAAGCGCATTTTGAACTAGAAATTCATTAACTGAACTGCCATATTTCTTTCAAATTGTAATCTATACTTTCAAATGGGTTATTGAATGTCATAATTTATAGAGTGTATTATTTACACGACCATGAAAATGATAACGACATTGAAGAATACGATCTCAAGATTAGTTTAATTTATTTTATTTTATTTGGCCTCAGGCGTGATAAGTGATCTTATTAAGAATCTTTGATCGGTGCAAATAATAACCAATTATTTAACGGAACCTAGACAAATAATTACCGTATTTATGGTAAAATAATTGTGGATAATGTACTTTGTTTAATTTTGTAACATTAAGACATGGATACCATGTAATGTAATACATTCGATTATTGGCAAAATAGCCTTCATATTATGCGATATTACATCAGGTACATCAGGTATTAATTGGTAGACCCACCTTTAATATTTCAGTACGCCTACCCAATCAGGCAGTATCTTTAATAATGTCAACCAACCCTCGATAGTCATATTTTGAGTTGACATCTATATAAAACAGACTTTCGAGTCGACAACTGTGTCAGTACACAGATTATTCACAATGAGTTCGTGGTACATGAAAACCCCAAACAGCCACTGGGCTGTCGTTGCTAATATTCCATTCACAGTACTTTATTTCATTGTCACGTTCACTGTGTAGCCACCAAATGTGCTGACACAAGCCACACCAGAACCTACCCTTAGCGGGACGTCAGCAGATACACCAGATGAGATGGATGTTGGCCCGTCGACAACTGCAAGCCAAGTTTGGACTGAAACATGGTCTCCATCTGATTACAATTATGATAATGTGTGGATTTATTATGGTGAGTTTAGAAGACTCATTGATTTTTTATGTAACTTCATCTATATTAATAACTTGACTGACTGACTGACTGACTGACTGACTGACTGACAAAATCAGGTAGGCTACTATTAAAATGTCATTATGTCAGTGGCTTTCTCAAAAAGCCATACAGTTTTACATACAACATTTCAGAGGTAATGTGTTTAATTATATCTCCTTATTTGATCTCATGAAGTGATACAGCAGAATGGAAGTTTACCGCCAATGACATACTTTTCATTTTAATAGTACTGCAAGGAGCAGTGGCATATCTTAAATGTAAAGGCCGTGTTTTTCGCTATTTTACGGCAATTTCCTGGAACATATCGGAACATAATTGCTGTTTAAATAAATACATAAAAATTGTAAGCGACCGTTTCAACTCATGAAATGATACACGCATTACAGACCAGGATACAGTGGTTAAACTTTAATAAAACGCTTTACTCAAGAAGAAAACCCTGTAGCATAGAATAATAAGTATAATAGTTTAGTCATTATGAATATTATCAACTACAATCTACAAGAACTAATCACTAACTGTGCCCCCCGGGTAAATTGAGTAAAAAATAATAATAAAAAGAAAAAAAAAAAAAGAGGGGGAAGGTCAGAGAAAAGGAGAAGTAGCCTAAAAAAAAACGGCGACAATATTAAACATCTGCTGTGTCTACTTTTGGCATAAAATAAATACTGAAAAGATGCAACAAGAAAAAAAGGTTATCAATCATGCCATGGAACTGAAACCCTCTTTTGAGAGAAACCGAAGTATTTCCCGGAGCTCGGAGATTTCAACTCTCTCCATCTCAACATCTAATCCTCTTGGGGGAGTTTATTACCAGTTAAATGGCCACAGCCAACAGGAAACAATTGATCACTTGACTGAGTGATTTGCTAGTTTTACAAAATCACTTTTTGACGGTGGCCTAAACGCACACATTCTTTTCAATTAATAAAATATCCAGTGCCATCATGTCCAGTAATGAAACCATGTATTATTTTTTTGATCGTTGAAATTGGTGCCACAAACAAATAGACCTTGGCTTTTAAAAGAGAAAATCGTCTCATCATGATAGAGTTGTATTTGTACCCCAAAACCACGAACGTTCTTTGACCAAAGTACATCACGTAATATATACTTCGTTTTAGCAACAATTATCTGGGCTCCTTGCCAAAATTTCTTTGCAGTGAATATAGCCTTGAATGAAAGGCTGTGATGCTGTAACATGTGCTATAGCTGGCCGGCCGGCCCAGGCCGGGAGCTGACCACAGGCAGGCTCCACGTCGTCCACACGACCACGGCGAAACCCTGATCCGGTGCGCACGCGAAACCCACAATGTAATCACGCAATGCCATGCCAGCAGTACTAGCCCCATCCCGTGTGCACATTGTGTATACGCATACATGTGTGTACATGTACATGTGGGATTCAGCTCGATTCAGCTCGATTCAGCCTTGATTATTCTGTCACTTCCGGGTTTTATGTTTTCTTTACTTTGCTTCGCGAATCCGAGGCAAATAGGGGATGAGGATATACCCAGTATGAATAATTTAAGTTTCTCTACAGCCAATTGCGCCACAGATCAATGACTGTTGTTTTGGTAACCCAAAACTGACGCGCGCGCGATGCGACCCTGCTGTGTTTTTAAACAGCGTAGCATGTCCATTCTAGGGCCAATCAGATACCGTTCGATTGTAGCTGCTCATTCTCATTACCATAACCACAAAACCCGGAAGTTACAGAATAATCAGGCTGTGCTCCTTCCGGAGCACGGGGCTGGAACTCACGTGGGGACATTGCGTGTGCGCGTAGTATTACTACTGCGGGTTTTGTGTGTGCGACGGACCGCGGGTTTTGCTGTGTACATGGGTCGGGTACGGGTACGGGTTGAGCTATGGCCAGAGAGGCGACGATCGCACGCTGAATTAGCACAAGGCTACAGTGAATATGGAAAGGGCCTTCATTTTGATACATTTTTGATACATTTTTCACGTACTGTGCACGTGTACGTGTACGTATGAAGACCAGCTGTAAGTTTTTTATTGACATAAAAACTCGACAAGTAGCCAGGCGATCCGCCTGCAGCCTATCCATTCCTGAAGTGATACCGGAGCAAAGCCATGCGGCGGATGCCGGCAAAAAGGTAAGATCGACGTGCACTATATTATAACGGCTCAGTCTCTATTACCGGGTATAAAGTAGGTCGATTAATTAATTAAAACACTATATTTGGCCTGTGGCCATAATGTTTTTAGCTGCGGATACGGGATAGCAGCATCTCAACAAAATTATGGTCGTATCATCTCTCCATTAGTTACTAGTTAGTAAGTTTTGTTTATAGGCCTGCTTCAAACGTCGAACTTTTGCCGTATCTAATTCAAATAATGACCCAAAAATTTACATTGTTTGAATTAGACACGGCAGAAAAGTCGACGTTTACTAACTGACTTCTGCCGTAAGTTCGACAGGCAGGTCTTGCCGCTCTGAACGCCAGCTCGTCTCTGGACTCTTTCAAGCGAAGATATGTTTTGGTGATATGGGGTTTCCAAGCAGTGCTCCCATATCAAATATGTCGTATAACCAGTGTAAAGTATAATTTCTCTTCGATGGACTTTCAGGCCAGTCTCGGTTAGCCCTATAGCAACCTTCTGAGGAACTGATTGATTTATTTTAGTCAACCCATTCTTGAAGACAATTTTCCTCCACGAATTTAGTTAATGGAGATGACTTCATAAAGTTTAAAACAACCTCATTATGGCAATTAATTGATTGCAGTTTCTTTTATATTATATTTGATTTTCCACAGAAGCTTCGGTGATAAAAATATCAGGATGTGTCTCATAAAGGTTGATAAAAAGGATTAAAAATTAAGGGTGCAGAGTAAAAAATAAATCCACCATCCAAGGTGAACAGCGCCTTCAGTTTGGTGTACTGTCATTATTGAGAAAAGTGGATTTTTTGTATCAATTTCCAATGATGATTATCGTGACTTGTTCAAATACTTCCCAAAATTAGTTAGTCTACATTTCGTTTGCAATCGGTAGTCTGTGATCGGGTGCAAAGCAAGCTAGTCTGGTTTCTTGACCCGATACCTCCACGTCTATAAATTGTTCCGTTTCGTCTGAAGAAGGGTCGGGGTACCGTGTGGAAATTACAATCGCCGATGTCAATTTACTGTCGGATTCTACGCCAGTACATGCATAGGCTCTGCGAAGTACGATGAGTCTTGCAGCTGATCTGCCGATGGTTTTAACACAGGGCAAGGAACAGTATGAAATCAAGCCCTTTTCTTGAAAATTTCAACTGGACTGAATTAAAACCAAGAAAAATTCCGGATAAATTAAAACTGAAGTCAAAAACTGCAAATTAAATGCCAAAAATCGGGGAGGGAGAAACTTATATTGTTGTAGTCATGACATCGCTAAAATAATGGCTAAAAATAATGGCTAAAATAATTATATATATCCTCAATTTACCCTAAATGACGCACCTAAGGTTATATAATCAACTGAACACAAATGAAATTAGCAGTTTGGTGTTTCAGTTTGTTTCAGTGAAGGATTCTCTTGTAAAATGCTGAATTTTAATGCATGATCATACGCGTGGACGTCTTCAGCGCCGTTTTTTGAGACGCACAGAATTGTGGTCATCAGAAAATTGATGTTGGTATAATGACTCACCCCAAACTGTTAAAGTTTATGGGGGCACAGAAAATGTACCCAAGAAGACAAACAGTTGAAATCATGTTTCATCTCATTCCAGATGGTTGTAAAATTGTTTTTAAACTTGAAAATAAAAATATTGTTTTCGATTTTTAAAAAAAAATGGTATAATTTGGAGAAGCTCTCAAAACTTTTAATCAATATTCTTGAAAGACCAATAAAATGGAAGGTGGTTAATTTTTTGGCAAAAAGTACTTTAAAACTTGTGAAATGTGTAAAATTGCTGTTAACATTTTGTCAAATAAAAGATTTATTTTCATAACCATGATATTAATATTTCATTTTCTCAATAATTTTCCACTACCGTCGAAATAAACACCAACGAATTAAGTAGTCTTCGTTTGCTTCTTCTATAAGGAATGTGTCCAATTTGAGGATCAGTATTTCTTTAAACAATCATTGCAAATGCAAAGCATTCATATAATTATTTTGGTTTCCACAGACAACAGCTTGTTGACGGCATAGAACAATAAAATCACAGATGTTCGTGAAAAAATAATTGAGGTCATGTAAATCTCTTACTATTTGTATCTAGTAAAATCAGTGGTTAAACAACTTTTCCACTTTCACAAGCACTAACTTTCCAGTTAATCATACAATTTCACTATAATTGTTATTTCTGTAACAAGCACGACTTAGATAAGTTTATGCAACCAGTAATACGCCATAGTTTAGTAAGTTTTTCGAGAAATGCTAAGCCAAAGGTAAGTGCGTCATTTCACGAGTGCGGCGAATTACGTACATGGACGATATATATATATATATATATATATATGTATATATATATATATATATATATATATATATATATATATATATATATATATATATATCTCCATATAATCTTGAAAACTTTTGCAAAAACAGTCAGGTGAAACTGGCCAGGAATCGCCTCAGATTGCACCACAGAGCATCCAGAATCCCAATTTTTCCGGGGCCCTTAAGCGGGCCCCGGACCCCACGCCGTAAGGGCTTCGCGCTTCGCGCTCGCATTTGTCTGTATTGGGTGTGCCCCCCCGTCTAAAAGATTCCTGGATCCGCGCCTGTAATACAATGCTGAAATCACTCATTACTTCCCTTCACTATAATTCACCTTCAATCCTTATAATACACAGATGACTGAATCCCTTTATATCTTCAAAACATGCTAAAAAATTCAAAAGAATTAAAATCAAATAACCATAGGGTAACATGTACCATCAATAATTGTCCGAGTAGTTAATTTGGCTAAAGGCCAACCCCAGACATAGTGTGTCCTGGTGAGGGCAAGGCACAGTCATAAAACAATTAAGTCAGTGTATAGGCAAGAGATTTGTTTATAAAACCTACCCCATCCAGCACAGAGCACTACCATTAAATGGCCCACCTCAGCACCAAGGCCAACCAGAGCCCAGCCAGGGTAATTGATTGTACAGCTGGTTGAAAAGAAATAAGCAGATTGAGTACAAGCAATTCTCACACTAGTTTACATGAAAGTCACACAGTGGAATAACCCAAAAATAAGTAAATCAAGTAATTAAAGGTGAATCAAAGCACCTTCAATTTTATCAAATTGATATGTGCCTGTTATTTCTATTACTGCGGAAATCTCCTGAACATCATATTTTAATTACAAAAGGTACCGTGTACCCTCTTTCGTCACAAAATAATTATTTTAACCCAAACAGTTCTCGGAAACAATTGTGTTACACAATAGAAAACATCTCAAAAGAACATTGTTTCGTTTCTTCCATCTACCGGCATCTTGGTAGACTTTATGTCCATTTCAAACATACCAGTACTAATTTTCTTCTCGCACTGCTCCACTTTGTCTACATGTATATCCATTTACAGACAACTTAAAGTAAACAATTCTGATACGATTAATACAAAATTAAATCAACACTAAATATATATTAAAGAAAAATAACATGAGATTTGTACAGTAAAATAAACCCAAATAAGTTGTAGTACAAGTTTGACTGCTTGAAGCAGTGAGCGCCTTACAAGCAGCAACTCATAACAGCTCTCCAGTTTTTGTGCTAAGTAAGTGTTTTGTAGCTACAAGTTTGTCTTCATTTTTATACTAGTGGATTTCTTATTACACCTGGAATCTACTGGACGTTTTATGTGAGTATTTGTACATTTGTTTTCTTATAATAAGTGAAAAACTGTTTGTTTTTTTGTATGTCTGTGCAGTAAAAAATTTACTGTTGAGTGTATACACATTTTGGATCTTCATTTTATTTGTGCAGTCAACTCTGATTTAGATTATAGCCTGTAGCTAGAGATTATAACCTGTAGCTTGACCACAAGCCTTTTGTTTGGATCAACAACTTTGTGATCAGACAATGGAGGTCTACATCCTGTTTATTCTACTCCTGCTATCCAGACCATGGTGTCTCAATGACTCATCAGTAGATGGCTACAAGATGCAATCTACAGATTGTTCAACTAAAATCCGCCATCTTAAATTCTTGAGACGTCCTATATTCATCTGCCACCTTTCACCTGGAACTCTTAATTTCTGGTGACATAAACCCAAACCCTGGACCTGAAACACTGATCAACACACCCACAAACGCCACTCAGCTCCATAGAATTTCCTACAGCCGTAATGAACTACTCAATCTTCGCAATGCTCCATGTACTGATGTAGCTTTATCTTATTTAGGATTGAGTCAATTGAACTGTCTTGGAATACTTGCTAATCAACCCCAAACATACCGCCGCACACATCGAGGTAAAAAAGCTGGTTGCCGTAGAATGGACAGACTTACACAACTAGCACTCCAGCCTTACCAACCCCCAGCAGTGATGAACTCAACCACATCAACAAGCGACATTGGCATAACTTCAACTCCAAATGTTCACGATGATTCTAAACTTCAGCTCTGTGTCTTGAATACTCAATCCATATGTAACAAATCGGATGAATTTGTTGACTTTGTACTTCAAAACAATTTGGATCTTGTTGCCATAACCGAGACATGGTTTAAACCTAATGATGACTTGCCACCCCGTGAGTGTACTCCTGCTGGCTACTCTCTCCATCATATCCCCAGACCAATAAAGACCGGTGGAGGGGTTGCACTACTCTTTAGGTCCAGTTTATCTGTCAGTATGAAAAGTGTTAACATTGACTACCTAACATTTGAATCTCTGCATGCTGAGGTAACGTGCAACTCTAGATCTGTTCGCCTTGTTAATATTTATCGACCAGAAAGGGATGTTGATGGTAAACATGTAAACTTCTCCAGTTTTCTGCAGGAATTTGAAAAATTAATTGTCGATTATCTCTTACACCCATCTGACATTATTTTAACCGGCGATTTTAACATTCATATGGACATTATTTCAAACAATTATGCAAATCAGTTTAAAGATCTGCTCTCTGCTCATGGACTTATACAGCACATCACAGCACCCACTCATCGGTATGGTCACTGTCTTGACCTCATGATAACGCGTGAAAATACTTCACCTCTTATCTCGAATATAACTATTCATCCTGGCTTATCTGATCATTATGCAATCATGGTAAATTTGAACCTTAAAAACCTCCCATACCTACCATTTCTGTAACTACTCGCCACTGGAAAAAGTAAACATTAAAGATTTATGTCATGATATTGAATCTCAACTGGAAAATGTAAACCTTGAAGATGGTGAGCTGGATTCTTGTGTCAATCTATTTGAATCTACTGTCCGTAACATCTTGGATGATCATGCTCCGCAAAAACTCGAACTGTTAAACTACAATCTGAATCCCCTGGTTCAATGATGATATCCGTGCTGCAAGGAAAATCCGCCGTCAACTTGAGCGAAGATGGCGTGACAATGGGAAACTTGGAGTACATCGGCAAGAATACTGTAACCAACGTGATATTGTGAAGAACATGATTAACCAGGCAAAAATAACTCACTACTCATCTCTTGTGGAAGATAGCTCTGGTGATCAGAAAAAAACTCTTTAACATTGTTGAAAAGCTGCTTCATAAACCCAAAGCTCCAGTGCTTCCATCTACACACTCTGATCAGGACCTCGCAAATGCTTTTTCAAACTTTTTTGTCACAAAAATTGAGAATATCCGTCGTTCTTTTCCCTCAGTACCTGCCATTCTATCACAAACACCATCACGCAAGGATCCACAATGTAGACTGTCCATGTTTGAGCCTACTAGTGTTACGGAGATCAAGAAACTCATCATGAAATCGCCATCAAAATCATGTGAACTTGATCCAGTGCCAACTTCGCTAATAAAACAAAATATTGATGTGTTTGCTAAGTATATCACAATTATTGTAAACAGATCTCTTTCTTCCGGTTGTTTCCCTAATAGCCAGAAGGTTGCTCATGTTAAACCACTCCTAAAGAAACCCAATTTGGACAAGGAAGTTTTCAAAAATTACCGACCAGTAGCGAATTTAAAGTACCTTGGAAAAACAATCGAGCGAGTTGTTTCATCACGGATCTCTAACCATGTTCGTGCTAATAACCTGTCGGACACATTTCAGTCAGCCTACAAACCATTTCATGGAACGGAAACTGCTCTTCTTCGCGTCAACAATGACATTTTATCTGCCATGGATGAGGGAAAATCACTGCATTAGTTTTGTTAGACTTAAGCGCCGCTTTTGACACTGTCGATCATAAAATCCTTCTCTCCGCCTTCAATATCATCTTGGAATACATGACACAGCCCTGGATTGGTGTAAGTCCTACCTTTTAAATAGGCCTCAGCATGTTTGTATTGGTAACGCTATCTCCGAGCCTGTTACTCTTGACTATTCTGTACCCCAAGGCTCTGTACTCGGCCCACAGTGGTTTACTGTTTATACCTTTCCAGTTCGTGATATCATTTTGAAGTATAATTTAAATTACCATGTTTACGCTGATGACACGCAGCTTTACATTACTTTTAAATCTTCTCAAGAACCTGCTGATTCCTGCATTAAAACACTGGAGAAATGTATTCAAGAGATTCGAAGTTGGATGAGACAAAACTTCCTGAAATTGAACGATGAAAAAACAGAATTTGTTCTATTTGGATCACGTCAGCAATTGTCTAAAGTTTCTCTTCCATTTATTACAATTGGTGACTCGCAGATAACCCCTTCATTACATGCACGTAATTTGGGTGTTATATTTCACTCAACAATGACTTTAAAACCACATATCTCCAACATTGTACGCATATCATCATTTCATATCAGAAATATAAGCCGAATTAGGAAATACTTGAATAAAAGTGCTGCTGAACAAATTATACATGCATTTGTCACATCACGGCTCGATAACGGAAATTCTCTCCTTTACGGTCTTCCGCAGAATCAAATATCTCGTCTTCAGCACATACAAAACACAGCAGCTCGTGTTGTGACTTTGTCCAGAAAGTCATGCCATATCACGCCAATCTTGAAAGAACTGCACTGGCTTCCTGTTTCACAGAGAATTGTTTTTAAACTTATGCTAATTGTTCACAAATCTTTTAATAACATTGCTCCAATTTATATTTCTGAACTACTTAAAGTCTACACTCCATCACGCAATTTGCGCTCCAGCAACATGTCACTCCTCAAGGAACCAACTTCAAAACGGAACTGGGGTGATAGGTCGTTTTCTGTCGCAGCTCCGAGACTCTGGAATCATCTTCCAACTAAACTCAAATCTTGTCATAGTATAACCAGATTCAAGTCGATGCTTAAAACTCATCTTATGTCACAACTCTGATGTATATTTGTAATTGCATTGTAGGTACATGTATCTCGGTACATAATTTGTTTTCCCTATGCTATCATTGTATATTGTTTGTATTAATGTTTTTTCTTTGTTTCCGCGCCTTGAGCGCCCAGCAGGGTGGATATGTGCGCGCTAAAAATCTTTATTATTATTATTATTATTATTGTTTCTCCATAACGATAAACCCATAAGTAACACTCTAATCGAAAAACGAATTTACTTCGACTCCTATCCAAATGTGCTTTATAGGCCTAAGCATAATTATCCTTATTTCTAACAAATACGAACTTCAATTAGTTTTCTGCTAACTATTATTGTAATGATGATTGCCCCAGTCTCGTCAAGGAATACATATTGGAATTACCTTTATGATGTCAAGAAGGTGATACAGCCATGTTTCACATGAAGAAATACAGAAGATAGGAGATCTGTAGAAAGTCCGCCTGCTTTTATTGCATGTCTGTGGGCAAGTGGCTCAACGCTGCCTGGCAAGCACTCTTAGCAACAGCTGGTTCAAGGCCTCTCAAACCTCTACCTTAGTTTATAGCAGTGGTTGTTTATAGCGGGTCAATGGGATTTGATGATTGAAGCCGCTGGACCTCTGGGTCAGTTTACAAGTGAGGGAACAATGTGTCCGATGTTAGTACTAAGGAAAAGGAAAAAATGTTAGTAATATTGATACAGGAATAACATACACAGTATAAAAGGGAAGTGGGGTACCTATTCTCCCCGTTACAAAATGATACATTTTTCAAATAATCGTAAAATCATAGTTTAATAGTGGTATATGCACCAAAATTTAAAAATGGTGGATCCCACATACAATAATACCAGCACTTTTAAACTACTGAACCAACCTTCTGACACCTATCTGGTGAAATATCTCGTGTCAAAGGATTTGTTTTCCTTTCTACAAGGAAATTATCAGTATTCCAATGAAAGCAAACAATGGTGGAAAATGCCGATCAGACACGGGCGATACATCTATGCACAGCCATCCAATTATTACAGTTAATTTGAATGTTTGATTGTAGGGATTCTAGCGGACAAGGGGATGTACCGTGGCTATAGGTACTTGCATGGGCCACAGTCTCGGAAATAAATAAATATAATTTTTGCTGTTTTATTATTTTTTTCAGATTCTGTTACAAAACTGGAGTTGGCTGGCACAACAGTAGAACTGTGCACCTATCGCCACCTCTGTAGTAGTCTTGGTTGTTACTTTCAGCCGTATGAAGATATCAGTCGCACCGCTGCTGCCTCTCTGTGCCAGTGTGATCCAGAATGCACCTTCTTTAACGACTGTTGTCAAGACTACAGAGAAACCTGTCAACCACTGGCCAATGAAGCGTCCAAATCCCATCTGGAAGAACTTGTGGTGAGTTTAAATTTCGGGTATACATTGTAAAATATGTTGTGGTTCTAGAAGAGCTGATTGGACGCTGGAAATCTCGCATCACGCAATTGATCATAATTTTACATTCATAAATGCCCAGTACAGTTAAGACAATCAGATTGGACGAAACGTGATCACGTTGGAAATGCATTAATCAACAACCGAAAATGTCAGTCTGCCTCTGAAAGTTGATATTATCATCAGCTCTACACAAAGTACAATTCAACACTGTTTTTTGAATTGCCAATTCTATTCCTAACCAATTTATCACCCACTTTTTCAGCTTGGAAACTTAACCTGTTACTTTGAAGATACAATCAATCCTATGAAGGGGTATTACGTCATAGCTACTTGTCCGGATGACAGCCCAGTGCGCGATGATACCATATGGTTTCTATGCGGACATGTCGACAACAAGGACTTATTTTTATCAATTCTCGTCTCTGGTGTGAAGAATAACCTTCCGTACAGGAATGTGTATTGCGCCCTCTGTCGAGGAGAAGACTTATCTGACTTGGTGTCTTGGTCTGTGAATGTAAAATGTAAGAATGAGTTTCTGACCAACGAGGCTCTTCGTCTACTATCAAACTCCACCTCCCGCGACACTCTGGATATTATAGAGGGAGGTTTGGGGTGTATGGGTCAAGTCAAATCCCCTGACCCAACTGTTTCAATCCTTCGAGCGTGCTACTTCGGTGTTGTTGAGTCCTGCCCTGAAGGACATCCACTAAGTGAGGCCTGCGAGTCATACACAGCATTTGTTCAGACCAAATTACCTGACTTCACGTTTATCGAAAACAAAAATCCTCATTGTGCCGCCTGTAACAATGAACTCAAAAACAAAACTGACTGCTACCCAGACTACCCTTCTATTTCTACAGTGGATGTAAGAGACGTCCTACGTGCTCCAATAGCCGGACATTATATACCGCCGATCTCGATCATTCTTGACTTCCGATCTGGGGGTAACGTCAAAGTTGTAAGGCAGCATGAAGTGGTAGTTCAAGAACAGGTCACGTGTTCATCCAATGAGGTATACGATCCGTTTCTTTCATCATGTCGAAAGCTGTCTTGCATTGAAGGGTATGTCTTGGAAGGCGATCGATGCATTCCAAAATAAAGATTGCTCAGCACGGATTGAATATGGTGATTTATATGCATGTCGCTCTCTGCACATTGGAGCCTTCAGAGAATGGGACTGAAGATGCCATTAAGAGCTGCCTTGCTGAACTTATGAGAGTTGATCAACGTCAATTTGAACCTTCAACAATTACTCCTACAATGCTAACGGCCAACTGTTCCACAAATGAGCAACAGGTACTTCATCCATTCATGGTCCAATCGAACCGGGAAACATTTCAAGAATTCCATCACAGCTTAATACAAAGGACTGCAGGGAAGACAATTTGTCCAAATGATGTCATGATGCAGATTGTTGCTGTGGAAATGATTTATCATAATGTGAATTTATCTCTCAGTAAATGTAACGGGAGATGGATTAATGGATCTCACTTCTATAAGAATGACACGGGTATGGTGTACATGAATGAGTCCAATTCTTTGTATGCTACAAACCAAACTATCCAACGAGAGATACTCATCCAAAGCAAGCTATCCAGTGAATTTGAAAGGTTTTATGATCTTCAGTTCTGCCAAAATCCTGATCTTTCCTGCTTACTCGAGACATTCAACAGTTCATTGTTTCAACCGAACGATAACAATGAAACCCTCATGTACATTCCGACTGGTGATGTCTTTAGTCGAGACCAGTATATAGAAACATGGAGTGCACAAATCCAAGTCTGTTTTTTCAATGAAAAGAACGGGACTCGAAACATCACTAAAGTCGTCACTTTCTTTCAATATTCACCAATACAGGGGATTCTCAGTCTCATCGGAAGCATCTTATCAATGGTAGCTGCAATCATCACTTTCCTAACCTACTGTATCTTCAAAGAGCTAAGAAACCGCACCAGCGGTCCCATCATGAACTTTACAGCAACCCTGTTTATGGCACAGTTACTCCTCCTACTCAGTAGCGTGGCAACTATACATCCAACGGTCTGTACTATTGTAGCCGTTTCGTCACACTACTGTCTGATTCTCAACGTAATGTGGACTGGGGTTCTTGCTTTTAAACTCCACCGAACATTTGCGACAAAACTAACAGTCCGACAAAAACCTGCTAGTGTATCCTTGGCAACCGTGTCATTTGCTTGGGGAATCCCCTTTCTCATCGTCATTCCATGTTTAATCCTACACCTCTGTAACTGTACTGATATCCCACTGTGGTACGGCAATGAGAATGTCTGTTGGATCGGGAATGGTTATGTCAACATTCTTGTCGTTGGGGTTCCGATTGGGATGGTTATATCTGTCAATATTGTCCTGTTTTCTTTCACTGTCCACGGGATACGGGAAACAAACAAGAACACAAAAATAGTACGGAAGGATAAATCTACGATGCAGCAAGCAAAAGAAGAACTGATCATTTACATAAAGGTAAGTCTGCAAGATCTGTATACACAGCCTACAGGGATGGTACAATATTGTAATGATGGTAAAACTGCTTCTATTAGTATGCTTTATACTCGCTTTATATTCTCTGAATCAAGATACATGCACAAGACATGTTAACATTAAACAACCTGTGAAACCATTTTCACATTCTAATATGGAGAATTTAGGGGGAAAAAAGTACATTTTGAAATAAACTCATTGGAAGTAATTCGTTGTGTGCCTGGAAGATCAGAAGGACGTAACGAAAGTGTGACCGGCAAAAGGTCGTAAGCAATTAATGTGCAAAATTGTGTTTAAAGAAAACTGAGTGTGAAAGTTTGGTCGTTTTTCTGCCATTTATAAGTCATTGTACCTTATCTTTAGTTCTGATTCAATTGTAGAAGTAGTCATACAATTGTGTGAATACTTCTATAAATGAAACTCGTACAGACGCCAAACAATTAAACTGTTAACAATTAAGTATTAAAAGTCAATGTAAAAAACATGTAAAAAATGTTTGTTGTTTTATCAAAACACTTGAGCACCAATTGTGTTTTTTTACATGTCAGATATAATTATTACTTGAATCTAGAGGGTTGAAATTCATGAACGTTTATACAAATACCAACTTGTTTTAACTTTCCTTTAAAACCCACTTGCACTTGTTGCTATTTGGAGACGTACATTCATTTCAAACCTAGTTTTCAAGTAATAATTATATCTAACATGTGACATGTTATCTAACATGCTCAAGTTTTTTGGTACCGGTAAAACAACAAACATTTTTTTTTACATGTTTTTTACATTGACTTTTAATGCTTAATTGTTAACAGTTTAATTGTTTGGCTTCTGTAGGAGTTTCATTTGTAGAAGTATTCACACAATTGTATGTTTCAACCTATAAAAATGTCATCACAATAGGTGCACTTATTACAGTTGCCGAACGGTAAAGTTTTTGTTTATTTAAAATAATTCTTAATTTTTCAAATATGAAAGCACTTCAGACTAAAAACATTTTCAGTTGATTGGTACATGTACCAACCTAGAAATAACAATTAATTAGGCCTAATTTGAAATCCGTCAAAATTTGTTTTGATTGCAGCTGTCGTCATCATTTCATGCAGTGGCATAAATCCGTGTCGAGAAGTGGGAATGATAATTATTGCTATTTGTGTGCATAGTGTACAACGAAGTACGGTACTGCACAACCAAACATAATCCCACTGCTATAATAAAGATGACACGCAAACGGACAAAGAAAGAAACAAACAAACAATAACAATATAAACAAATTTTCCTCCTTTGTTGCTTGCTTTCAGGAATTATTTGCTTATTATAATTCTGTTAACCGCATGAAAAGTTCTGGGGGGTTGAGAACATCCCCGCCCCCCCAATATATCCCTCATCCGCTGGGATTTACGCCCGTGCTTTCATGAATAATAATGATGTATTCATTTCAATTAACAGATTTCCAGTCTGATGGGTTTTACCTGGATCTTTGGTTTCGCAGCAGCCTTCAGTGACGCCGTTGCTCTCTGGTACATCTTCATCATTCTCAACTCCTGTCAGGGTCTCCTCATCTTTCTCTCCTTCATCTGTAAGAGCAGCGTCTGGAAACTGTGGAAGAAAACATTTAGAACAATGTGTCACCGTTTCTGTAGGCGGGCCGGGCGAGATGTGACTACTGATCATGTTTCTTCAACAACTAGGCCTACTCTTCATTCAAAATCAGCAACATCTGCAGCCACTGCTGTTTGAAAAGGTCTGAGTTTTACTCCACACGTTTTACTCCACACGTTTTACTCCACAATACTTACACGTTTAAACGTATGGTAAATTTGTTATCGCCAAGGCGATGCTTACAATGGTGCATTAAGAAAACAAAAATGTATCCATGTTATGCCGACACACCGACTGTTATATTGAGGCGGGTAAAAATTAATATTTTAAGAACAAAATCCCGGTCTCAAAATCATACTTAAGTTGTATCAAACTCTTTAAACATTATACCTTACTCATATGAAGTTTGGAAACCCAAATAGCTTATATTATGTCTATTTCGAGGTAGTTATAATAGTATACACAAAAATATTCAAATTTCTGCTGGATGCAGATTAAACGACTTGGTTTGCGGTAACTATCGCTAGGTGTAAAAAGAGCATTTTCGGGCATCTCGTATCTCAACTGTCGCTCTGCGATTATGGTTCAGGGAGAACCAATATCCGGCAACTCATTTCTCAACCATCGCTATGTGCAAATGTGGTTCAGGGAGAACCATGTGGTCTTCTCGGGGTCTTATCTAGTATGCTCTAATCCTTGTTCTCACTATAGTGATAGTTGAAAAATTAATTGCCCGAAAAGGTTATTTTCAGAACCCTGTGATAGTTGAGATAAACACATGGTGTTACCGCAAACCGAAACGATAAATTAGTATATAGTTATGAGTGAGGTCAGACTTTTCAAAAATATTGTTGGTGACGTTGTCAGTGCTCAAAGCACCCTCTAGTGGTTAAGATAAGTGACTTTTTGCTATCTCGAAAAACATGAGTCAGAATTCCACGACATTTGGTGATGGCATCTGCATAAACGTTGTTACAAAGATGGCCACATAACATAGACATCAACCGGGGTTGGGGTTCCTGGGGTAGCGCCTTCATCCTGTACCTTGCGTCCATTCTATCAGAAAAGACGGTGTACTTCTCGTTTAATTTTATTTTCTTTGGAGTGAACAAAAATAAATTGACAAGAGCGCGATTTGAACCTTCTTCCTAAGTAGTTCAGATACACCGTATATATGTCTTATTATATAATCCTGAAAGCCCATAGTTCCTAATATATAGTCTAATTCTTAGTACATCTGGTTCTTATTTTTGGGAATAAAGATTATGCTATGTACATTTGCATTGAACTCTTTACTTGTATTTGTATATTACTAAGTATTTATATTTAAAATAGTGTTATTGTTTTAGTTGAATAAACTAAATTATTTTTTAACTTATTTTGTATAGATATATAGATAGATATATAGCCTAGATATATAGAATAACTCAGTGACTGAAAATAATACCCCACATGATAACGTCATATTACCATTGCTGCATAAATGAGCCAGTAATTTTCAGTAACTGTGTTCATCTTAAACTAGGACACCAATTCAATGCCCTGTTGAAACTCTGCTCTGGTCGTGACGATACTGCCCCTTTAATGAATGTATTGCAGACACCAACCAGACTGAGGAATGTGTCGTTGATGGCGCTGTTTATAATCAGCTTGACTTAAGTACTGCAAGTTATGCATGTCTGTTAGGAAAAAAAGTGCTGCGATTAGTGTATGACATAAACCACAATAAAGGGGGCCACTTTGCATCCGTCACGTTAGCAGTTTTTCCAATGGTTGTTATTATTTTGAAGTACCTGAAACCGACCAAAAAGTGTTTCAACATGTGAATGGTCATGCAGGCTTATACTAGAACTAATTTGAGTTGATTTATTTTATTTTTTAATTTTTTTAATTTATTTTTTTACCCTCAAATATCCATAAAAATTGGACGGAAAAAGTTACCTCACTTTCCGTCCATTTGTTGATAAATTTTAGGTAATTAAAAATAATAGTAATAATCAACTCAAATTATCTTTAGGATAAGCATGCATGTCTATTCAAATGTTGAAATTCTTTTGGGTGGTTTCAGATATTTAAAAAATTACAACCATTAGAAAACTGCTAACGTGACGGTAGGAAAGTATTTATTGTGTTTTATGTCTTATACTCTTATATGCATAATAGGTCAACTTTTCTTTATGTTTTCGTATCCGTGCTACCGTAACATAACATAAACAATAAAGGTTTTATAAAACTGCTTATATGAGCATGCTTACTCTCATTGTATCGAAATATACATTAAACAACCAACCTGTGAAGTTTTTGCTTGTTTCCGTAACGAGAAAAACAAGTAAGATTTTCTATTCGCGGATACGAAACTTCGCGGTTTATTCAGATCTTTTCATTATGTGGGTGATGTACACAAATGGTAACGACCAAAAAAGAACCTGAGCGAATTAGTATGCGCAAACTATATGATTCTATATAGACACTCTTTCATGCAATATCAGTGTTTTCGAGGATCAAGTTACGAAGTATATATTGTACCTCATGATGCACTTGTGAGTAACTTTTTAATTTCCAAACCCAACCGACGGCAATTTTTGTATTTGTTTATTTATTTATTTTTTATTTTTTATTTATTTATTTATTTATTTATTTATTATTTATTATTTTTTATTTATTTATTTTTTATTTTTTATTTATTTATTTATTTATTTATTATTATTATTTTTTTAAACAAATTTTGTCGTCCCCCTCCCCAACAAAAAACATTCCCCTCTGGCCCCCTGCAGATCCACCCTTGCTGGCCACGATTCTGATGTTCACTTTTGTTGGAAAATTTACTGTTACAAATTTTTACTAAAGTTATATAACACATCGGAAGATTTCTCTGATTGTTTTGTAAAATCAGCAACTTTACACTTAATGTCAACAAATACACTCACTGGCCAGAAGTATTGCAACATTGAAATTCACACCAAAGTTCAGTTTGGAGAACTGTGTTACAATAATTGATTTTATTTTATTTACACTACTTAAGACTTCTTGAAAGTGCCTGTGTTTTGAAGTCAATGTTCTTTTTTACTGTTCTTGCTCGGAAACAAAGTCCTTCAATACTTTGTCGGGTAACCACGTGACCCGATAGTTGCGGCCATCCGTCGAGCAATGTCTCGTACAAATTCATGTTGCAATACTTTTGGCCAGTGAGTGTATCTGTATGTATTGTAAAGAAGAATGTAACATAAGGGGCCCACTTGCACCTGCGAGACTTAAGAACAATATTAAAATGAATCGGTGAGTCTGGAAAAAAAACTTTACACTAAGTAAGTTGTAGGTATAAATGAGGTCATTTATGTATTTGAGAATGCTAATGTTGTATATTCCCTTCACAAATTTCAACTGCAAGTTCAAGAGTAATTGATCTACCTTCTGTTAATTAATCAGAAATCTATGTAATAAGGTGTGCGGCGCCATGTTATAAAAGAAGATAGTCATAGTTCATAGGTAGCCCGTTATGGATTCTTTATACACTGTCACACACGATGACAGTGACTGGTAAACGGGCTTGTAATGGATTCTTTATACACTGTCACACACGATGACAGTGACTGGTAAACAGGCTTGTAGCCGAAGACATAATGTTTTGTTTTTATTTATTTGGGGTTTTTTTTTGGGGGGGGGGGGGGGGGGTAGAAGCAAATTTACGGACTGACTTCATCTTCCAATTTGTTGTATGAGGGGGATTATGAGGGGTGATTATGAGGGGATTATGAGGGGGGATTATGATATATATTGTGATATATATTTTAAAGGGGATATCGGTGAGACATTTTGGAGGGGTATGCGCGAAAGAAAATCACTTAGAAATAAAATCAACTCGGGCACAAAAATAAATCTGCTTCGATGTGTTGATTTCACGGTGGTTTATTTGCTAACTGAGACTCGATTTGGCGATTGAGACTCGATATTTAGGGTGTCACATTCACACAGCCCCCATCTTTGGCTACGCCCCTGCTGGTGACATGACATGTTGGGAAAGCTTTGCGATATAGGCCAACCATGTTGTAAAGTTTCTTGAAATCGGCTGTCCAATCTTTAAGTCACTGAGCCCACACTCCACCCTATCCAGTATATAGCCTATAATATTTCCATAAGCTCACACTGGATGACAATTTCTTTTTCCATTACAGAGGGTTTTTATTGTTGTAAAACTCTGTGATGAGAGGAAAGTGGACATAACGCCAATGTGGAGTACAATAATGCTGATTTTTTGTTATTCCATTTACCATCTCCAAAAGAAACCAGTCAGTGAGCATCCCTCCTTTTACATTCCAGGACCCTCTTCTTCGTCTGAGGATACTTTTGGGGTTTATAATATCACTTTTATTTCACACAAGGTCAATCTAAATATATCACTGTCTGCTGCTGCGACGTCAAGAGAACGTTTTCCCACACTTCTCTCAGCAGGACGCTTCACTCTAATATTACAGCGCGTAAAAACGACTTAAACCTTGATTGTGCCATCCTGCGTCACAGAAATAAATACAAAGTAAAATAACACTTACCAATGACAATTAACGTTCTGAAGCACTAATTACATCACAAATTATTGATTTGACACTCAACAGAACACTACTTTCTTTAGTAATCACACCAGTTGACCGTGTTCCTCCGCGGTCATCTGTGGGGTGCACCCCACTAAATAAACTCCCATAGTAAACAGTGCTAAACACAAAATATTCAAAATTCGGTAAAAAATACTTAAAAGTCCCAGAGTTTTTAAAACCAAAAGAAAAAATATTGATCGATATATAACCTTTTATTTTCTTCTCTATTTACTGTCTAAAGTCCAGGTTTCCAGGCAGTTATTCTCATCCCAATGAAAACCACCCTCTACAGTAGTGAAAACGTCCACACTGAAATACAGCCATTTTGGAAAAAGGCCTTACGCTTGAAATCAAATTAGGACCACTTTTTCAGGGCCTAGTGTGTCCAAAATACTCAAAGTTGAAAGCCAGGACCCCAGGTTGTGATATTGGGTCATTTTACACAATCCATCAAATGTATGGGCCTCAAATCTTGTGTTTTTCAGAAAAATTTGAGGACATACGCCTTTGATGAATAAACAGCTAAGCATGAGATTCCTCATACTGTTAGTGGGGTGCGTCACCTGTGACAGTCAAATATTCAAAAATTAAAAATAAAGGGA
>CM055817.1:30178117-30236594 GCA_029582265.1 Zoroaster sp. YZ-2022
AGACATGACGAAGACGAAGCTTGAGGTTTTTCTGCGTTGGTCTTTAATTTAAGGACCATGAAACAGTTTCCAAAGTAAATGAAGGTTTGTTATTTTGTGGAAAGAATCTCGAACCCAACCGCCACTAAAGTGCACAATGTCTGGAGTAGCTATAGAATACAGGGCCAAAATGTTCCCTTTTTCTGAATTTGACCTCGTCGTAGGAACCGCAGTTGTGTATTTAATTTAAGTGAGATTACGTAAATTTATAAGAAGTAACTTTTGGTGTGGCCCTGCATTCTATAGTTCATTAGTTGTACCCAATGCCTAAACGTTTAATGTTAACTTAAGTCTTTTTTAAGCATGTGTTTTCATGTTTTTATATTTACGTTAGCACAACAAAATACTCACTGGCATGACTGGATTAACGCTAGCCCAAATAAGGACTCCGTCTATGCAGTGAAACGGAGTCCTATCTAACACTAGTATTAGTAACGGTCAGGGGGTCAGTCGTCGCACTGACAATTTCTTTGTTTAAATCTTAGGCCTACCTGTGTGGGGAGGCTGAAACTCGGTACTGAACTTCCATGAACAAATATAATGACAAGCGCTAAGGTCCAAATTTCTAAATATAACGTTTTAAATTTTTAAAGTAATTTTTAAAGTAATACCGGTACATGTGTAATATGTGCTATGTTTTTGACGAGGAAACATTGTTTATTTCAAACACATGTCACAGCACTTAAACTTTCCACACACGTCTGGAATTTTTTTCCCCTTAACCCACATAAATTATAATGTAGAATTAGCCCAACTAATCCTCACCATGAAAATATCCAATAAGTTAGATAAAGAAAAAAGGACAACCATTGAGCTATGGTTTACAACATTGCATAATTTTTATTTTTTCCCCTACAGGAATATTGACATTGACACAACTGCACACTTGGAACTATTTGCTGACATATTTACTGTTACTGTGTTAGTGTTTTATTTACAATGGATTCTGATGAATTAGTGGTAACATCCTTAGATGGACAGATGTCAGAATCAGACATTGTCTTTCAAGATATCAGCCTCCCACAGGCAAATAAACAACATTCAAATTACTAATTAAAGACCCTGTACATCAATGTTTATACAAAAATCATATTAAAGTTTTACCCAAGCTCAATGTTTTTGGAGTAAAATTAATAATGGTGTTAAACATCCCTTGAAATTGTCTTTGTAAGGTGCTTTCACTTCAGTAAAATAGTCAACATTGAATTGAAATCTGAAGACTACACATGTAGTAATATAAATCCACCAGTATGAGAATTGTAAATGAACCTTTGCACATTTTTATTTCAGGTAGAATTATTTCCCAGGATTGTTGAAACCATCATTTATGCTTTCAGATAAAACTGAGATAATTTTATTTTTTGAAGTTAACCAATAGTGTATCTGGGCTTTTAAGATAATGTATAGAATTGGTAATTCAAAAATAACCAAATGGTCAAATTTGAATGTAAATCTTGCTTGGTGTAAATCTCTTGATGGTATAAATCTTCCTAGAAATAATTCTCTGAGTTGCTTTTATTTTTTAGAAAAGTAAAATTATTGCTAATAAGATTATCATAAAATGTACTCCATAGTATTAGCTAGCAATACCTGTGGGTGTCTTTTGAATACCCAGTTTGCTAAATGGACACCTTGTTTTATTTATAATGCACATACAGAGGTATTGCAAGTTAAATATTTGGACACCCTGTTTTCAAAGAATAACAAATTTGGACATTCTATTTCCAAATCCTGGCATATACCCTGGTGTACTCCACATACAAAATGAATATGAACAATCTGAATGCTTTGTCATTACACAATGTAATTATTAAGCTGATTAAACTTAATTAAACTTTTGCAAGTTCCTTGTTTAATATGTATCTTGATTCAAAGAAATTATGCATATTCTTAGAAGTAGTTTTGTAACTTCTCTTTGAATGATATAAGGGTCATTCCGTGTCAAATCAACCAATGGGGGTACGGGTCACCTCTCAGATTTGGCTGAAATTCATTTCTAACATTCATCTATGGGTATAATAAACACATGCAAAATAAGAAATTCCAACTCCAAGTCGTTTCGGATTTACGGCCCGTCAAAGTTTGGGTGCTACCCCCCTTCCAGTGCGCGCGATTCGCGACATTGAATATTTTGCGTTTTCAAATGCCCTTTAGAGCACCTTTAAAATAAGATACAAATCTGATAATAGGTACCTAGGGTGACTGTCACCCAAGTAACTCAAATCTGGCCTCAAAACAAGTGTATCTCAACCCCCTTTCTCTCTATAGTCTGCTCAAAACACTAATTTATTCTGCCGATAAAATTAATTTCCATTTTCAGACCCCCCTAATACTCATGATTGATAATCAGAAAAGTTTCATATTGCATATCTGTATTATACAGACACATGTGGTTACCCCCAAGCAAGGATAGAGCCCTTACTCATTTAATAAATATTTGGCAAGGCTCCAAATTTGGTTCCAGACACAAAATATCGAAAAAATACCGAAATTCTCGGTGACCTTTGACCTTGGCAACACTTACCCACCAACTTGAAACTTACACCATTTGTTAATACAGGTCTAATCTACATCTGTACTAAATTTCGTTTTGGAGACTCTTCTCCTTCATGGTGAGGCAGCATTTTGAAATTGGGGTATTTTGCCCATTTTTGTGAGTCGTGATAGCAATGAACAAAGATATATTATATTGTCTTTATTGGTCCCAAAGTGTTGTAATATGACAATTAAACCACTATTGTTAGAAAATAACGATTAATTTTTATCTTACAGGTGTTTAAATGTATTATTTGAAGATAATCTACACAAAAATGTCATAATTATCATGTATTAACCCTCCTACTGTTTGACCATTTGAAACCATTCAAAATTTCCACTTACCAAAATGCCCATTGGTTTTGTACACACATGGTGATACCATTTGAACAGTGTTGGTATAGCAAGCTTTACTACCATTCAAATTCATTCAAATGCATAGAGGGTCCATTGATTCACCACTTTGAAGTATCCAAACAAGGTTTTGTATTAGCTGACCTACCATTCAAAACCATTTGGGGAATCAATACTGTACACAGTTATTTCACCATTCAAAACCACAAAAACGAATGGTTTCAAATGGTGGATCAACTTGTATGAAAAAGGTACCAGAAGTAGGAGGGTTAATTTAATACATTATCGGCACAGGATAACTCGCCAACCTGAAATCAAGAAAATATTAATTCCTGAAGGTCTTTAACAGAGATGCCAACATTTACGATTTGGGCGTAATATTTACGATTTATTGAGTCCAATTACGATTGTACGATCCTTGTATCAATTTTTGGCCAGCCGCGAAACCAACGATGTAAAGAACCACATGTGTTTACGGCACACGCACCGTAGTTCATCAGCCGTTTACATGACGAAAACCTTTCGTTAGACGAATTACTCTTTTTCAATTTGGAATGTTGGCATCTCTGTCTTTAATGTTGTACTGTATCATTTACTGCACAATACTTTCAAAATGCACTGGAACTCTTTCTTGGCCATCAGATCATCGCAATGAGTGTTATGTCCCAATTCAGGACATAATCTGTACAATTAGCGCACCAGAGATGCAAGGGCACGGAGGACGCCAGTACAAATTATCTTCTACAGACTATGATCGCATCATGGCATTGCTTCCTAAGTTCAAATAGAATGGAATTCAACTATTGAGGACAAAGTATTGCGCAGTAAATGATACAGTACAACATTAAAGACGTTCAGGAATTAATATTTTCTTGATTTCAGGTTGGCGAGTTATCCTGTGCCGATAATGTATTAAATTAATACATGACAATTATGACATTTTTGTGTAGATTATCTTCAAATAATACATTTAAACACCTGTAAGATAAAAAGTAATCATTATTTTCTAACAATAGTGGTTTAATTGTCATATTACAACACTTTGGGACCAATAAAGACAATATAATATATCTTTGTTCATTGCTATCACGACTCACAAAAATGGGCAAAATACCCCAATTTCAAAATGCTGCCTCACCATGAAGGAGAAGAGTCTCCAAAACGAAATTTGGTACAGATGTAGATTAGACTTGTATTAACAAATGGTGTAAGTTTCAAGTTGGTGGGTAAGTGTTGCCAAGGTCAAAGGTCACCGAGAATTTCGGTATTTTTTCGATATTTTGTGTCTGGAACCAACTTTGGAGCCTTGCCAAAAATTTATTAAATGAGTAAGGGCTCTATCCTTGCTTGGGGGTAACCACATGTGTCTGTATAATACAGATATGCAATATGAAGCTTTTCTGATTATCAATCATGAGTATTAGGGGGGTCTGAAAATGGAAATTAATTTTATCGGCAGAATAAATTAGTGTTTTGAGCAGACTATAGAGAGAAAGGGGGTTGAGATACACTTGTTTTGAGGCCAGATTTGAGTTATTTGGGTGACAGTCACCCTAGGTACCAATTTTCAGATTTGTGTCTTATTTTAAAGGTGCTCTAAAGGGCATTTGAAAACGCGAAATATTCAATGACGCGAATCGCGCGCACTGGAAGGGGGGTAGCACCCAAACTTTGACAGGCCGTATTTCCGAAACGACTTGGAGTTGGAATTTCTTATTTTGCATGTGTTCATTATACCCATAGATGAATGTTAGAAATGAATTTCAGCCAAATCTGAGAGGTGACCCGTACCAATTTTCAGAATATTGGTTGATTTGACACGGAATGACCCAAAAATCAGATAAATCCTTAGAGATATATTGAAATATCTAGATTTGAATTTCCTTTGTACATTTCATTTCCTATTAAGCCTTTGAGAAGACAGTAGTGCCTTGGAAGGAAGATTCCTCAATGAAGTTCTGTCCGTTTTGCTTGGAGCGTTTTGGTCTGTCTCTTAGACGCCACCATTGTCGTCTTTGTGGTAACATCGCTTGTTTGAAATGCTCTGACTTTGTGCCTGATACAGTTTGTGGTAAGTAGTAAGGGAAGACAGGAGTTTCTCCTCTAATAAGGCCAGTGGTTGCAAGATTTGTAATGACTAAGGGGAGGGAGGGTATAGGGTGCAGGACCCTTGACCAACTTTTTTAAAAAGAATAGTCAAATGTTTTTTCCCTAGTCATGTACATCAACAAATTTTAACAGACTGTATCAAAATTCCACATTAGAATGAATATGAAGTTTATGTTTGCTAATGCATTTTCACTGTTGTCTTGTTAGAAAATACGCAATTTTACGCTGAAACTGTAATAAACAGAGAATGGATCATGGTGACATTTTGTGACAAAATTTCATTGACCAAAAATTTGTGACATTCTGTGACATTTTGAAAATTTTGTGATAAAATGTGACAAAAGGAACATAAACAGAAGTATTAAAAATTGTCTGACATTTTGTGACATGATTATACTTCAGAGGCACTTTGGGCAATCTTTCACTTTTTCCTGATTTTTCTTTTGTACTTTCGAGTCTTCAGTGTAGATTTACACAGAGTGTAATCTGATGTTGCATTTTAGTGGTGGTTCCATTTTTCATGAAACAGACATGAGTATCACCGGTCAACTGGTCATAATGTTTTAATCTATGCCAATCAAATGCGACAAAGGCAAAACTGATGTGACATTATGTGCAAAAGGTGCCAAAAATTCTGTGACATTTGAGACATTTATGTGACAAATTTGAAATTTTGTGACGTGCCATTTTGTGACAAGCCATCAATCCATTCACTGAATAAATCAAACATCTTGACTCACATGAAGTGTGACACAACAGAATGGAAGTTTACAAATTATTTACTTTTACTTTAGACTAACATTTTATAATGCCAGTTTATAAAGTACATATGCATGCATACAGTGACTAATGTGGCTTTTAATTTAAATCAATGTTCTTCATGTTTCATAGAAAATGTACTGAAATCAGAGGCAGAGATGTTACAAGATCACCAACAGAAACAAGCAAGGAATGCCAAAGGTGCAGAGGGAGGGGAAGCAGATGATGTAAGTGGTACATTGAGGATTTGCAAGCACTGTGATGAACTACTGGTAATAAGACTACAAACAATGAGACAGAAAGTCATCAAGCCTGCTGTGGTATTACTGTATGAGGTATGTTTGTATTTACTTTGTGACCAGGGCAAAATTTCATAGAGCTGCTAAGCACTAGCAGAGAAAAGTTATACTTAGCAAAAATAGATTACAGTCTAATTGTCACCTAATGTATATTGCCTCTGGCAGGTTCTCAGCAAATTTTACTTAGCAAATTAAATTTGCTTAATACGATTACACTGTAAGCAGACAATGGTCTTTATCAGCTCATAATTCTTAGATATTACTGTATGAGGTATATGAGTATGTTTTTAGTACATTCAATTAATACCATGTGAATTATGACCTTTATAATGAGTACATGTAGTAAGACAAAGTGCAGTTATTACATGATCACGTTTGATTTGAATTGTCTTGCAGAGGTTAACTGAGGTCAAGAACCATGCGATAGCTCAGTTGTCAGTTTACAACCCCAAGCTGGAATCATTACTGTAAGTATAGTCAAGTCTGTATTATTCATTCAGTCATACTGTCATATTTGTTTAACCAAAAATAATCAAGCTTTTATCAAAATGTTCTGTTTATCAATCCACAAAGTATGCATAAATGTTATCAATTGCAATGTTTTGCCATGACAACTGAGCCACTATTATAGAGCGGCAGCCCAGAGCATTTTGGTCAAACGAACAAGGTACCAATATCCGAGTACAGGAACATTTATTGTGTAACCTAACATATTCAGATATGGATGTCTGCCGGGGACCCCCTGCTGCGTGTGGTCCCCGGGGCCCCCAAAAAGGGACCCAATAATGGGCTGGATCAAACATAGGAGGTACCACATGAAACCAAGATAAAATGAACAATTACACTCTACTAAGTATAAAATATCCATTGCCAGACAAATTGTCTGCTGCATAAGGCCCGCCAGACACCCCCCAAAAGTTTACCCTGTGTACACTATGATAGAATTGGGCTAGAAGATACATTAAAAGTACCACATGAAAGTAAGTTTAAATGAACATGTACATCTCACAGAGTACAGAATGGCCCCTACCAGACAAATTTTCCTCTGCATAATGAGTACCAGACAATTTGCCTAAGGTCCACCAGACCATGGCCGGATTAACCCAGGGGCACTTGGGGCACAGGCCCCGGGCCCCCCACATGAAGGGGGCCTCACCAAATGAACCGTCAAATGTCAATTTAAATTCATGTTCTTATTGTAGCTGGTAAAAGCCTACAAAATATTGTCTAATTTGTCAAATTGTCTTCCTATATTTTAGTTACAATAGCAGAGCCTGAAATAACGGTCAGACATCGGACAATTTCCGACCAAATTAAAGTTTTTCCGAGCAAACGTTCAATTGGTCGGAGATTTTGTCCAGACAAATTTACTTGTAGACTTGCCACAAGTCTACTTCTTTTTCTTTTTAACTTGAAAGAGCCCTCTCGCAAAGCGAAAGGTCGAGCGACCGAAGGGCGGCTCAGCAAAATCGAAAAAACAGTGCGATCAGTTTTCTTCAATAAGACTGGGTCTGAGCTCAGCATACCGCAAAGAATGCGGGCTCAGGAAACAAGATGGCAGCGTGGCTGTCAAATTTTTGATCTGTCAAAAGGTCAGTCTATGAAATTATCTAGTATACTATTACACAAATTAAAAAGCACTGTTAGTGTTTAGCATAAAGAATGTTTACTGCATGGCGGGATTTACCCAACGGAGGGAGTCAAAATGAATCGAAAAAGATAAGTCCGATAAAATTTGAAAATGTCTGATTAAAATTCATTTTGGCCGGACATTTTGTCCGGGCAAATTTTGACCGTTATTTCAAGCTCTGCAATAGTAAAGTATATCGCACACACAATTGCAATCCGAAAATTTGTCATGTTTTGTTTTTAAAGATGGAAGTATTTTCTTTGAGATGAAATCATGTAAGTCAATTAAGCAATGAGCTTAAATGGAATAATCACATAATAGATTAGGCCTACTGTTAAAAAGTCATGAAAATGGCATGAACCTGTTTCTTGTGAATATCTGATCAGATAATGAAAGCAGGCCAAAATGTCCGGCCAAAATGAAATTTGATCGGACTTATTTTTTTCGATTCATTTTGACCCCCTCAGTTGGGTAAATCCCGCCATGCAGTATAATAATTCTTTATGCTAAACACTAACATTGCTTTTGAATTTGTGTAATAGTATAATAGTATAATAGTATACTAGATCATTTCGTAGACTCACCCTTTGACAGATCAAAAATTTGACAGCCACGCTGCCATCTTGTTTCCTGAGCCCGCATTCTTTGCGGTATGCTCTCAGATCCAGTCTTAGGCCGTTTGTTTTTTATTACTTGGATTACGGATTTGTAAGCTACAAAAAATGAGCGGGGATCGGGGAAAAAAAAAAAAAAAAAAAAAAAAATGATCGGGATTACGGAATTCCGAGCTCACGAAATCGGGCGGGGCGAAAAAAAAAAGGAAAAAAAAATACCGAAGGCACGCAGGCGGCTTCTAAAATACGTACATTATACACAATTTATGTAGACAAAAGCAGAAAGTCACTGAATGAATGTCGCGAGTGTTTAGGCTTAACAAAATGTTCTGTTTCCGGTTTCTGACCGACCCTAACTTTACGCCGCGACCCTAAACAAATTCGCACACACAGACCATTTGTTGACACAGCAATCGATTGCATGAGTTTGGGCCGTGAGGTCAAGTCGCGCGATGCACGTACATGTAGTTGTTACTAAATGGCTAATGTATGCACTTGGGCAAATAGTATAGTCTATAAACGGACTCGCACTTTTGTACGTGAATGCATAACATTGGTCTGGTTTCCATCATACATCGGCCGCGATTTTTTTCTCCGTTCACTGGCTCACGGTACGTGTACACATTTACTGTACATGTATTGTAGGGATCTTGTTGTATTTGAAGAAAATGTGATCTAAAAGTATTGTTTTGTACACGATGGTGTTTTGTACGCGATCGGTGGCACTGTTGTAAGTGTTGTGGATTTTTTCTTTTTTTTTTTTTTTTTTACTACACAATTTGATTTTTCGGGCGGGGATTTTTTAATTTTTTTTCAGAAACGCGATTTTTTCGAGCGGCGATTCCGTAATCCAAGTTATTAAAAAAACATGGCCTTATTGAACAAAACTGATCGCACTGTTTTTTCAAATTTAAATAGACATTTGATTTTGCTGAGACGCCCTTCGGTCGCTCGACCTTTCGCTTTGCGAGAGGGTTCTTTTAAGTGAAAAAGAAAAAGAAGTCGACTTGTGGCAAGTCTACAAGTAAATTTGTCTGGACAAAATTTTCGACCAATTAAACGTTTTGGTTGGAAAAACTGTAATTTGATCGGAAATCGTCCGATGTCCGACCGTTATTTCAGGCTCTGCTATATATTGTAACTAAAATATAGGAAGACAATTTGACAAATTAGACAATATTTTGTAGGCCACCAGCTACAATAACAACATGAATTTAAATAGACATTTGACGTGAAATTCACATAACGGTTCATTTGGTGGGGCCCCCTTCATGGGGGTGGGGCCTGTGCCCCTAGGTTCATCCGGCCCTGGTCTCTTTGGAGGTCTGGTGGACCTTATGCAGATTGTCTGGTGGAGAGGAAAATTTGTAGGGGCCATTCTGTACACTACGTGAGATGTACATGTTCATTTAAACTTACTTTCATGTGGTACCGGTACTTTTAATATATCTTCTAGCCCAATTCTATCATAGTGTACACAGGGTAAACTTTTGAGGGGTGTCTGGCGGGCCTTATGCAGCAGACAATTTGTCTGGCAATGGATATTTTATACTTAGTAGAGTGTAATTGTTCATTTTAACTTGGTTTCATGTGGTACCTCCTATGTTTGATCTAGCCCAAATTTTGAGACCCTTTTGGGGGTGTCTGGCGGGCCTTATGCAGCAGACAATTTGTCTGGCAATGGATATTTTATACTTAGTAGAGTGTAATTGTTCATTTTATCTTGGTTTCAGGTGGTACCTCCTATGTTTGATCCAGCCCATTATTGGGTCCCTTTTTGGGGGCCCCAGGGGCCACACGCAGCAGGGGGTCCCCGGCAGACATCCATATCTGAATATGTTAGGTTACACAATAAATGTTCCTGTACTCGGATATTGGTACCTCGTTCGTTTGACCAAAATGCTCTGGGCTGCCGGTCTATTAAGAAAAAATAGGCACAGACCTTGACTTTATTCATCACAAGCTGGTATGGCAGGTAAATCAATAAATCAACTAGTCTGGCAGATATTGTACCAGATTGATGCAAGTATTTGGTAAGCCACCAGTGCTGGTCTCTCATAATATTACCCACCACACAGGCTGGTAAACTTTACCTGCCTGATGGTAAAATTTACCCACTTGACAGTCGGGCAGGTGTTAAGGACCATCACCCTTGTAGATGAAACCTCCACATAATCACACAAGTGTATAGACTTGTGCATGTCTGTCTGTCGGCGTGTCTGTTTATATTTCAGAATAAAAAATGTTTTGCTAAGCAAATTTCCAACTTAGTTACTGTATGCCTATGATGTACTTATGTAAAAATGACCAGAAGTGTACACTGCAGCCAAAGAATTACCATTGTGACAACAAACAACCTGTCAATTGTTTTCTTATCTGTAGATCAGGAAGCTCAACTCATAGCCGAGATTTCTTGGAGAGAGAACGGACCAAAATACTAAAAAACTTTGATCTGATTGATGTAATCAGGTAATTATGCTTACTATCACTGAATCAAGATTTATATATTAAACAACCAACCTGTGAAATTGTCGGCTTAATCACTAAAGAAAAATGTGAAATTGCATTCAGATTGTTTTGTAGAATTGTTATGTAGAATTTAGGAAAGAGTACTCTTTCCTTTCCTGGTTATAATTGAATTTTTTTTAATTGAAAACAAAAATTTTCAGGAAGATTAATACCATCATCGGCTTTGAATTTTACATTAAAATTTGGTTATTTTTAAATTTAAAGGTCAATTTTCCTTTTAAAGAAAGCACAATTTTTATGCAAACTTCAAAAGATCAACAATTGTAAACTTTGGGTTAGGTAACAGATTGTTGAAGCAAAACTAAATTTGATCTACATGTGTATATAACAAAAAATTGAATTGTCACAGTTTTTTAATGAAGGATGGCACCAATTAAAGGGACAATATCATAACGATCAACAGGGCATGGAATCGGAGTGCTAGTTTTAGATTAACTCAGTGACTGAAAATAATACCCCACATGATAAGGTCATATTACTGTTGCTGCTGCATAAATGGGCCAGTAATTATCAGTCACTGTGTTCATCTTAAAACTAGGACACTGATTCCATGCTCGGTTGAAAGTCTGCTCTGACCATGACGATACTCTCCCTTTAATGTTTGTCAATGTACCATACTTCTGTTTTCCCCTTTCTTTGCCACCCTGGATCCACCCCTATTAGGTTGACTAATGTTACAAGGTTACTCAGAAATTTAAGCAAATGGTCATTGTGATTTTTCCAGTGTGGAAAACACAGTAGTGGTGTAAAATTGTACTTGTCAAAATGATTTACAGATTGATCTGTGATATTCAGGATTTTGTCATCTTTACTTATCTTTTTATAGCAAGAGAATCTTATCTCTCAGTACGTCTACCTCTAGCCCCGCCCATCAAAGGTTGTACCAGAAAATCCGAACCCACTGCACTCTCTTCTTGCAAACTAACATGCAAGCTATATGGTTACCCTGCCAACGAAAGAAGAACTTGAGAAACTCCAGGATGAACGCAGGGTGGCAATCTCCCGCCGGATCCAAATGGAGAAAGAAGCAGAGCTGGAAGCACAAAGACAAGAACGGCTCCACCAGGAGAAACAAGAACAAAAATCATTGGAAAGAATGGTGAAAAAGGGCCACGCCCGAATACCAAGCTGGCCTTTGAATCTAACTAAGAGTAGACAAGAAACATCACCAACCAAAGGTTCAGCAGGCGGAGCTAAAACATTAGAAGGGGGTTGGAAACCATCTGTTGTGAGTGAAGCAGAGCTCATGGCATCGTCTGACAATCCAATGATGCAACAGATGAATATTATTAGGAATTACATCAGACAAGCTAAAGAGATGCATCGAACGGACGAAGTGAGAATGCTGGAAGATAATTTGAGAGAACTTGAAATGGAGTATGGGAGACAGGCCAGGTTTTAATGCTGAAAGACAATGAGAGAACTTGGCATGGATTATGGGAGACAGGCTAGGTTTTATGCTGAAAGACAATGAGAGAACTTGGCATGGATTATGGGAGACAGGCCAGGTTTTATGCTGAAAGACAATGAGAGAACTTGGCATGGATTATGGGAGACAGGCTAGGTTTTATGCTGAAAGACAATGAGAGAACGTGGCATGGATTATGGGAGACAGGCTAGGTTTTATGCTGAAATACAGTGAGAGAACTTGTATGGGAGACAGGCTAGGTTTTATGCTGAAATATAATGAGAGAACTTGGCATGGATTATGGAAGACAGGCTAGGTTTTATGCTGAAATACAGTGAGAGAACTTGGCAAGGATTATGGGAGACAGGCTAGGTTTTATGCTGAAAGACAATGAGAGAACTTGGTATGGGAGACAGGTTTTAATGCTGGATATTCTGCTCAGCTAAAATAGGTTGTTCACAAGGGAAACAAAATCAATAAGTATTCACATTTTGAGTGTTAATTTCAAAATCGGACAAACAAAATTATTTTTTGGAAAAGATGTTTGCTTTCCCTGAATTTAGGAACCTTTACACATTAGGCTAAATGTGCAGAATTGTTGATCAAGAAGAAAACAGATAAACACATTATTGGTTATTTGCTGACAAAATCATAATGAGATCATGAAATTTGTTGTTCAATATCTGAATAGATATTGAACACTTCCCACAAGTTCCTTGAAAAGTAACATTTGGAGTGGATCAATTTTGAAATTAGATCTTACCGAAGACATAACATAAATCTATTATTCATCAGGATATTTGATGATACATGTATACATTCCTTGCCAAACCAATTATTACAAACTGCACTATGAATGATATGCCTCTGTCTTAGTTTGTATACCTCTATTTGATTTTATATTTTAAAATGTGTATTATTATTTGTGTTATTTTATTTTGTAGATTTCTTTACTGTGATGAATATGCAACTCTGCTATATAATGAACATCCATCATGGGGCCAATCCAGTACACATCCAAACAAAATATTCACTATAGTGGTGTTTGGTTAAAGTGATTCCTTTCTGTGAATGCTATTACAAACACTGGGAGGCAATGTTCATGATTGTTATAACCATTTGGTACAGTTCAATGTTATTAGCTCACTATGACTTCTAACTGTATAAATGCCACAGGGGTATTAGGGGTCATTGTCACCTAGGGTACTCCCAAATGGTACCCAGGCAATAGAGGATATTTGGGTACCATTGAGGAATACTCTGGGTGTCAACGACCCTTTCAGCTCAATTACCTAAACAAAGTGTTTTACAACCACATTCTTAATTATAAGCTTATACATGTATGAAGTAAATTTTAATATATGAGCATTTTTTTAAACATTTTTATATCAATGGTGACAACTTTACATTTCTGTTTTAAGGGCCAGTTGGTATATTTGAATTGGCTTATTGGTAAGGAAGGCCAGGGGATTGGGAGGGGCAAATCTCCATTGATGTCCAATCCTTTATAAATATAAGCAATATTCCAAAAACTATTTTGTGCACAAAATATGTCTAGGATTGAAATCATTTACATTAGTCCCATATTTTCCAGACATTTAGCTCAATGGAAGAGCCAGTGGCATGAATGCCTATGTTAAGCAACATTGACCACAGTCAATCTACTTGGATGGGAGGCCATTCCATGTTTGTGGTTGTGTGATTAGTCTGGGCATAGAGGTCTGGGGCTCAGTAGGGCCCTATAATATCATCATTCAGATGGATGGAGGTCCTTTGTTTTGAGTAATGTATGTAAAAGAACCCAGGACACTTATCATGGAAGAGAAGGGGGATTTCTGAAATGGCAGCTTTGAAAACTTTAGAAAAAGTAGTTATATGAATGACATTATCATTATTATTAAAATAAAAACAGCTGTATACAGTTTATTTTCCATCCCATTAACATACATGTAGGTACTGCCAATGTGAAACTGGATATCGCCTTATTTTTGTATCATTTAATAAATAATGTAATAAATATATGAAGCTTGTCATATGTATTGTCATTGATATCAAGTATTATTGGCTGTTCCCGAGAGACTCGGAACAGCCTTTGTTTCTGTCGAGATTTTTATTTTTGGCTGTTCCCGAGAGACTCGGAACAGCCTTTGTTTCTGTCGAGATTTATTGGCTGTTCCCGAGAGACTCGGAACAGCCTTTGTTTCTAATCGAGATTTTGTATATTTGGCTGTTCCCGAGAGACTCGGAACAGCTATTGTTTCTGTCAAGATTTTTTTTATTTTTTATTATACATTATTCTTTATTTCCGGCAAAACCCCATTGCATTAACACGTGCACTTTCTTCGCGGCAAATGGCCTTCTTAGCATTGTCAGAAAGAGTCAACTCATATACCATATGGAAGCTTATGCCTTGACTTAGTTTCTAAATGTCATTAGACTAAAATTCTTAATTAATTAGCTTAGTTATAGTCACGTGAATATTTAATTAGGCAATCTTGTTATCACCATAGCTCAAGAAGTATACACCCGATCATCAAACTTTTTTCAGTTATACATTTGTGGGGTACTGTAGATGTGCCTTTTGGCCTGCAATGTCCTGTGACGTCATCATGACATCATTTATAGCGCGTTTTGTATCTGTGTACAAAACACATGCACTGAAAAAGTTGATGTGACCATGTCGCTTCCTTATTCGGCAGTAATTCTCCATATCTTTGTACATAATACACAAACAGATATGACGTGGGACTTGTTTGCGAGTCCAATTAATTACGATCTTTGTACGCAATAATAATACATAGATCCCTCCACACACGTTGTGTACTGCATTCCTACATGTGTAAATGACATGAAATCAGAGTGCGTCCGATTCCTTTCAGTTTCATTTTGATAATTATAATGAGTCCATTACATTGGCGACGATGATGAAAAGCTGATTTGAACTGTCACCGGTGAGCATTCTTTTCATATGATAGCATACATTTCTAGCAAAAAGGAAAATTGTAAAAGAGGGCCGGACATTTTCGTAACGTTAAGTCCCATTGTTTTACGTACATGTAAGTGCAGCAATATACACATCGTTAGTTTAACCAGTAGCAATATGGCGGAACAACCACTAGCAAGTAGCAGTGACGGGTGCACCCAACTAAATAAACTCCCATAGTAAACAGTGCTAAATACCCAATATTCAAAAATCATTAAAAAATACTTAGAAGTCCCACAGTTTTTAAAACCAAAAGAAAAAATATTGATCGATATATAACCTTTTATTTTCTTCTCTATTCACTGTCTAAAGTCCAGGTTTCCAGGGAGTTATTCTCATCCCAATGAAACCACCCTCTACAGTAGTGAAAACGTCCACACTGAAAAGCAGCCATTTTGGAAAAAGGGCCTTACGCTTGAAATCAAATTAGTACCACTTTTTCAGGGCCTAGTGTGTCCAAAATACTCACAGTTGGAAGCCAAGGACCCCCGGGTTATGATAGTGGGCCATCTTTACACAATCCATCAAATGAATGGGCCTCAAATCTTTGTTTTTCAGAAAAATTTGAGGGCATACACTTTATGATAAACAGCTCGGCGCATGAATTCCTCACTATTTAGTGGGGTGCACCCTGACCGTCGTAAATGAAACAAGGACTTTGAAAACTGAACCATTCACTCACTACGACGATCAGATATCAACCGGTAAGGCTTGGGGAGATTGGTTATAAGGAATTGAGCATGAATTCCGCTATTTTCGAATTACTAAACCATATTTTGTATAACAAGAATTCTCAAAAAATCTTCAGTTTGTGCACAAATTAAAGTTAAGTAGTAAAGTACCTATTTATTTGTATGCACGCATTGGGATAGTACTGACCATCAATCCCATAAACAGAATTGGTGTAAAGATGTTAAAGGGACAGTATCGTCACGATCAGAGCAGACTTTCTACAAACAGGGCATGGAATCGGCATCCTAGTTTAAGATGAACACAGTGACTAAAAATTACTGTGAAAAGAACTGGGGGTACAACTCGACGTTTCGATCAGTATGCTCTGATCGTCCTCATTCTCCTGAGGACGATCAGAGCATACTGATCGAAACGTCGAGTTGTACCCCCAGTTCTTTTCAGAACTAATTACTACTCAATTGAGATTCCACATGGTGTCACCGCAATTAGTCTTACTTATCATCCTCACCATGCAAAGCTACAAGTTTTACCTAAAAATTACTGGCTCATTTATGCAGCAGTAACATAAATATGACTATGACCTCATTATGTGAGTATTATTTTCAGTCACTGGGTTAAACTTGAAGTTGAACTCTGATTCCATGTCCTATTGATCGTGACGATAAGCCCACCTTCAAGCAATAACTTTAATTAGCTGTTACGACTACCTGTTAGTCACATACAAGAAACACAATAGTGCATCTTTCTACAAGGAACACATCGATTACCTTGTTAAGATCGCCTTACAAACTTATACGAAGTCACAACACAATGTAATTTGAAGGATAACTGTACAATGAGTTCACTACCCACGCAAACTATTTCTTATAGCTCTGACATACACTTTGTCTTTCCTTTTAACACCAACCTTAACTTACGAAATTATGTATTTGGGTCTTTCCACACTAATGTACAAAAGTGTGACATTTTAGGAACATGGGACATTGATAATAAAATGAAGTACTTTTTCTCATAACTTTTTTCTGTGTACATTCCAAGTGCCTTGAGGATTGTGCTTTTCAAAAATTAAGACAACTTTCTAAGTAATTAAGTAATTACAAGGGAATCTTCTTTAAGATATATATGTTTGTAACATGGACAGACATTTATTTAGAAATTGACTAAAAGTACTAATAGAACAGATTTATTCACTCACATGTCCCTTTATAATGCTATTCCCCTAAGGATTGTTACCTGAAAAAATCAAGACAACCCTCCTGGTATTAAACAAATAACAGGGATCATCTTCAAAATATTATGTTTGTAACGTGGGCAGACATTTGTCACAAATTGTCTGTCCACGTTACATACGGGTATATTTCACATGCTAATTTCTTAAATACCCAGATGTCTTACTTTTGGCTCATAACAATCCAAAAGGGGTTAGGGATGTAAATGAAAAAGCATTTGAGTAATTATTTAATTCTATTATCACTTTCCTGTCGATTTTCAAACAAAATGTCTGTCCATGTTACAAACATCTCTTAAAGATGATCCTGTAATTTCTTAAGTACCAATATTATTTTCTTATTATTTGTTATGCACAATCATTAAATGCTAAGGAATGTTCAGGAATAGATTAGGACAAAACAGTTGCCTTTATTTGACCCTCCCATGTCACACTCCAATAGTTATCATAATATGTACCCATTAGTGTGGAAAGACCCACTTATTATTTATTTTGTAAGTTCTTTAAAACAGTTTTCTATATATTTAATAGAGTTGTACTTCTTACAAAGTTTTACTTTCCCCAAAACCATCCAATTGGCAACTTTGATCAACTGTTCCTCAATTGAGCTATACTTACACCAGCACGACAACTTAAGCCCCTGTAGTGGCTGTCTTCTATAGCCTGTGCATTACCAGTCAACAATTCTTAATTTGGTAGTTGACAAATCTATTAAGACCTGTCCACCATAAAACTCATATAGCGCCCTCAAGTCACCGGTTTTAAAAGTGACATAACCATTGTTCTTAGCGTTGCAAATTACAGTGTACAATGCAAAGGGCCGAAAATTAAACTTTATCGTATTGGGTCAAACTATACACCAAATTGTAAACTTAGTATGAAAAACTTAATTTCGTCATTGTGATGTCATCCGGTTTCCATTTACAGTCTCATGAATATTTAATTAGCAAATCCATTTTGAACCTTAACTCAAGAAGTATACACTCGATACTTAAACTTTTTGCAGTTATAGACTTGATGGGTACTGTGAATGTGCGCTGTGGTATCGTGACCTCATAATGACCTCTACTTCCGGTTTAACAGGAAGTTTGAATAAAAATCAATATTTTAGGGTACAAAAACAATGCTGTTAACATGTTAGAACAAAAATAGTACTGAGGAATTCTTATTATTTTTTTGACTGCACCCAAACGTCCTCACGAATGAAATGCAAATAAACCACACATTATGAATCGTAACAGCTTTGTGTTCGTCCGAAGGACAAACACCTTGCAAAAACAAAGGTCAAGATCATTTCATGCAGACTCCTGTACCTTACAACTTATCTGATATTAATTCACAAACACGACCCCACTTTGACCTTTCCTTCCAGTCCAAACAGGATAAAACAAGACACCCTCAGTATCAGTCTCCGTTGAAACAGTTCATGGCATACTCCAGTATCTAAGGTCAAGGTCATTAACTGTAAACAACACAACGTCATTAACGTGTAACAGCTCTGTGTTCGTCCAAAGGACAAAAACCTAAATGTCTAGTTTTAAATTATTATTATACTTTCTTTACCTCCAAACCCCATTGACTTAACATGTGACTTTTCTGACCACCAAATGTCCTTCTTTCAATCATCATAAGTATATAAATCATATAGCATATGGAAGCTTATGTCTTCACTTAGATTCTAAATTAATTTGACTAGGATTCTAAATTAATTGAGACAATTACAAGCACGTGAATATTTAATTAGGCAATCTTGTGGACAGCATATCTCAAGAAGTGTACACCCGATCATCAAACTTTTTTCAGTTATACATTTGTGGGGTACTGTAGATGTGCCTATTGGCCTAGAATGTCTTGTGACGTCATCATGACATCATTTATAGCGCGTTTTGTATCTGTGTACAAAACACATGGACTATGTGACCAAGTCGCTTCATTAATCGCAAGTGAATCTCAATATGTTTTTATACATAGTACACGCACAAATATCACGGTGGGCTGAAGCGAGTCTAATTAAAAACGATGTCTGAACGTACTTTTCGTTATTGGATTTTTCCTCTCGGTAACCTACATACCAGCGGTTTGCCCCGGTATGACCGCGGTGCCGGTGATGCACAAGTTGTCCGTACATGTCAGAATTGTGTCGTTGGTTTAACATACGTTAGTATTATTCGGTGAATTAAGTGAAAGACGATCACCGTTTAACCCTTTGTTTACCGCCGGGACTTTCATTTGAAGGTATGTACATGTACACTTTCACATTTATTATACATGTCTATTTGTTTTAGTATACAGCTAATGACTATACAAAACTAACGTTAACATTTTGTCATTAGTGTGCTGGCCATGTATCGTCCATGTACGTAATTCGCCGCACTCGTGAAATGACGCACCTACTTTTGGCTTAGCATTTCTCGGAAAACTTACAAAATTATGGCGTATTACTGGTTGCATAAACTTATCTAAGTCGTGCTTGTTACAGAAATAAAAATTATAGTGAAATTGTATGATTTACTGGAATTGGAAAGTTAGTGCTTGTGAAAGTGGAAAAAGTTGTTTAACCACTGATTTTACTAGATACAAATAGTAAGAGATTTACATGACCTCAATATTTTTTTCACGAACATCTGTGATTTTATTGTTCTATGCAATGTTCAGGAATAGATTAGTACAAAAAAGTTCAAAACCATCCAATTGTCAACTTTGATCAACTGTTCCTCAATTGAGCTATGCTTACACCAGCACGACAACTTAAGCCCCTGTAGTGGCTGTCTTCTATAGCCTGTGCATTACCACACCAGTCAACAATTCTTAATTTGGTAGTTGGCAAATCTATTAAGACCTGTCCACCATAAAACTCATATAGCGCCCTCAAGTCACTGGTTTTAAAAGTGACATAATCATTGTTCTTAGCGTTGCAAATTACAGGTGTACAATGCAAAGGGAAAAAATTTAAAACTTTATTGTATTGGGTCAAACTATACACCAAATTGTAGATAATCAAAAAACTTAGTACGAAAAACCGAAGTTCGTCATTGTGACGTCATACAGTCTCATGAATATTTAATTATTTAATTAGCAAATCCATTGAACCATTACTCAAGAAGTATACACTCGATACTTAAACTTTTTGCAGTTATAGACTTGATGGGTACTGTGAATGTGCGCTGTGGTATCGTGACCTCATAATGACCTCTACTTCCGGTTCAACACGAAGTTTGAATAAAAATCAATATTTTAGGGTACAAAAACAATGTGATGAAGATTTTTTTAAGTTCGTGTGTAACATATCAACAGTGAGGTTCAAAATTACAAACAATATAGATTCACTGACGTCGCCACATATTATAGCGCCCTCAAGTGACATGTTTTAAAACTGGCAATATAAACCATTGTTCGATCTCAGCGAAGATCGTGAGTCTTAAATTAATATAGATTGACTTTGTGTATCATAAGTGTCAAGACCAGGGTTAGGCCTACAACTTAGGTTGAGGGTCGCATCATAACAATCATAATCCAACAACTGAACAGCCTTGTGTTCGTCCATATAGGACAAACACTAAATGTCTAGTTGGCTGTTCCCGAGAGACTCGGAACAGCCTTTGTTTCTGTCGAGATTTTTATTTTTGGCTGTTCCCGAGAGACTCGGAACAGCCTTTGTTTCTGTCGAGATTTTTATTTTTAGCTGTTACGACCTGATAGTCGGAACAGCTATTGTTTCTGTCAAGATTTTTATTAGCTGTTACGACCTGATAGTCGGAACAGCTATTGTTTCTGTCAAGATTTTTATTTTTTTTCTTATTCTTCCTTTCCACCAAAACCCTATTGCCTTAACGTGTGAGAGGTCTGCGTGGCAAAAGTCCTTCTTAGGAATATGAGAAAGAGTCAAATCATATACCATATGGAAGCTTATGCCTTGACGTAGTTTCTAAATGTCATTAGACTAAAATTCTTAATTAATTAGCTTAGTTATAGTCACGTGAATATTTAATTAGGCAATCTTGTTATCACCATAGCTCAAGAAGTATACACCCGATCATCAAACTTTTTTCAGTTATACATTTGTGGGGTATTGTAGATGTGCCTTTTGGCCTGCAATGTCTTGTGACGTCATCATGACATCATTTATAGCGCATTTTGTATCTGTGTACAAAACACATGCACTGAAAAAGTTGATGTGACCAAGTCGCTTCCTTATTCGGCAGTAATTCTCCATATCTTTGTACATAATACACAAACAGATATGAAGTGGGACTTGTTTGCGAGTCCAATTAATTACGATCTTTGAACGCAATAATAATACATAGGCCTTATACTAGTATTCCACACACGTTGTGTTGTTATTGCATTCTTAACAGGCTTCAGGGCCAATTACTTTGTGCACAACACGTATGCATAATACACGTTATGGACCCGTTTTTCAAATCCTACATATGTTTAACGGATGCCGCTCTAGCTAGGCACCATTACTAACGTGTACACACGTTGTGTAGTTATTTCATTACTATAGTAATACTAAGTAAATGACATGAAAGCAGAGTGCGTCCGATTCCTTTCAGTTTCTTTTTGATAATTACAATGAGTCCATTACATTGACGACGAGGATGAAAAGCTGATTTTAACTGTCACCGGTGAGCATTCTTTTCATATGATAGCATACATTTCTAGCAAAAAGGAAAATAGTAAAGAGGGCCGGACATTTTCGTAACGTTAAGTCCCATTGTTTTACGTACATGTAAGTGCAGCAATATACACATCGTTAGTTTAACCAGTAGCACTAGCAATATGGCGGAACAACCACTAGCTACTAGTAGCAGTGACCGTCGTAAATAATAATAATAATAATAATAAATTAAACATTTCTATTGCGCTGTTTCCATTTAAAAATGATCAAAAGCGCCTAACAAAAAATGAACACGCCATAGAATAAACAGATATAAATACAAACAAGAAATTAAACACAAATCCCTTTTTTTTAATTTTTTTTAATTTTTAATTTTTATTAATTTTTTTAAATGAAACAAGGACTTTGAAAACTGAACAATTCACTCACTACGACGATCAGATATCAACCGGTAAGGCTTGGGGAGATTGGTTATAGGGAATTGAGCATGAATTCCGCTATTTTCGAATTACTAAACCGTATTTTGTATAAAAAGAATTCTCAAAAAATCTTCAGTTTGTGCACAAATTAACGTTAAGTAGTAAAGTACCTATTTATTTGTATGCACGCATTGGGATAGTACTGACCATCAATCCCATAAACAGAATTGGTGTAAAGATGTTAAAGGGACAGTATCGTCACGATCAGAGCAGACTTTCTGTAAACAGGGCATGGAATCGGCATCCTAGTTTAAGATGAACACAGTGACTAAAAATTACTGGCTCATTTATGCAGCAGTAACACGAATATGAGTATTACCTCATTATGTGAGTATTATTTTCAGTCACTGGGTTAAACTTGAAGTTGAACTCTGATTCCATGTCCTGTTGATCGTGACGATAAGCCCACCTTCAAGCAATAACTTTAATTAGCTGTTACGACTACCTGTTAGTCACATACAAGAAACACAATAGTGCATCTTTCTACAAGGAACACATCATTACCTTGTTAAGATCGCCTTACAAACTATACGAAGTCACAACACAATGTAATTTGAAGGATAACTGTACAATGAGTTCACTACCCACGCAAACTATTTCTTATAGCTCTGACATACACTTTGTCTTTCCTTTTAACACCAACCTTAACTTACGAAGTTATGTATTTGGGTCTTTCCACACTAATGTACAAAAGTGTGACATTTTAGGAACATGGGACATTGATAATAAAATGAAGTACTTTTTACTCTTAACTTTTTTCTGTGTACATTCCAAGTGCCTTGAGGATTGTGCTTTTCAAAATTTAAGACAACTTTTTAAGTAATTACAAGGGAATCTTCTTATATGTTTGTAACATGGACAGACATTTATTTAGAAATTGACTGAAAGTACTAATAGAACAGATTTATTCACTCACATGTCCCTTTATAATGCTATTCCCTAAGGATTGTTACCTGAAAAATCAAGGCAACCCTCCTGGTATTAAACAAATAACAGGGATCATCTTCAAAATATTCCTATACGCATGCGAACGGATTACTAAACCGTGCGAACGGATTGTTAAACCGCATTTAACGGATTACTAAACCTGCGAAAGGATTGTTAAACCGCGGCGGATTCTATCCGTGCGAACGGATTACTAATCGTGCGAACGGATTACTAATCCGCGCGCACGGATTACTCCATTGAATTTTATTTCTTACCACTGTCCCTTCCGGCATCGTAATACGATTAGGAATTCGTGCGACGGTTTAGTAATCCGTTCAGACGGTTTAGTAATCCGTTCGCACGGATTAGTAATCCAATAAGGTCATCATCAGAACAACTACTTCCATTGACCTCCGCCATCTTGAATCAACTAACGTCGTGTGTAACGCATGCGTGTGGCGCATTGCTAAACCGCGGCGCACGGATTGTTAAACCGTGCGAACGGATTACTAATCCGTGCGAACGATTCCTAATCTGCGACGGATTACTAAACCGTGTGAACGGATTGTTAAACCGTGCGAACGGATTCCTAATCCGTGCGAACGGATTCCTAATCCATGCGAACGGATTGTTATACCGTGCGACGGATTCCTAATCCGTCTGACGGATTCCTAATCCGTGCGAACGGATTACTAAACCTGCGAACGGATTGTTAAACCGTGCGAACAGATTCATAATCCGTGCGACGGATTGCTAATCCGTCTTGACGATTGCTAATCCGTGCGAACGGATTACTAAACCGTGGTGACGGATTGTTAAATCGTGCGAACGGATTCCTAATCCGTGCGAACGATTCCTAATCCGTGCGAACAGATTCCTAATCCGTGCGAACGGATTACTAAACCGTCTAACGGATTGTTAAACCGTGGCGAACGGTTCCTAATCCGTGCGAACGGATTACTAAACCTGCGAACGGATTGTTAAACCGTGCGAACGGATTCCTAATCCGTGCGCTAACGGATTCCTAACTGCGCTAACGGATTACTAATCCGCTGTAACGGATTCTAATGTGTGTGAACGGATTCCTAATCTGACGAACGGATTACTAATCCGTGCGCACGGATTACTCCATTGAATTTGATTTCTTACCACTGTCCCTTCCCGGGCTTCGTAAAAAGGGGTTAGGGATGTAAATGAAAAAGCATTTGAGCAATTATTTCATTCTATTGTCACTTTCCTGTCAATTTTCAAACAACATGTCTGTCCATGTTACAAACATCATGTCTTAAAGATGATCCTGTAATTTCTTAAGTACCAATATTATTTTCTTATTATTTGTTATGCACAATCATTAAATGCTAAGGAATGTTCAGGAATAGATTAGGACAAAATAGTTGCCTTTATTTGACCCTCCCATGTAGTTATCATAATATGTACCCATTAGTGTGGAAAGACCCACTTATTATTTATTTTGCAAGTTCTTTAAAACAGTTTTCTATATATTTAATAGAGTTGTACTTTTTACAAAGTTTTACTTTCCCCAAAACCATCCAATTGTCAACTTTGATCAACTGTTCCTCAATTGAGCTATGCTTACACCAGCACGACAACTTAAGCCCCTGTAGTGACTGTCTTCTATAGCCTGTGCATTACCAGTCAACAATTCTTAATTTGGTAGTTGACAAATCTATTAAGACCTGTCCACCATAAAACTCATATAGCGCCCTCAAGTGACCGGTTTTAAAAGTGACATAACCATTGTTCTTAGCGTTGCAAATTACAGTGTACAATGCAAAGGGCCGAAAATTTAACTTTATTGTATTGGGTCAAACTATACACCAAATTGTAAACTTAGTATGAAAAACTTAATTTCGTCATTGTGATGTTATCCGGTTTCCATTTACAGTCTCATGAATATTTAATTAGCAAATCCATTTTGAACCTTAACTCAAGAAGTATACACTCGATACTTAAACTTTTTGCAGTTATAGACTTGATGGGTACTGTGAATGTGCGCTGTGGTATCGTGACCTCATAATGACCTCTACTTCCGGTTTAACAGGAAGTTTGAATAAAAATCAATATTTTAGGGTACAAAAACAATGCTGTTAACATGTTAGAACAAAAATAGTACTGAGGAATTCTTATTATTTTTTTGACTGCACCCAAACATCCTCACGAATGAAATGCAAATAAACCACACATTATGAATCGTAACAGCTTTGTGTTCGTCCGAAGGACAAACACCTTGCAAAAACAAAGGTCAAGATCATTTCATGCAGACTCCTGTACCTTAACAACTTATCTGACATTAATTCACAAACACGACCCCACTTCGACCTTTCCTTCCAGTCCAAACAGGACAAAACAAGACACCCTCAGTATCAGTCTCCGTTGAAATAGTTCATGGCATACTCCAGTATCTAAGGTCAAGGTCATTAACTGTAAACAACACAACGTCATTAACGTGTAACAGCTCTGTGTTCGTCCAAAGGACAAAAACCTAAATGTCTAGTTATTAGCTGTTACGACCTGATAGTCGGAACAGCTATTGTTTCTGTCAAGATTTTTATTTTTTTTTATTATACTTTCTTTCCGGCAAAACCCCATTGCATTAACACGTGCACTTTCTTCGCGGCAAATGGCCTTCTTAGCATTGTCAGAAAGAGTCAACTCATATACCATATGGAAGCGTATGCCTTGACTTAGTTTCTAAATGTCATTAGACTAAAATTCTTAATTAATTAGCTTAGTTATAGTCACGTGAATATTTAATTAGGCAATCTTGTTATCACCATAGCTCAAGAAGTATACACCCGATCATCAAACTTTTTTCAGTTATACATTTGTGGGGTACTGTAGATGTGCCTTTTGGCCTGCAATGTCCTGTGACGTCATCATGACATCATTTATAGCGCGTTTTGTATCTGTGTACAAAACACATGCACTGTGTGACCTAGTCGCTTCATTAATTGCTAGTGAATCTCAATATGTCTTTGTACATAGTACACGCACAAATATCACGGTGGGCTGAAGCGAGTCTATTTAAAAACGATCTCTCTGAACGTGGTTTTCGTTATTGGATTTTTCCTCTCGGTAACCTACATACCAGCGGTTTGCCCCGGTGACCGCGGTGATGCACAATTGTCCGTACATGTGAGACTTCTGTCGTTGTTTAACGTTAACGTTAGGATTATTCTTTGAAGTGAACGACGATCCCCAATGATTTTTTTGTAAGGTCTTTATGACCTAAACCTATTAGTGAGAAACCTATACATGTATAATTTGTTTTAGTATACAGATAATGACTATACAAAACTAACGTTAACATGTTGTCATTAGTGTGCTGGCCATGTATCGTCTATGTACGTAATTCGCCGCACTCGTGAAATGACGCACCTACCTTTGGCTTAGCATTTCTCGGAAAACTTACAAATGGGGTATTACTGGTTGCATAAACTTATCTAAATCGTGCTTGTTACAGAAATAAAAATTATAGTGAAATTGTATGATTTACTGGAAAGTTACTGCTTGTGAAAGTGGAAAAAGTTGTTTAACCACTGATTTTACTAGATACAAATAGTAAGAGATTTACATGACCTAAAAATTGTTATATTTTATTTCCACCAAAACCCCATTGCATTAACACGTGCACTTTCTTAGCGGCAAATGGCCTTCTTAGCATTGTCAGAAAGAGTCAACTCATATACCATATGGAAGCTTATGCCTTGACTTAGTTTGTAAATGTCATTAGACTAAAACTCTTAATTAATTAGCTTAGTTATAGTCACGTGAATATTTAATTAGGCAATCTTGTTACCACCATAGCTCAAGAAGTATACACCCGATCATCAAACTTTTTTCAGTTATACATTTGTGGGGTACTGTAGATGTGCCTTTTGGCCTGCAATGTCCTGTGACGTCATCATGACATCATTTATAGCGCATTTTGTATCTGTGTACAAAACACATGGACTATGTGACCAAGTCCTACATTATTCGGAAGTGATTCTCCATAATATCTTCGTACATAATACACACACAGACTTAATCGAGCGACTTAATCGAGTCTATGCACAACTTGTCCGTGAGTGTTAAAACTGACGTTGTGTATTTTTGAGTTAGAAAGTTAGGTCTGTAAATGTGACGATACGATATCATTTGTTTTCGTCCCAATGATCGTTGGAGAATCGTTTCACAGTTAATGGAAGGGGTCTTCATTACTTTGTTTCATTTGAAGGTATGTAAACTTTCACATTAATTATACATGTATACAGCTAATGACGATACAAAACTAACGTTAACATTTTGTCATTAGTGTGCTGGCCATGTAAATGTGTATGTGTGTACGGGTTGACTGTAGTATAGCTATGTGTACAACCATTGTCAGTGTCACTGTTCTGTACAAATATGGATGGAGGGGTCACCATGATATGTGGACATGATCTGTTCGCTGTTTTATTAACAAAATACACACACATGGGGGATGTTACACTACTATTAACGTTATAGTAGTAGTAGGTAAAACATCTACAGTTTACACTACTTATAATGGTGTGGATGATGAACATCATGTAAGTTTTTCTGCACTCAAACAATTATTAATTAACTTTTGATGAATCTATCCCCCCCCCCCGAACAGAAAAAGACAAAATGAGAAAATAAAAGCATTTTATGGGCAGATTTAGTGTGGAAAACTAGTATTACTTAGGGCTGTGCATTATTGGTTATTTCGCACCAAATTTTTTAAAATATGTGTTGTCGCTCAATTCCTAGCAAGCATGTATAGACCTTATGCACATGACGTCATTTAAGTAGGGCGCCCTCGGCTAGAGGTCAAAAGAAGGTTGCTCATTGGCCCAATCTGTGCACCGCGTGTGTATAAATGTGCGTTTTCCATTGTTTCATCATCATTTTACCTCTAAGATGGCAGCGTGATGACGTCAATGCATAAGGTCTATTGAGAAAGCTTAAAATGTTTATTGTTTCTTTTTACATTGAATAAGTGATTAATTGGCCATCAATTCTTAGGCATGTATCATCACCATCTAAGCTGAGTTTGTATTAGCAGAACCTTAATTATGAATAACAATTTAGGAATTTCAATATCTAGAAAAACTTAAAGGGGACCACACCAATATTATATACACTATCAGTATATATTGAATACACATGTATCTTAATTAGTATAAATAGTACATGTAATTGTCTACAGCCCATCATATCATAACTACACACAAGTATTAACCCTTCACACTTGTAAAATAAAGTTTTCCACCCTTTTTACTCCAGATTGAAACCAAAGAACACTTGCTACTGCTACGAGGTGTGTCAGAGTCTGTATAACTTTTCGATCCAATGGCCAAGAGTTGAAGTCGATTCTTCAAAAAGGAGTTAATGTATGTTTCAAATTAATTTATATGGATCTATCCTATCTGTAGAAGTCTGTACCTTCATGAGAATTGTTTTCAGTACCTTAAAACACATCTAACTAATTTAAGGTATTTTTTTTAACATGTTAGAACAATCATAGTACACAGGAAATGTTTTTGGACTAGACCAAAAATTCCCCACACGTGTAGTTATTATAAAACAATATCTGTTGTGTGATCTAGTAAAATGTATATTACTGAGAGTTGGGCTATGTAAACATAGTAAACATCCCCCACTCTTGTCAGCCTTGCTATACATTTTGTCAGATTATCCAATTCAAGGTCATAGTTATTTTTATGCAAGCATTTAGGATAGTTGAACCCAAGTACTGACCATCAATCCCATAAACACAAGTTGGTGTAAAGATATTAAAGGGACAGTATTGCCACAATCAGAGCAGACTTTTTACAGGGCATGGAATCGGTGTCCTTGTTAAAGATAAACACATTGACTGAAAATTACTGGCTCATTTATGCAGCAGCAACACGAATATGACCTTATCATGTGAATATTATTTTCAGTCACTGAGTTCATCTACAACATGAACTCTAAAAGCCACATTTAAACAATAACATTACAAAGACTATTTATGAACATGTATTTTCAACAGTTACAGAGAAATAAATACATAAAACAATCAGAAGATCATTTCATTATTGTTTGTTTCTGTTCATTTTACAGTTATCCTTCAAATTACAATGTGTTGTCTCCTAGGCCATCCTAACAAGGTAAGCATGTGTTCCTTATAAAAGATGTACTTATTTATGGCAATTTTCTATGGAAATTTTACAGTTTAAAGGTAATGATTCAGCTGAATGTTACATAAAAACAATGACATTGTTTTATTTGATTTCTTGCCATGGATAAGGCTTCTTAATACATGGAATACATGCTTATTTCATTAGACCCAGAATCCAGGTCAACATTAATCAACAATTCATATCTTCTGAACCACATGGCAGATATTGATAATCTTTGTGGCATATTCTCGGATTTTATCCATGTTATAGTTCATCAAAAGAATGACCCATATTGACTTCTACTTCCGGTTCAACAGGAAGTCTGACTAAAAATCAATATTTTAGGGGACAACAACGATGTAATTAAGATTTTTGTGAAGTTTGTGCGTCAGATATCAAACATGAGCTCCAAAGTCTTAAAAATTATAGATTTACTCGCGTATAGCGCCCTCAAGTGACCGGTTTTAAAAGTGACATAACCATTGTTCTTAGCGTTGCAAATTACAGTGTACAATGCAAAGGGCCGAAAATTAAACTTTATTGTATTGGGTCAAACTATACACCAAATTGTAAACTTAGTATGAAAAACTTAATTTCGTCATCGTTATGTCATCCGGTTTCCATTTACAGTCTCATGAATATTTAATTAGCAAATCCATTTTGAACCATAACTCAAGAAGTATACACTCGATACTTAAACTTTTTGCAGTTATAGACTTGATGGGTACTGTGACTGTGCGCTGTGGTATCGTGACCTCATAATGACCTCTACTTCCGGTTCAACAGGAAGTTTGAATAAAAATCTATATTTTAGGGTACAAAAACAATGCGATGAAGTTTCTTTAACATGTTAGAACAAAAATAGCACTGAGGAATTCTTAGTATTTTTTTGACTGCACCCAAACATCCTCACGAATGAAATGCAAATAAAACCACACATTATGAATCGTAACAGCTTTGTGTTCGTCCGAAGGACAAACACCTTGCAAAAACAATGGTCAAGATCATTTCATGCAGACTCCTGTACCTTACAACTTATGTGACATTAAATTCACAAACACGACCCCACTTTGACCTTTCCTTCCAGTCCAAACAGGACAAAACAAGACACCCTCAATATCAGTCTCCGTTGAAATAGTTAATGGCATACTCCATTAAGTAAGGTCAAGGTCATTAACTGTAAACAACACAACGTCATTAACGTAACAACGCTGTTCGTCCAAAGGACAAAAGCCTACATGTCTAGTTTTTAGGTGTTCGAGCTACAGCGCGAACAACTATTGTAATTGTTCCGGTTTTTTTTTAGGTGTTTGGGTTGGTGCCCAAACACCTATTGTTATTGTTCGGGTTTTTTTTCTTCTTCTTCTTTTTCTTCCGAATAAGAATTATCCACAGACAAAAACATAGTTGCAGAGTTCACAGAACCTTAAAACTTCACACATACTTAGACCTTAACATGTAGTTGTTCCTAAACCTTAACATGTAGTTGTACACTAAGTTGTGACGTCATAGTGAGGTCATCAGATATCGAATTACACTAAATCAAAGGTTAATATTTTCATAAAATCATATCTCATGAACCACAAACGATATTTTCACAGTCTTTGCACCATGATATAGATCTTTAATTATGTGATTTTTCGTACACAAACGTGACCCCAATTCGACCTCTCCTTCCGGTCGAAACCGGAAGTTGAAAATTTCAAAACAAATCAAAAATTCAAAAATCATATCTCATGAACCACAGAAAATATTTTCACAATCTTTGCATCATCTTAAAGACCTTGAACTATGTCACATTTCTTACACAGATATGACCCCAAATTTGACCTCTCCTTCCGGTCTAAAACAGAAGTTTAAATGAACGACTATTCAGAAGCACAGCCATACTGACGTTCTCTTACACACAGACATATCGGCCTATAGTGTGTGTATATGCATTATCTAATTAGAATAGAATAGTTCGAGTTTACGAAGACCGCGCAGGTCATGACCTGCCATGCATGCACGCGCACAGTATAGTACCATGCAGCAGCAAAACAATGGCTTCCCTGAGTGTCGGGCCCGTCTGCAGAAAATGCGTCGCAGAAAATGTACTAATTTAGCATGGAATCAAATTGTTATCATTTTGGAGATGAGTTGGACAAAGATTCTTTCATGTGCAAGTGGATGGAAGAAATAGACGGTATGGTTGAGTGTGATATTGCCAATGTCTAAGCGTTAGGGCTGTTGGAGCTAACGTACATAACATACGTCGCAGCTAACGTTACAGGTAATGTAGGAATTAATTTTAAAAGAATTTGAAAAATATCTGGACCTAATCAGACTACATATATTTTGTAAAATAGTTGGACTTCGGCCTATATGAAAAATATCCTTGACAATTTAACTTATGTCTTATGTCGTGGCCGAGCGGTCTAGTGCACCGAACTCAAGTTCTGGTGTTGCCAGCAGCAGGGTGTGGGTTCGAGCCCCGGTCGTGACACTTGTGTCCTTGAGCAAGATACTTAACCATAATTGCTTCGTCCTTCGGATGGGACGTTAAGCCGTAGGTCCCATGTACTAGATTAAGTAATGCACGTAAAAGAACCCAGAACACTTTCGTGGAAGAGTAGGGGTTTACCCCGGTGTTTCTGGTTCACATATCAAGCGCCCTTGTGTACAGGTTCCCTCAGGCTTTCGAGCTTACAGTGCTTAAGTGCGCTTTTCTGAGGCTTCCTTGGTTTCATTACCAGAAATATAAATAAAATAAAATAAAATAAAATAAAATAAATAAATAAATATCTCATTGTGATCTGTCCCTCAGTATCGTGTAGTGACAATTTAAAATAAAAATAAGATCATTCCTGGTGATTATTTTCAATAGTTACCATGTTAATACCTTGACCAACAAAATAAACTATAACCCTAACCACCCCAAATCCATCAAAATTCTGAAAGGCACTTTTTGGGAAAAAATCAGCACTGTTGAAAAATGGATCTTTATAATGGAGTTTTATCAGATACTTAAAAGTAATACTACATGTATTGTAGTTGCACAAACATAACTTTGTACATGAGCCAAGAATATTCAACCTTTGGCGGTGTAAATAAGCATGGAAATGAACTTCAAGCTGAACTAAAGTTTTGGGTTATTTTTCATAGTGTATACAATGAAGATGGATGCTGACCCAATTATTTATTATTTTACATGTATGGATGAATAGCCGACATTCCTAAAATTAATTACCATTCGATTTACAGATTTATGGGTACCACTCTGAGTGGTACAAATGCTTCCATGCCATTTGCAGGGCTGAGAGGAAGAAATAAGATTAAGAAGAAACAGAAACATCAAGGTAGGCAAATATTGAAAAATACGGGTAGAATGTCGCATCCGACCGACTTCACATTATTCCAGGATATTTATTTCATGAAAGTGCAAAATCAGCCATTTGCTATACGATGAATTCCTCAGTCATGTCAGTCTGATGTCGTAAACTCCACAATTAGTGACCAGCACAGTCATTTGTACATGCGCAGTGGCAACTATAATAGGATCCTTCTATTTTCTGAAGGGAGGATTTTTAGAAGGAAATAAAAGTGGATTTTAAAGATAGTTTTCGCTTTCTGTACCACCAAAAATCGATAGAATAATTTTTAACTGGTTAGTGGTTGCAAAAATTCCAAAACCCTTTAAAAGTGGTGGTCGGATACGACATTCTTTCCAAAAATTCAATCAAGTTTCAAGTATGCAGTAAGCTTGGGCGATAACGATTTTTTTATCCACGATATATCGGCAAACATATATTGCAATTTTCAATAATATCGCAATTCTTTTTTGCATTCATGCATGATTGCTTTAGAGCCAATAACCACAGGTATGTACCCTCTACAAGTGTCACAATAAATTGCACATTTATTTGCAGAGCGTATGTACTTCTGATATCATCATTTTTTTAGTGACAATTTCAAAAAAGATCATTCCTGGTGATTATTTTCAATAGTTACCATGTTAATACCTTGACCAACAAAATAACCTTGACCAACAAAATAAACTAACCTTAACCACCCCAAATCCATGAAAATCCTGAAAGGGGCGCTTTTTGGTAAAAAATCAGCACTGTTGAAAAATGGGATCTTTATAATAGAGTTTTATCAGATGCTTAAAAGTAATACTAGTTGCACAAACATAACTTTGTATATGAACCAAGAATATTCAACCTTCGGCGGTGTGAATAAGCATGGAAATGAACTTCAAGCTGAACTAAAGTTTTGGATTATTTTCATAGTGTATACAATGAAGATGGATGCTGACCCAATTATTTATTATTTTACATGTATGGATGAATAGCCGACATTCCTAAAATTAATTACCATTTGATTTACAGATCTATGGGTACCACTCAGAGTGGTACAAATGCTTCCATGCCATTTGCAGGGCTGAGAGGAAGAAATGAGAAGAAGCAGAAACATCAAGGTAGGCAAATATTGAAAAATTCGGTTAGAATGTCGAATTGAACCGCCACTTTTTCTCATTCAATATAACCAATAAAGTAATCTTACCTACCTCGTAAGGTGGAGAACATATGGATGATGATGGACATATACTTCAAATTATTCCAGGATATTTATTTCATGAAAAATCAGCCATTTTGGTATACGATGAATTCCTCAGTCATGTCAGTCTGATGTAAATTCCACAATTAGTGACCAACAGTCATTGTACATGTGCAGTGGCAACTATAATATGATCCTTCTATTTTCTGAAGGGAGAGATTTTTAGAAGGGAAATAAAGTCCGAAAACCATCATAAAAGTGGATTTTAAAGATAGTTTCACCAACAATCGATAGAATAATTTTTAACTGGTTAGTGGTTGGAATTTATTTTCAAAAAAAAACCTTAAAAAGTGGCGGTTGGATGTGACATTCTTTCCAAAAATTCAATCAAGTTTCAAGTAAGCAGTAAGCTTGGGCGATAACGATTTTTTTTTATCCATGATATATCGGCAAACATATATTGCAATTTTCAATAATATCGCAATTCTTTTTTTGCATTCATGCATGATTGCTTTAGAGCCGATAACCACAGGTATGTACCTCTCTACAAGTGTCACAATAAATTGCAAATTTATTTGCAGAGCGTGTATGTACTTCTGAAGTAGTTTGCTTTTGTTTCTCATTTCTAAAAGCTCAAAACACTAATGATTTTATTTCCATGGAATTTCTGACTTGACTCACAATGTCGATTTATATTTTATTGTGATATATTTGTATTCGCGATTCGCCGATATGCCGATAACTTAAATAGGTTCTCGATATTGTAATCGAATAAAAAAGTTATCGCAATATTCGATATCGTGTTTATCACCCAAGCTTAGTATGCAGTAAAATTGTTTCAAGTTAGATGTTGCTTTTCGTTTCTTTTCATCTGTTTACCTTGTCTTGTGTGTGTACTTTTGTTAATTTTCAATCTCTTTCTGTCTACAATGCCCATTCCCCTTACTCAGTTATTTCCTCTATTTCTATTAAATATTTATCATTCTTTCTTCATACATATTTAGGTCAAGATGAGGTTGAGCGGTGAGAATGCAGCATTGAACCCCAGAGAAGAAAACTGTGGTCTTCATCAGAGATCCTCCCTGACAAACCGAGAAAAATTGAGAAAACTGTTTTCACAGTGCCAAACCTTGATTGCATGCCCAACGGAAAGATGAGAGGTTACTTTTGCAAATCGAAGATAAAGATCTTGTGGGTTTAGAAGTTTGCTATCATTGTCTTTGCTATAATGAGTATGTACCCAATTCTTGACAAGGCCAGATTCATCAGATGAAAGACCTATTTGGTACAATGATGCATAAATAAAATTCTGTGAAGAAGTCATCCAGAAGAAAACAATGAAATTCTTTTCACAAAGTCATTACATCGTAAGTTCATCAAGTGCGTACAAGAAATGGAGGGAGTTGACTGCAGTAAGTACAGGTCCCACAATCTGAAAACTAACACGTCTGAAAAGTACATTTCCTACACTGGTAATTCATAGATCATTTACTAAGAATACAATTGACTTGGTGTACAGCCAATCTCTAGCTGCAAAAGAACTGGTAGAGACTGCAGTTGGCTCAGATACATTATGTACTGATACTGATATACACTCACTGGCCATAAGTATTGCAACATACACCAAAGTTCAGTTTGGAGAACTGTGTTACAATAATTTATTTTATTTTATTTACACCACTTAAGACTTCTTGAAAGTGCCTGTGTTTTGAAGTCAATGTTCTTTTTTACTGTTCTTGCTCGAAAATTATGTAATACACGATTGATGAAATCAGATTAAATGATCATCTCACCTGTTACTGTAAATTGCGATTTTGAACATGTTGCAATACTTTTGGCCAGTGAGTGTAGACAGCAGTGAAGGTGCTGGAGAAGCAGAGAGATTTTCACATGAAAGTGCCTATCTTCACACACTCTTCAATGCATCAGCTGTACTATATAATACACTTATAATGAAGAAATCACATGGCATTACAGCTACCCTGGCCATCAACTTCAGATGACTTATCCTTGCAGACTGTTTAACAAATGAGCCAGTAATTTTCAATCACCCGCTTTGTTCATCTTACACTAGGACACTGATTCCATGACCCGTTGAAAGTTTACTCTGATTGAGATAATGTTGCCCCTTTAACCATTAACTTTAATTAAAACATTCTGTTGACTTTCTTTTCATGCACCAGTAAAAGTTTTTTTAAGTGCCAAAAATTTAACAATACTAGCCAAATCCAATTAATGTTAGGGACTACAGGTTCACTTATTTTGTATTTTGTACTTAAGAAAAAAATTATTCTTTTCATTGCAAATTAGACCTAGAAGTTTGGATAACCTTTATCCTGTATGAAATGGATTATTATTGATGGGTGCAAAAATGGATGGAAAAGTATCATGACCATGACAAAATAAAGCAGAAGTGTCATTCAAAAGATAATGTTGTTTCGCATTTCCTTTATTTAAATATCTTATTAATTTTGTATTTTAACGAAGAATGTGTTTCATCAATTTAAATATTTACACAAAATGTTGACAATTAATAACCAATAATTTACTTTTTAAAGGTGAGAAAAGATTCACAAATTGGTCTTTGATGTAGGTAGGGTTAGATCCAGGGTTGCCTAAAGAGGGTGGAGCTCAAGGTGATGGGAAATGGGAAATGAAACCCCAAAATATTGAAATGAATGGACAATTTAGAAGTTTTTACATGATCAATTAAATTGGAAAACTTGGGGGGGGGGGTTAGACGTTCAGGGAAAAGTTGGGTTCAGACCTTTTATTCAAGGCAAGATTTTTTTTAAACTGGTTCATTTCTTTACAATGACAGCAAATATTTCCCAAATATGGAATCCCCTTTCCAAACTCTTCCCTACCTGACTGGACCGATTTGACAGATTAGGGTAGAGAAACATTTAAAAAAACAGCCCATGTGAACTATTCAATTATACAAAAATCTCCATTGAAAATGTGGTTTTCTAAGAATGGCCAAACTTGTACAATGTTAACATTTTGGATTTATTTTGCATTTTTAAACAACTTTAGGTGATGACACCATAACATGAACCCCCAAACACCTTGAGTTTGTTTTTTACAAACTCTATACCTCTAGTTTTTTTTTACTTCTCCTTCTTCTTCTCCTAAACTCTTCTCTACATCGAAAGTGCAAGTTAACAATTTCACACAACCTTGAAACTTCACACATATAAAGACCTTATCATGTAGATGAATCTAGACGTTGTTACGTCAGAAGTTGTTACGTCATGATGACGTCATCAGGTATCAAAAATGACCATTTGCTATCGACTGTATATCAAAATATACTAAAACTATGATGTTCATAATCTGGGATCTGATAGATCAAGGCTTAGGCAACATTTGAAAAGTTAACGTCAAAATCGTCTGACATTTGCTTCCGGTCGTACCGGAAGGTCAAAGTTTTGATTTGGTTTTTTTCTTCAAAATTCCTTTTCTGGGCCAAAATCCCATTGACTTAACACACACCAGACACTTGTGGTTCTGGGGCCCATTTAGGCCATAATACGTGGGTCATTTTTGTGTTCGTTCGTGCAACACAGAAGGGGATTACTTACTTTTTCACTATATAAAGAAAATGCTATAGTAATGTCAAATTCACTTATCCCCAGATGTATTTTGTGCACATGGTCGAGAAAAATTACCGTAATTCATTGAAAAATCATGATAATACCCAATCCAAAATCTGTCCCAACTTCAAATCCAGTACGCACAATCTGTAAATACTAATTTCAAGTTGGGCCGTTATTCTGAGTTGGGCCACATTCCACATGTTGTCAACAAACAAGATGGCGGCACTCCCAACGTGTGACGATGTGGGAGTAAAAGTCAACGTTTTTCAGACTTTTTGTGTGTGATGCACATAGTACCATCACAAAAAGTAGGTTCATTGAATTTAGCAAGGATTCGTGGAGTAAATTTGTACGTTTTGGAACCAAATGGACAAAATTTGACTGCAGAGAAGGAGAAATTGCACGGAGTTCTGCTATCAATCTCGGTATTGATTTTCAAGATGAGCAAGAATGTTTGAATGCACAACCCTACTCGGACCATGTTGGGTATCGCTGACTGAGTGCTACAAACGTTTCTGTGACATCAGTAAGGTCCGGAGAAAGGAGGAAACAGCCCAGAAGTTGAAAGAAGTGAACAACACAGGTTAGATTTTGGTTTGTGATAATTTTTGGGAGGTGGGTGGGAGTATTTAGGCCTTTCAAAAAAAATGAAAATGGAGCGAAGGGAAACAGGTTAATGAAATCAACTTGGCCCTGCACCTACTCATATATTTCAGCAATCCTTTTTAAATTTTATGTTGAACATATCTATTCATTTTAAAGTTAGTTTGCTGCCCAGCCACGGGACGACCATAAATTGTTTTCAGTGAAATTTACCAAGTTTTACTTAGGAAAGGGAAAAGCATATGGTAGAATTATTTTCCAAATATTTGGGGGGGATCTACTTCATGCAAAACATCCCCTGAAGCACTGCGGCAAGCGTGGAGTTGTTTCCTCCTGAATCACAAAGAAAACCTTTTTTTTCTAATTTTTTTTTAAAGGTTTTGGTATGCACATAGTTAACTTGCTGTGCATACTGATTACTTGACTGAGTATACAGGCTTTTTGACTTGGGGGATCGGGAACAAGTTGACCCTTTCTGTTTTTCCATTACGACTCATTTTACAATTTGTCTATTTGGGTTGCTGAGTAATTTGTGCACCCAAACGACGTCGACAGGAAATTATGTTGTGCACATGTTGCACATGTTGATTAAATGTAATTAAATCACAACTACTCTTCGAACGTTAGTTAGAATGCCATTCTTTGAATCCAAGATTTGTGAGTTCAAATCCCAGTGAGAATTTTTGGTAATTTTTTTTACAAGACCAATCTAGAAGCTAGCTCTGTTGGCTTAATAATTCATGGCTTTTGAGAATTTAAAAAAAATGCACTGAAAGAGCAATCATCCATTTTTGATAATAGCAAACAAATAAATACAGTGCTGCCTATGCTCTGACAGTTGGGGGGGGGGCAGAAGATGAGCAGGGTGGGGAGTCTATCAATTAAGAGCATTTTGTTTAATCTGCTACCATAACAATTTTGCACTCATGTTTAGGGCTTGGCAAGACACTTTGGATCAAATTACTATAATTATCAGGGCTAAATTGATAAACCAGTAATAGGTAATAGATTGTAGACCATGCACGGATTACCGCACGGGCAAACTGGGCACGTGCCCCGGGCCCAGGAGCCAATAGGGACCCTTGGTTTTCAAAAAAAAAAGGAAAAAAAAGCATCATACTAGTAGTATTATGCGCGTGTATGGGCCCGTGGTGAATTTGTGCCCAGGGCCTGTGCTCATGATGATCCGTCCATGTTGTAGACTGATGACTTTCCACTGGTACACCTGCTGCTGGCTAGACAGCAATTTTTCATTAATTGTCCTACATCGTACATCTCACTTCTTGTGTTATCGGGTATTTTTTCTTTCTTTGTTTTGTCCATATGTCACATGATGTGACTGTGCTGGGTTTAATTACATCTGACTTTGTCATGGGCTGAGAGTTGAAATCAGAACATTATAATAAATATTTACTTTGATAAACTATGTTTAATGTTAAAATTGAAGTGAAATAATTCTTTGATTGATACAGTACAATTTAGAAGTGTATAAAATGAAATGTCACATTCACTGTATAATGAATATTTTTTTATTTTTCACTTTTCTCACAAACCAGGCACCAGCATAGACAAAGACCCTGGAGAATGTTCTGGTTTGAGCAGTGTTGATGACAGCTATCAGCGTGAGCTTAGATCTTCTGAAGGAAAGAGGGCAAAGACCATGGATAAGAAGACACATGTTCCCAGATGAGTGTTTGTTATGTAATGGGGAAAATATCGCAGAGATCGTGTGTCAGGAAAAGATCATTGGTAAGGTTAATAAAATGTGAGCAGGTTAAAGGGGTCAACTTCTGACAGCTGCCCGCAAAAGGAAGACACAATTCTCCTTCAGAAAATTGATGGCCAAGACTTGGTCGCCCAAGAACTTCAGTATCATCCCTGAGTGCTGCAAAGCATATACAAGATTCATTGGCAAGAAGAGCAGGCCCCTCACTCCAATTCAAGCTGGATATGAGGATGCATTTTCGAATTCGCTGATGATGTGATCCGACGGTGCCTCATTCAAAATAAGGAAATCTTGACATTGGCAAGGCTGAATAAACTGTTTGTGAGTAAAATCAGAGAAATCCATGGCATCGATGCTCCATATCGCACATGGAATTTAAAGAAGCGACTTCAGCAGACCTTTCCTCAGTTGATTTTCATAAGACCTTCAAACCGAAGAATGAGTGACATAGTTTTTACAGAAACATTGTCTGTTGAGGACCTTGTCGAAGATTTGTTGGAAGAATCAACATCAGGTGATAGCTCAATAGAAGATGACAACAGCGCCAACATCAGCAAGGATGAAGATGCACCGCCAACTCAAAGTCCCAATGCAACTTCCATAAGGGAATTGTAAATCCACCGTATTTGTGTATCACAAGGATAATTGATTCGGCAGTGATAATATCTAAAATCATAAAACTGTAACTTCTTGGCAGGCCACAGTGAAAATATAATTGAAACTAACAAAGAAATAAGTAACATCTTCAGATTGGCTGTTTTTTGTTTAGCCTAACTCTTACCAAAACAATTTGCCATCCACGACATGTTTCTGACACAACTGAAAGGAAATTTGGTTACACTGTACATGTAAGTCCTTTCTAATGAAATGAAAAATATGTGCCATGAGATGCATACAGGTTTTTTTTGTCTGTGCTGACATCAGATCACAATTGTATCAACTGCAAAAGCTTCACCCATGTAATTTTGCTCATTTTGATCATTTTTCTTTTTCTGTTTGAAGGCTAGGCAAAAATGAATTTTTTATAAAAAACATTATTGGGGGGGGGGGGGGAGGGGTTGCAGGGGGTTTCACAGTAAAATTTTGTTTAGAAAAAAAGGGTAGGGGATACATATTTTTTGGTGCACCCCATCTGGTCTTGTGTTTGGGGCTTGGCTTGAAATAACAATCATGCATACCCCTCCCCCCCTCCTACCCCTCCCCCAATTGTTGAGCCAAATTTGAAAGTTTACAAGCCCGGCATATATTGGATATAGGCTTCCTACTGATTACTGTGGTCATGATAATAAAAATTAAACAGAAAAAAATACAGTAGTATTGCAGCATTTCAATTAATAAATTTTATTTTGCAAACACAAGACATACAGGTAATATTTTAATACTATGTACTGTTGTACTTTTTTTTTTTACCAAAAAACAGTGTGTCTGCAGGGAATGATTTTGATGAATAATTAATGCAAAAAGTTTTAATGTCATCATGACATATTTCTATTACCAAATACAATTTTTTTCTGATAAGCAGTTTTCTTTTACCAGTTGAAACCATTCCCCGCTCAGACAAAATAGGTCAAGTAGGTTGAAAACAATTACCATTATGTACAGAGGGATGTAGATGAGGATGTGGGTGCAGGGGCAGATCTCGGGGAGGTTCCCTCTTTGAAAAATCAACCATGTATAAAATCAGACATGACATATGTAATTTCTGATGCCGTGTGCCTCCCTTTGCCCTCTAGATCTGCCCCTGGATAGATGGTGATGGTAGAGATGGTAGAGATGATGGGTTGGGGTGCAGGTTGCGTGGAGAAGGGTTCCGGGAGAGGAGTGTAATGTGCCCAAATCAAACCTCTACCGAATCAAAGCTAAAAGTTGTTGCATTCCTTTAAAAACAAAAGGGTGGGGGTTACACGTCCTTTCAGCGAATCCTTTCTCCTCCCAGTCCCTTTCTTTGCACTCCTTATCTCTGTCCCAGACCCTGCATTTCAGTATTTCAGTACAGGGAGGGGAACATTTATACATGAGAAAGAACAGTTGGTAGATGGATATGTCTTTAAATAGCTATAATTTTACACAAACAAAGCAGGGTGGGGGGGACACCCCCCCATCCCCCACCCCCCCCCCCCGGCAAGACCACTACACAAGATAAAACTGTCCACCACCACCCTACCCCAAGGCTGCATGGGCAAACACCACATTTCATTATGCTTGAACTTTTGAAGCATATCAACATGGTACAGTGCTTAGTGCATTGCATATGCAGCCTATTACATTATTCATAAGTACAGTTTTATTAATAACTCTCAAAAAAATGAATGTGCAGTTTTCACGCTTGGGGATAAGCTGTTTTGGATTCAGATACATATTAGCAGTTAAATATTGCTACACATGGCATCGGTACCAACTAGATGTTGCATATTGCTGGTTTGAGCAAACTTCAAAGTGTACCTGTACATTTCAAGCTCAGGTGCATTCTCTTATGTCCACCAGGTTTGTAGTTTGGATTTTGTGGGATCTTCTTACATTCAGCAAGGTACCTGAATAACCGTTATAATTCTGTGCATGAAATCTTTATTGACATTATGACCTTTTCAAAATATTTGTTAATGACGTCATCACACGTTACAGCGCCTTCTAGCGATATCTTTTAACTGTTACTTATTGCGTGCAAGTACTCATTTGACGAATCTTAAGTCACATTTTAACAATGATCACAATTGATGAGGACATCAATTACCGTCACTTCCGAACACCTTGAGTTTGTGCACAAACTCTGAATTTCTAGTTTATTTTTGGCTGTTCCCGAGATACTCGGAACAGCCTTTGTTTCTGTCGAGATTTTTATTTTTGGCTGTTCCCGAGATACTCGGAACACTGTTCCCGAGATACTCGGAACAGCCTTTGTTTCTGTCGAGATTTTTATTTTTTTTTATTATTATTATACTTTCTTTATCCCCAAACCCCATTGACTTAACGTGTGACTTTTCTTAACGCCAAATGTCCTTCTTTGAATCATCACAAGTATATAAATCATATACCATATGAAAGCTTATGTCTTGACTTAGATTCTAAATTAATTTGACTAGGATTCTTAATTAATTGAGACAATTACAAGCACGTGAATATTTAATTAGGCAATCTTGTGGACAGCATATCTCAAGAAGTATACACCCGTTCATCAAACTTTTTTCAGTTATACATTTGTGGGGTACTGTAGATGTGCCTATTGGCCTAGAATGTCTTGTGACGTCATCATGACATCATTTATAGCGCGTTTTGTATCCGTGTACAAAACACATGGACTTTTTATTGTGACCAAGTCACGTCATTATTCGTCATTATTCTCCATATCTTTGTACAGAATACACACGCAGATATGACATTCGACTTGTTACCGAGTCTAATTAAACGACGATGTCTGAACGCAATAATAATACATAGATCCCTATAGACAGTCCACACAAGTTGTGTAGTTATTGCATTCCTCAGTAAATGACATGAAAGCGACGGTGCGTCCGATTCCTTTCAGTTTCATTTTGATAATTACAATGAGTCCATTACATTGGCGACGAGGATGATAAGCTGATTTGAACTGTCACCGGTGAGCATTCTTTTCATATGATAGCATACATTTCTAGCAAAAAGGAAAATAGTAAAGAGGGCCGGACATTTTCGTAACGTTAAGTCCCATTGTTTTACGTACATGTCCAGCAATATACACATCGTTAGGTTAACCAGTAGCAATATATCGGAACAACCAGTAGCAGTGACTGTCGACCGTAACTGAAACAAGGACTTTGAAAACTGAATCATTCACTAACTCCGACGATCAGATAATCAACCGGGAATGCTTGGGAAGATTGGTTATAGGGAATTGAGCATGAATTCCGCTATTTTCGAATTACTAATACTACTAAACCGTATTTTGTAATGTTTGTTTTCTCAAAAAATCTTCACTCAGAGTAATTTCATTTGGGCAGAAACCTTGCGTGATCAACATAACCAAATTTAAAATTTCAAACAAACTCCTTTCAGCGTATAGCATTAAATGGAGAGCAGTGAGTACACATTTTCAAGTGTGAACATATCTACAAAAATAGCATTGTAATTTTATTTTAGGATACTCTATTATAATTTTAACATTGTAACAAGGAAGTGTGCTTTCTTTTTCATTTACAGACTACACCCCCAACTCCAAGAGACCCCCAGTCCCCACATCAGTCCACATCCTCGCCATGTGACTCCCCTATGTAGACAGAGTCCTCCGACAACGCTCCATTCCTAACTGACGAGAGACGACAGCCGGCACCCAAGTTGCCAACACGACTATCCTCCAGGACGGCACTTGGCAGAGCGTGTTCGCTGGGTTAGTAACAAACTGGGACTTCAGAAATTAAATCGCACATGGTTAGTGAGGACAACGCCCAGCATATAACAGTAACCTAACAGGTAATTGGTGAAACCTTTTTGTTGCATGTATTTTGGTTTCTTGTCAGAAGTGACAATGAAAGAGAATGTTGTGTCATTTTCAAAGTTCTTCTCCTTTAAGTAACCCTCCATAAATTGTCATTGACTTGCGTGTCCACAAGTAAAACAAGCAAAATTTGTCTGTGATCTTTTAAGTAAAATTTGCGGATAAACATCTTTCTGAAAATGTTTGTGGTACAATTTGTTCATTAAAAACATAATTTTCTTTATACTTAATCTGTTATTTTCCAATAATTTCTATTTGCAGGTTCAAACCTCCAGTCGTTGAAAAGTAGAAGCGATCTGACGAGCCAGGGACTTCACAAGAAGACATACAGAAGATGGAAGTTGCTGCTCAGGGAAGCAAAGGGCTGGAAAAACTTTACTAAATGAAAATAATTTCTAAGGATAATTGGCACATTTCAATAAAGGAGGAAGTATTTTGTGATCTCTGTACAGGACATTGTGGTGTACAAGATACAGTACCTGTACAGTTTAATCTGATCACATCAGTGAAAAACTGGATTTACATCCGTTTGCAGTTTGAAAAAAAAAATCTTGAAATTTTACACTCTTCTTTATTAAATGTGCCAGTCCTACAAATGTTTGGAAAGAGTTTTTATCAAACTTGAATGTCTTACAGCAGAAAACAAGAAGTGACTGCATCAATGTTTGTACTTTTTAATTTTATTTATTTTGCAGTAACATGTCAAATAACACTGGAACCAACATTATCAGCATCTACCTTTTTCAATAACTCATAATGCACTCCCACTAAGCCTCGTCTGATTTTGGAGGAAAAAAAAATAACATTTCTTATTTTCAGAAGTTAATGCATATGCATAAAAAAACATTTTCTTAGATACGAGTAAGATATATTTATTAAAGGGGAAGTATCATCAGAGCAGACTTTATGGAATCATCATCCTTCATTTAAGATGACTGCAAATTACTGGCTCATTTATGCAGCAGAAACGGTAATATGACCTTATCATGTTGGAAATTATTTCCAGTCACTGAGTTAATCCAAAATAAGCACTACGATTCCATGTCCTGTTGATCATAACGATAACATGCTTTTATGTTTTATTGTGGAAGGAATTAGTCATAATCATATTCAAACACAATATTGCAGTCAAGACAGATTTTAAAACAATCATTTTAGACTTTCCAATTTATAGGTTTTCAAAGTAATGTGTGTTTAAAGTTATGGAAAAGTATATATTTGGAGAAGATGTCATGATTGATCTGAGTTTCATGAATAAAGACTTTAACTCATGATTGTAAATGAAATAATCATTTCTGTTGTATTTATTTTGTAAATGGTCTCAGTCAAATTTAATTAGGAAGTCCCTTTAACTTAAATTAAACTTTTAGAGTTTAATATTATTTACAGTTACTTATTGTAAGTAACTATAAAAATCACTAAATCACTATCAAATTATGAATTATTACTCAACAACTTTAACATTGATGGAATGAAAAACGTTTTAAGCACTAAATTACCATGGCTACTGAAGTAAAGTAATTGAATATTATTATAATTATTCATCATTTGGGGACTTTAACAATTTTGGGAACAAGGATGAACTTTGATGAAGTTGAAAGCATTTGTCGGGTACTGTAAATGTGCCTTTTGGCCTCACTTCTTTACCACAAGTTTTACATTCCCCAAAACCACCCAATTGTCAACTTTGATCAACTGTTCCTCAATTGAGCTATGCTTACACCAGCACGGCAACTTAAGCCCCTGTAGTGGCTGTCTTCTATAGCCTGTGCATTATCAGTCAACAATTCTTAATTTGGTAGTTGACAAATCTATTAAGACCTGTCCACCATAAAACTCATATAGCGCCCTCAAGTCACCGGTTTTAAAAGTGACAACCATTGTTCTTAGCGTTGCAAATTACAGTGTACAATGCAAAGGGCCGAAAATTTAACTTGATTGTATTGGGTCAAACTACACACCAAATTGTACACTTAGTATGAAAAACTAAATTTCGTCATCGTGATGTCATCCGGTTTCCATTTACAGTTCATGAATATTTCATTAGCAAATCCATTTTGAACCATAACTCAAGAAGTATACACTCGATACTTAAACTTTGCAGTTATAGACTTGATGAGTACTGTGTATGTGCGCTGTGGTATCGTGACCTCATAATGACCTCTACTTCCGGTTCAACAGGAAGTTTGAATAAAAATCAATATTTTAGGGTACAAAAACAATGTGATGAAGATTTTTTTAAGTTCGTGTGTAACATATCAACAGTGAGGTTCAAAATTACAAACAATATAGATTCACTGACGTCGCCACATATTATAGCGCCCTCAAGTGACATGGTTTAAAACTGGCTATATAAATCGTTGTTCTCAGCGAAGATCGTGAGTCTTAAATTAATATAGATTGACTTTGTGTATCATAAGTGTCAAGATCAGGGTTAGGCCTACAACTTAGGTTGAGGGGCGCATCATAACAATCATAATCCAACAACGGAACAGCTATGTGTTCGTCCATATAGGACAAACACTAAATGTCTAGTTTTTAGCTGTTTCGCAGCGAAGCGCAGCGAAACAGCTGTTGTTTTTGTTAAAGTTTTTTTTTTTCCTTTTTTTTTTTTTTTTATTTTAATTTTTCAGCGCTTTCCGTACCGGAAGTGCATTGCAATTACACATGTTTCATTCTGAACGCCATTTTGCAGTGTTCCATAAATGCGATTGCAATGAAACTTAAGGGGACCAAAGGCAATAGTGCAATAGTGTGCATATTGCAATGACGTCATAATTACGTCATCAGGTGTCAAGTTACACTAAATCAAAGATTAATAATGAAAAACATTAAAAAATTAATAACTCCTGAACCACATACGCTATCAATTTCATCTATGTGGCATATTGTAGGACGTTACCCACTCCGTATTTCGTGCTGAATGTGACCCCATTTGACCTTAGCTTCCGGGTCCAAACCGGAAGTTCAAGTTTAAAGAGCTGTACAGCCAATATGATAAAAATAATGCTATGATTTCTGTGTATGTAATCATCAGTAGGGCGTACTCTTTTGGATAGTAGGTTTGATGACGTCATCATATACAAGAGCGCCCTCTAGCGACAGGTTTAAAAGACATTATTTTCACTTGTACACTTGCCAATGTCACATTACCATAAATGATATGTCATATTGAAGCTATGAATCAACTTAAATATCAAAACAAATTACGTCATAATGACATCATCAGGTGTCAAGTTACACTAAATCAAATATTAATAATGAAAAACATTAAAATTAATAACTCCTGAACCACATATGCTATCAATTTCATCTATGTGGCATATTGTAGGTCGTTACCCACTCCGTATTTCGTGCACAGGTATGACCCCATTTTATTCTAAGCTTCCGGTCCAAACCGGAAGTTCAAATTTAAAAGAGCTGTACAGCCAATATGATAAAAAATAATGCTATGATTTCTGTGTATGTAATCATCAGTAGGATGTACTCTTTTGGATAGTAGGATTGATGACGTCATCATATGCAAGAGCGCCTCTAGCGACAGGTTGAAAAGACGTTATTTCCACTTGTACACTTGCTAATGTCACATTAGCACAAATGATATGTCGTATTGTAGCTTATGAATCAACTTAAATAACAAAACAAATTACGTCATTATGACATCATCAGGTGTCAAGTTACACTAAGTTAAAGATTAATATTGAAAAACTATTTAAAATGTATAACTTTGAACCACAATAGCTATAATTATGATCTTTGAGCCATATTGTAGGTCGTTATCCACTTGACAATACGTGCAAATATGACCTTATTGTGACGTTTGCTTCCGGTCGAAACCAGAAGTTCAAATATAGCAATGCAACATGACCTGCGACTTCACTCCCAAACCAAATTTATTCAAAAACATGATGCGCGCGTATACCGCAGGGCAGAAACATAATGTTTTGGTTTAGGTGTGACGTCAGAGGGCACATTGTCTATACTGTCACTGAGAACTACTCGCACATAATGCAAAACATGTTTACCCTCATGTAGGCAGTGCACTCTCATGCCCGACTGGCTCTTTCGACTAAAACTGACAGTCTCCATAATCCCAACTGTACAAATATAAAAAGAAGGTACTCTAGAAAGTATGGTATTTTGTGGAAGTCTGTAACATTGAAGTAAAATAGCTACTGGACATACATTTTAGTTAACCTGCATATGTATTATGCAACTAAACAATTCATCAGTTGTATATATTTTGCATCCGGTGTTGAATGGTGACATTATAGGATATAAACAAAACATGCACTGTCACCAGAAGTAAGCAGTGCATGTAAATGATAGTACATGCTTCAAAATTTTACATTTATTTGAGCTTTACAACTAATGCTTATAACTAACCATCTTTGTGTCATCTTGTAGCTAATTATTTGTATCACAATCCATTCAATGATATCATAACATTTCAAAAGTCCTCACGGCTCAAAGTGGAAGTTAATATGATAAAAAATAGCGAAACAGCTGGGTATTCGTTCACGAATACAATTGAGCTCTAGTTTATTATTATTATTATACTTTCTTTACCCCCAAACCCCATTGACTTAACATGTGACTTTTCTGACCACCAAATGTCCTTCTTTCAATCATCATAAGTATATAAATCATATAGCATATGGAAGCTTATGTCTTCACTTAGATTCTAAATTAATTTGACTAGGATTCTTAATTAATTGAGACAATTACAAGCACGTGAATATTTAATTAGGCAATCTTGTGGACAGCATATCTCAAGAAGTGTACACCCGATCATCAAACTTTTTTCAGTTATACATTTGTGGGGTGCTGTAGATGTGCCTTTTGGCCTAGAATGTCTTGTGACGTCATCATGACATCATTTATAGCGCGTTTTGTATCTGTGTACAAAACACATGCACTGTGTGACCCAGTCGCTTCATTAATCGCTAGTGAATCTCAATGTCTTTGTACATAGTACACGCACAAATATCACGGTGGGCTGAAGCGAGTCTATTTAAAAACGATCTCTCTGAACGTAGTTTTCGTTATTGGATTTTTCCTCTCGGTAACCTACGTACCAGCGGTTTGCCCCGGTGACCGCGGTGATGCACAACTTGTCCGTACATGTGAGACTTCTGTCGTTGTTTAAACGTTAACGTTAGGATTATTCGGTGAACTGAACGACGATCACCGTTTAACCCTTTGTTTACCGCCGGGACTTTCATTTGAAGGTATGTACACTTTCACATTTATTATACATGTCTATTTGTTTTAGTATACAGCTAATGACTATACAAAACTAACGTTAAAACTTACGTACATGTATCGTCCATGTACGTAATTCGCCGCACTCGTGAAATGACGCACCTACTTTTGGCTTAGCATTTCTCGGAAAACTTACAAAATTATGGCGTATTACTGGTTGCATAAACTTATCTAAGTCGTGCTTGTTACAGAAATAAAAATTATAGTGAAATTGTATGATTTACTGGAAAGTTAGTGCTTGTGAAAGTGGAAAAAGTTGTTTAACCACTGATTTTACTAGATACAAATAGTAAGAGATTTACATGACCTCAATATTTTTTTCACGAACATCTGTGATTTTATTGTTCTATGCAATGTTCAGGAATAGATTAGGACAAAATAGTTCAAAACCATCCAATTGTCAACTTTGATCAACTGTTCCTCAATTGACCTATGCTTACACCAGCACGACAACTTAAGCCCCTGTAGTGGCTGTCTTCTATAGCCTGTGCATTACCAGTCAACAATTCTTAATTTGGTAGTTGACAAATCTATTAAGACCTGTCCACCATAAAACTCATATAGCGCCCTCAAGTCACTGGTTTAAAAGTGACATAACTATTGCTCTTAGCGTTGCAAATTACAGTGTACAATGCAAAGGGCCGAAAATTAAAACTTTATTGTATTGGGTCAAACTATACACCAAATTGTAGATAATCAAAAACTTAGTACGAAAAACCGAAGTTCGTCATTGTGACGTCATACAGTCTCATGAATATTTAATTATTTAATTAGCAAATCCATTGGAACCATTACTCAAGAAGTATACACTGATACTTAAACTGTTTGCAGTTATAGACTTGATGGGTACTGTGAATGTGCGCTGTGGTATCGTGACCTCATAATGACCTCTATACTTCCGGTTCAACAGGAAAGTTTGAATAAAAAATCAATATTTTAGGGTACAAAAACAATGTGATGAAGATTTTTTTAAGTTCGTGAGTAACATATCAACAGTGAGGTTCAAAATTACAAACAATATAGATTCACTGACGTCGCCACATATTATTATAGCGCCCTCAAGTGACATGTTTTAAAACTGGCAATATAAACCATTGTTCGATCTCAGCGAAGATCGTGAGTCTTAAATTAATATAGATTGACTTTGTGTATCATAAGTGTCAAGATCAGGGTTAGGCCTACAACTTAGGTTGAGGGTCGCATCATAACAATCATAATCCAACAACTGAACAGCCTTGTGTTCGTCCATATAGGACAAACACTAAATGTCTAGTTTTTTATTATTATTATACTTTCTTTATCCCCAAACCCCATTGACTTAACGTGTGACTTTTCTTAACGCCAAATGTCCTTCTTTGAATCATCACAAGTATATAAATCATATACCATATGAAAGCTTATGTCTTGACTTAGATTCTAAATTAATTTGATTAGGATTCTTAATTAATTGAGACAATTACAAGCACGTGAATATTTAATTAGGCAATCTTGTGGACAGCATATCCTCAAGAAGTATACACCCTGTTCATCAAACTTTTTTCAGTTATACATTTGTGGGGTACTGTAGATGTGCCTATTGGCCTAGAATGTCTTGTGACGTCATCATGACATCATTTATAGCGCGTTTTGTATCCGTGTACAAAACACATGGACTATGTGACCAAGTCACGTCATTATTCGTCATTATTCTCCTATATCTTTGTACAGAATACACACGCAGATATGACATTCGACTTGTTACCGAGTCTAATTAAACGACGATGTCTGAACGCAATAATAATACATAGCTCCCTATAGACAGTACACACGTTGTGTAGTTATTGCATTCCTCAGTAAATGACATGAAAGCAGAGTGCGTCCGATTCCTTTCATTTTGATAATTACAATGTGTCCATTACATTGGCGACGAGGATGATAAGCTGATTTGAACTGTAAACCGGTGAGCATTCTTTTTCATATGATAGCATACATTTCTAGCAAAACGGAAAATAGTAAAAGAGGGCTTTGGACATTTTCGTAACGTTAAGTCCCATTGTAAGTCCAGCAATATACACATCGTTAGGTTAACCAGTACACATATCGGAACAACCAGTAGCAGTGACTGTCGACCGTAACTGAAACAAGGACTTTGAAACTGAATCATTCACTAACTCCGACGATCAGATATCAACCGGGAATGCTTGGGAAGATTGGTTATAGGAATTGAGCATGAATTCCGCTATTTTCGAATTACTAATACTACTAAACCGTTATTTTGTAATGTTTGTTTTCTCAAAAAATCTTCACTCAGAGTAATTTCATTTGGGCAGAAACCTTGCGTGATCAACATAACCAAATTTAAAATTTCAAACAAACTCCTTTCAGCGTATAGCATTAAATGGAGAGCAGTGAGTACACATTTTCAAGTGTGAACATATCTACAAAAATAGCATTGTAATTTTATTTTAGGATACTCTATTATAATTTTAATATTGTAACAAGGAAGTGTGCTTTCTTTTTCATTTACAGACTACACCCCCAACTCCAAGAGACCCCCAGTCCCCACATCAGTCCACATCCTCGCCATGTGACTCCCCTATGTAGACAGAGTCCTCCGACAACGCTCCATTCCTAACTGACGAGAGACGACAGCCGGCACCCAAGTTGCCAACACGACTATCCTCCAGGACGGCACTTGGCAGAGCGTGTTCGCTGGGTTAGTAACAAACTGGGACTTCAGAAATTAAATCGCACATGGTTAGTGAGGACAACGCCCAGCATATAACAGTAACCTAACAGGTAATTGGTGAAACCTTTTTGTTGCATGTATTTTGGTTTCTTGTCAGAAGTGACAATGAAAGAGAATGTTGTGTCATTTTCAAAGTTCTTCTCTCCTTTAAGTAACCCTCCATAAATTGTCATTGACTTGCGTGTCCACAGGTAAAACAAGCAAAAATTTGTCTGTGATCTTTTTAAGTAAAATTTGCGGATAAACATCTTTCTGGAAAAATTTTTTGTGGTACAATTTGTTCATTAAAACATAATTTTCTTTATACTTAATCTGTTATTTTCCAATAATTTCTATTTGCAGGTTCAAACCTCCAGTCGTTGAAAAGTAGAAGCGATCTGACGAGCCAGGGACTTCACAAGAAGACATACAGAAGATGGAAGTTGCTGCTTTAAGGGAAGCAAAGGGCTGAAAAAAACTTTACTAAATGAAAATAATTTCTAAGGATAATTGGCACATTTCAATAAAGGAGGAAGTATTTTTGTGATCTCTGTACAGGACATTGTGGTGTACAAGATACCTGTACAGTTTAATCTGATCACATCAGTGAAAAACTGGATTTACATCCGTTTGCAGTTTGAAAAAAAAAATCTTGAAATTTTACACTCTTCTTTATTAAATGTGCCAGTCCTAGAAATGTTTGGAAATAGTTTTATCAAACTTAAATGTCTTACAGCAGAAAACAAGAGCATCAATGTTGTACTTTTTAATTTTATTTATTTTGCGATAGCAGTACGTCAAATAACACTGGAAACCAACATCATCGGCATCTACCTTTTTTAAACCCTCATAATGCACTCTCACTAAGCCCCATCTGATTTTTCAAAATCAAATTTTATTTTCAGAAGTTAATGCATATGCATAAAAACATGTTCTTGGGTACGAGAAGTATTGTGATGATCAGGACTTTCAACAGGGCATGGAATCATCATCCTTCATTTAAGATGACTGCAAATTACTGGCTCATTTATGCAGCAGAAACGGTAATATGACCTTATCATGTTTGGAAATTATTTCAGTCACTGAGTTAATCCAAAATAAGCACTACGATTCCATGTCCTGTTGATCATAACGATAACATGCTTTTATGTTTTATTGTGAAGGAATTAGTCATAATCATATTCAAACACAATTACAGGGATTGCAGTCAAGACAGATTTCAAAACAATCATTTTAGACTTTCCAATTTATAGGGGTTTTCAAAGTAATGTGTTTAAAGTTATGGAAAAGTATATATTTGGAGAAGATGTCATGATTGATCTGAGTTTCATGAATAAAGACTTTAACTCATGATTGTAAATGAAATAAAATCATTTCTGTTGTATTTATTTTGTAAATGGTCTCAGTCAAATTTAATTAGAAGTCCTTTAACTTAAATTAAACTTTTGAGTTTAATATTTACATTTACTTATTATAAGTAACTATACAATCACTCTCAAATTATGAATTATTACTCAACAACCTTTTAACATCGATGTGAATGAAAATTCAACGTTTTAAGCACTATAAATTACCATGGCTATTGAAGTAAAGTAATTGAATATTATTATAATTATTCATCATTTGGGGACTTTAACAATTTTGGACAAGGATGAACTTTGAAAGCATTTTGGGGTACTGTAAATGTGCCTTTTGGCCTCACTTTTTACCACAAGTTTTACATTCCCAAAACCACCCAATTGTCAACTTTGATCAACTGTTCCTCAATTGAGCTATGTTACACCAGCAGACAACTTAAGCCCCTGTAGTGGCTGTCTCTATAGCCTGTGCATTATCAGTCAACAATTCTTTTTGGTAGTTGACAAATCTATTAAGACCCGTCCACCATAAAACTCATATAGCGCCCTCAAGTCACCGGTTTTAAAAGTGACAACCATTGTTCTTATGTTGCAAATTACAGTGTACAATGCAAAGGGCCGAAAATTTAACTTGATTGTATTGGGTCAAACTACACACCAAATTGTACACTTAGTATGAAAACTAAATTTCGTCATCGTGATGTCATCCGGTTTCATTTCAGTTCATGAATATTTCATTAGCAAATCCATTTTGAACCATAACTCAAGAAGTATACACTCGATACTTAAACTTTTTGCAGTTATAGACTTGATGAGTACTGTGTATGTGCGCTGTGGTATCGTGACCTCATAATGACCTCTACTTCCGGTTCAACAGGAAGTTTGAATAAAAATCAATATTTTAGGGTACAAAACAATGTGATGAAGATTTTTTTAAGTTCGTGTGTAACATATCAACAGTGAGGTTCAAAATTACAAACAATATAGATTCACTGACGTCGCCACATATTATAGCGCCCTCAAGTGACATGGTTTAAAACTGGCTATATAAATCGTTGTTCTCAGCGAAGATCGTGAGTCTTAAATTAATATAGATTGACTTTGTGTATCATAAGTGTCAAGATCAGGGTTAGGCCTTACAACTTAGGTTGAGGGCGCATCATAACAATCATAATCCATCAACGGATGAGCTATGTGTTCGTCCATATAGGACAAACACTAAATGTCTAGTTTATTATTATACTTTCTTTCCTCGAAACCCCTTGACTTAACATGTGACTTTTTCTTAACGCCAAATGTCCATCTTTGAATCATCATTAAGTATATAAATCATATATATGGAAGCTTATCTCTTGACTTAGATTCTAAAGTAAATTGACTAGGATTCTAATTAATTGGTGAGACAATTACAAGCACGTGAATATTTAATTAGGGCAATCTTGTGGACAGCATATCTCAAGAAGTATACACCGTTCATCAAACTTTTTCAGTTATACATTTGTGGGGTAATGATGTGCCTATTGGCCTAGAATGTCTTGTGACGTCATCATGACATCATTTATAGCGCGTTTTGTATCTGTGTACAAAACACATGCACAAATTTTTTATTGTGACCAAGTCGCGCCCTTATTCTCCATAATTATATCTTTGTACATAATACACACACACATATATGCCGGTGTGACATGTTGAAGGAGTTCTAATTAAACGACGATCTCTGAACGCAATAATCATACATAGATCCTTATACTAGTCCACACACGTTGTGTAGTTATTGCATTGCTAACAGGCTTCAGGGCCAATTACTTTGTGCTAACAACCCATACATAATACACGTTATGGAACCCGTTTTTCAAATCCCACATATGTTTAACTGTGCCGCTCTAGCTAGGCACCATTACTAACGTGTACACACGTGTAGTTATTTCATTCCTAAGTATATAAATGACATGAAAGCAGAGTGCGTCCGATTCCTTTCAGTTTCATTTGATAATTACAATGAGTCCATTACGTTGACGACGAGGATGAAAAGCTGATTTGAACTGTCACCGGTGAGCATTCTTTTCATATGATAGCGTACATTTCTAGCAAAAGGGAAAATAGTCAAAGAGGGCTGGACATTTTCGTAACGTTAAGTCCCATTGTTTTACGTACATGTAAATGCAATGCAATATACCACATCGTTAGTTTAACCCGAAGTAGCAATATGTCAGAACAACCCACTAGCAATGACTAGCAATGAGTAGCAGTGACCGTCGATAAATCATTGTGTAACTGAAATTCAAGGACTTTAAAAACGCTGAACCATTCACTCACTCCGACGATCAGATAATCAACCGGGAAGGCTTGGGAAGATTGGTTATAGGGAATTGAGCATAAATTCCGCTATTTTCGAATTACTAATACTAAACCGTATTTTGTAATTTTTGTTTTCTCAAAAAATCTTCACTCAGAGTAATTTCATACAAACTCCTTTCAGCGTATAGCATTAAATGGAGAGCAGTGAGCACACATTTTGAACTGTGAACATATCCACAAAAATAGCATTGTAATTTTATTTTAGGATACTCTATTATAATTTTAACATTGTAACAAGGAAGTTAATGCTTTTCTTTTTCATTTACAGAACCTATTCTACCACGCAACTCCAAGAGATCCCCAGTCCCCACACTCAGTCCATCATCTCACCATGTGACTCCCCATGTAGACAGAGTCCTCCGACAAGGCTCCATTCCTAACTGATTAGGCAGAGACGATAGCCGATAGCACCCAAGTTACCAACACAACTACCCTCCAGGACGGCACTCCTGGCAGAGCGTGTTCACGCTGGGTTAGTAACAAACTGGGGACTTCAGAAATTGGAAATCTTTTACATGGTTAGTGAGGACAACGCCCAGCATATAACAGTAACCCTCAACAGGTAATTGGTGAAATCTTTTTGTTGCATGTATTTTGGTTTCTTGTCAGAAGTGACAATGAAAGAGAATGTTGTCATTTTCAAAGTTCTTCTCCTTTAAGTAACCCTCCATAAATTGTCATTGACTTGCGTGTCCACAGGTAAAACAAGCAAAAATTTGCGGATAAACATCTTTCTTGAAAATGTTTGTGGTACAATTTGTTCATTAAAAGCATAATTTTCTTTATACTAAATCTGTTATTTTCCAATAATTTCTATTTGCAGGTTCAGCGTCCCAAGCAGAAGCGACCCGACAAGCAAAGGGCTGAAAAAAACTTTACTAAAGATAATTGGCACATTTCAATAAAGGAGGAACTATTTTTGTCATCTCCTTAGAGAACATTGTGGTGTACAAGATACAGTACCTGTACAGTTTAATGTGAAAAACTGGATTTACATCCATTTGCAGTTTGAAAAAAAAATCTTGAAATTTTACTCTTCTTTATTAAATGTGCCAGTCCTACAAATGTTTGGAAAGAGTTTTTATCAAACTTGAATGTCTTACAGCAGAAAACAAGAAGTGACTGCATCAATGTTTGTACTTTTTAATTTTATTTATTTTGCAGTAACATGTCAAATAACACTGGAACCAACATTACTGTGCATCTCCCAGCATTTTTCAACATAATAACTCATAATGCCTCCCACTAAAGCCTGTCTCGTCAGTTTTGGAGAAAAATAAAAAATACTTATTTCTTATTTTCAGAAGTTAATGCATATGCATAAAAACATTTTCTTAGATACGAGTAAGATATATTTATTAAAGGGAGAGGTATCATCAGAGCAGACTTTCAACAGAGGTATGGAATCATTATCCTTCATTTAAGATGACTGCAAATTACTGGCTCATGTATGCAGCACAAACAGTATTAAGGACCTTCAATCATGTTGGAAATTATTTCCAGTCACTGGAGTTAATCCAAAAATAAGCGCTATGATTCCATGTCCTGTTGATCATCTATCTTTTTTATTGACTTTTAGGAAAAACCATAAAATGCTGTTATGTTTTATTGTGGAAGAAATTAGTCATAATCATATTCAAACACCAATTGCAGTCAAGACAGATTTCAAAACAATCATCATTTTAGACTTTCAGCAAGTAGTGTGTTAATTAAAGTAAATTGAAAGTTATGAAAATATATATTTGAAGATGTCATGATTGATCTGAGTTTCATGAATAAAGAGTTTAACTCATGATTGTACATACGAAATAACAATAATTTCTGAAAATAACATTTATTTTGTAGTAATTCAGTCCTGTCACATTTAATTAGGAAGTCCTTTTAACTGAAATTAAACTTTTAGAGGATTTAATATTTTTACATTTACTTATTGTAAGTAACTATAAATCATCAAATCGCTAAACTCACTATCAAATTATGAATTATTACTCAACAACTTTAACATTGATGGAATGAAAAAATTAACGTTTTAAGCATAAATTACTCATGGCTACTGAGTTAAAGTAATTGAACTATTATTATAATTATTCATCATTTGAGGGACTTTTAACAATTTTAGGAAACAAGGATGAACTTTGAAAAAATTTGTGGGTTGTAAATTTCCTTTTTGGGCCCCACTTTTTACCAAATTTTCATTCCCCCCAAAACCCCCCAATTTTCCTTTGATCAACTGTTTCAATTGAGCTTTTACACCAAACCGGGAACGCCCCTGTGGTTTTTCTAAAAATGGATTTTCGTCCCAAATTTTTAATTTGGTATTACCCTATTAAGACCTGTCCACCATAAAACTCATATAGCGCCCTCAAGTCACCGGTTTTAAAAATGACAACCATTTTCTTACGTTCAAAATTTCAAAAATGCAAGGGGAAAATTTAACTGATTGTATTTCCAAAACACCAAATTGTACAAAAAAA
>CM055817.1:30237094-30263395 GCA_029582265.1 Zoroaster sp. YZ-2022
AAATTTTTGTCCTTTCAAACAAAAATTTATTTTAAAAAAACCCTTTAAATTTTAATTCAAGTTCTAATTTTGAAAGCACAATCCTCAAGGCACTTGGAATGTACACAGAAAAAAGTTAAGAGTAAAAAGTACTTCATTTTATTATCAATGTCCCATGTTCCTAAAATGTCACAGACAAAGAATATGTCAGAGCTATAACAAATAGTTTGCGTGGGTAGTGAACTCATTGTACAGTTATCCTTCAAATTACATTGTGTTGTGACTTCGTGTAAGTTTGTAAGGCCATCTTAACAAGGTAAGGATGTGTTCCTTGTAGAAAGATGCACTATTGTGTTTCTTGTATGTGACTGACAGGTAGTCGTAACAGCTAATTAAAGTTATTGTTTGAAGGTGGGCTTATCGTCACGATCAACAGGACATGGAATCAGAGTTCAAGTTCTAGTTTAACCAAGTGACTGAAAATAATACTCACATAATAAGGTCATATTCGTGTTGCTGCTGCATAAATGAGCCTGTAATTTTTAGTCACTTTGTTCATCTTAAACTAGGATGCCGATTCCATGCCCTGTTTGTAGAAAGTCTGCTCTGATCGTGACGATACTGTCCCTTTAACATCTTTACACCAATTCTGTTTATGGGATTGATGGTCAGTACTATCCAAATGCGTGCATACAAATAAATAGGTACTTTACTACTTAACGTTAATTTGTGCACAAACTGAAGATTTTTTGAGAAAACAACAATTACAAAATACGGTTTAGTAATTCGAAAATATCGGAAATCATGCTCAATTCCCTATAACCAATCTCCCCAAGCCTTACCGGTTGATATCTGATCGTCGTAGTGAGTGAATGGTTCAGTTTTCAAAGTTCTTGTTTCATTTACGACGGTCACTGCTAGTGGTTGTTCCGCCATATTGCTACTGGTTAAACTAACGATGTGTATAATGCTGCCCTTACATGTATGTAAAACAATGGGACTTAACGTTACGAAAATGTCCAGCCCTCTTTTACTAGTTTCCTTTTTACTAGAAATGTATGCTATCATATGAAAAGAATGCTCACTGGTGACAATTCAAATCAGCTTTTCATCCTCGTCGTCAATTTAATGGACTCATTGTAATTATCAAAAAGAAACTGAAAGGAATCGGTCGCACTCTGCTTTCATGTCATTTACTTAGGAATTAAATAACTACACACCGTGTGTGTACACGTTAGTAATGGTGCCTAGCTAGAGCGGCATCAGTTAAACATATGTAGGATTTGAAAAACGGGTCCATAACGTGTGTTATGCATACGTGTTGTGCACAAAGTAATTGGCCCTGAAGCCTGTTAAGAATGCAATAACTACACAACATGTGTGGACTGGTATAAGGATCTATGTATTATTATTGCGTTCAGACATCGTAGTTAATTAGACTCGCTAACAAGTCACACCGCCATATAGGTGTGTGTATGATGTACAAAGATATATGGAGAATCACCAGCGAATAAGGACGCGACTTGGTCACAATCACTTTTTCAGTGCATGTGTTTTGTACACAGATACAAAATGCGCTATAAATTATGTCATGATGAGGTCACGAGACATTGCAGGCCAAAAGGCACATCTACAATACCCCACAAATAAATAACTGAAAAAAGTTTGATGATCGGGTGTATACTTCTTGAGCTATGGTGGTAACAATATTGCCTAATTAAATATTCACGTGACTATAACTAAGCTAATTAATAAAGAATTTTAGTCTAATGACATTTAGAAACTACGTCAAGGCATAAGCTTCCATATGGTATATGAATTGACTCTTTCTGATATTCCTAAGAAGGATATTTGCCACCAAGACCTTTCACACGTTAAGGCAATAGGGTTTTGGGAGAAATAAAGAATAATAATAATAATAAAACAATAATAATCTTGACAGAAACAATAGCTGTTCCGACTATCAGGTCGTAACAGCTAATAACTTCCCACAACGTGTGTAGAATAGTAGTATAAGGCCTATGTATTATTATTGCGTTCAAACATCGTAATTAATTGGACTCGATAACAAGTCCCCACGTCATATCTGTTTGTGTATTATGTACAAAGATATATGGAGAATTACTGCCGAATAAGGAAGCGACTTGGTCACATCAACGTTTTCAGTGGGTTCCCATATTGCTTCTTGTTCTGCTTGTTATTAAACAAATACAAACAAAAGTTAAATAAAAGTTTATATGCATATCATGGCTACAAGAGTCACCATACCATCGGACAATACCTATCACTCATCAATATCAAATATTAAAAAGAAGTCACTGAAAAATGATGATGGATTGATGGGACAGTTGAGCCATGAATCTGACGTTTAAAGTCACAGATCCCAATTGGATTGCAATTGCAATTGGAACAGAAGTACATTTATGAAGTTCAGCATCTGCAAGTGAGTAGTGTCCTTTGGGTCTCAGCTTAACTTGAACAAGGAGGGGACCTGGAAAAGGTTCCCCAAACATGTAGCTTGTACAATGCTCTCTGATCCTGCAACCCAGATAATTGCACCATTTGGAATGACCATCAAAACACTCAAAACTATAAATAGAGCACAAATGTATTTATTTTGAGACCCCAAAAATATAGGAAGTCCAATACAAACAGTGATCCCAAGGTAAAAAGCACTCCCATTGCTGATCAAAAGTGACATCACATAGTGAAAAAATTGCAAAAGGAGTCCCTGTGTGAACTATATTTCAGCTCATAAAATGTGATTTTATTGAGTCTATTTTGGAAAAAGATTTCTTAAATCTTAACCAGTATGCATGTAGTAAAGGTGAAGGTGTCGTTGTCACCAAGGGTACTCTGAAATGGTACCCAGGCAACCCCAGTCCTATTATACATTAGTGTACTTTTATTATTGCCGAGTCCAAGTCACTGAAAATAGTAATTAAGTCATACATGTTCATCAGTGTGTATGTGTATTATGTCATTAATGGTCATCTGTCAGATCATACAGCAAGGTCTTAATTTGATCTATGGTCAGATGAGCATGCAGCAACGTTGGAATTTGCACAGTAATGGCTTTCATATACTTACAAACGGTGATAGTGACAGAAAAGGAACATGTGGCTGATAGCCCAAGTGCATCAGTGAAGGTATACATAACTTTAGTTCTGCCAAGATTGAAAAATGATTCAGGTGTGTGTGTTGATGTTGTGGTGAATACATTGACATCTGTTGCCTCTGGTGGTGTCCATGTAACAGTACTGCCTAGTGGATTTGTGGTTGTCAAAGTTATATCTCGTGGACATCCAGTGATCACCGGTGGAGAATTCAGGATGCGAAATAAAGTATCCTAACTAGTTACCCCAGTCTTAGGTTGTCCTCCAGTCAGTTTGGTTGCCCAAAACATTTAGTGCAATTAATTGTTTCAAGACACTGAATGATATATGGTCTAAATCTAAAAACCTTAAAATAAAAGAAAGACAGGTTTTTACCTACAGGTATGAGATGTTTGAGCTACTCGCGAATAGTAATTACTAATTGTACTCGTACTCGCGCATTTTAACTACTCGGGTAATCGTCCCGCTGCGATTACTGCAAAAGTACTGGCGAGTAGTAACACATTCACAAGTACCTACTGATTCACGATTAGTAATAGTTGTCAGCCGACACGCGAGAGTAGTAACACAACCACACATTTGATTTAATTTTGCCCTACACCGACGTGTGTATAGCACTGTACGCTCAGTGCTTTCCGAGTGTCTGTGAAAAAACTACACAGGCGACTCGGGCGGGATTCGAATCCACGACCTCCTGCTTACTAGTGCAGACGTCTTACCTCTCGACCACCGAGCTTGCCCGATGACGATTGGCCGGCTAGAATCATATATAGCAGCGGGTTCCGCGATATATATAGATTGGTGAAATTCTTACATCGGGAGATAAACAGTTGATTTAATTTTGCGAGTAGTTACTGATTATACTAAAACAAATAATTTTAATCTGAAAAGGATACTGATGTTTAGAAAAATCTACTGTTTTTTGCCAAGCCCTGTTAATAAAACATGTGTTTGTTTTTTGGGGGAAGGCCACAACACTTCTAAAGGGTACAACATTGGTACTGTTTCTATGGGTATACTTCACTTTCATTGAATCAATGCATGCATTAAACAACCAAAAATACTTGGAGCCAAAAACTTGGCGTTGGCAACTTTGTGCATCCTTGTTTGTGGTTTCTCTGAAATGAATGCATCTCAGACCGCTTACAACATTTTTGGATGACTGGTACATGTACCTTTACCAACTTCACATTAAATTTGCTTTCCGATAATAATTCTGTAATTTTGTAATCAGATAACATTATTGATCTTAAATAGAGGTACATGTATGAAAGTCAAAAGAAATAGTAAACTGACGGTAATATAATTAACCCTCCTATAGGTTTAACACTCAAAGACACTCAAAATGTGTATGTCTCTCTTAACCCATTGACTTTGTGCAGTGCACTCAAATACATGCAAGCACATGTGGCTGTGATAGGAGGTCAAACCCAAAGACACTCAAAATTTGTATGTAACTCCCAACCCATTGACTTTGTGCAGTGCACTCAAATAATTGCAAGGACATGTGGCTAGGATAGGTCAAACCAAAACCATTCGACAGTACATACACAGCTCTGTGTGACTCTGTGGTTTGACCTACCAATTGGCAATGCAACCAACAATACTCAAGTGACTGTCTGTGGGTGCCGTGCTGACTGGGCTAAATTTCAGCATGGGCATTTAATGAAATGATAACAGCATAAAAATATATGCACAAACATGTATTCATATTTATATTCATACTTACAAAATGTACCAGCAGCCCATCTCACTTGAAAACCTGGGTATACAATGTTCTTGTCAGTGAGAAAGTACATCCATACTGTATCAGTGTTTGTTACAGTCAAAGGCTCAGGAGCATTATAACCTTCAAAGAAGAAAACGCCATCGGTATTTGTGCCTACGCCCTGGAAGGCCGAGTATTGTACTTCTAAGCCTCTGCCAATGTACAACTCATCTTTGTCCAACTCAATTGAAAAGGGTGAATCAAAAGTGAAAGTAATTTCACTTGCTCCTGGTATGTAGATCAGATAAAGTGCCTCGTAGCGATTTGGGTAATCTCTGGGGTAGTTCAGACTGCTAAAAACACCGGTGGCACAGCTACTTCCATAACATGTATTTACATCAAGATTAGCTGCAAGCAAAAACAGTTGTCAGATCAATTGATAAATTTTATTAATATAAAATGCATGCTGCCACAAGGGGAAGGCGGACAGGTCTCACATGACCTGAACTGCAATGTGCTCATTTCAGATACCAGTGTAACAAGAGGTAATAATAAATAACAAGGCATTTACGCTATTAAAATCTTTGTGAAAATGCCATGAATAGTCCCTTTGCCATGAAATTTATTTTCCATTGATGTGGTTAACTGCAATTTCACAGTGATAGACCACTATGAAAATACACATTATATTTCTTGCCAAGAAAGCACTGTTCGGAGAAGTTCACATTGCTTTTGTGGTGCTTTCACAGTTCTTTTATGGCAAAAATAGCCCATTTGGGGGAATAATTTTCATGGAGTGGTCTGTCACTTACAGTACATACTGCAAAGTAAATTTCACAGCAAAGTGACTTCAAGCATTTTCACAGTAAAGATTTTCATACTGTTAATAAGGGTGTTCTACAATGAACACAGCACCTTACAAGTAACAGGGAAAATTAAACAACGGGTGTAAAGACAATGAACTTCAGCGGTATGAATATTAAATGGGAAACAAATAGGTCTTCATGCTGGAAAACAGGGGTTGCAATGGCACTGAACGATTTATCCTCAGTCTTCTTTAGCTGAGGCTTAGACACATGCTGCTGCCTTCTTTTTTCTTTGGGTTGTGACCCAAGTCTAGCACTCTTCTGCATATCCTAGGATGAAGACTCATGGCTTAGACATTTGCCGCACATTTGGGTGCTGTTAATGTACATCACTTAGTGTATAGCTGGTATGCGTGTCACTGCACCGATTTTGAAGCCGACCGATGACCAAAAACCTAAAGGTATGTCAACATTTTTGCACACCTGTGACTGTTTCCAAAAAATACATGGCTGGACAGATTCAATTTAGTATGATGCACTTTTTAAAGATATTAATATAATAAAAACTAGTGTCAATAAAGCAACAATTCTAGCAATGAATCTCTCCCAGTGAATGAACAGATGCTCAATATTGCCAAATGTCACCCAACAATGGTTATGTGTACAAATAATATATTTCATCACTTACTTGCAAATGTCATACAATTATATCCACTACCACCTGGTTGAGAGCACTGACAGACATAACGCTCACGACTGTTTCTGAGGAAGCAATTATCCCCATTGGCACATGGATTGGGAGTGCATGCACCTGCAGAGAAAATTAAATAGTTAAATTGACAATTTTCCCAAGTAATTGGATACACTTTGTTAGTTTCATTTGCATATTTATAACATGGTTGTAACATGGTTGTAACTATTTGGCGACCTATACTACAGACTGAAGGATCTTCTATATCCAAAGTCCATAACCCACCCCAGACTGAGGGATCCCCTATATCCTAAGTCAACCACCCTCCTTCCCCTGTGCTTGTTAACAACTGATTCAGTTCAGTGAGCACACACTCCTCTCCCCCAACCCCTAGGATCCTAGTCTCATAGTCTCACAGTTTCCCGCCTGCGCGCCTCAACGAACTAATCCTCCAGCATCCATTCATGGGATGATCCTCCAGCAGTCTACTTAAGCAGCAGCATTTTCCAGAGTCCGGCATTCTCCTGAGGACGATCAGAGCATACTGATCGAAACGTCGAGTTGTACCCCCAGTTCTTTTCAGAACTAATTACTACTCAATTGAGATTCCACATGGTGTCACCGCAATTAGTCTTACTTATCATCCTCACCATGCAAAGCTACAAGTTTTACCTATGGTTGTTCATCTTTACAATTGTTTTTCATATCGTGAAATGAATCCAACAATTTGAACGAATCCAACATATGGGAGTACCTAGGCTATATCCACAAAGTTGCCATGGAAACTGATAACCTCTTATGCTACTTTCAAAGGTTTGTTGGCTTTTACTTTACCAAAAATGATATAATCAGTTTGTGTTTTGGTAATTTAGTTTTCCATACTATCAGTAGTCTATTAAACAAAGTGTACCAGTTGTGTAATACCCTTGTCCATGGAAAGAACAGGAACAATGGATTTAGGCCATTCATGATGATATTTCCCACAGACTGACATAAAAGGCTTGAAAAGAAGCAGTGCATCATGGATGACTTTAATGGTTGGCATTGGTTGCATGCGCAAACAGACAAGTGTAAGTGTACTGTAACATGCATGTATGAGTGCTACAATCATGTGACTGTGAGTTTTGAGCTTCATTACAAGATTACAGATTTGTATTAAAGAGAACATTGTCATGCATTTTGCCATTTTGAGTCTCACAATGGCTGAAAGTTTACTGACTCGTTTTGGGTTTTCTCTTCATAAATGCTTGTTTGTACAAGCTAATGTTAATCATACAAAATTATTGTACTCAACAGTTAGTTCCATATTACCAAAATTAAAATCACCCGAAGACATATATTTTCAGGAAATTTGACACTGAAACTGACGAATATTGTTCACGTTACATACTACAAACAAGTTTCTGGTTACACACACATTTTCACATTATGTTTTCTCTGAGTGTTTGATGTCAATAATTTTCTGGCTCCTGTTCATCAAGTACGCCTCAATTTGTGCTCCTAGCAATTCATTAAAAACAATGTTTAATTTTTCCAGATCCGATTTAAGGCTACATGTATAGCCTTTACTTTGTTCAAACCATGTGATGCGATCCAGGGTGCATTCATCACACTGAGCCTTCCACAAACGTCTTGTGGACATTTTCTCAACTATTTCGATTTTTACTGTTATTTTCTTCATTTTTCTGATGAAGCAAATCAACAACCACATTTTTCTCCATGTTGTTTTACTTCTAACACCTGTAGCAGTGCAATGTGTTCCGTCAAGTGCACAATTAATATAATGCATGCAACATGTGCACAAGTTTGAGCACAATTACTGTCGTACCCACAATTACTGTCGTTACCCAAGACCCAAAATACAATCCATATTTTAATATATCCGGTTATGTAAAAACAGAATCTTGCAATAGGGCTAAAAATATTCTAAAATAATCTCTGATCACTAAAATCACTATTGCCATTATTATAATTAATGTTTACATAATCAAATGACATCATAAAAGATTTGCCTTTAGAATGTGGAAAATGATGCTTAAGTTTGGACAATATCTCACTCCTGAGATGAAATATTAGAAATATTTTGTTACTTTTCAGTCATCAGAAATGTCCCCCAAAGAATAAATAAAAAGGAATAAAACTGTTCCGAAGTAGTCACTCTGAGATGAAAAGCAAACAAAAGGGAACATGTATAACTCTGAAAATCACCTCTGTTTAATTTCCCACGCCAAGTTACCCACTGAATGGTCAAATTTGCCCCTGCATTGTATCAGTAAATTGAGAATTCAATATGTATCCTCCTAAGGCTATAATCAACTGGATGTTATGGTAACTTACAAATAAAATCTTGAAAATATAAAAATTTTAAGTTCTAAAAACTGTTAATTAATGGGACAGTCTTACGCACTAACCTTTGGCATACCATTTCTGTGAAAACTTACAAAACTATGGCGTATTACTGGTTGCATAAACTTATATAAGTTATGCTTGTTAAACAAATAAAAATTGTATATGATTTACTGGAATGTTAGTGCTTTTGAAAGTGGAAAAAGTTGTTTAAACACTGATTTTACTAGATATAAATATTTAGGGATTTACATGACCTCAATTTTTGTCATGAACATCTCATTTGTGATTGTATTGTTCTAAATACATGTATGCTGTCAACGAGCTGTTGTCTGTGGAAACCAAAAGATATGAATGCTTTGCATTTGCAATGATTTTTTTTTAAATACTGATTCTCAAAATGGACATAATATTCCTTATAGAAGAAGTGAATGAAGACTACTTAATTTGTTGGTGTTTATTTCATCAGGAGTGGAAAATTATTGAGAAAATAAAACATTAATATCATGGTTATGAAAATAATTCTTTTATTTAACAACATTTTCACAAAATGTTTACACATTTTAAAGTTATAAAGTACTTTTTGCCAAAATTTTAACCACCTTCCATTTTATTAGTTTTGAGACCTTCTCCAAATTATACCATTTTATTTTAAATATCTAAAACAATATTTTTATGTTCACAATTAATTTTTGTTTACAACCATCTGTAATAAGATGAAGCATGATTCAACTGTTTTTCTTCTTGGGTGGGTACACTTCTGTGCCCCATAAACTTTAACAATAACAGTTTGGGGGCGACCGGGCGAGTCATTATACCAACATCAATTTTTGGGTGACCACAATTCTGTGCATCTCAAAATATTTCACGGTGCTCAAGATGTCCATGCGTTAGCCCCATTCTAGGGCCAATACACTGGACTCTCTCTGTATCCTTGGCCCTAGCCTCACATATGTAGTTACAAAAAAGGAGCGATTTTTCAACTTTTGATCTGCTAATTATTACGATCTAAAATGTTGTGATTAGGTAAGCTTGCCCAAGCAGTGCGTAAACTTCCAGCAGTCTACTGGTCAATTAAGCATTTTTGTTAATTATTCTGCCTATGAAATTAGTTGAAACCCCATTTTCCTTGACTTTGTACATTATACGCTTGAGAAACATATTGCAGAGTTTGAGTGGCCACCATGCAGTCTTTTAGGAGTGGCATTGTTTACAAGTAGGGTCAGGCGAGGTCAGCTCTCCCAAGGGATTTCCCCATTGAAATTGTACACAAAGCAAGATAATCTTTGACCCAGCTGCCAGACAGGCTACTGTCAACGAGCGTTTGATAGATTGTACGTTTTTTTATGAATGAGTTGTTTACTACTAGGTCTGTGGTGGGGGTGTTTGGGGAGGTTAGGGGCGGTGCTTTGATGCAAGCCTGACTGAAAACAGCTGTTTGACTTGGCTGTAAACGACTGTTTGACTCACGTGGCGTGAAGGGAGCTATGTCTGGAAGTAATAATTGTTTGGCACGCTCTTTGCAGTCAAGCATAGCGTATCTAGCTATAAACGGAGGAAGAGTAGGTTTTGACTGCCCATTTAGCCACCCCCCCCCCACCCCCGCTTTTTTTCCATGGTGGGAGGTGGGTTTCAAAGTGTAAACATGGAGCTATAAAAAAAGGATGGTGTAAACAAATGAGTGGACCTTGAAAATGCCATGGGACATGGTGGACAGACATGATTTATTCAGCTCTATGGTTTATTACAACAGTCGTACAGTGAGACAAGGGACACTGAAGGGGAATCTGGTACCCTGTAGCTCATGTAACCAAAAATAATAACAAACATAACAGGGGGTTATTTTCGGACAAAAAGAAAAAGAAAAACCTACCGCCCCCCCCTGCAAAAAATCATGAATCCTCCCCTGAAAAGGGTGGAAATATATTATGGGAATTCCGACGCGGATCCAGGGGTGGGGGGAGGGGGGAAAAACCCCAAATAATACAAAACATAACAGGTGGTTATTATCAGAAAAAAAAAAAATGAAAATCTTGACCCCCCACCCTGCCCTCCCCCCTTAAAAATTCCTGGATCCGCCCCTGAAATGGTTATATACAACCTCTAGACTATCTGAAAGAATTTGGGAATGCTAGGAGAACGATTATGCAATGGGATATGCTCCCATTCATTGAGTTACGCGTGCCAGTTGTCGACTGGCAGCTCCTGTTATAGTGTACAAAAACGGATCGCGCGCACTTAAGGGTTAAGCATAACGTTTACTAGGCCTATTGTGAAATCGGTAACGTTAGGGGGCCTATACTCTTTTTTTTAATTTAAATTTGTTTTCAAAAATTTCATGAAAGTGACATATTCCAGAATAATGGATTCTATGCCAAAAGTGTCTGCTTGGGGAAGGTTACCTAATTACTAACGTTAAGTTTTAGGTTGTAAGTTAATAATTAACGTTAGCAGATCAAAAAAATTAAAAAAGAAAAATCACTCCATTTTTGTATGTGGCGCTAGGGCCATGGTAACGTTAGTCCAAATGCTTCTTCGGTTCACAGTCTCCTATTTTGTAGAATAATTATGTAATTTGTCGCTGTAATTTGTTAATTTAGGGCCAAGGATACGAAGGGAGTCCAGTGCATTGACCCTAATGTTAGAATGGGGCTATCCACGCGCAGGATCACGCAGTGAAATTCAGCATTTTACAAGACAATCATTCACTGAAACACCAAACTTCTAGTCATTTGTAAGTTAATGTCCAGTTATAATATAACCTTGTTGTGCGGCATTTAACGTTAGGGTAAACTAATGTCGACTTGTTAAAAACGTTATAACTTTAGAGTCTGCCGCATAGGCCTACATAACGTTAACAAATACTAACATTTAATTTGAGGAGAAAAATTACATTTAAATAAATAACGTTAATCATCGAATCTCACCCTGCTGGAAATGAATTTTGATGTTTGTCTGCCGCCGCCCGTCCGCCGCTGCCGGCCGGGCCGTGCACATGTCACAGTAAACTTTTAACCAATACAATAATAATACTAGACATTGAGGTGTTTGTCCTTTGGACGAACACAGAGCTGTTACGTTAATGACGATGTGTTGTTTACAGTTAATGACCTTGACCTTAGATACTTAATGGAGTATGCCATGAACTATTTCAACGGAGACTGATATTGAGGGTGTCTTGTTTTGTCCTGTTTGGACTGGAAGGAAAGGTCAAAGTGGGGTCCTGTTTGTGAATTTAATGTCAGATAATGTCAGATGCTGCTGCATAAATGAGCCAGTAATTTTTAGTCACTGTGTTCATCTTAAACTAGGATGCCGATTCCATGCCCTGTTTGTAGAAAGTCTGCTCTGATCGTGACGATAGTGTCCCTTTAACATCTTTACACCAATTCTGTTTATGGGATTGATGGTCAGTACTATCCAAATGCGTGCATACAAATAAATAGGTACTTTACTAATTAACGTTAATTTGTGCACAAACTGAAGATTTTTTGAGAAAACAAAAATTAAAAAATACGGTTTAATAATTCGAAAATAGCGGAATTCATGCTCAATTCCCTATAACCAATCTCCCCAAGCCTTACCGGTTGATATCTGATCGTCGTAGTGAGTGAATGGTTCAGTTTTCAAAGTCCTTGTTTCATTTACGACGGTCACTGCTAGTGGTTGTTCCGCCATATTGCTACTGGTTAAACTAACGATGTGTATATTGCTGCACTTACATGTACGTAAAACAATGGGACTTAACGTTACGAAAATGTCCGGCCCTCTTTACTATTTTCCTTTTTGCTAGAAATGTATGCTATCATATGAAAAGAATGCTCACCGGTGACAGTTCAAATCAGCTTTTCATCCTCGTCGTCAATGTAATGGACTCATTGTAATTATCAAAAAGAAACTGAAAGGAATCGGACGCACTCTGCTTTCATGTCATTTACTTAGTAATAAAATAACTACACAACGTGTGTGTACACGTTAGTAATGGTGCCTTGCTAGGGCGGCATCAGTTAAACATATGTAGGATTTGAAAAACGGGTCCATAACATGTATTATGCATACGTGTTGTGCACAAAGTAATTGGCCCTGAAGCCTGTTAAGAATGCAATAACTACACAACATGTGTGGACTGGTATAAGGATCTATGTATTATTATTGCGTTCAGACATCGTAGTTAATTAGACTCGCTAACAAGTCACACCGCCATATATGTGTGTGTATGATGTACAAAGATATATGGAGAATCGATACCGAATAACGACGCGACTTGGTCATAATCACTTTTTCAGTGCATGTGTTTTGTACACAGATAGAAAATGCGCTATAAATTATGTCATGATGACGTCACAGGACATTGCAGGCCAAAAGGCACATCTACAATACCCCACAAATGTATAACTGAAAAAAGTTTGAAGATCGGGTGTATACTTCTTGAGCTATGGTGATAACAAGATTGCCTAATTAAATATTCACGTGATATAACTAAGCTAATTAATTATGAATTTTAGTCTAATGACATTTAGAAACTACGTCAAGGCATAAGCTTCCATATGATTTGACTCTTTCTGATATTCCTAAGAAGGACTTTTGCCACCAAGACCTCTCACACGTTAAGGCAATAGGGTTTTGGGAGAAAGGAAGAATAATAATAATAACTAGACATTAACATATTTTTGTTCTAATATGTTAAAGAAACTTCATCGCATTGTTTTTGTACCCTAAAATATTGATTGTTATTCAAGCTTCCTGTTGAACCGGAAGTAGAGGTCATTATGAGGTCACGATACCACAGCGCACATTCACAGTACCCATCAAGTCTATAACTGCAAAAAGTATCGAGTGTATACTTCTTGAGTTATGGTTTAAAATGGATTTGCTAATTAAATATTCATGAGACTGTAAATAGAAACCGGATGGCATCACGATGACGAAATTTAGTTTTTCATACTAAGTTTACAATTTGGTGTATAGTTTGACCCAATACAGTAAAGTTTAATTTTCGGCCCTTTGCATTGTACACTGTAATTTGCAACGCTAAGAACAATGGTTATATCACTTTTAAAACCGGTGACTTGAGGGCGCTATATGAGTTTTATGGTGGACAGGTCTTAATAGATTTGTCAACTACCAAATTAAGAATTGTTGACTGGTAATGCACAGGCTATAGAAGACAGTCACTACAGGGGCTTAAGTTGTCGTGCTGGTGTAAGCATAGCTCAATTGAGAAACAGTTGATCAAAGTTGATAATTGACTGATTTTGGGGAAATTAAAACTTGTGGTAAAGGAGTGAGACACACACAAAATATGTAAAAAGTACAACTCTTCATTAAATATATAGAAAACTGTTTTAAAGAACTTACAAAATAAATAATAAGTGGGTCATTCCACACTAATGGGTATACATATGATAAATATTGGAGTGTGACATGGGAGGGTCAAATAAAGGCAACTATTTTGTCCTAATCTATTCCTGAACATTCCTTAGCATTTAATGATTGTGCATAACAAATAATAAGAAAATAATATTGGTACTTGAAAAATTACAGGATCATCTTTAAGACATGATGTTTGTAACATGGACAGACATTTTGTTTGAAAATCGACAGGAAAGGGATAATAGAATTAAATAATTACTCAAATGCTTTTTCATTTACATCCCTAACCCCTTTTGGATTGTTATGAGCTAAAACTAAGACATCTTCTGGGTATTTAAGAACTTAGCATGTGAAATATACCCCGTATGTAACGTGGGCAGACAATTTGTGACAAATGTCTGTCCACGTTACAAACATAATATTTTGAAGATGATCCCCTGTTATTTGTTTAATACCAGGAGGGTTGTCTTGATTTTTCCAGGTAACAATCCTTAGGGGTGTCGTGGCCGAGCGGTCTAGCTTACCGGATTCAAGTTTTGGTGTTAGCAACAGAATGTGGGTTCGAATCACGGCCATGACACTTGTGTCCTTGAGCAAGACACTTAATCATAATTGCTTCTCTCCACCCAGGGGTTAAATGGGTACCTGTGAAGGCAGAGTTGGTTTGCTCTATATGCGCTAGAAATGGCAGCAATTGAGCTGTATACTCCCCAGGGAGCTGAGATGGTTTCAGGAATGATTTATGAGCCTTATCAGCCTTATGAGCAGGGATAATAATATAATGCTCCTTGAGCACCACTTAGTTGGTGGATACGTGCGCTATATAAATCCACACATTATTATTATTATTATTATAAAGGGGCAACATGTGGGTGAATAAATCTGTTTTATTATTATTATTATTATAAAGGGGCAACATGTGGGTGAATAAATCTGTTTTATTAGTACTTTTAGTCAATTTCTAAATAAATGTCTGTCCATGTTACAAACATATATATCTTAAAGAAGATTCCCTTGTAGTTACTTAATTACTTAGAAAGTTGTCTTAATTTTTGAAAAGCACAATCCTCAAGGCACTTGGAATGTACACAGAAAAAGGTTATGAGTAAAATGTACTTCATTTTATTACCAATGTCCCATGTTCCTAAAATGTCACACTTTTGTACATTAGTGTGGAAAGACCCAAATACATAATTTCGTAAGTTAAGGTTGGTGTTAAAAGGAAAGACAAAGTGTATGTCAGAGCTATAAGAAATAGTTTGCGTGGGTAGTGAACTCATTGTACAGTTATCCTTCAAATTACATTGTGTTGTGACTTCGTATAAGTTTGTAAGGCCATCTTAACAAGGTAAGGATGTGTTCCTTGTAGAAAGATGCACTATTGTGTTTCTTGTATGTGACTAACAGGTAGTCGTAACAGCTAATTAAAGTTATTGCTTGAAGGTGGGCTTATCGTCACGATCAACAGGACATGAAATCAGAGTTCAAGTTCTAGTTTAACCCAGTGACTGAAAATAATACTCACATAATAATGTCATATTCGTGTTGCTGCTGCATAAATGAGCCAGTAATTTTTAGTCACTGTGTTCATCTTAAACTAGGACGCCGATTCCATTCCCTGTTTGTAGAAAGTCTGCTCTGATCGTAACGATACTGTCCCTTTTAACATCTTTACACCAATTATGTTTATGGGATTGATGGTCAGTACTATCCCAATGCGTGCATACAAATAAATAGGTACTTTACTACTTAACGTTAATTTGTGCACAAACTGAAGATTTTTTGAGAAAACAACAATTACAAAATACGGTTTAGTAATTCGAAAATAGCGGAATTCATGCTCAATTCCCTATAACCAATCTTCCCAAGCCTTCCCGGTTGATATCTGATCGTCGGAGTGAGTGAATGGTTCAGTTTTCAAAGTCCTTGTTTCAGTTACGACGGTGCTAGTGGTTGTTCCGCCATATTGCTACTGGTTAACCTAACGATGTGTACAGGGTGTCCCCATAAAAAGTATACCGAGATAAAAATTACTGTAATGGCAAAACTACTTTATATATGGGAAAGAGAAATATATCTCTAGAAAGGGCAGAATGTCCTCTTTGCAATGGTATACAGCTTGTGATGTTATTGACACAGATGAGTGGACAAACTAGACAGATGTTAAGGGTACTGAAAGCAGGACTGTGACAAGTTTGCATATTTGAATAACAAAGCTCAACCATGCAAGTGTGCAGAATACCAAATGCCTTTGCTTTTTCAACACATTCTTGAAAACAAGGAATGTACCTAAAACAATGTAATCTGCTTTGTGTTCGCTACTTACCTCAAAAGTTTAATGTGCTGTGCCCTCCACATGGCCACCATTCCTGTCAATGCACATCTGACATCTTCGTAACATGTCCCTTACTGCTCGTCTGATCATTCCAGGGTCTTGATGGAGATTATCGACTTCTTCCACTATTCTTGCACGTAACTCCTGAACATTGGCTGGGGGTGTAGTGAAAATTTTGTTCTGCAGGTCACCCCATAAAAGAAATCGCATGGTGTCAAATCCGGCGAACGTGGTGGCCATTCAACCTCATTGTAAACAGCAATTACTCTGTTCCCAAAAAGTTCTGCCAGACGTTGCCTCACAGCAACAAGTCTGTGAGGTGGGGCGCCATCCTGAGCCCACCACACCCTCCTGAAAGCTCCACGTCGTTGTCTCGGGAAGATCTGTTCCATTGCTGGCACCACAGATTCATTAATCAGATTCAAATAGTCCTGTCCATTTAAATTTCCTTGGAAGAAAAATGGTCCTAATAATGATCCATTACCACACATTCCAACCCATACATTCACCCTCTCCCTGCTCATGTTTCGCTCATAGGACGCAGCTGCAGGTGGATTACGACGTTCAGCATACACATGCTCGTTATGGAAGTTAACTGTTCCATTCATGCAAAAAACCTGCCTCATCTCCAATGATAAAGAATTGAAGAAACTGTTCATCCCTGTTACATTTATCCAAAAACCACCGTGAAAATGTGACTCTTCTGTCATAATCTGCTTGCAGGAGTTGATGCTGAACATGGATGTGATAGGGATGAAGGTGTAAATCATTTCGTGTGATGTTGTTGAACGTTGAATGTGGTATACCGGTACCATTTCTCCTGCTGCTAATCCTTGGGTTTATTTCAACTGCTTCTCTTACCAATTCGATGTTTTCCTGAGACCTTCCAGTTCGTGGACGTCCAGATCGACCTGTGTTACGGTTTAAACTTGTGCCATGTTCGAAATACTTTTTAACATTTTTCCAGATAGTCCGTTTTGTTGGCGGTTCCCTGTCCGGGAAACGAATCCTGAAGGCATTTTGAGTTGCAACATAACTTTTTGTTTCATGGTACTTCTGGACAACAAATGCCCTCTGCTCAACTGTGAACTGGACCATGTTTGCTGATGAAGTGAAAGTTTCCTACAGCATGCAATGCTTTTGCTGCATCCAGTAAGCACATTACACAATGCAGGTAGGATGAACATTCATGTGTTGAAAAAGCAAAGGCATTTGGTATTCTGCACACTTGCATGGTTGAGCTGTGTTATTCAAATATGCAAACTTGTCACAGTCCTGCTTTCAGTACCCTTAACATCTGTCTAGTTTGTTCACTCATCTGTGTCAATAACATCACAAGCTGTATACCATTGCAAAGAGGACATTCTGCCCTTTTTAGAGATATATTTATCTTTCCCATATATAAAGTAGTTTTGCCATTACAGTAATTTTTATCTCGGTATACTTTTTATGGGGACACCCTGTATATTGCTGCACTTACATGTACGTAAAACAATGGGACTTAACGTTACGAAAATGTCCGGCCCTCTTTTACAATTTTCCTTTTTGCTAGAAATGTATGCTATCATATGAAAAGAATACTCACCGCTTTTCATCCTCGTCGCCAATGTAATGGACTCATTATAATTATCAAAATGAAACTGAAAGAAATCGGACGCACTCTGCTTTCATTTCATTTAGGAATGCAATGACTACACAACGTGTGTGGACTACTATATGGAATCTATGTATTATTATTGCGTACAAAGATCGTCATTAATTGGACTCGCAAACAAGTCCCATGTCATATCTGTTTGTGTATTATGTACAAAGATATATGGAGAATTACTGCCGAATAAGGAAGCGACTTGATCACATCAACTTTTTCAGTGCATGTGTTTTGTACACAGATACAAAATGCGCTATAAATGATGTCATGATGACGTCACAAGACATTGCAGGCCAAAAGGAACATCTACAATACCCCACAAATGTATAACTGAAAAAGTTTGATGATCGGGTGTATGCTTCTTGAGCTATGGTGATAACAAGATTGCCTAATTAAATATTCACGTGACTATAACTAAGCTAATTAATTAAGAATTTTAGTCTAATGACATTTAGAAACTACGTCAAGGCATAAGCTTCCATATGGTATATGATTTGACTCTTTCTGATATTCCTAAGAAGGACTTTTGCCACCCAGACCTCTCACACGTTAAGGCAATAGGGTTTTGCTGGAAATAAAGAATAAGAAAAAAAAATCTTGACAGAAACAATAGCTGTTCCGACTATCAGGTCGTAACAGCTAATACAAATCTTGACAGAAACAATAGCTGTTCCGACTATCCGGTCGTAACAGCTAAAAAATTTAAATCGTGACAGAAACAATAGCTGTTCCGACTACCAGGTCGTAACAGCTAAAAAAATAAAAATAACAAGCACAGATTATAATCTGGTAGTCTGGATTACAAATGGTGTCGTTAAGTCAGTCAGTCGTTATAATCTGGGGGGCACATACATAATCACATAATCGCAATCGTAAAATATTTTCGTCGTTAACATTTAATTTAAAGAAGAACATAAAATAGTTATAGCCTAATTAGAACGTTGCTACGACTGTTACACGATGTATACAAAAACAATTTGATTATTCATGAAACGATCGACTACCGTGTGAATTAAGCATGTCATTGCTGCATGCTACGCGATATGCATGTGCCACTCACTAAGGGGATTTAGCCAATCTCGCCCGCAAAATACACTGGATGATTCTCCCAGTATTATCGTGAGACTCACCCGGAACACAGTGACGAAGCTGCAGTCACCAAAATATTCTATTGTTAACTCCCTAATCCACTGACAAAAGAGTCTTCCAGTGGTTATGATGGTCTTCCGGCTGTGTCAGCTAGTTAGTCCTTTGTTAACTTAATCCCTTAAAATGTTTGTCGGCTTACTCCTTTTGTATTGCCAGTTAAGCCTTTCCATTGTGTGGACGGATTAACGTTGGGCCAGCAGTTTCCAGCCAGACAAAGTGGTTACACCAAACGAGTGCGGCCGGCTTCTATTGTTAAGGTTTTTCTAAAGGTCTGGTAGCAGACTTGGAGTAAAAAATACTGAGGGCAAGAATTGTAACGGGCGAGAATTTAGATTGTTCCGGGTGGAGTTACTGGGTGAGATTGGCTAAGTCCCTTAAAACGACACCAATTGTAATCCAGACTACCAGATTATAATCTGTGCTTGTTAATAGCAAGATGAAATTGATCCTTTTGAGACGTTATCTACTGACACAAATTTGGAGTATCCGGTGGAAATGCGCACTAAATAAATTGCTGTTTGTTTTGTACAGATTTGTATTCAAGTATTTATAAAGTTTGGTTAATAGAAACCAAATATCAACGAAATATATTTTTGGAAGAATTTGATTTACCAGTGTGCAAAAATAATGATTTTGAAGTAGGTTAAATTTTAAATTGTTTTGGACGAGGTAAAATGGTTTATATCCGTCTCACTGAAAGTGTAATAGTATTCTTTACAAATAAATGTACCAGTTTGTCAACAGATTATCTTAACGCGCAAAGTCAATCACCCAAAGAAGTTTACATCAGGTTTCGAGAATGAATTGTTTTGTAATTTTCCTTTTTAGCCATTTTGATCGTTAACAATTTAATGCGAGTACGCGCACATATTGTATAGTGGGATTGTGCGCTTCCGGCTAGCTACATTCATGACTTCCGATCATCATGTGAAACGTGCCTGCGTGCGAAACCCTGGGGAATAAGGACCAGGGAATACGCGGACAGGGACAGCGTGAAACTGCGCTAGGGTAACCGTGCGGTAAAAACTACCGGGACCTTCCTGGTGTTGTATTGCCCGGGGATAAGAGATGTAGTGTGAAACGAAATTGGATTTAACTTGCCCCAGTTTTGCGTCGCGGATGCTGGGATGTCAATATGTCTTGAAAGGTCATGGAGGTAACAAATAGCGCGCCAAATAATTCGCGCGGTAATATCTAGTGTAGTATTATGTACTTCGGTGCTTTTGAAACTTTCCTTTAAAAGTATTTATAGTAATGTCTAAAAATATAAATATCTAAATATGTAAATAACACGTTATATTTACTTTTATAGAATGTGACCAAATAAATGGTTTGAATAAAATAATGGAATAAAAGAATTGTCGCGGACAAGTCTATGTTAAGCATAATGTCTCGTTTAGGTGTATTATACCAATATTGGTAATAACAGCACGCTCATAAGATGTGGTGGCACGTCTGCGGAAGCCATTTTGGTCGCGACGCGTTGCATATGGGAAACTTCAGTTACAACACAACAGCCCGTGGTTGCTTGAGCGCATAGCATTCTGGGATTGGACTTCCGCTCATAACATTTTGTTGCAGCAGCAGCAACAGCAACAACAACAATTTGATGCAGAGACTTGAAAACGTTATCTTAATTAAAAATATGTTTTATGGGCTAGTACTTCGTTTTTGTCCAGAGTGCATAGGGTTGTGGTCAACAGCAACAGCAACAAGAACAACACCTGATGACAATAATCATCGTCATCTTAATAGCTATTAACATAATCATGATTAACAGCAGAAAATAAATCCAATTCAAACAAAAATGTATTACCTTTCACAATCACTACACTGAAAGTGCAGCTATTTATGTTGTGATCAGCATCCCTGTATGTGTATGTTACTTGGTTACTTCCGACTTGGAAAAAATCATAGGGATGAAAAGAAGGGTGCTACAAACAAAAATTCAGAAACATTTCTATTACCTTTGACTTTGCTGAAAGTAAACAATACCAAAAACGAAGGTCCCCAAACTCTTGTCACGTATTTATATTTTTAAATTAAAAAATATCTTCTCCTGAATTAGATTGCCAGACTTGAGTACGTTATTTTATTTTTGTTATTAAGGTTTTTTATGGGCGGATAATTGAAGATTCCCAACTGTTTCAAGTAATAATGCACTAATTATAGACACAAAATAGCCAATTATATTTATAATAAAGATACTCTTTTTCTGAATTTAATTCACAGAGTTAAACACGTTATCTTAATGTAACCCCGACCTAAATATGGTCTCAGGTTAAATGTGTATTTTATCAACAATATGTTTCATATTGTTGTGATTTTCTTTTGCTTATTTTATTTCCATGTATTTCTTACTCTCCCTGTGCTTTCTATTAAGCCCATGGAGACCCTTTGTAATCTGTGGTCAGGGTACTCTGCTAGTCTCTAAATCATTGCTCTTTGATCTTCACCTACTGTCTATTCAAGCATGCTCTTAATCTTCTAGCTTCCTGGAAGATGTTGAGCTACACCTCTGGTAGGCTCTGTTTTAACTTAGGGTGTGTATTACTTGTGTAGACCCACAAAAGCTTTCCAGATTGTAAATGCTACTATTACTTCCTTACCCTTGACCACATTTTCACAGCTTTCCCAAGCTGTGAAGCCATAAAAACTTATCTACCCGTCACCCCCTTCGTTACTAAACTGACCAATCAACTTGAGAGCCATGAGTGATGTTTTTCAAACTATCGAATGAGGACTTTGGCTGATCTCCACTCAGGCATGGTCAGGGTGCTGGTTCGGCGCCAAATTTTGGGTAGGCCAGACATTCCACCATTTGCCTCAGATCGAGCTGGTCGTACTTTCCTGCGCTTCAACTTTTTCTAAAGTGCTTGCCAGCATTTTCTGATCTTCAACTTTTCTTCGAGTTCTTGTCAGCACATCATCTTTCAAGCACTCCCTGCAAGCAACTTTCAATTTCATATGAGTATTGGCTCTCTATTCAGGTGAGTTTTAATTTAAGTATGTATTTGTAACTTGTAATTTGGAAGTCTTTAGTAAGGTCTCTTTTAAAGTTAAAATTTGATTTCTGATCATTAAGTTCAGAGACAGTGTTTAAACTTGTTCATTTTATAACATGCATTTCCTTAAGTTCTCTGGAGGACTTTTGTTGTAAACTTTGATTTCTTGATGAGAGATCTGTTTGCTATTTTCTGTATTTGAGAAGAGACCTATCCTTATGCTTTTAAGCACTGTATATTTCTTAAAAACTTTTTAGATTTAATCATGACATTCACCACCAGCTTTTCAGCTATGTATTTGTGGTATGTCATGCCAAATGTATGCAGTCCTTACCTTTGGGCTGGTTTTAAACACTATTAAGAATTCAATATATATTTTAGGTCTACTGTATTTATTATGTTTTACAATGTATACACTTATTGAATTGCAATCCTGCATAAGACAGAAAGGCAGATTTTGCTTTTGTACCTGAGGGTACTTCATACTTTATGTTATGTATTTTGCACGTGCTGCGATTTCAGACACAATGTGCTGTTTTGATATAAGCTCTTAGCTTACTTTAGCTTGGTTGATTTTAAGTTTGCTAAGCTTGTCTTGATGAGACGAACTATAATTTCGATATGCGAAAAGTATTATCTTGAATTTAACTTTTAGCTTGTGGAGTTTTCAACAAGTATTTGATATATATTTCCCAAGCGTTTCATCAGCCTTTGCTGAATGAATATTTTGTATTCCTAAAGAGGATTATATTGTAATTATGGCATGGACCATATTACTCTCTATTCAGGCTCGGATGACTGGACCAAAGAACATTTGCGAAGAGACCTAGACGGGCCCTCTAGGCGTCGCTTTCCGAGGTCACAACCCAGAAGACCCTGTCCAGTCAACCGAGACCATCATCCTGCAAGTATAAAATTGTATTATGTCTTGCAACCCTCTTTGACAAGAGATCACGTGAAGTATCGTCGCTGGAGCAAGTATCGTCGCTGGAGCTCCGACTGACTTTTGCGGACTTCGCCCCGTAGGACGCGAATCGCGGTTTTTTATTTTTATACTCTGTATTGGCGCCTATTGAGCTCACTATTGTTTTAACTTAACTTTTCAGGATCCTGATATTAATTGTGTGATTTATATTTTTGACATTTGACACAGAGATTTATTTTAACAATAAATCAAGAGTTCTTTTAGTGCATATAAATCTTGAATTTTCCACCTTTGTGTTTATTTCAAAAGGGAATGTTTTAATGTTTTCGGTTCCCGCTATATTTTGAAGGCGAACTTTGGGTTACATTAATTAAAAAGGTTGTTATGGGCTGGTAGTTCGTTTTTGTCCAGAGTGCATAGGGTTATGGTCAAACGGTTGATTTGTTTTATGCACAATGCACTTTTAAGCTAACCACTATTTTATAATACACTAAATAGTGTGCATACACAAATAAATATTTTTTTTAAATTATAGCCTACATATCCCTGAATAATACCGTATACCAATAGTTGAATACTTTATCATGGAGTAAATTTGTACAAAATAAAACGATCACTATACCACGATCGGCCAATGTCATGTACTTTGACCAATGATATGGCTTTGTTCTGTGAGTGTCTAACACTAAGGGGGTATTATTCGTTGTTTGTTGACATGGTTGATGAATTTTAACTCAATTAACACAATTATAAATTAAGGTTAATAAATGTACATACATCATATTGTAGCGTCTTTTATTTCGCCCGCATCAATAAATGTTATCAACACGAGAGGGCGCTGTTTTTTGTTGATGACTTTTTCGTCGTCGCCATCTTTCATTATCAAATCGCTCTCACATGTGAACATTATTGACTTTCCAAACGAGAATTTCTTAATCCAAGGACATCATCATCGATACGGAGTGCGGTAGGTTGAACACGCAGTAGTAGGTGAGTGGATAAATAACATTTGCTTCAACAAATTCCTACATTGGTGACACAGACGTGATCCCAAAAAAATAACTTTTTTGGTCAAGCATCGAAACTAACGTGTTACCGCACCGTTCATGTACATTGACTACTGCATCACGGCGATCGTTATTTTTCACGTTACCGTTCATTGTGTGTATTTCGGCCTGTGACTGTCATCAACAATTCTCCCTTCTCCACATTCTCGCTTGCAAATATGGCTGAGGGAGAAGACAACCCACCGCCAGAACTGGTAGAGGATAAGCCACAAGTGGGAGCTGTAGCGATCAAACTTCCCCCATTTTGGCCCGCTGATCCCATCATCTGGTTCGCTCAAGCAGAAGCACATTTTCTCACTCGTGGAATCAAACGTGAGGACACAAAATTCGCTCACATTATCGCATCTCTGCAGCCTGAATTTATCCAAGAAGTCCGCGAACTTGTCATCTCGCCACCAAAAGAGACTCCTTATGCCATACTGAAGGAACAGTTGGTTAAGCGCACATCCGCCTCGGAACAGAAACGTGTCCAGATGCTCCTTACAGAGGAAGAATTAGGAGATAAGAAACCATCTCAGCTACTCCGACGGATGCGTCAGCTTTTGGGTGAGCGCAAACTCGAAGATGGTATTCTCAAACAGCTCTTTTTGCAGCGTCTTCCATCCAACGCACAACTTATTCTAGCTTCATCGAGTGATACCGTGACATTGGATCAACTAGCCATTCTTGCTGATCGCATTCTTAAAGTTTCAGTTCCAGCAGCAAATGCTGTCAGCGTCCCACCACCTCCAACATCGGAGCTCGCTGGTTTACGCAACAGATTGCAAATCTCACGCTTCAGGTGAATGCCCTGCAATCCGCGATCAAACCCTCGAAGTCTCGTAGCCGCAGCAACGGCGCACCCAGGATTTTGTCTTTGGGGGGGCTCAAAGAAAACTCACTCACAAATCAACTAGGATGTACGTAAATAATGTATGTAATTTAGGGTTGTATGTGTATAATGTATGAATGGATCTTCCCATTAGAACCTCGCAACCTCCCATATGAAGAGGCATAAATGGCAAGAAAATGGCAAGAGCCAATCTAACTCACACACCAACATTAGTGTATCGTCTATAATTACGAACTGCACAAATCAATCAATTGTGATTCAGTAACTAGACGACAATATTTTATATAGGCATTGTGAAATCAGCGGTCAGCCTGGGATTCCGAACTCACAACCTTGTGATTGCAAGACGGGCAGTCTAACCACTTGACCACGGTGCCGTTAGCATAACCCTTTCAATCCCATTGTGCCAAATTGGCTCAAAGTTACATTCCAGTTGGATACCATGGAGTATTTTTGGCACACAAAAGTGCAGGTCCCTTGGTCCCCGCAGTGCCAAATGGCACTATGGCCATCTTGGTGGTAATCACTATGTCAACAGCGCCCTCTTTTGGCAGTGCGGTTACAAAAGGCACGCGCGCGTGGGTTTAAATAGTTACCACAACGTCCCTTCACGATCAGACATGGACGACGATGAGAGAGAACATATTTTGGAAGAAATCTTTTGCTGATAGCGGGTCTGACATGTCCTCAGACGAATCTTCCCCACCTACGCCGGAAGACAGTGATGAGGAGCATATCCCAACCTCATCATCTTCATCGGAAAAGCAGAATTTCCGGTCTGGATGGCGTGCAGCAAGTGCCCCGGACTATAAGCGTAGCGACCGCCCGCCTGCAATTTACAGAACACACCGGTTGTACTCAAGATTACAGTAAGTTCTCACCCTCCAAATCTTGCAACTGTACATTTGTCAAGCAGTATAGGAATTGATGGTAGAAGAGACCAATCGTTATGTAGCCCAAACTTTGTCTGCAGACACAGCCAATCCGCCTAGTGCTTGGACTCTGACAAATGTTCCCGAAATGATGGCTTTCGTCGCATTACTTCTATCCATGGGCATCAACAAAAGACCCCGATACAGCATGCATTGGTCCACGTCCGAAGTCCTGCGAAGTCCCCTGTATTCGTCGACCATGGCTCGTAATAGATTCACGGCAATCCTTCGATTTTGCACCTCGCCAACAACCAAGCTGAAGACAAATCCCCCTGACAAACTTTTCAAAGTTCGCCCTCTACTGGACATTGTACTGCCATCCTTTCTTCGGATCTATAAGCCTGGAAGAAACCTCTCAACCGGACGAGACTATGGTAAAATTCAATGGA
>CM055817.1:30263895-30292704 GCA_029582265.1 Zoroaster sp. YZ-2022
AGATTGTAATAACATAAGTACATTAAGTAAGACTAATTGCGGTGACACCATGTGGAATCTCAATTGAGTAGTAATTAGTTCTGAAAAGAACTGGGGGTACAACTCGACGTTTCGATCAGTATGCTCTGATCGTCCTCAGGAGAATGCCGGACTCTGGAAAATGCTGCTGCTAAGTAGACTGCTGGAGGATCATCCCCTGAATGGATGCTGGAGGATTAGTTCGTTGAGGCGCGCAGGCGGGAAACTGTGAGACTATGAGACTAGGATCCTAGGGGTTGGGGGAGAGGAGTGTGTGCTCACTGAACTGAATCAGTTGTTAACAAGCACAGGGGAAGGAGGGTGTTTGACTTAGGATATAGGGGATCCCTCAGTCTGGGGTGGGTTATGGACTTTGGATATAGAAGATCCTTCAGTCTGTAGTATAGGTCGCCAAATGTCGCTGATGAAGAAACCGATGTCCTGTGGCACAGTGTCGTGTTTGACGATCTCGATGGCCTCTGATGCGTCTGGGGTGCCATGCGTCGATGGGTGTGATGAGTTGGGCTGCCTGCCAGTCGATTTGGTGGTCCTTGATGTGCGAGTGCTTGACGATGGCGGACTTCTCGAAATCTCCTCTGCGGCCGTGTGCTCCGGGTGTTCCTTCAATCTGATGGGGAGGTTGCGTTTTGTTTCCCGCTGTACACCTTACCGCACTCACAGGGGATCCGGTAGACTCCCGCTCTGTTGTTTGGGTTCGGTTTGTCCTTGTGGGTATGTAGAAGTCCTTGGAGTTTGCTGGGGGCTGAGTGGAACACATCGATGCCTGCTTGTCGGAGGATGCGTTGTAGTTTGTGAGACGTCGAACCTAGATAGGGGAGACAAGCAGAGAGGGTTAGATCACTTACCTTGCTTTTGAAGTTTGGAACCGGCTTCGCTGTGCTGATCTTGTTGGGATTGTAACCGTTGCGTTTGAGGGTAGTTCGGATGTGCAGTAGTTCCTTGGGAAGGCTGTCCTTGTCACAAATGTTGTAGGCGCGTTGTACGAGCGTACGGTTGACCGATGACTTGATGCTTGGATGATGGAAGGAGCGCTGGTTCAGGTACCGATCTGTGTGCATGGGCTTTCTGTAGACGTTGTGGTGTAGGGAGCCGTCTGGGTTTCTGGAAATCCCAACATCAAGGAACGCGATCTTGTCATCTTCTTCCGTTTCCATGGTGAACTTGATGCTCGGGTGTTGCTGGTTTAGATGTTGTAGAAAATCCTGGAGTGTGTCTCTGCCGTGTGGCCAAACCACAAAGGTGTCATCCACGTATCGGAGCCACAGCTTGGGTTGGAGGTCGGCGGTGTTGAGGGAAGAGTTTTCAAACTCTTCCATGAAAATGTCAGCAAGGACCGGGGATAAAGGAGATCCCATGGTACATTATTTAGCGTTTGTTTTTGTTATGTAATTTGTATTGTCTCGAGTTACCTGTACGTATTTGAAATTAAATTGTGATACCGTGGACAAATACTAAATTATTGTACGTTTACAATTAAAATGGTTGCAATGTCGTTACATAGGTTCAATTCTAATACATACTGGAGGGCAGTCTTCTGTCAGTTTATTTTGCAGGGCTTGTAATCTTTTTGGAATGATAAACTCCTCATCAGTGGATGGTCGTGACATTGAGAACTCCACCAGTTCTTTTAGAAGCCATGTTGTCCCCTTCGCTGGGACCTGGAATGTAAACGTTATAACCCGTTATGTTTCGTGCGTGGATTGCACAATTTATTACTATTAGGTGTTACAGTGTTCTCTATCGTGAACAACTTGTATATCGTATTTTGGTTTAAGTTTAAACATTTAACATCAGGAATTATCTTCCCTAGGTTTTCAATGTTACGCATAAAGTCGATCCACCAGTGCTTTGCTCTTTCGGGAAACCGTCCCTCGTAGCCTTTTGGTAGATCTTTCCTTAGCTGATCCAAATCCATTTTTTGTAGATCAGGCTTTACCCACTCCGGGACAACCTCGACATTTGGGATTTTCTACAATAAGAACAAGAGCAATATTGATCAAACGTGTAGAAATTCCACATTATTTGTTCACAACCCCTGTACTATACAGAGTCACTAACATTAACTTTGAAATGAAGTGTAGAAAATCACTGAGAATATTGAATATCTATAATTTATATGCATAAAATGTTGTTCAGAAGCAGATCATCAATTGACATTTAACTATTATTTGTATAAACATTTCACCATGTACCTAATGATATTGAGTGATTTAATATTAAGTAAGTGTTGAGAAATCACTGAAAAATTTAAGGATTAGGACCTACCTTGAAACATAACAGCCCAAGAGAATCCTGTAGTGGTTCTTCTTCTCCAGCAATGTATTCAAGCTGTGGCTTCCAAGCGTCTGAGCTCCAAAGCCTGTAATGCATCCTAGTTGCCCCATCAATGCGCTTGAATCGGAAACAATGTGGGTGGCTGTGATTTCCCATTTGTTTGAACATGTGTGGTCCCATCCAGGCTTTGATGTCGTATAATTTAGTTATTTCTTCCACTTGCACCTCTGGTGTATAGCTGGACGTGATGCTCGAGTACAAATCTGGTTTTTAATAATGTATTCACAATACAAGAATATTTATGGTCCTATAACCTTTCATCTATAACCATTCCAATCGCACTACCTTTAATCGTCAAGTTCATTGTCGTCGTCATAGTAATGTCACTGTACTCTTCATCGTTACCAATGTTATCAAAGTTATAATCGAGTAGGCGCGCTTATGTATTCCATTTTCTGAAAAGTATTATTTTCCTATGACATGATCTTACTGAGCTATAGCTGTTTATTACTTCAATTAATTCTGTCTGTTCGTACCTGGTAATGTGTGCAGATTCTGCCTAGAAATCTTTGAAGAAAATGTTGAAAACATTTGGTCAACGTCCTCGTGGGTGTGGCCGACTACCAAAAAGTTGAGAAAGACCTGCGAACCAAACCATCAATTCAGTTATATACATACATGTGTGTGTGTGTGTGTGTGTGAACGTACACACCATTCGTTGTGGGGTCCAAAACACAATAGAACAATTGGACCCCACAAGGTAACTATAGAAAATCTTGTACCCCACAGGAGAATTATAAGGAAAAGGGATAATAGAACGAACAAAGGAATACCCCACAAATCAATGTGCGTGAGGGTGTGTGTGTGTGTGTGTGTGTGTGTGTGAGCGCATTCAAACCGGGGACGTATAACAAAAGGGACAATGGTCCCCGGTTGCTCTCACAATGGAGAACAATCCGTCCCCGTATTTTTGGACAAAGGAATTTGACAAAGGAAGTCCCCGAATGCCGGTGTTCGAGTCCGGCATCAGCCAATTTTTCTTTTCTCCATATAAATCTACTTTGTGTACAACCACATAAAAGGCTTGTGTCCCGTTAATTGTGTGATCCCCGCTACTGCTGTTACGCAGGTTGTTTGCATCTGACCGGGGCTTGATCCCTGGCTACTCGGCAGATATGGTTTGGCCTCTGACCTGGCCCCATAGAGCAATAGATAATTGGCATAAGTGGACCGCCCACCAACATAGGGGCTGGTTAGCTCAGTTGGTAGAGCGCTCGTACGGTAATCGAGAGGTCGCGAGTTCGAGTCCGGCATCAGCCAATGTTTCTTTGCTCGCGAACCGTATATATATATATATATATCCTCACAGAACAAATCAGTAACTAAGAAACTGTTTTCTTTTACTTCTATAATTGTATCGACTGTAAAAAGCGATAAATTATAACACTTACCTCTGTAAATATTCCGTACTCCACAAGAAGTGACGCAAAACATACCACGTGCCTGTTTTTGTTTTCTCTGAAACAGTTATCCAATTGAACATTCAGAGTTCTTCCCAGATATTGTCTGTTCAGATACAGCGCCCGCAGAAGCACATTTATTGTCAGGTTGGGATCATGTGGAAACTGCCTCATATCTATGTAAGCTAAGGGAATTTTCCACTCGGAACGTTTGTATGCACGATGGCACCTGTACAAAAAGTAATGTAAATTATATTATTGCACTGAAATATGTATCTATAGATGTCTAATGGTTGATACGGAGTGCCATGGTCGAGCGGTTTAGTGCATCGGATTTGTGTTCTGATGGCTGAGTCGTCAGAATGTGGGTTCGAATCCTAACCGCGACCATTGTGTCCTTGAGCAAGACACTTTACCATAATTGCTTCTCTCCACCCAGGGGTAAATGGATACCTGTGAGGGCAGAGTTGGTTGTTGTGTTTGATTAGCCCTATATGCGCTGTAATGGCAGCAATTGAGCTGTATACTCCACAGGGAGCTGAGATGGTTTCAGGAATGATTTATGAGCATGATGAGCAGGGGTTTTAATATAATGCGCCTTGAGCACCAGTTTGGTGGATAAGTGCGCTATATAAGTCCACATTATTATTCTTACGGTATGTCTGTAATATCATATGAAGGCTTAACCATCAGAAACATTTCTCTTTTTCATAAACCTTAAGAGCATTGTGAAATCATTATGGATTTTATCATGTGGGCGTCCGCGACTGATTTACAGTCAACCCATTCACAAACTGTCTGTTTCAGTTTTAATCCTCAGGATTGATGAAACCATAGATGGTGAAACTAAGCCCTGTGAACAACGCTAGCATTTACTCACCCGTAATGTGTGTTCTGAGTCTTGCCAGATGTTGCGTGGCCTTGTCCATAGTTACCAGATGAGGAACATCAGTTTTTCTCTGGTCCATCCCATCTATGATTATGGTGACATGCTCTTTGGGGTTGTCTCGTGCATTCTGTCGTTTAATATAGTATTGTTTGCGCTCTAGCCTGGAGGGATTAATAAACAAAAATTTCTGTGACTTTTGCATTGAACTGAATATCCTTGAAAAGCGTTTATCAACATGTGACTTTTACAGTTTCAACATTTCTGTTGAAATTTGTTTGACTTTGTGTTGTTATTTATCGGCAATTTTGTACGTAGCTTAGGGAATAATTCAGAAGCAGAGATATAGAGATTTTAATGACTCATGCCACATTTGTAATCTACATGTAGCAACAGTAGCGGAACAAGTTACCGCCGGGCCGGGGGGCAGAGCGCACGGTCGGCCCCCCCCCATCATTCCCTAACCACACGTGATTTCCGAGAGACCCGTCATGATTACACTTCATGTTTTCAGGGGAGCTCAAAATAAAGAAAGGGCCCGGTTGATTTGTGTAAGTTCCAGCTCGGGCCCGTCCCCCAACCACCCCCACCCCCCCACCCCCACCCCCCTCCACCAGAATGTAAAAAAAAACAAAAAACATTTTTTTTTCTTTGGGGAGGGGGGTCCGGGCCCCCCCCCCCCTCCGGGCCGGCGGACGGCTGCCCCCCAGCCCCCCCTGACGGTCCGCCACTGTGTAGCAATGTAGATCACTATTATAGTGTCATGTTGTACACCACTGTCTGGAACATAACCTCAATACAGAGTGAATAAAATGGTTAATTCAAGTTATTAAAAATGTGTGCACGTTCAGAAGCCGTATCAGTATTTGAATATTCGTAATGGCGCACAATAATTTGTTGTTTGTTTAGCAGACTCCAATCAAATTTTGCTACTATCCCAGCCGATCCCATGATACGCCGGCCTTCATGACAAATGTTGTTTTTATTTATATTTGTGGTTAATAAATCGGGGGAAGGGAGTGCATATAGTTGGGTATAGGTAAACGATTACATCATACAGATGTAGTTAATTCAATTTACTTACATGACTTGTTCTATGTGAAGGTTTTTCAGGCCGGCTATCTCCTTTCTTGTCTCTTCGTTTTTGTTGTTATGAAATTTCTCTTCTAGTTCCACGCAGCTGCTGCATTTTGTAAATTCCGATCCCTGTTCCGAAGGAAAATGTACAAAGAAAATATATCAAGACCTGAAGTTAAATGTCACCAACATCCCATTTCAAAGGGTTTCGTCACTATGTGATGTTTTAAACATGTCTTAAAGTCTCTTTTAAAAATAAAATTATAGCTTATGTTTATCAAAATTTACTTGTTGTGATTCATGTATGCGGAAATTCAGTAGCTATTAGGCCAAAAAAACAAAACATGTTGAGTTGCCCTCCACCGACCGACCCAAAAGTGCTGAAATCTCGGGTCGGTTTTTTTTTTTTTTTTTTTTCCCCCCGTCATTCATCGGCCTATTTTCTTAATGAAACTTACCAATTTTCTGTGTATAAAATATAATACGTTTGATTTGTGAAATTTTCCACTTTTTTTTACCGGTAAATTTACCGGTACCTAAGACTCAATCTACATGTTTTCAAATCGAATGGCCCCGGCCCTCACATGGTGCACTGCCGACTCAAATCTACACGTTTTCCAATCGAATGGTCCCTTACATGTTTTCCACTGGCTTCGCGCACTGTTTTGTATGTCAACGATTGCGACTCAATCTACACGTTTTCAAATCAAATGGCCCTCACACGTTGTGCACTGGCTCCCCGCACTGTACGTGTTTCAATGATTGCGACTCAATCTACACGTTTTCAAATCAAATGGCCCTCACACGTTGTGCACTGGCTTCCCCGCACTGTACGTGTGTCAACGATTGCGACTCGATCTCCACGTTTTCAAATCGAATGGCCACTCACGTGATGCATGATGAGCATTGCACGCAATATGTGGATGAATTTGCTGTGTCAATCACAGCGAAAAGTACAACAAAAATGCTTGGGATACTTTTATTCTAAAGCAAAATTCCTTGCTGATAGGTATACAATTGTCTTAATATCATATGTCAACCAATGGGATGCATAAAGTTGTTAAGAACAAAAGTGCTAGAAACAAGTGTATGAAATGTTGAAATAAAGTTGTTGAAAGATTACCCGGTATTATAAAGTTGAATGTGTGATGTCTTTTTATTATTTAGGTACTTGTGCATACTGCTAGATCATTGTCTTTGACAAACATGGTATGTGGTTTCAGTTCCAATGCATTTAAATCTTAAAATCTTAAAATCTTAAAATGACAAGGAAAAAAAAAATCCCGACCGACCGACCCCTTCAAATAATTATTTTCACTGGAGGGCAACTCAACAATTTTGTTTGCCTTACGGCAGAGGATATGTGTTATAGCTACGACATGGCTGTCATTGCTATTTGTATTATGACTTTTCATTTGACTCCGTCTGGTTTACATTCTACAATTAAGGTTCATTATATAACTTCAGTATATGCTAAGAGGAGGGTAAGGTTTATTATGTAACTTCAATATATGCTAAGAGGGTGGAGTAAAAAAAAATCATCCCGCAGTATTGACAATACATGATTGACAACACGTGACATTTGTGTAATATTATTTGATAAATGACAGCGATCAATTTTGTTTCAATTTACATACCTTCCCAATATGGACGTTTGAAAAGTTTGATTTCCACAAATTGGAGAAATGTCCGTACGAAATAGTGTCATCCTTCGAAATTCCTAGCTCCTGTGAGAACAAAATAATATCAAATTACAAACATACACAAATTTCCGTTTTCATTATTTAATTGCCTACAAAATGTGTCATATGTTTGATAAACATGACATGATTTGAATGATAGTTTCAATAAAGATGACAGTTTTCTTTTTATCTGAACTTTGTACTTGAGAGAAAAGGTAAACAAAATAATGTTTCTGAAATACATATTTCTCAAAAAAAAAATAGCGAGATTAACGATTTTGCAGTGACAATTTACCGAAATGAATTAATCGTGGGTATATTTACTGTTTACTGTTGTAGCAAGATTTTAATAAGTATTTAAACTTTGAAAATAACAAATAAATGTAAAAAATACATTCATGCCAAAAGGAAGCTCAGTGGCGTAACTAAGGTCCAGTTTTCAGGGGACACTAGGGGGTGCACCACTTTCTCTTGTCTCAGATAGGGACCTATTTTTTCAAAATTCTGAATGGGGGCACCCGGGGGCATGGACCTCAACTGGGGGGGGGGGGGCACGTTCCCCCCATGCCCTCCATATTTACGCCACTGAAGAAGCTTTAAAGTTCAAATACATGCACGATAAATGATTATAGACATTAAAGGCCTTAATAATTTTAAACAAATTCTGCTGTCATACGTTCATATACTTGTTTCATGTCCCACGTTGCCGGCAGATTGATAACATTCTGTGAGGCATGTAATCCCCAACAGTTTGGAAAAATTGTTCATCCAACCGATGCTCTCCGTCGACTTAGTTGTAAGACGAGATCTCCCGGTGTTCCCGTGGTCAACGCTGTGGTTACCCTGCCTTACTAGCTTGACACACCGGTTAAACCGCGACAACGACACACCGTAGACCTTCATCCATGCTTCTTTACAGACTGTGTGACCGTAAATTACTAGATTAATGTCAAAACATGATTCAGAAATCAAGGCATGCCGGCGTATTTGTTCAATTATAAAATTTCTTTGTGCGGGCTCATTAATACTGACGAACTCGTCTTGACATAAGCTGATATCATTCATACTTAGTTTCCTCATGCATTTTTTGCCACAAGCGCAGGACTGTCTCAGTATTGAAAGTGGTGACCATCCTTCATAAAGCTACAGTCCCACCACCCCGCTAATATGCCGCAGAGAGGCGTTAGATGCCGGCATCAAGAAATAAAATGACCGTGGTGTAGCGTCTGTAAACGTCTATTAACGTCTCTTAACGCCCTGATTTGTCATTGCAGTCCCACATACACGGCATACAAACGGTATACAGCCGGCTTACAAGCACGTTAGAGGGAGGCAGACCCACGCTAGCGGGCGGCAGAGAGACGCTAATTGGCGTTGGCACTGCGCAGAGGGAGGCAAACAGGCGCTAACAGCCCGCGCACGCGCGTTAGAGGCCGACAGACCTACGCTAGAGGGCGGCATACCCTCGTTAGGGGGCGGCAGACCTACGGAACAGCCCCGCTAGATGCCGTCCCATAGCGTCGGTCTGCCGTCCCTTAGCGTCGGTCTGCCGTCCCATAGCGCAGTAATGCCTCCCTGATGCCATCTCTTTCGAGTTCCGCGCCATACCACGCAACAAGGCGGCAACAACACGCTGGAAGGCGGTGGACCCTCGCACGATAACGGCAGACCCTCGCTAGATGGGGGCAGACCTGCGTTAATAGGCGTTAATAGGCGGCAAGCAAAAGTTTGCCGTTCACCCCCGCAATTATAAAACATTTTTATAATTTCGGGGACGGTTGCCGGCATGTGGCGTTACATGGCGGCGACCTACGTTGACCTGCGTTAAGAGCCGCAGCTACACGGTGGTCCTGCGCTGATACACGGTGACCAGGCCGGCAACAAATATTTGCTCTGCCGGCATCTAACGGGCTCGCTAACGTGGTGGTGGGACTGTAGCTTTAGATCTTCGTCCTTTCTTTATTGGTGTTGATGCACTCCGTGGCTTTACATTGGATAAGTCATCGATTTTTCCATGTGAGCTTGTTGGTTGGGGTTCCGAGTTACGGGAAACGTCAAAATTGCCAGTAAATCTTGTTTCGAAATAGCCTGAAATAGCATCATCTAAATCAGACTCTGTCCAAGTCTTGTTACCGCCTGGTGGAACTAAAATATCATCATCTAAATCAGACTCTGTCCAAGTCTTGTTACCGCCTGAAACTGAAATATCATCATCTAAAATCAGACTCTGTCCAAGTCTTGTTACCGCCTGGAATTGAAATACTAGCATCATCTAAATCAGACTCTGTCCAAGTCCTGTTACCGCCTGGAATTGAAATAGCATCATCTAAATCAGACTCTGTCCAAGTTATATTCATGATGAGCGACGACCGATTCCCCAAAATTTAGCACATGCTATATTTGCTGTTCATCCGGTATGATCAGGGTCCTTATAGCCTAATGCAACACAACAATCCTCGCAAAAACCCAGACGATCTACATCGAATGCTACGTGCCAACACAACTGATCAACTTTCACTGTACAAGTCATAAACTTAGTCCTTCAATCACCAAAACGGCTTACCTCAAGGTCGTAAATACTAGTGTATACGTTGATTGTGTAGTTTTGATTATAAATAAACATAAGGTTTATTTAGCCCTAAACATATCTCACGATATGCAAAAAACGTTAATTCTATCACCGTGGACAAATGGATTAAAACTATTCCAAGAAATGCGTAGAATGAGAGCACCGACTGATTATAAAGATTCAGACTTTGTTAAACTCGGCACGAAAGGAAGACATTTTATTTTTAAAAATATAGAGGGTTGTGGATATAAATATTTAATATTAGATATGTTGTATGATTTATTTATTATAAGTTGTAAAATCTGATTAAGAAGGGTAAAAAGGGTTGTGTGTTCTAAGGTTTAATTTTAAAAAATATGATGAAAATGACAATAATAGTAAAATAAAGATGGACAATATTGAACAAATTGTGGATCGATGTAAAAGTGGATTAATGTCAAATAAAAATTAAACAAGAAAATTTAATAGATATTATTAAAAAGGGTTATTAAAGAAAATAATAAGGGTTAGGAGAAGGTGATAGCCGGCAATAAGAGTTCTTACCCTTTTTTATTTATTAAAAAAAAAGCATGACTCGTCAGGTGCAGTATGCTATAAGGCTTATGGTAGTATTATCAGAGTGGCCAAATATTATCAGAGTGGCCAAGCTTTCCCATTTTTACATATTTTTTAAAACATTATTTCTATTAGAATAAAGTACAACCGCGCTAGGAAACTCCGAGGGGCATGGGACCCATGTTATTTTTGTGAGAAAATGATATATTGGCTTGTCCCCCAAACAATCATCGTCATCATTTTGCTTTCTTTGGAAAGCTTGACACGGCTTCAGCGGTACGATGGCCCTACTAAAATGTATTCGTGCTGCATGGACTGCATAGTGCAACGCTAGAAATACTGATTTAACGTTTAATATCAACTGTTATTAAGGTACTAGGCCTATAGTCCACGATCCAGCTAATTTTCGGTACCATCTGGAGGTACTTAGCCTATGTGCTGTCCTCTTGGAAAAAGAATATGAAAGTTTCCCTAAAATGTGATAGACTTGCTGAAACATTAGTTTAGTAATCGTTTTAAAGCTATTTTTTGTTTTGTTTTTGTTTTGTTTTTGTTTTGTTTTTTAAATGCTAAGCATCGTCCAAAAAACACTGTTGCGACTGTTTGTCAAAGACGGTTGCTACCTCACGTAAAGATCCAGTACAAACATTAATAGTGTCAATACAATGCACCAACGGAATCAGATTTTAGACTTCCAATTCTGGGAAAAATATCCAACAATTAAAAAATACATACATATAGAAATAATTAACCAAAAAACTAACAATAATAATGTGCTCGCATATGTTTGAGAAAGTCCTAAAATTTCGTACAATGCTTTGAGTTGCTGGACAATTGCTGTTTTCTCTAATAAGCCTATGAAAGTACTTCTAACAGAATTTTTTTTTTTTCAGTATAGTTAATAATATAATTAATATCTAAAACCAATAGGTTTTAGACATTACTTAATTCTGCCGTTTAACCAAAAAGTAGTCTGCTACACCGCACGTCTCTTGTTGCTTCCGGAGGCATTGTAAATGGGAACCAGACATAAACTCTGTCAAAAACTACGCCCTCTCTTGATATAAAAACAACATTTTTAATAGGATATATCAAACAATCTAACAACGTTGTTTAAAAAACATTAATTTATTGACTACCAACAATTTTTAAGTTATTTGAGAATACATTTATACGGCAATAAGTGAGGCCTAAAGCCTAACGTGAGGAAAATTTGTTTAATTCTAACCAACGATTTTGTGCAAATATTTCACTTTTGAAAGAACTATAAAATTTGTCTTTTTATTGATACTACTAATTTGTTGTTATAATGATAATCAGATGTAGACGTTATAATCTAAATGTATCATATATTATTGTTTAAGTTTACAAGTTAATTGTCAACTGAGCAATATTTTGTTAATAGGCACAATTATCGGGGCCTGTAAAATATTTGTTTTGTAAGATTACGAGTACAGAATCATTACTAATAACTTTTTTCTATGCATCTTGTTTATTGCAATATACTGTGTATCTCATCCAATATACATATGAATTTTATTCTGCTTTGTCCTCTCCAAAACATATATGATAATTCTAAACTAAACTCTTTACTGAGAAAAACATCAATCATGTCAAATTCCTTGGCTTTTAGACTGTTCAAAACCTCACAGGGAACAAACATAATAAAGTAGTGGCTCTGAAAATAGATCAACATGCTGATGTTATGTGGGGAGATGAAAGGATGGTACAAACATTAATATCAGTAATGATGGCAAAACTGCTTGGGTAGGCTTTTTATATAGAGATATATAGAGATATAGAGAGAGATATAGAGAGAGATATATAGAGAGAGAGATATAGAGAGAGAGAGAGATATATAGAGAGAGAGATATATATATAGAGAGAGATAGATATAGAGAGAGATACAGATATAGAGAGAGAGAGATATAGAGAGAGAGATATACTTTTTTGACTTTTCCGAAGAAAACTTTATTAATAAAAACAAATATATACAGAGGTACAATAAAAGGGTGGTAATCAGTTTACAATAATTTTGTAAAGATATAGACAATATTACTTATAGACAACAAAGTAATGAATAATCGAGAGAGAGAGAGAGAGAGAGAGAGAGAGAGAGAGAGAGAGAGAGAGCGACTTTGACTTTTCAAGGAAAACTTTATTTACAAAGCAGAACAATACAACATTACAGAAAAGAAAACAATGTTTAACAAAAAATGGTGGTTTCCAATATTACTGTAAAAGTAACAAAACTCTGTAAACTTTGTTTAACAAAGGTAAATAACAACAATACATTATATAAAGAAAGACAAAACATTAAAAGATCAAAAGCAAAACGAAATAAACAAAAGGTAGAGTGGAAGAAAGGAAGAGAAAGGAAAGGAAAGGAAAGGGATCTCTCTAAAAGGGAGACTGCAAGCACCATGGTGTAAGCAGACTCCCTAAAGCTTCTGGGGTGGGAGCCACTGAGCATTACTGGTGTGGGTCTTAAACCCACTCCAGCGGCTCCCAAAGAGAAAGAAAAGAAAGGAAAGGAAAGGAAAGGAAGAGAGGACCCCACTCGTGAACAGTGGTAGAGACCTTGCCTCCAATCAGAGAGAGATAGGAGTAGCTGTTCACAAGGTGGGTCGAAGAGGGGGAAAGGTGGACCGAGAGGGGTCAGACAGAGAGAGAAGAGAGACATTTCAAATATAATCTTCATTTCGAAACATTTTTAAAACCAAACATTTTTAAAAAACCAAACATTACAGAAAATGACATTGTATAAATTGTGATAAAAATTAAAACTATGAAAGGCACATTCTTTTTAAAAATTCCAGCGAAGTAATATGAACAATAATTATTATATAGATGAAAAAGGATTTTTGTTAGAAAGGAAAGCTGGTGTATTATAACAAAAACAATGTTTGAGTAAAATGTACATGATCGAGGTATAAAAATACAAATGGTTTTAGATAAGAAATATTGAATAAAAGCAAATATGACTTTTGTTTAAAACGATGGATATATAAAATGTTTGGTTTAAAATAAAGGTACATTGAATAGATGAAAGGGCACAGTCAAAAAACAATAAAACACAAGAAGCGCTTTGTGATTTTTTTACATTTTTTTGGAATAATTTTGTTTGGTTTTTTGGTTTGTTTAATACGAAAAGCGTATAAAAAAGGCACGTCAATAAATATAGGTAAACATAAAAAAACAAACATACAACAGTATATTTATTTTATAAATTTTTTTTTAGAAAAGCCACGTTAATTCCCCATTAACAGTTTTAACAAGTGCGTTTTTTGGGGACCATTTCTTTTCGAAGTCATTAAGATTGTTGTTAAGTTTAAAGAAATAGAAATCAAGTAGAATTTTGTTTTTCAACCGTTGTTTCCAAATTAAAATGGGATTTAAAAAGTGGCAAGTTCTATACAGGTAATATATAACGTTCTTGCAGCTGACGATGAGATAGTTTGCGATTCGCACGGCTTGTTTGTCGCGTCTTCTGGCATGCGGAATCAGAGACCAGTAGGTATTGAAGTTGAGAGGAAGGCTTGGAAGGAGACGGCTGATGAGGGTGTGAAGGAGCGTTAGAGCTGGTTGTACGGACGGACACAGGATGAAAAGATGCCAGATCGTTCCCCTCTCTCCGCACCATCCGCATGAAGGTGGAATGTTCTTGTTGAGATGATGAAGCACTGGCAACGACGGCAAAATGTTATGGAACAATTTATATTGAACATCACCCTCCTTCTTCGAGGAGGGCAGTTCATAATTTCCTTCCAGTTTATCTCATTGGGATGGTTCAGGAAGCCGACGTCGTGCCAGTGCGTTCGTGTGTATTCTGGAGAGCTCGTTGATATGTTTGTTGATTTGTTCATATATAGCTTTGGATGGTGCGGAGATTCCGTTAATGTTGGAAGACAAACTGATTCCGAGGGGCAGATCTGGTTTTAAGTTGAAACTTACGGGAGGAGAAGACTGGACGAGACCGTGAAGATTGAAGACATTTGGGAAGAGACGGATGACAATAGAACGAAGACGAAGGAGTTGACGTTGGAGAAGACGAGATGAGAGTGGGCGTGGTCCGCACGTAGATTGGATGACGTCGCTGGCATCGGACCAACGCCCACTGGATGGATGGAGGAGATGACGAACTTGTTTGAATCCGCATGCCAGGAGGCGATCAGTATCTAGATCATCGTCAGCTGCAAGAGAAGCTAGGATAGAACTGTTAATGGGGAGATTTATGACGTGACTTGTGTTGTCGTATGCAATTATAATTTGAGCTCCGGAGGCCGTCCAAGCACGCAACACATCGCTGTAGAAACTGGGAAGGGTAACATGGGATTCAATGTTTGTTTTTAGAAAAAATAATTGAAAATCGAATTTTAAGTTTTGATAGTTCTGGAGAAAATGAGCGAAGAGGGAAAGAGAGGGGTGTGAGCGATTATTAAGAAAAGCTTGTATGCGATTAAATCTATATGTGAGGGTGCGTGCTTGAGGCAGGTTAAACCAGTCCCCCTTGTCGGGTTTTGAAGTACAAGTCGTCTCTTTAGCAGGTGTTTTGGATTGGGCCAGACAAAGTCGAAAAGCATTCCTTGGAGTTCGTCAAGGATGTAGGCAGGGGGAGAAAGGACAGCGAGGGTGTGAAAAGTTTTGGAAGCAGCAAGTTGATTACAAATAAGGACTCTGCCTTTGAAAGAGAGGGACAGGGATAGTTTTTCCAAGAAGTCAACGTTTTTTGAGTTTTCTTTACATTTTTCCAATTAAGTTGTTCATAACTAGAGTTGTTTCCTAGATGAACTCCAAGAACTCTAGCCCTCGCTGTTCCATTAAGAAACCGAGGGGCCTATCAACCGTCTGACCCACGATCCGGCCCATAGCCCCTGGGATTTTTTAACATTTAAACAAGCAGCAGAGGCGCGGCCGAAAAGGTCGTAAGTTTCCTCGACCGCAGCGAAACCCGCATCGGAGGTGACAAACACAGACACGTCGTCTGCGTATGCCGAAACCGAGCAGTATTTCTCCGTATCAGGAAGTTTGAAGCCACTCTTATTGATGTTAGAACGAAGTTTGTTCAAGAGTGGCTCTATAGTGATCGAGTACAGCAGTCCTGAGGCGGGCACCCCTGACGTATGCCCTTCTCAAAGGAGAAGGGCGACGTCAGGAGCCGCACACCTGTGACTGATCACTCTCGGAACCACTGTACAGGAGCCGTAAATGACGGAGAAACAACTCCCCAAAGCCCATGGCCCTCATTGTGTTGAAAAGATAGCAGTGGTCAACGTTGTCAAAGGCTTTTTTTTGGTCGAGGTTGACCACTGCTAACGGGGCGTCGTTGAGATCAGAGTACAAAATAATGTCTCGGATCAGATTGATGTTATCCAAAATCGACCGCCCCGGTACACAATAGGTTTGATCTTCGTTAACAACGCTGTGAATGCACTGTTTGAGCCTGCTGGCGAGCAACCTGGCATAAATTTTATAGTCCGTGTTAAGAAGGGAGACCGGGCGCCAATTTGCAATGTCTGAGAGGTCTCCCTTCTTCGGAATTAAAGTAATAATAGCACGAGAAAGAACGCGGAAGTGAGCCGGAAGTAAAGGAAAAGTTGAGGACAGAAGAAAGTCATTTTAAGAATTGGCCAAAAGCACTGAAAAATTCAGAACTAAGGCCATCGAGACCGGGTGATATATTTTTTCCAAGTTGCTCGACAGCAAGGTCAAGTTCCTCAAGAGAAGAGGGCAGTCAAGGTCCTCCGCATCTTGAGGTTCAAGCCTATTGAGGTCCTCGGTGATTTCATCAAAGCGCTCTCGTCAGTCGGTACCCGACTATAGAGATTTTTGTAAAGGTGTGTATGTGGGTTTTATTTCAATTGGGTTTTCGGTGATATTGCCAGAGGGAGACGTATTTTACTGATAGATTTAGATATTGAGTTGTTTTTTCAAGGTTAAAGAAGTAGGATGTGGAAGAGTCGGTTTCATTTAAGTGTTTAAAAGCGCGATCTGACGAGAGCGCCTTTGAGCTTTATTTTTAAATGTTCGTTTAATATATTCCTTTGTTCCCGGAGGACCTCTTTGGCTTGAGACGTGAGATCTGGCGCAGTTTGTAACTTTTCAATTTTTTGGTTCAGTTCAGAAATAATCCTCGTCTTTCTTTTGCAATTTTTGACTATATTTTAAAGTAATAGATTTAATGTGGGACTTACCGAAGTCCCACCACAAGGAAAAGGTTTGGAAAATTATTTTTTCATGTTGCCAATTGGCCCAAAAAGTTACAGATAATATCGTTATAAGCATTGTCGGAAAGAAGGGAGTTGTTAAATTTCCAATAGGCGCTACCCTCTGGGTAGCAGAGGGCAGCTTAATTTGAAGAGATAGCAGAATGGTCAGAAAGAGTGCAAGGAATGATTTTGGAAGAAAGGACAGAGGAAAAAATAGTTTGTGGGCCGTAAAAGGTCCAGTCTGGCTCTGGATGAGCCAGACTGAGACGAGGGATTATTTCTGAACCATGTAAATGTTTGAACATTCGGATTGAGACTGCGCCAGATATCACGCAACGACAGTGCACTCACCGCGTCGCTGAGGGCACATGCAACTTTGGGTCGATGCTCGACTGGCATACACAGACGGTCGACGACAGGGTCTTCCGTGCAGTTAAAGTCACCTCCGATGACGATGACGCCGTCGTTAGCAAGTTGAGCACAATGCTCGCGGAAGGACTGGATGGAATCTAAAGCGAGTTTGTCGTTTTGAGGAATTAAAAAGTTATAAAAAGATAGAAAAAGGTGTTATTAGTCTTGATTTTTTGTAAAAAGAATGTGCCCATTAGAAATAATTTGTGAAGTAACAATAACTGTGTTTGTGTTTTTTAATCAGGGTTGTCACTCCCGACCCACGGGTGGGGCTTGGGGCACACAGGGGAGTGTATGGCCACAGTTTCCAAGAGGGACTATGTGAAGTTAGGAAATGTGTTTCCTGAAGGAATATTATTTGTGGATAATTACAAATATTGTCAACATATGTTTTAATGGAGGCATTTTTTAGAGTGGCCGTACACCCTCCTGTGTTGAGGCTGAGTAACGACAGCGTCATCGCAAAGAGTAGTGAAAAAAACATGTAGAAAGGAATGTTTATTTCTGTAGAGACTTTACGAGTTTCACTAGTCTCTGCTGCATGCTTTTAGACACACTTGGGTGGGTTCTGAGGGGTTTTAATTGTTTGGCTAACCCCGGCAGATTGCTCGTAAATTTACGAGCAATCGGCAGGGGTTTTCTTTTGCCCTTGACAGAAGACAGGAAATGTACAAGCTCGCTGTGAGAGAGCGGGCCCTTTTCTGTGAGAACACTCTCAGAGAACGGCTCGTCGCCGTCCGTCTGAGAGTCTTCCCACATTGTCGAGTCGGTGTCGGGGTAGTTGGAGGGTGAAGTGGACATAGGTGTAGGAGGGGTCTGGCTGGGTTTTGAAGTGGGCGTTGGGGCGGGTTCGGATGGGAGTGGGGGATGGTTTGCTACAGCGGGTGGTTTTCAGAGGATTTGACTGTGAGAACAGGGGTTTAGGAGTGGGTGGTGGGGTAGGGGATTTAGGAGCGGGTGGTAGGGAGGATTTAGAGCGGTGGTGAGGGAAGGATTTGGGAGCAGGGTGGCGGGAGGATTTGGGCGCGGGTTGTAGGGGAGGATTTGGGTGCAGGTGGTGGGGAGGATTTGGGAGTGATGGGGTAAGGGAGTGTATGGTGTTAGGAGAGGAGATAGTATGGTCGACGTGCATGGGTGAAGCAATGCGAACTTTCATTATTTTTTTGGGGAGAGGGTGCTTTGAGGGAATTAGGAGGGGTGTTTATGGCGGGTGGCAGGGAGTTGGAGGGGTAATTTTACGTTTGGAAACAACATCTGAGAAAAAGACGGGGGCAGGTGGTGGAGTTCCCAGATGTTGACGGAAGTTGAAGGGTGGGGGCGAAGGGATATGGGAGGGCGAGGGATATGGGAGGGAGTGGGGATATGGGAGGAGTGGGGATATGGGAGGAGTGGGGATATGGGAGGTAGAGGGATATGGGAGGTAGAGGGATATGGGAGGGAAGGAATATGGGGAGGTAGAGGGGATATGGGAGGGAGAAGGAATATGGGAGGTAGATGGTCTTGAGGTGGGAGAGGGTTGGGCTGGTGAGGGAGGGTGGACAGTGGTAGAAGAGTGGGTAGGTTTGGTTATATGTGCGGGTTTGGCGGTGGGGTCGTGCGTTTGTGCGTTTTTAGCAGGGTGTTTAGGATCGGATTTCTTATTTGCAAAGACGGGGGTGGGTTGAGGGGATTTAAGTCATTTGTCTTGTCAGGGGCCCTACTCTTCTCACAGAAGCGAGAAATATGCCCATCCACCACAATTAAAACATTTAACAGTAGATTCAGTAGTGATGTATATACATGATGGTTTCTCCCCGAGTGCTGCTGAAAGGTTATGGCACCTGGGGTGTGATGTTCTGGGGCATAATCACATGAACCTGCCTTCTGAAAGAAAAGGATGTGGGAATTTCTTTTTTTTACAAACCCCAGGGTAGGGCTTTTACCTGAGAGACGACTTTGCAGAAAGGTGATAGCTTGTGTACGAGAACATAGTCGGGTATTTCTGAGTATACGTTGCTAAGTGTTAGGCGTACGGTAGGCTGGACCAGGGGTGTCAACTCAAGGTAGGAGCCCTTGTATGAAAAACCAGTTTGTACAGCGTTAAGGGCTACCTGCCTCGAGTCGAAGTAGACTGCAACCCGGCCATGGGAGATTCGTGATGCTGAGTGGATGTGCGAAGCCAGTGTATCCGTCATGGCGTCGATGTATGCATTGACGGACACACTGGCATCGGCTTGAATCTCGACTCCACTGTTCCTATCGGGACGCAGCCTGATAGGAACAATGGGATCATAGGTACATTGGGGCCGGGGTCATCCCTGACCCAGCCTTTTGTGTTTATTGGCCATGGTGGCCAACCAAGGTCCTAAAACTATATAGAGAAACGAAATGATTTTACCTAAATAAATGAAATTGATAATAAACCCGACAATATGAGGGGACTTATAGTAATCTATACTAAATAAACAAATGGTATAAAAACTGTTACCATTGGTTTAAAGAGTGCGAAAATACCAAATTCTCCGGAGCTCAAATGCACACGTCCTATCGCTGTGAAAGAGAGAGAGAGAGAGAGAGCGAGAGAGAGAGAGAGAGAGAGAGACTTTTGACTTTTCAGCAGAAGAAAACTTTATTTTACAAAAGCAAGGAACAATACAATAAATTACAGAATAGAAACAACAATGTTTAAATAACAAAAATGGTGGTTACCACATATTACTGTAAAGTTAACAAAACTCTGTAAACTTTGTTTAACGAAAGGTAATAACAACAAACATTATATAAAGAAAGAGGGCAAAAACATTAAAAGATCAAAACAAAACAGAAATAAACAAAAGGGTAGAGTGGAAGAAAGGATGAGAAAGGAAAGGAAGGGATCTCTTCTAAAAAGGGAGACTGCAAGCAGCACCATGGTGTAAGCAGACTCTTAAAATTCCCGGCGTGGGAGCCTACTGGCATTACTGGTGTGGGCTTCAACCCCACCTCAGCGGCTCCCCAAAGAGAAAGAAAAGAAAGGAGAAAAGAAAAGGAAAGGAAAGAGAGAGAGACCCCACACTGTGAACAGTGGTAGAGGACCTTGCCTCCAATCAGAGAGAGATTGGAGTAGCTGTTCACAAGGTGGGTCGAAGAGGGGAAAGGATGGACCAGAGGGTCAGACAGAGAGAGAGAAGAGAGAGACTTAACAAATATAATCTTCTTATGCCTCGAAACATTTTTTAAAACCAAACATTTTAAAAAACCAAACATTACAGAAAATGACATTGTATATAAATTGTGATAAAATTAAAACTATGAAAGGCACATTCTGTATGTAAAATTCCAGTGAAGTAATATGTACACAATTATTATATAGATGAAAAGGAGGATTCCTTGTTAAAAGAAAGTTGGTATTATAACAAAAACAATGTTTTGAGTAAATGTACATGATCGAGGTATATAAACAATACAAATGGTTTTAGATAAGAAATATTGAATAAAAAGCAAATATGACTTTTTTGTTTAAAATGATGGAATATATAAATGTTTGGTTTGAAATAAAGGTACATTAGAAAAGATAAAGGCGCAGTCAAAAACAATAAAAGCACAAGAAAGCTTTATAATTTTTATTTTTTTTTTTGGGAATTTTTTTTGTTTATTACTAAATCGCGGTTAAAAAGCCTACGTCAACTCGCCATTAACAGTTTTCAGAATCTAAAGCATTGTAGACCATTTTGTTTCAAATTCGTTGACATTGTCGTTAAGTTTAAGAAATATAAAATCAAATAATATTTTGTGTTTTCAAGCGGTGTTTCCAAATTAAAAGCAGGATTTCACAAATTGGAAGTTCTATATAAAAGATAATATATAACGTTCTTGCAGCTGACGATGAGATGATTTGCAATTCGTACAGCTTGTTTGTGGGCGTCTCCTGGCATGCGGATCAAGGACCAGTAGATGTTGAAGTTGAGGAGGAAACTGGGAAGGAGACGACTCAATGAGGGGTGTGAAGCGTTAGTGCTGGCTGGACGGACGGATCACAGGATAAACAGATGCCAGATCGTGCCCTCTCTCCGCACCATCCGTATGTTGGTAAAATGTTCTTTGTTGGAGGTGGTGAAGTACCGGCAACGACGGTAGGACGTTGTGAAAGTTTAAATTGCACGTCGCCCTCGCGCTTTTTTTGATGAGGGCAGTCTGCGTGGCTTCCTTCCAGTTGATTTTCCGTTGGGTCGGTCCAGGAAGTTTCCTACGTCGTGCCAGTACGTTTGGGTATGTTCCTGGGGTTCTATTGACGTGCGGGTTGATTTCCGATATTACTACTACTGGATGGTGCGGAGATTCCGTTGATGTTGGTTGATAGCTTGATTCCGAGAGCGCGGCCGGATCTGGCTTAGGTCCAACACTTGCAGGGGAGCAGCGACAATGACGACGAACCACGATGACGATGAAAGACGCGTTGGGGAACAGACGGACGACGATCGTGAGCGAGACGAAGGAGTTGACGATGGTGAGAACGACGACGAGAGTGGGCGTGGTCTACACTTGATTGGATGATACGTCGCTGGCGTCAGACCAACGCCCACTCGAAGGATGAAGGAGATGACGAACTTGTTTGATTCCACATGCCAGGAGGCGGCGCAGAAATCTGGGTCATCGTCAGGCTGCAAGAGAACTAAGATAGAACTGTTAACGGGGAGATTTAAGACGTGCGACTTAAATTATCAATCGTGTTATAATGATTTGAGCCCGAGGGCCGTCCAAGCACGCAACACCTCACGCTGTAAAACTGGGAAGACGTTGTGGAATTCCAAGGTTTGTTTGCTTAAAAAGAATAACTGGAAATCGTATTTTAGGGTTTTGGTATTTATGGAGGAGAAATGAGTAAAAGAAAACGAGGGTGGAGTGGTTATTTAAAAACTTCGATTGATCCAAGGTTAAATCTGTATGTGAGGGTGCGTGCTTGGGAGAGCAGGTTAAAACCAAGTCCCAAGCCCTTGTCGGGTTTTTTTAAACAAAAGTCGTCTCTTTAGAGAGGTGTTTTTGTGTTGGGCTAGACAAAAGTCGATTAACATCCGTTGGAGTTCATTCAGGACGTGATGTGACTGGAGGAGAAAAAGAAACAGCGAGGGCATGAACAGTTTGAAGAAGCAGCATGGTTGTTGCAGACGAGGACTCTGCCTTTAAAAGAGAGTGGACAGTGATAAATTTTTCCAAGAAGTTAATGTTTTTTAAAGTTTTTCCGATTGCATTTTCCAATTTAATCTTTCGCGGATAGCTAGAGGTGTTTCCTAGATGAACTCCAAGGGGAACTCGAGCCCTCGCTGTTCCACGAAGAAACCGAGGGCCTCGATCGAATTCCGGAACCGCCCACGAACCGGCCCATAACACAGGATTTTTTGTATTTAAGCAAGCAGCAGAAGCGCGGCGAAGAGGTCGTAAGTCTCCTCGACCGCAGCAAAACCCGCATCGGGGTGACAAACACAGACGTCGTTCTGCGTATGCCGATACCGACAATATTTCTCCGTACGGGAAGTTTAAAGCCACTCTTGTTAATATTTAAACGAAGTTTGTTCAAAGTGGCTCTATGTATCAGTACAGCAGTCCCGAGCGGGCACCGCCTATACCCTTCTCAAAGAAAAGGGCGACGTCGAGGAGCCGCACACCGCAATCAGGCTCTCGGAACCACTGTGCAGGAGCCGTAAATGAGCCTCGGAGAAACAACTCCCCATAGCCTCATTGTGTTAAGAAGATAGCCGTGGTCAACGTTGTCAAGCTTTTTTGATCAGGTTGTACGGCTAACTGATGTCGTTAAGAATCCGAGTACATTAAAATGTCTCGGATCAAATTGACTGTTGTCATGAATGAACGCCCGGTACAGTATGTTTGATCTTCGTTGACGACAACAATGATGCACTGTTTGAGCCTGCTGACGAGCAATACAACGGGGATAAATTTTATAGTCGGTGTTGAAGGAGACCGGACGCCAATTGGCAATGTCTGAAAAGGTCTCCCTTCTTGGGGAATGGTGATAACTGCGCGAGAAAAGGAGCGGGAAGGGGCCGGAATTGAAGAAAAAAGTTGAGAACAGAAAGAAGTCATTTTTTAGAATGGGCCAAAAGCATTGAAAATTCGGAGCTAAGGGCCATCAAGGCCGGGAAGTTTGTTTGCCAAGTTGTGCTCGACAGCAAGGTCAAGTTCACTCAAGACAGAGGGCTCAATCGGGTCCTCCGCATCTTGAGGCTCCAAGCCTATTAGGTCATCGGTGATTACGTAAAAGCCATCTCGTCAGTCAGTACTCGACTATAAAGATTTTTGATAAAAAGAATTGGATTTGGGTTTTTATTTCTGTTGGGTTTTCAGGTGAGGAAGTAGTGCCAGAGGGGGTCGTATTTTAGAAGATGAATTTGTTAATTGAATTATTTTTTCGGGTTTTAAAAAAAAGATGTGGATGAGTCGTTTATTTTGGGGTTTAAAGGTGATCTGACGAGGCCCTTTTTTTTTTTAAAGTTCATTTAAAAAAATTATTTTTTTCCCCGGAGGACCCTTTGGCTGAGGGGTGAGATCTGGCCAGACTGTAATTTTTTAATTTTTGGTTCGTTAGAAAAACCAAAAGGGTTGTTTAAACACCCTATTTGTGAATTGTTTGAGAAACAACATTCTTGGGGGATCCCGGGCTGGGGGTTAGCCCCCCCAAAATCAAAAAAAAAAGAGAGAGAGAGAGGGGGGGAGGGAAGGCCTCCCCTTCCTCACTGTACTTTTTTTTCCCTTTTTTTATTTTTTGAAATTTGTGTACTGAAAGATAATTGTTTTTTTATTCTCGCCCCCCAAAAAGTTCTGGATCCCCCATGACATTGGTGATTTGAACACTGATTCAGAGTTGTCTTGAACCAAGGTAATCATAAACCCAAAAAAAGGGCACATCGCCGATCGACCCCACTTTTAACAGGGCATAATATCAATTTAGATGAACACAGTGACAAAAAAACTCCCTTTGCGCAACGGTAATATGACCTTACAAAGCCTTTTAATGGTTTAATCTAAAGCTACACCTGATTCCATTTCCCGTTGATCGGATATTTCCCCTTAAAATTTTAGCTAAGGTTTTAAAAAAATTTTTGAAGATGATTTTGTATTTCAATCAAACAAAAAAAAAATTTAAAAAAAACATGCTCCTTTTTCATTCTCTTAAAAATAACAACACCTCAAACAGACAGATGGTTTTTGGCAAAATTAAAGCAGTTCATAAGCTTTATTCCAAGTGGGTTTCCCTTTCAATTTATTTTTCCCATTAATTACCATCTCCCTACTTTTATCTTTAACTTTGTAAATATTATAACCCAAAATTTCTTTTAAAAAAGTATGGAAACAATTTATTTATTTATTGGTATTTATGCATTTTTTTTTTTATTTTTTCATAAAAACCCCAAAGGGGGGAGCCTTATATTTTTTCAGTATTTTTAGGCAAAGTGACATGGTTTGTGATGAATATTAAAAAAAAAATTAAATTAAATAAAAAAAAAAAAAAAACAATAACAAATATTGATTTTTTCACACACCGACGGGGATAGCATGTATCTAGTACTTTCCGGGGTCGGAAAAAACACAGGCGACTCGGGGGTTAACCCCCGATCTCCGTTCCGATGACAAAGGCCGGCTAAAAAATCCCAAAAGCAGCGGGCGCGTATATAATTTCCCCAAACCCATAAAAAAAAATTTATTAGATTTTTTTTTTAAAAAAATTTTTCCCGAAAGTTGGGGAGTGATGACCAGGGCCGGGTTGAATCTTCCAGGCAACCCAGCGTGTCCACCTTGCCCCTTCAAAAACGGCACCCCGGTCGCCCTTTTCTTTCCGCACCGTAACCAAAATGATGGGGGACCGGCCCAAGCGTTCTGCGCAACCCCGCCGTCCTAAAATTGGTTGTTCTAAGGCTTCGAACCGGTGCTCCCCGCTCAAAACCCCCCATTGACACCCCTGGTCCCCAACGTGCCCCATCTGGACCATGTTGATATTTAAAAGGTTAAAAAAAACCACTAAACGGTTTGTTGTGTTCAACAATAAAAAAAAACCGCAGTTGGTTTAACCAGGATCGCTCGGGGAATCCCTCTTATCCCTTATACCCCCATCTGAATATTCAATGAAAAGGGTATTCGTCATCATTTTACGATGAACAAATAAAGTGAACGCTCGATATTTAAATTTTTATGTAAAATAATTGTTACTGGCTTTCGCCGAGATGCAGCTTCATTCTCAAAAAAAACGCAAGGACTGAGTATAAAAATAAACAAACAATAAAGACCCCATTACTCTGGCCCTGAAAACAAAAAAAAAAAATAAATTTAAAATCCAAATTTCAAAACAAACTTTGTTCAAAAGGGAGTTGTAGGGAAGGGGGAAGGAAAAATTTTTTATAACCCCCCATTCCCAAATTCCCACTGTTAAAAGGTGTTTCAGTATCGATGTATAATCAGATTCCCAAACAAACCTTCCAGAACCCCGAACCCCCCAATTCCCCGATCCCCCCCTCAGATCCTCCCCAAGCCCCCGATCCCGCCGAAACCCCCCCCAACCCCAGATCCCCCCCCGATCCTTTCAAGACCCCCCGATCCCCCCCCAAAATCCCAAGATCCCCCGATCCCTTTGGGGGGGTCGGGGGCGTCTAACCGGGCTCGTTCGGGTTAGCAGAAGTGGGGTTGAACCAGGGAATGTTCTGAGCAAGACATTACCATAATTGTTCTCCACCCCCGGGGTTAAATGGGGACCTGTGAGGGGGAGAATTGGTTAAATTTCGCTTAATGGCAGCATTGAATCCCCAGGAGCTAGATGGTTTTGGAATTTTTGGCCTCATGAGCCTTAGACGGGGAATAATATATCTTGTTAACCCTCAGTTGATGGATACGTGCGCTATATAAGTCCCACATTATTATTAATTTTTTTAAAATTTTTTTTATCCCCCCCAGATCCTCCCAGCCCCCCTTAAATCCCCTTTTAAGGTTCCCCGATCCTCCCCATCTCCTTTATATACCATTTTTAAAACGTTGTTCCACCCACCCCCACGTCCCAACCCAAACCATATCAGTTTTCCCAGTATAGGCTAAGCAAAACGGGTTTAAAAAAAAAACTAAAAATCGCCAAAATTGAACATCATGGAAAATTTAGTTGAAAACTGGTGTTGTTTTCCCAACCCGTGGCTGCATGAGTAAAACACCCCAACATTATCTTAAAACCCTTCGGGGAATGATCTTTTCTGGTATTTTTTTGAATAAAACCAACAAGGAAAACCCCATTTAAAAACATTTTAGTCGTTAGTCCCCCTTAACCACTAAACTGGTTTCGAAAAAAATTGATCTCGATTTACATGAAACTTATTTGGTGTTAAGTAAAATATGGTATCAAGATCCCTTTCTGTCTGATGGATATCTGTTATGTCGTTATTGAACTTCCATTCTTTCGAGTTGTACATCTGAAAAAGAAAACCAAAAGTTATTCGTTAATGACTATCTGTAAGTTAGTTCTTTTTTTTTGTTTTAAGAATTTTGTCATCTCGGATAATTTTGTTTAGTCCTACAGAGTGAACCATAATACAACAAATATCCTGTTATCTGATTCAATGGTTGAAATATTATCCCTAAATGATCAAAGATATGATCATTTATTACTGGTCAGGTTTTTGTTTTAAATGGCTAATTAAACAAATCAGTGTGGTCATTGTGATAGTCATCCGTTTTAGTACTTAATCCTTCAGAAATTTTAATAAAGTCACTGTCTCTCTTTCTATAATGGATTCCAACTACGCGTTATGACCTTCCTCCCCTTTTTAAAAATCTCATTCTGTCTTTAGCCCTATTGTCCCCTTTAAATAATTTTAAATTTCTAAACAAAGATAATACTTGAATATCCCCTGACGTTTTTTATATTTATTTAAATTAATGTCCGGGCAAAACCCCGGGTTTAAAAAAAAATTGTAATGTTTTTTTTTGTTTGTTTGTTAGGGGGGGGTTTTTTTTGTTTTTTGTTGTTTGAATAAAAAGATAATACGAAATTCATGATTGTTTTCTGTTCTTGTTTATTTATTAGGTGTCATTTAGCAAGGGCGAAACCCTTTTAATTTAAAAAAAAAAATGTTCCAAAGTTTTTGTTATTTATTTGTTTGTTGGGGTTTGTTTTTGTTTTTGTTTTTTTTTTGTTTTTGTATTTAAAATTAAACAACAATTGTCCCAGTGAAACAGTTTATCTCATTTTGATATTGTGTTAGTTTCCTTGTCTGACTCAAGGTCCTCAATATTCAACCAAAAATACAGATGGACCTACAGGAAAACACTATCTTCACTCTCATGTCCTTTATAAATAATTACTATAAACAAGTTTATTTATAACTTTTTTTATTATTATTTTTATTGTTACTTAAGTTGAATTGAGAAGATTCTGCATAGGTGTGGTCAGAAAGCGCTGTCCAAGTTCTTTTTCATAGAGGTGGGACACAACAATATAACCAAAAATCTTTGAATAAAATGAAATTAAAGTCACAGTGGAAATGTCTTCAAAATGTTCTTAACGATCATTTCTAAAAGCCATCAGGGCTCATATCTTTATTTCAAGATTACAATCTCCCCCAAGTAAGGATAAAAATTTTACGCAAAATATCAGTCTACATATTTTGTTTAAAATCAGAGTAATTATTATTTGAAAACCCAAACAGAACCAGCCTAAGACTTGTACTTCGGGGTTTCATTCTTAGACGAAGAATACTCAAGCCAGCGAAAACGGTGACATCATTCAATGATACGACATCATTCAATCCAAAAAGCAAAAGTGAAAAATTCCAATTCTAAATTTTTAAATTTTCCCCATAGGGGCCCAGGCCTCGTAATTATGAAATGACAATATACTTGAATATATTCATATGATGACCAAACCTGTTTTGAAGGAAAATGTTTCAACTGGTATAAAGAATACTGTCGACTTCTCCATCCGTGTTTTTCGGATTTAAAAAACATGTATACGGTATATAAAGATTAATATAGGCCTTCATGTTTGGGGTCAATAATGTCGATGTGTGCGCTGTATGCCATGTAAATCATTATTCATTCACCAGGAAAGAACTGTTCTAAAGCCCTTTGGATAAGGGTTATGTGACAGTTTATTGCAAGGAACGAGTCATCTCAGTAATATCATAAGAGTAAATGAAGCTGTGAATTTGGGACATTTTGGTGTGAAAACAACTGTTTCCGTTCGGAACAAGATGGGGTCTTGTTAACAGGACCTCTGCTTTGAGCATGGAAACCCCGGATGTTATCAATATTCATTCTAACGATGTAGTTTCCAGCCAAGATACCTGATCCTGGAACCAACAAGGAAATATGGCGACGTGCTGGATGAGTGGATTCTGTTCTGGGAAATTTCTGTCCAAGTTAATAAACCCAGGGGGGGTCTAGGGCCTTCCTCCGTACCTTATCCCATTCCCTTCTTCCCATTCACTAAAACCAATGGAGGCCACCAAGCAAAGATGTCCCAGTGGTAAGGATCGGATTCAACTCACTTATAATTTCGTCAATGGGTTTTTGTTGTAATCTGACTGTACGAACATTAGGATCCAGGAGGGATCCGTGCCATATCCTATTATCACCTCCTCCCATTCACTAAAAACCATTGAAGGCCGCTCACGTTACGCCTATTAAATTTTTGCATATT
>CM055817.1:30293204-30347687 GCA_029582265.1 Zoroaster sp. YZ-2022
ACTTATCACTGACACAAATTTGGAGTATCCGGTGGAAATGCGCACAAATAAATTGCTGTTTGTTTTGTACAGATTTGTATTCAAGTATTTATAAAGTTTGGTTAATAGAAACCAAATATCAACGAAATATATTTTTGGAAGAATTTGATTTACCAGTGTGCAAAAATAATGATTTTGAAGTAGGTTAAATTGTTTTGGACGAGGTAAAATGGTTTGTATCCGTCTCACTGAAAGTGTAATAGTATTCTTTACAAATAAATGTACCAGTTTGTAAACAGATTATCTTAACGCGCAAAGTCAATCACCCAAAGAAGTTTACATCAGGTTTCGAGAATGAATTGTTTTGAAATTTTCCTTTTTAGCCATTTTGATCGTTTACAATTTAATGCGAGTACGCGCACATATTGTATAGTGGGATTGTGCGCTTCCGGCTAGCTACATTCATGACTTCCGATCATCATGTGAAACGTGCCCACGTGTGAAACGTGCCTACGTGCGAAACCCTGGGGAATAAGGACCAGGGAATACGCGGGCAGGGACAGCGTGAAACTGCGCTAGGGTAACCGTGCGGTAAAAACTACTGGGACCTTTCCTGGTGTTGTATTGCCCGGGGATAAGAGATGTAGTGTGAAACGAAATTGGATTTAACTTGCCCAGTTTTGCGTCGCGGATGTCTTGAAAGGTCATGGAGGTAACAAATAGCGCCCCAAATAATTCGTGCGGTAATATCTAGTGTAGTATTATGTACTTCAGTACTTTTGAAACTTTCCTTTAAAAGTATATATAGTAATGTCTAAAAATATAAATATCTAAATATCTAAATAACACGTTATATTTACTTTTATAGAATGTGACCAAATAAATGGTTTGAATAAAATAATTGAATAAAATAATTGTCGCGTACAAGTCTATGTTAAGCATAATGTCTCGTTTAGGTGTATTATACCAATATTGGTAATAACAGCACGCTCATAAGATGTGGTGACACGTCTGCGGAAGCCATTTTGGTCGCGACGCGTTGCATATGGGAAACTTCAGTTACAACACAACAGCCCGTGGTTGCTTGAGCGCATAGCATTCTGGTATTGGACTTCCGCTCATAACATTTTGTTGCAGCAGCAGCAGCAACAGCAACAACAACAATTTGATGCACAGACTTGAAAACGTTATCTTAATTAAAAATATGTTTTATGGGCTAGTACTTCGTTTTTGTCCAGAGTGCATAGGGTTGTGGTCAACAGCAACAGCAACAAGAAGAACACCTGATGACAATAATCATCGTCATCTTAATAGCTATTAACATAATCATGATTAACAGCAGAAAATAAATCCAATTCAAACAAAAATGTATTACCTTTCACAATCACTACACTGAAAGTGCAGCTATTTATGTTGTGATCAGCATCGCTGTATGTGTATGTTACTTGGTTACTTCCGACTTGGAAAAAATCATAGGGATTGTTGGTGTATGAAACAAGAACAAAAAATCCTGAATTGTCAGTTACAGTTGGTAGATCCCAAGTCACCTGCCTGCCAGTAGCTCCAATAGCAACCTCAAATATTTGGTCTGGAGGGCAAATAACAACAGGTGGTGTTCTGTCCACTGTAAATTAAAAAAGAATCATGCAATTACTAAGTTACAAACGTACAGCAATAAAACACTTTGTGACTTAGATAAAGGTGTTTGAAGTCAATAATTGTACGAATAAAAGGAATCGCTGAGCTCAATACATATTATATCTACTTCGGGAATTCCTTTAATCAGCCATAAACAAAAGTTAATGTGATAAACAAACTACTAAACAAGTAAGAATGGTTTCCTGGAAAGTAGTGAAGCCCGTCTAACCAGGATATTCCGCCAATTTTTGGAGGCTTCTCGACCAATCAAAGAAGGTATGAAGTCGTGCACCACCACGTCTAAACATGCAGGAAGGATGGTCTAACATAATTGGGTGTTTACAAAAATACCCGTCTAAACAAGTACGTTTACCGCTAATTGGACCCCGACAGGATGACAACCGAAAGTTTAACATCCTCTCTTGCGAATAGTGCGGCAAATTTGTCATTCATTAAAATAAAATCTATATAGCTACACAAGTTACACCCTTTAACTTATATAATTCAACCTGTATAACATGTTGTGTATTGTTAGGTTTGAAAATACCAACTAAACTGTTCTTATTCTCTTCTTTTTGGTTGTTTATTTATTTAAGTTTTCATATTTACGTTTTTTTTTTCTTTTCTTGTCTTTACTGTTTTTTTTTTTTAAGTTATGGCCCATATAAAGCATTTGGTACTTTATTCTACATACATATAACATAATACATAAATAATAATAATAATAGTCATAATAATAACAATAAAATAAATAAATAATTTGGAAAAAATCATGAGAAAAAATTAACTAATAGTAATAAAAGAAAATAAGTATATCATCGACCAGTCTGTGTTGAGTCGGGGTTTTCCAAAGATGAAGTCACATACTACAACACAAGTTAACAGGCGTGTCGGAACATGTTCTCAGTAATGGCGGGAAGTTGTAAATAGTGATTCATTTATACTCGGTGAAAAACACGGGAACTTAATTATTTCAGTGCAGGAAAATCGGTCAGAAAGAAAAAAGACATTAAAAAGTAATTGTTATGTTAAAGCAGAGTTTTAAACAGTGTTTGAAGTAACTTGTGATTAAATTTAAATCTGAATTTAAAAAAAAATCAAAATCACTAATACAACAAGTAAACAGATCTGTAAATTATAAACTTTATATATTTATGTAATTATCACCAAAGTTTATCAAAACCAAAAAAAAAAATATATGTAACGTCGAACAGAACCTTGTTTGTTTGAATGGATGTAAAGTTGTTAAACAGTCCTCGAAAAGCTTAATTTTGGAGATGTTACATTATTAAACAAATTTGTAAATGTATTTTGTTACTTATTTTGTATTAATATATATATATTTTTGTTCAATATATTTCCTTTTTTTTTTTTTTTTTTTTTTTAATAAATCAAAATATTGCTTATGTAAACTTTAAGTTTTAAAATTTTAAATTATTTATTTTCAAACTCGATTGGTAGAAAAGTCTTGGTAAAATTTATAAGATAGACCTTTCATGCTTTGGAGAAAGAATGTCAATACACTCCGTCAACAACACGCAGGAAGGGTACAAGAAAGCACCATGAAGATCCGTTGTGCTGACCAACGTGACGTCTCATCGATCGACGAACCGTGACGTCACTAGACATGTCAGCTCTTGTTTTGCAAACAGGACACCCAACTCATGACGTAATGTGACGCGTAGAGGCTTGCTGTGTGCTATGATTTCTCTCTTTTGCCTTTTTCAGGCGTTGTATTTGTTATCCATCAATACAATTACATGTCAAAAGCACACAATTGTACAAAACAAAAGAAGAAAACAGAAGCATTACAAATTAATTAACAGACAAATGTTTTGAAATTTGGTATAATACAGTTTGTGAATACAATTAAATGTTGTTAACGTTTTCCAAAGGAGTTTATAATTAAAAGTAGTGTTTGAATTGAATGCGTTAATTACTCTGCATTTTTACACAGTGAAAGAGGCTGTTGTTATTAAGAGGTTAACCGTGCCGAAATTAATATCATTAATATTATAGCCTACCACTATTTCTTTCAACTTAATGTCATGCTTGATGCGTAAGTTAAGATTCATGAGATAGCCAATGTTGTTCCAAAATTGTTTCAGAGACTTACAGGAAAACAAATAGTGATTGAGGTCGTCAAGTTCATTACATATAGTAACTAGACGAGCTACTTAAATTCCATTTAGTCAGGTTAGTTTTATTTGGGAGGATGTTGTATATTAATTTGAAACTGAATTATTTATATTTATCAATATGTAGTTTGTTAATCTTAAAATTCCAAACTTGTATCCAATTAAAGTCATGTGGGTGTTGTAAGAAGGTTTTCCAGCACACTTCACTTCTACTTACGTGTTGTTTGTTCTTAACAATAGTTATTATACACTGTCTTGGATTTAAAATTGTTCAGGTCAGTTGTGTGATTATCCCCATTCAGAACTCTTTCATTTATAGAGGGAGCAAAGTATTGAGTCAGTTTGGTAGCCGCTAGTTTCTTGATCCAAATGTTAGGTATTGCTTTTCTGATCTGATATATATACGTCTCGGTAAAGTAGTTTGTTTTGTTGATGAGCTGATTTCGAATGTCAGTAGCGTGAACAAATACTTTAGGACAAAAGTCTCCTACAAACACGATACCAGACTTAATCCAATGCTTAAAGATAAACGGTTTACCGTTAATTTGTATGAGACTGTTGCCCCATAGGATTTGATTTCTAATTTCTGTGGGGTGTAATTCCAAACCGAAAACACTGACGTCGTTTTCTTTGAATTCGAACCATGACCTTATCATATCTATATAAACTGTAGGTACATTACCAATTGGCCTGTCCATCAATTTAATAATGTCCGCAGGAAGGCAGTTAAATTTAAAAAAAAAGTAACGGAACTCCTCCGTATGGAGATAGAACCTTCTTAGCAAGGCATTTCCATGATCCATGGGAAGTATCACACAATCGTTTTAACCACATTACTTTGAGAACTTTAATTTGTGACGGAAGATCAATTATTCGTAACCCTCCTTCACTAATATCACCAATCATTGTTTCTCTTTTCACTTTTTGCGTATTTTGATTACCAAACAAAGTGAAAAAGCAATCGTTCGACAGCATTAATAATAGAGTTTGGAACATAATTTGAGAGATACCGAGTGTTTTTACTATTGTAATTCGGCCAAAATTGTTAGGCGGCTGGCCTTCCATGTATTTATTTTATTTTTTAACTTAGTATCTTACAGTCCCAATTCTATTCTCTCAGCTTCATTTCGTTTCTGCCAAAATACACACCTAAACACCTAATAGGGTTCACAGGCCATTTTATACCAGCAAAATCACAATTAGTAAAGCCTTTTCCTAGCCACACACCTTCTGTTTAGGTTAAGCTCTAGCCCAGCAATATTTTCAAAATTACTTGTGTCATTTAGTACATACATTATAGAATGTTTATCTCTGACGAAGATGGTCGTGTCATCAGCATATTGAGCCATTTTGATTTCTGATATGTCTCCATCTTGATTAATATGGATACCTTTGATACTTTCGTTGGCTTTAATCTTAAGAGCCAAGATTTCCGCAGTAATGATGAACAATAGTACTGATAAAGGACAACCTTGTCTAATGCCTCTAGTCATGTTGAAATAATTTGATAGCCAACCATTATGAGTGACGCAACTCTCTATGTTACTGAAGAGAACATCAGTCCAATTTAGAAAGGACGTTCCAAAATTGAAAAACCCCAAAGCTTTCTTGATAAAGTTAACCTCAACTGTATCAAACGCTTTTCTAAAGCCCAAGAAAATAATGGCTTCTTCAGTCTGTTTATCTCAGCGCAAATCAATTATGTCTTGAATCAGGCGGATGTTTTGTCCCGCATTTCTACCTTTTATGTAACCACATTGATCCTCGATAAGTATTCGTGGCAAGACCTTTTGAAGTCTTATTGCTGGGGCATTAGTAACAATCTTATAGTCATAATTGAGTATAGTGTAATTGGCCTCCAATTTTCCAGGTTTTCAATCACACCTTTCTTATGAATGAGCGTAATAATACCTCTTTTTTTGTGGTGGAAAGTTGTCCTTTCACATAACCTTCATTTTATGGAATCAATAAACATATATTTTATGTCATGCCATAAAGTGTTATAAAACTCTACAGAAAGCCCATCAGAGCCTGGACCTTTGTTAATTTTCATAGCAAATAGCGCATCTTCACATTCTTTACAAGTTAGAAAACCTTCACAACGATTCACGTCTTCTTCACTGAGTTTTTCCGTGCCCTTAATATCATTTAAATACTGATCGATGCTTTCATCCGGGATGTTTTTCGATGTATAAAGCTCACTATAATAGTTAACAGTTTACGCATAACTAGACATTTAGGTGTTTGTCCTTTGGACGAACACAGAGCTGTTCGGATTATTTTGTTGTATGTTGAAATGTACAGACCTAACCTAACCTTAAAATACACAACGTCAATGAATTAAGACTCACGATCTTTGCTGAGAACAATGCTTTATATTGCCACTTTTAAACCTGTCACTTGAGGGGGCTATAATATGTGGCGACGTCAGTGAATGTATATTTTTTGTAATTTTGAACATCACTGTTAATATCTCACACACGAGCTTAAAAAATCTTCATCACATTGTTTTTGTACCCAAAAATATTGATTTTTATTCAAACTTCCTGTTGAACCGGAAGTAGAGGTCATTATGAGGTCACGATACCACAGCGCACATTCACAGTACCTATCAAGTTTATAACTCCAAAAAGTTTAAGTATCGAGTGTATACTTCTTGAGTTATGGTTCAAAATGGAGTTGCTAATTAAATATTCATGAGACTGTAAATGGAAACCGGATGACATCACGATGACGAAATATAGTTTTTCATACTAAGTTTACAATTTGGTGTATAGTTTGACCCAATACAATAAAGTTTAATTTTCGGCCCTTTGCATTGTACACTGTAATTTGCAACGCTAAGAACAATGGTTATGTCACTGTTAAAACCGGTGACTTGAGGGCGCTATGTGAGTTTTATGGTGGACAGGTCTTAATAGATTTGTCAACTACCAAATTAAGAATTGTTGACTGGAAATGCACAGGCTATAGAAGACAGCTAGTACAGGAGCTTAAGTTGTCGTGCTGGTGTACGCATAGCTCAATTGAGGAACAATTTATCAAAGTTGACAATTGGATGGTTTTGGGGAAATTAAAACTTGTGGTAAAAGAGTGAGACACAAACAAAATCTGTAAAAAGTACAACTCTTCATTAAATATATAGAAAACTGTTTTAAAGAACTTACAAAATAAATAATAAGTGGGTCTTTCCACACTAATGGGTATACATATGATAACTATTGGAGTGTGACATGGGAGGGTCAAATAAAGGCAACTATTTTGTCCTAATCTATTCCTGAACATTCCTTAGCATTTAATGATTGTGCATAGCAAACAATAAGCAAATAATATTGGTACTTAAGAAATTACAGGATCATCTTTGAGTTACTTTAAGACATGATGTTTGTAACATGGACAGACATTTTGTTTGAAAATCGACAGGAAAGTGATAATAGAATTAAATAATTACTCAAATGCTTTTTCATTTCCATCCCTAACCCCTTTTGGATTGTTATGAGCCAAAACTAAGACATATTCTGGGTATTTAAGAAATTAGCATGTGAAACATACCCCGTATGTAACGTGGACAGACAATTTGTGACAAATATCTGTCCACGTTACAAACATAATATTTTGAAGATGATCCCCTTTTATTTGTTTAATACCAGGACAGGAGCTGGAGGGTTGTCTTGATTTTTTCAGGTAAAAATCCTTAGGGGAATAACATTATAAAGGGACAACATGTGGGTGAATAAATCTGTTCTACTTTTAGTCAATTTCTAAATAAATGTCTGTCCATGTTACAAACATATCTTAAAGAAGATTCCCTTCTAATTACTTAATTACTGAGAAAGTTGCCTTAATTTGTTAAAAGCACAATCCTCAAGGCACTTGGAATGTACACAGAAAAAAGTTAAGAGTAAAAAGTACTTCATTTTATTATCAATGTTCCATGTTCCTAAAATGTCACACTTTTGTACATTAGTGTGGAAAGACCCAAATACATAATTTCGTAAGTTAAGGTTGGTGTTAAAAGGAAAGACAAAGTGTATGTCAGAGCTATAAGAAATAGTTTGCGTGGGTAGTGAACTCATTGTACAGTTATCCTTCAAATTACATTGTGTTGTGACTTCGTATAAGTTTGTAAGGCGATCTTAACCCTTTCGATCCCACGGGCTCTAAAAAGAGCCTTTGTTGTGATACGCTTCGATCCCGAGGGCTCTAAAAGGTGCCGTGAATCGGCATGCCCTTGACGACTATGGCTACTTAATTCACCACCTGAAAATGCTTGAGTGGTTTTGGGGGTTGGCGCCCTCTATTGACAGGAATGCAGTGTACAAAAGTTCATGAAGAGAAAAGCGCGTCATCTTTTGCGGTTTCCCGGTGCTAGCGTCCACTAGCTTTCCACAACGGTCAGTTTTTAGTTGCAATCATGATGGAAACAGACATAAATGATGGCATTTTGGCTGAGATTTTGGCAGATAGTGGTTCAGAATCAGATGACGAAGAAACGGATGAGGAAAGTACATTAGAACAAGTACAACTTCCACCAGTGGAATTCGTTCAAGAGGTAGGTCTAAATCACAGTAAAAATGAATAACCAACACAACAGTTAACGTTAGTCGTTACTCTTCCGGGCCCAATGCAAATTAATGTAATTCACATATTTTCCTAGGCTATAGCGTAAATATTGGATGCATTTTTTTGTATATGCTGGGTTTACAACTGTTGGAGATGAGGAATGTAAATTTTGAAAATGGATCCCTTGAATAGGATTGACCAAATCCCTGGACTGGGTCCAAAAAGTCATGCACAATTTTTAGTAGTTTGTTGCGGTAATAGGCCTATTTGTGTTCATTGAAACAGCAAGTTGAAGTATAGATATAGCATAGAAATTTTAGCATCCACCCATAGCCGGTCGTGCTATTTAATTAGCGTCAACAAGCTGAAAATGCACTCTTTGTCTCACGCTTCCAAAAGAATAGCCTCGTATTCGAAAGGCCCTTATATGTATAAGTCATATAACACAAGAAGTTGTGGGAATTCACTTTCACAATCCCACATTAAAACAACAATTTATCGGCAACGAGTTTTGGAGAGTGGATGGAAGTATATTTCTTTTCTCAGCACAATGTTCATTTTGCGCATGACCCCCTGTGGCCTGTGTGCACATGCAGCAAAGTAGCATTGAGATATTGTATTTACAAATGTATGACCGAGATTAATCCTCCTTTGCCTTGTTTTTCTGTTGCAGCCGACCTACCAAGGTGATAGCCGACCGAGATCAAGGAGGACGACAGGAAAGTTAGATTTCCGATCTCGTTGGGAACGACGAGACCATTACGAGTGTGGGACTGTGCAGTTCACTGGAAATTCTGGCCCCACCGGCGACTTTGCCACACTGTCGGCAGTAGAGATCTTCAAGCTGTATTTTTGTCAACTTGTGTGGAATATGCTCGTCGACGAGACTAATCGCTATGCGCAGCAAACAATATAATCAATTCCTGATGAACAATTCTCCTGGCACCCAACCAACATTCCAGAAATGATGGCATTTGTGGCACTTCTCATTGCTATGGGCATAAACAAATCCTCTCAATACAAGATGTACTGGTCGACATCTGAAATTCTTCACATCCCATTCTATCCGTCGATCATGTCCCGTAATCGGTTCAGTTCAATTCTTCGGTTCCTCCACATCTCAAATAACCAAATTCCTCGTAGAGTTTTGGCTAAACGGGACAAACTTTCCAAAGTTCGGCCCTTGATAGAAGTCCTCGTCCAGAAGTTTCTCAACCTGTATAACCCTGCAGAATCTGTCTCCAGACGAGAGTATGTTGAAATTCAAGGACGCTTGAGTTTTGTTCAGTACATGCCTAACAAACCTATCAAACGGGGTATTAAAGCCTTCTCCTGAACGAGTCCAAAACAGGATACACGTGTGCTTGGAAACTGTGCATACAGGAGCCGACGACACCCAAACTGTTTGTGATGCAGACGTAGATTTCAATTCATCAGACTGCCATCCACCAAACCCAACAGTTGCAGGAAAAGTCGTCATTGATCTGGATCCATGGACTTGAGAATAAGGGACACGTAATATATTATGATAATTACTATACTAGCTCAGCTCTTGTAGCTAAACTTGCTAAACTAGGATTCGGATGTTGTGGAACTGTTCGTTACACTACACAGGGAATACCCCAGGCCGCAAACCCCAAAAACCATAAAATGAAGAAAGGAGATGACCCATTTTTTTGGTGAAAGGTGGCCAATTGTGTATCGTTTGGCAAGACAAAAAATCTGTAACACTTTTTAACTAATGTAGGCAACACTGATTTGTCCAAAAGCAAATTCGGTGTAATAAAAGCACAAGTGGATTTTGTGATGTTATGAAGCCCAATTGTATTGAAGATTACAACAAAAACATGGGTGGAACTGATCTTGCCAACCAATGTTTTCAGTACTACAATCATACACACAGAAGCTTGAAATGGTGGAAAAGAGTTTGTTTCCATATGCTGAATATCTGTATTGTCAATAGCAGAGTAATATTCACCAGCATAGCAGGGAACAAAATGTCAGTAATCTTGATTTTCGTATAGGGATTGTACAGGGCTTGCTGTTGGGTTGGGAACGTAACGCAACAAGTCAATTGAGATACCATATTCCTATTGAGTTGACAGGGCAACAGCACTATCCTGGCAAAACCCCCAATGGAAAGACACGCGACTGCATTGTTTGCAGTAACCGAAAATTAGGCAGGCGAAAACAAACAAAGATGATCTGTAATCAATGTACACAACCTATGTGCATAGTTCCTTGCTTTGAGAAATACCACATCACTTGATTGTAAATCTATACTATTTGCCTTCAACTCTCTCTCTCGTTCAATGTTGGGAATGGTCGGACAAGCCGCAGATTACAGTCCAAACCAACATTGAATTGGGGGGTGGGGGGGGGTTGTTAGCATGGATTGTGATGTATTTACACTGAATACAAGTAAATGGTTCATTTCCAAGTACAAAACAAACAAAAAATCCCAAAAAATCTCATCCAAGTTGTTTTTCACATGGGAACAAAAAATCTTATACCTGTACCGTATTTGCATGAAATATCACCCATTTGTATTACTTTAGTGTAAATACTGATCTAATTATTTCGCTTTTGCACAATGTTTTCCTCCCTTTTGTATGCTCATTTTTACCATCATTTTTACATACAAATGAGAAATATAAAAAAGTGTCTCTTCCTGCCGTGTGAGGGCGCACTTCAATGAAATTGTGAAAAATCCACTGGTCCTGAAGTGACATTGGGCTCCTAATTACTGTGGTAAAGAAGGGTTCTCTCTGACATAACTGGCTGGTAATGAAAGGGTTAACAAACGTAATGATGTGTTCCTTGTAGAAAGATGCACTATTGTGTTTCTTGTATGTGACTAACAGGTAGTCGTAACAGCTAATTACAGTTATTGCTTGAAGGTGGGCTTATCGTCACGATCAACAGGACATGGAATCAGAGTTCAACTTCAAGTTCTAGTTTAACCCAGTGACTGAAAATAATACTCACATAATGAGGTCATACTCATATTCGTGTTGCTGCTGCATAAATGAGCCAGTAATTTTTAGTAGGGTTTTCAGTTCGTACGTGCTTGACCGAAGCCTTCCACACGAACAGCGCATCGCCCGCAACAAAAAACATCAACATTGTAATCTCAAAAATTCTACTTCTTTTATCCGTCGAAATCTTACATGTAATAGCTCATTGGAAAGCGTATAGTTTCAGCTATCCAACAATGTACATAAAAATAGCAATCAGAAGTCTAGGTTTTTATGAATGAACCACTCTCGCCCCGCCCAGCCTTTCGCGAAGTGTTCCGAGTTCGCGTGCATTCGGCCCGTAAAATTTGCCGCGCTCTGCTGAGGGCATCCACTGAGGCTGTCTCCGCACCCCAGTACATTGTGATTGACATGAAAACAGGTTTCCCTATTAAGTCAAATGGCTCCTTTACATACCCAAGCTTGCTCCATCTCCATATCTAGTCTACAACCGAAGTTACGCAGAGATAAACAGTAAACACCGTTTTTCGAGGTGAAATCTTCAAGTTGAATGGTAAGAGCGGTGTCTGAATGAATTTTACACCTCTTTTCTATTATATGTAAATGTTTTGAGCCGTAATTGTGTTTAGCTTTGAGCGGAGAGTGTATTTTTTTTACACCCTTTCAAAATCTCTTTTGAAGGAAACGAGCACAAACGCTGTGCGTGTGTGTAGGCTGATTCAACGGTTTTGGTGACATTTAGGGATGTACACAGTGTATGGACAGTCGGGCTTCATCGAATGCTGTATAGTAGTATTTTAGATGCCGTAGGGGGCGCATCTACAAAAAACTATTTTTTAAACAAATACTCTTAGTAGTAGTAGGGGAAATTAACAAAGTTAGTAAAAAGTGTAAAAACAGAGTACTTTTTTTAAACAAATTCTCTGGGTAGTAGTAGGGGGTTTTTAGTATTAAAAAAACGCGGCGCGTTTTTAAAAGCAAACTAGAGACTTCACGTTTTTTTGTTTTTTTTTCCCTTTTTAATTGTCTAAATATATATTGATTAGAGAGAATGTCGGAAGAAAGAAGAATAAGACCCACTGCTAAAAAATATATATCGAAATGGACATTGGAAGAATTGAAAGATTTTATGAACGAACATAAATCAAACAAATTTGACCGTTCGAGACCTAAATTTGTTACACCAAACAGTAAAGGTAAATTCGATAAACGTAGTTATTACAAAGGTGTAAAAAAATATTTAAAATGGCAAAAACAAAAGCCATTGTATAAATAAAATTTAACCGAATTGAGAGAGCGTATAACGGTTGAAAATATAAATTTACCTCATAGCGGCTCGGGTAAAAATGATCGGCTGTTGAGAAAAGACTACATCGGTGCAATTAAAAGGTTTTACAACCAAGAAACAGAGTTGAGGTTTGGTTTACCTAAAGACGGTGGAATTGCGCGAACGAATAATGACGGTTCCACTGAATCACAGCAAAGAAAAAGATTTAAACATTTTGGGAGGCGGTAAAAACCAAAGATTATTAACAAGTTGGGTGAAGACTTGAAAGAATTTAACGCGTGCAAGTTTATGATATATATATACGCATTAAATTACTTAAAGAAAGACAAGATGGTTCGATCGATTTTGCAGAACCAAATTTTCATAATAATAAACAAATCGTTTTATTAAATTTAGACAATATCGAAAATTAACTTAGTAACGTTTTTTCACAAATTCAAGAGGCTTTAGAAAAATATACGCAAGAGGGTAGTGGATGGGTGGTAGATCGCATCGTTGGAATGAACATTAGAATTAGCAAGTATCGACCTTTAAGAGGCGGTAGTTATATCGAGCTATGCGACTATATAACAAATAAAAATGCGTGTATCAACGTAAAAACAACGACGATAATTGTTTACGATGGTCGCTGCATAGTGCTCTTTTTCCAACTTTGAAAGACCCTCAAAGAACGAGTAAATATTCGACGGATGATGGTTTAAATTTTAATAATATCGACGCGCCCACACCGATTAATCAGATTAAGTTATTAGAAAAACAAAATGATATAGCGATAAACGTTTTTGGTTGTGAATCAAAATCGACAATAGTTTACAAACTTAGCGAACAACCCGCGAGACTAGAACGTATACATTTATTATTGATTCATAAAGAAGCTAAATCTCACTACGTTTGGATTAAAGATGTGAAAAAATTACTTTTTGATCAAACGAAACACGGGCATCGTCAACATTTTTGTTTACGATGTTTACAGGTTTTTTCGACGGAAGCTTATCTCGAAAATCACGTAAAAATGTGTAAGGGAATTAACGACAGACCGACAAAAACTGTTTTACCAATGAAGGGTAAAAACGACAAGTTAAAATTTATAAATTTTCATAAAAAGATGAAAGTTTCATTCGTAATATACGCCGATTTTGAAAGCATTATTAAAAAGACTGTTGATGAAAACTCTACCAATACTAAAAAACTGCAAGAACACGTCGTTTGCGGTTTTTCGTACGTCGTTGTAAAATGCGACGGCACGACTCACACCACCGTCGTATACAGAGGAGAAGATGCGGCTAAACATTTTTAAATAAATTACAAAAAGAAGAAGAAAACATCAATGAGATATTTAAAAACGTTCAAAAAATAAACATGACTAAAGAAGATGTAGAAGATTTAAAAAATGCTAAACAGTGTTGGATATGCAAAAAGACATTTTTGAAGACGACGATAACAAGTTTAACAAAGTTAAAGATCATTGTCACGTTACCGGAAAATATAGAGGCGCGGCGCACAACAGTTGTAATTTAAAACTGAGTTTAAACCCGGATAAAACTTTTATCCCAGTCGTGTTTCATAATTTGCGAGGCTACGACTCTCATCTCATGTATGCAAGCCGCCGGTTGTAGCAACGTAAATCTAACGTGTATCGCAAACAATATCGAAAAGTATATTTCTTTTAGTATCAAACAATTACGATTTATCGACAGCGCTCAATTTTTACCGGCGTCGTTGGATAAACTCGTAAAATCAAACCATTATTTTCCGATTACTAGCAAGTTCGAACCAGATTTAGAAAAAATTAATCTCGTTAAAAGCAAGGGTATTTATCCTTACGAGTACATGGATAGTTTTGAAAAATTTGAAGAAACGCAGCTTCCACCGCAAGAATATGTTTATAGTAGTCTAAACGACCAACGCATTACTAAAGAACAATACGAACACGCAAAGAACGTTTGATTGTAAAAACTTGGGTGATTATCACGATTTGTACGTGCGTACGGATACTTGCTTATTGGCAGACGTGTTTGAAAACTTTCGAGTTACTTGTATAAGAGAGTACGGTTTGGACCCAGCCAATTATTATACGAGTCCCAGGGCTGTTGGGACGCTTTATTAAAACATTCAAAACAAACTTTAGATTTGTTTACAGACATCGACATGCATTTATTTATAGAAAAAGGTACGCGAGGAGGAACGTGTATGGTGAGTAAACGATACGCTAAAGCAAACAATAAATATTTAGATGACTACGATTCATCAAAACCATCGAGTTACATTATGTATTTGGACGCGAACAATTTATACGGCTGCGCGATGAGTCAACCTTTGCCAACGAGTAATTTTAAATGGATGACTAGTAAACGAATCGAACGACTCGAGAAACAAGGATTTAAAAACAATAAAGGATACATTTTAGAAGTTGATTTAGAATACCCTAATACATTACACGATTCTCACAACGCATTTCCACTCGCGCCAGAATCGTTACAAGTACCGAAAGAATGGATGAGCGACTATCAACTCGAGTTATTGAACGACAAACCGGCTCCAAACGTCGTAAAATTAGTTCCCAATTTATACGATAAATACAACTACGTGATTCATTATCGTAATTTACAATTGTATTTAAAACTCGGCATGAAACTAACTAAAATTCATCGCGTATTAGAATTTGATGAATCGTGTTGGATGAAATCATACATTGATTTAAATACTCAACTCAGAAAAGACGCAACGAGTGATTTTGAAAAATATTTGTTCAAACTCATGAACAATTCAGTTTTTTGAAAAACGATGGAAAATGTACGAAACCGCATTAACGTGAATTTGAAGCGGTTAAACGATGAAAAAGCAAACGATCAAATTCGCTCACTCATCGCGAAACCAAATTTTGCCGTGGCTAGGATTTTTGATAATGATTTAGTGGCGATTCACATGCATAAAAAACAACTTTTACTCAATCGTCCAGTTTACGTAGGAATGTCTATTTTAGATTTATCTAAACATTTAATGTACGATTTGTATTACAATCATTTAAAACAAACTACAAAAACGAGTGCGAGTTGATTTACACGGATACGGATAGCTTGTTACTCGAGATTAAAACTCGAGATGTGTATAAAGATTTATGTAAAAACAAATCTTTGTACGACTTTTCTAATTATAACGAACAACATTTTTTTACATTCTGAAGCTAATAAAAAGATTATCGGTAAAATGAAAGACGAGTGCGCGGGAACTTTAATCTCGGAAGTTGTTTGTTTAAGACCTAAAATGTATTCGATACTTTTATCGAACGAAAAACAAATAAGAAAAGCTAAAGGGAGTTAAAAACAAGTTTTAGAACAACAAATTAAACACGACCGATATAAACAAAGTTTTATCTCTGAAAAATACTCTACATCACCCTATGAGTTTTTATCAAACACGAAAACATAGATTATATACAACGCGAGTAAATAAGATATCGCTATCTCCTTTAGACACAAATAAATATATTTTAGAACAAGGAATAGATACTTTAGCTTACGGTCATTATAGCGTTAGCGTTTAATCGGTGGATTTTCCGTATCTCGCGGTATAATTTGTAATTCTTCTTTTACAAAACTACGAGCGGGACCTCCTTCTAAAAATACAAGATGGGTTGATTCATGGCTTTTAATCGTTTTAAATATTCTATAAATGTTTATACTTCACATAGGATCTGTGGCGCGGCGTCTCGTATCTTTTTCAACTTCACCGGGTGCGTATAAATACCTAATTAAACTGTTGTTTGGGATTCTTTTTTCATTCTTTTTTACACTTACAACTGACGAGGCTGGATTTTGCTCTACGACGGGTAATTTAATCGCGTCTTTTTGGTTTTAAATTAATTAGTCGCGTCGTTTCATTGTTTAACGCTTTTACAACCGTCGGTAATATTTTTAACCAATCTCTATTTCTCGTATCAGTCGCTATTTCTTTAGCGTATTGATGAAAAAATAACCTTTCACTCAAAGTTTTATTAAATCGCTCTACTATACCCCTGCGCTCTATGATTACCAGCTTCGCTTCTTTGGATTACAACATTATGTTTTACTCATTAATACATTAACGCTACTCATAAATCCTTTTCCAGGATCAGCTTTTATAATTTTAGGCCAAGTTAACGAGCCACGTTTATAAATTTTCTCAAACGCGTTACCAACTCGCAAGGCGGTTTTATCGATTAACGGTTGTGCTTCTTTATACCTACTCGCTTCATCTACAACGGTCAACGCGTACTTGTACGCCGTTCTTGCTTTTTTTTACCGCTACCGAACGTATCGTGTGGAAGAAACAATAAATCCGCTTGGTGAACCTCGTTGGGTTTCAATAACGTACAATTTGAACTGGTTGGTCTTGGAATATATTTAGGAAAGGGTAAATAAATTTGCCACAACGCTTGCTTTTGTATCCACTGTTTAACTGCAGATTTATTCACCTTTGTTTATTTAGCTAATTTATTAATTGCGTCTAGACCTTTGTAATATCCCCGAGGACTATAATAAGCGTTTTGTAGCTTTCTCTCATCCATGTTTAATATTTATAAACATATTTTATTCAGGATTGATAATATTTTTTGGTAAAATTCCCTGTTGAACTAACTACATTTGCGTCATCGAACCCGCGGCAACGGTCGTAGTGAGTTTTAACCCGTCTTTTATATCCAATTTTCCTAAATCAGCCGGTTTTATTAGGTGTTCGGGTATGTACCCGAAACACCTATTGTTTTTGTTCGTTTTTTTTTACTTCTTCTTCTCCCATCTTGTCCGCAAACAAAACATACTTGCAAACTTCACATGAACTTGAAACTTGGCATGTACTTAGAACTTAAGTAGATGAAACTCCAGTTGTGAGTGACCCCGATTTGACCTTACTTCCTGTCCAAACCGGAAGTCAAAATTTAACATTTAAAAAAAATAATATCTCAACAACCACAAGAGGTAAATTCACAATGTTTGTACCATTGTACAGATCATTAATTGTCAAAAAATATTTACAAAAAGTTGACCCCAATTTGACCTTACTTCCTGTCCAAACCGGAAGTCAAAGTTTAATATTTAAAAAAAATAATATCTCAACAACCACAAGAGGTAAATTCACAATTTTTGTACCATTATACAGATTGTTAATTGTCGAAAAATATTTACACAAAGGTGACCCCAATTTGACCTTACTTCCTGTCCAAACCGGAAGTCAAAGTTTAACATTTAAACAAATAATATCTCAACAACCACAAGAGGTAAATTCACAATGTTTGTACCATTGTACAGATCGTTAATTGTCGAAAAATATTTACAAAAAGGTGACCCCAATTTGACCTACTTCCTGTCCAAACCGGAATTCAAAGTTTAATATTTTCAAAAAATCATATCTCAACAACCACAAGAGTAAATTCACAAATTTTGTACCATTATACAGATCGTTAATTGTCAAAAAATATTTATACCCCAATTTGACCTTACTTCCTGTCCAAACCGGAAGTGAAAGTTTAATATTTAAAACAATCATATCTGAACAACCAAAGGAGGTAAATTGACATTGTTGTACCATTGTACAGATTGTTAATTGTCAAAAGTATTTACACAAAGGTGACCCCAATTTGACCTTATTTCCTGTCCAAACCGGAAGTCAAAGTTTAATATTAAAATAATTTCAAAATTCAGTATTGTATTGTATTCAAATAAACTTCTCGCGAGAACTTCAACAGACGTTAACATTTGACTTCTCCAACAATTCGAATTGATGACGTAACCATTTTAACTTCAACCGAACACCTTGTTTTTGTTGTGACAAAAACTTATATCTAGTTTTTTTTTTTTTTTTACTTCTTCTTCTTCTTCTTCTCCCCCATCTTTTCCGCAAACAAAAACATACTTGCAAACTTCACATGAACTTGAAACTTGGCATGTACTTAGAACTTAACAAGTAGATGAAACTCCAGTTGTGAGTGACCCCGATTTGACCTTACTTCCTGTCCAAACCGGAAGTCAAATTTTAATATTAAAAAAAATCATATCTCAACAACCACAACAGGTAAATGGACATTTTTGCACTATTGTATAGATTGTTAATTGTTGTTAAATATTTACAAAACATGAGCCCAATTTGACCTTACTTCCTGTCCAAACCGGAAGTCAAAGTTTAACATTTAAAAAATAATATCTCAACAACCACAAGAGGTAAATTCACAATGTTTGTACCATTGTACAGATCATTAATTGTCAAAATATTTACAAAAAGGGTGACCCCAATTTGACCTTACTTCCTGTCCAAACCGGAAGTCAAAGTTTAATATTTAAAAAATAATATCTCAACAACCACAAGAGGTAAATTCACAATTGTTGTACCATTATACAGATTGTTAATTGTCGAAAAATATTTACACAAAGGTGACTAATTTGACCTTACTTCTGTCCAAACCGGAAGTCAAATTTAACATTTAAAAAATCATATCTCAACAACCACAAGAGGTAAATTCACAATTTTTGTACCATTGTACAGATCATTAATTGTCGAAAAATATTTACAAAAAGGTGACCCCAATTTGACCTTACTTCCTGTCGAAACCGGAAGTCAAACTTTAATATTAAAAATAATAATATCTCAACAAACACCAGAGGTAAATTCACAATTTTTGTACCATTTATACAGATTGTTAATTGTCGAAAATTATTTACAAAAGCAGACTATTTGACCTTACTTCCTGTCCAAACCGGAAGTCAAAGTTTAATATTTAAAAAAAATCATATCTCAACAACCACAAGAGGTAAATTCACAATTGTTGTACCATTATACAGATTGTTAAGTGTCGAAAAATATTTACACAAAGGTGACCCCAATTTGACCTTACTTCATGTCCAAACCGGAAGTCAAAGTTTAATATTTAAAAAAATCAGATCTCAACAACCACAAGAGGTAAATTCACAAATGTTGTACCATTATACAGATCGTTAATTGTCAAAAAATATTTATACCCCAATTTGACCTTACTTCCTGTCCAAACCGAAAGTGAAAGTTTAATATTTAAAAAAATCATATCTTAACAACCACAGGAGGTAAATTGACATGTTTGTACCATTGTACAGATTGTTAATTGTCAAAAGTATTTACACAAAGGTGACCCCAATTTGACATTACTTCCTGTCCAAACCGGAAGTCAAAGTTTAACATTAAAATAATTTCTAAATTCAGTATTGTATTGTATTCAAATAAACTTCTCGCGAGAACTTCAACATACGTTAACATTTGACTTCTCAAACACTTCAATTGATGACGTAACCATTTTAACTTCAACTGAACACCTTGTTTTGTTGTAACAAAACTTATATCTAGTTTTAAATATTTTTTCATCGAGCATGCTGTATAAAACGACATAAAGAGTTACAACGGCGCTGTGATAAGCTGAATTGGCGATTGTTTTCGTGTCCATTGTTTTATATTCGTTAAATATAATAATTTTATTAAAAAACTTGTATTCCATTTCAAAAACGGTGAGTTCTTTCGTTGGCGTGTGTGTAGGTAAAGACAGCTTAACCGAGGATGTTTTTTTCACCGTTAGCTCTGCTTCGATAGCGCGATTCTCGTCAGAGTCAGCGTTTCCACTAAACAAGAAATAAGCGATACCTACAACGGCTAAACCAATACCGATATAGTAACAGTAGCTCGTTTCGTTGCTTGTTTCTTTTTGAATATCGGATTGCGGCGTTTGTAAAGTTGTGTAACGAGTTTTACTCACGTCTTTTTTAAGTTGTAGTTTTTTCTTTTTATTAAGTTCGGCGAGTTTTTTACCAGCCGCGACTCTGTTTGGATTTTTTTCTTTTTTAGTCGGTGTTTTCGTTACCGTCAACGGTACAACTGATTTCATCTCTGCAGCTTGCTGTTGTTCCGGTTGTGCATTCGTTTCCATCGCTTTTATTATCTATACAAGATTCTTCTTTTCTTTTTAAATGTTTTACCGTAATAAGAGTTGCACAGAGCGGCGCTACTAACATACCGTACTTGTAGTATATTTCGCACGCTACGGTACTAAGCATGCTCGAAATGAATGGATCTTTTTCTAAATCTGTAATTAATTTACCTTCATTATCAATTTCAAAACTATAACCGTATAAATCAACGCGATTTAAACCGAGTCCTAATAATTTAACGTATAACGTTAGAATGGCGCTGCCTAAACTTTGTGTTATATCACGACCTAATTTGGTTTCGTATTGCGTGTGTAATGCATCACGCTCTTCCGTAGATAATGACTCAATATCGTTAACGCTGTACTCTTTACCGAAAACCTTTTTGGAATCTCCTCCCGCTACAACCGATAAAAGACGTTTATCTCGTAGCTTTTGTTTAAACAGCACTGCGTCGTCGCTTATATTATTATCTGCAGACGTAGAGTGTAGCATAGATGGATTTTCGTTTAATAGTTTATGAACCTCTTCCATTTATTATAAGTGTTTATAGAAAAATTAGTAAAATTAACAAGTATTTGTTAGTAATTGCTCTCTACCTATGAGTAATTGCTTAATGACCTATGAGCAATTGCTTAATGACTTGTGGGTAATTGCTTAATGACCTATAAGTAATTGCTCTCTACCTATGAGTAATTGCTCACGACCTATAAGTAATTGCTCACGACCTATAAGTAATTGCTGAGCGACCTATAAGTAATTGCTTAATGACCTATGAGTAATTGCTGAGCGACCTATAAGTAATTGTTCACGACCTATAAGTAATTGCTCAATGACTTGTGGGTAATTGCTTAATGACCTATGAGTCACGTATCTCATAATCGGTAGGTTGATCCGTTTTTAAAATCAACTTGCGATGTTTAACTCGTTTTAGTTGTTCGCGCGCTTGCTCTCGTAACTCAGCCGTTGGTAATACATCGTTTTCTCGAAGACAATTTTCAAACGAATCTCTATCTTTACAATAAAACAAACACACCCATTTGAGTTGCTCTCTAAAATCTTTTAATACGCTATTATATTTTTGAGAAAGAATCCAACAGCTATGTTTAACATGCCTACCGCTTCGTTGTATTTTTTATAATGTAACTGTTTATTCGCGCTACAATCGTCGATGATAAACAACGTTTCGTTTCCTTTGAAAACCTCGCTATAAATTTCTATCGCTTTGTTTAACGTATAATCTTTTAAATCATCAACGAGCACTCGCTCGTTGTTCCAAATCCATTTTCTATTTTGATACGCGTCATTGTTACCGATGGTAGGGGCATAATATAACGATATTTTCGAAATGTTTTAAATATTCTTTTTTGTAACAAGTTTAAAATAAATTCGGTTTTCCACATCCAGTTTGGCCACAAATGAGCGCAATGTGCGGATATTTAGATAACATTTTGTTTTAATATTAGTTAAGATGTTTAATAATCGACGGATTCAAAACGCGAGTTTCTTATATTTAGTTGCGCGTCCATGATAATAAAAGTATACATGTTTAGTTCACCCGCAGCTTCCGCTTCTTTTTCAATTCGTATGGTAATTCCTTCGCTCAAGTTTTGTACTCGTCTTCCGCTTCGTGTAATTTATTGTCGGTACTCGTTCTTAAATCTAAAATAAACTGTATCGATTTAGTAAATAACTCGATGGTTTAACGTTAGATAAATTTAGAGCTTGTACGACTTGTATAGCGTGTTGTTGTTTAGAATCGCCGAAATATTTTGAAATCTCTTCCCAATGTTGATACCTTTTCATTCCGTGCGCGTAGAGTTGATTGGGAACGCCTTCGATGGTAATTGAAACTTTGTCAATTTTCGGATTATAAAATTTATTGCTTTCTTTCGCGGTGGGTTCTCTGAATAAGAACAATATTCCTTTCATACTTTTTGCTGGAGTATTTCAATTTATATTCCACGTCGTATCGCGTTTGTTTAACGGCGTCACGCTCTGTCTTAGTACACGATCAAACAATATACTCATTCTATTGCTGTATTGATTTTTAATCGTTCGAGCGAGTTCCGGCATATGAACGACCTCAAATTCTAAAGAGATTCCGCTTATGATATATCTCGCGTTATCGTCGGTGCTTTAATCACGCTAGAAAATGTATTAAACACGAGTTCGTAAGTCAATCGATCTCCGATGCCCGATTGGTAGTAGGGTTGATGATCGGTCAACAATTCAAAATCCAGCGGAATGTAATATCTATTTTATACGTATCCGCGATAGCTTATCTTTCCTCCGTTACCCGCGAGATCTTTATCACCAGCGTCAATTCTTATTTTAGTTATGTTTGCATCTTCGATTCCTTGATACGCTAAATTTTCGCGTTGATCTTTGGTCAACCATTCGTCTTTAAAACAATTGAATACATCCGCATCGTCTAACGAAAATATTTCATTTCCTTCCATTTTAATAGTTACTTTTTTTACGATAGCTCTACCTATATTATGTACCAACATTCGATTTTCATCATCGGCACTAACGAGTTCTATATTAAACGCTAATTGAGTTGTATTTGGAACGATAACATCGTTTACTCCTAAATTTGGAAAACGAACCGTTAACAATTGATTTTCGGTAATTGTGCTCGGATTGTTTGTAATGACAACTTTTTGACGCACACCTTTTATACTCGCGGTTCTCTTATTCTCCTGTATGGATCAAGCACATCTCGTAAGTATTATTAGCCATATTTTATAGTCGTTAAATATAATAATTTTTTTTTAAATTAAAAAGTAAAATGGTATCTATAGCGATGATGGTTGGAGGCGCGGTAGTTAACGCGCTAGCATTTACAGTTCGAGTTTCTTATTTAGTAATTTACGAAATAACGACGCCCAACAAGAACGTAAACGATATGATTTAGCGTTAGAACAACTTTCTAAAGCCAGAGACAATTTAGTAAAAACGTTTAAAATATCTAGATTATTTAAACGAAAAATACAAAAGAATCGAGCGCCGTAAGAACGTTTAATAACATTGACGATGCGATGAATGAATATTCACGAGTAACGAACGAACGAATAAATTTACCGCTAAATTTACGCAACGAACCTCAATTAGAAGATTTTTATGTTCCTAGCGAAGATCAGAAAACGCGTGAAATTATATTTATTGTATTAGGGATGAGTATAGTAGGATATATAGGTTATAAATTATTTAAACAAAGATTTAAAAAAACTAATTGTAAATGGCTTCAGAAAAGTATGATTTTTTAGAGTTGGATCCATACTATGATCCCGAAGATGAATATATAGATGATGAAATAACTACCTTGGCGATCATACAACAACCCGACTCTATGAGAAAAAAAAAACCGACTCTATGAAAAAAAGTTTAATTGAATTAGAAGAAGAAATAGATGAAAGTTATAGAATATTTGTTGAAGAAAATTTAAAAAGTAATTATAAAATGGCGTACGGAGGATGTGATATTATAGAAGCAGATCCAGCTTTTAATCGACCCGAAGAGGAAGATGATGATGATATGTTAAAAAACGATCAACGCGGCTCTATAGATGATCAAGTTGCAGAAACATCTTTTAGTGTACCGACTTTTTCTCAAAAAACTAGACTTAATAGATCTATAGTCGATGATTTTTACAAAACGCGTAAAAAAGGTGTAGCAAGTACAATAGATTATAATGATTTTTGGTATACCAAAGATGAAGAAGGAAAAAATGCACTCTATTTTAGAAAAGGTAATAAAGAAATACATTTAACTAAAACCACCGGAGTTGGATTTTACGCGGAATCTACTTTTAAAAAAAGCGGGATTAACCGATAAAGATCTATATCAATTTGATGAAAGCAAAACAGCTATAGTTAATGTTATAGAAGAAGCAGAAAAACCACTAGAAAAGCTAACCGCTCAAACAGGTAGTGGTGAAGGTTACCATCTATACCGATGCAACTAGTAAACAAATCAACACAAAGTACAAGAAGCTATTGAAATGGCAGTTATGACTTTAAATAGTGAAGAAACTCAGAAACGGATTTTGAATTTCCACGCTACGAGAAATCTTGGGACTCGATAGAGCTTTTCGAACGGCATTCGAGGTCAACTTGAATTAAATGTATTAGAATTGGAAGGCCAACTTGACGAAGAAGAAATATCTAATCTTTGAAAAAGAATACGTAAGCGAACGAGATCGAGACATGATGAAGATGTAAATGAAACGGCAAAACTACGTAAACAACTGCTAGAAAAAAAAAAAAAAGATGAAAAGACGAATGAGATTAGAAACCGCGAGTGAGAACGGAAAAAACAAAACTTTCGTAGTCAAATTAATAGAATTAAAGAAACTTTTCAAAAAAATGATAGTAGAAAGGACGCTACGTTGGGTGAAAAAATTAGAACTTAATTTAGAGAACAAGGTGTAAAGATAGTTGAAGTATATTAACGGCTTTTAGGTTTGACCATCGCTTTTTATTATTAAATCGATTACACCGGTACTGTAAGTTCAGTTATACCTAAAACCACCTATTCCACCCAAAACCTGCACCACCAACCCAAACCACCCACGCCAGAACCACCCAAACCAAAGTGCGGGAGTATAAAAGAGTGGATAGAAAAAAACGCAAACAAATATAGCAGTATTATATAAACTAGGTTGCAAAAGCTTTAAGCCAGCTTTACCGGCTATTAGTAGGTAGTATAGTAAGTTGGTTATTTAAAACGGTCAGGTGTTGTTACATGTGATGGGCAGCGGAACATTTATGGGTATGGTTGGTTAACTTGGAGGGGAGTACTAGGTTTGCTTATACGCAGAAAATGTTAAAATAACAATTCATAAATCATGAAAATAGCACCTACTCCGGCCAAAATCATAAAACCGCAAGTACTAAATAATTGTTTCTTCTTGATGACTAGTATCGCTTAAAAACAACATCTTCTTTGAGATGTATATTCTAAAGAGTCTTGCGTGTGTGTGGGGTGTGGAGGGATATTCTGTAAAATCATTTTAATTATTGTAATGTTTAGCAGTTTGTGGTAGTTAAAGTAGTTGTGCTCGTTCTTGCTGTAAAATAGGAAGAGGAACTGGGTTCTTAATTTAGATCTAAATTTGAACCCAGAGATAAATCACCGTCGCGATTAATAAATTATTGTTATCCTACATGCACGTACCTATTCGTAAAAATTCATATCACTGGCATCATGTATACATTTTCTCCGATAGCAAAGTTTAATTGTGAACGAGCGTATTGCAATAAACATCTTGATATCGTTGAATAGAAGATTGTAAATCAACCTGGAGAATCAACTTCGCATTTACATTATATTTATAAATTCACGCCAGTGTCTAAACTGGTACCGGATGCTAAAATCCACTTTTAACTCGTGCTTGGCATCCTAAAATCGCGTAAATGTAGGTTCCATAGAGTTGTTTATTCGTTCCGCACCAATATCCGTAAAACCTCTCTAGACTCGCGATTACTAAATTTTGCCCAAGCAGAGCTTTGTAATGAATCGAACATAAAACCAACGCGAGCCGTATATAAAAAACATACAAAATTATCAACGCTTGCGCCGTTAGAAACTCTCGCAGAATTAACAGGGTTGTATGGGAGCAGGAGCCGTCGGAATAGCCAGTATCACCAGCGTTAGTATGACGCCTGTAGGACTCGTTCAGAAGGTTTAGCTTTAGGGGTGGAGTGGTGCGGCGTTCGCTCTCAGATACGCGAAAAATAAATTATGTAAAAGCTAAAAAAACACGACGAGATAAAAATTTTAGCTTCGTCTAAAACTCAACACGATCGAAAACCACGTTAGTACAGCCATCGGGAAAGACGCTTACATTAGTCAAGAAGAATTTGTACTCGTTTGCGAAGAGAGATACATATTATAAAATGAAAGAACAAATCCAGTAAATAACTCGGTTAAAGATACACCCGTTGCCAGCTAAAACAGAGAGTTAAATCTGTCGATGTAAATACGGAAAAAAAGTTCTGAGAAAACTTTTGAGTTTAAAATAAAACTTGTCAGTAATAAAATCTAGTTATAATATCGAAAAACCCGCTTCCGCAAGTAGCGGAGCGGTAACGGATAAACCACCGCTGTACAATTTAAATTTTAGTCTTGTTTTAAAAATCAATACAATGTTTATAATTAGTTCTAGATGCCAAAAATAAAGTTTCTTTATCCGTTTCATTTATACTCTGCAACTCGCTATAATATAAATTAATGTAATGACGTATCTAAAGCGAGTTGCGTTAAATACTCTTCTATACTCAAGCTAAATCTCTAGATTTAATTAACTCAAACGCTGGAATCTAATTTTTCTCGCACGAGTATAATCAATAGTCGTGCGGAACATTTCTAATATAACAATCTAACAATACTTAAATCGCGTGAATTTAGTACAAGAAACGATTTTAAATCATCAATAAGCGCGTAAGTATACATTTTCTTAATAGTTCGCCCATATTAATATTACTCTACAAAACTTTTTCGTCTTTTCTACCAACTCTACCATTACTAAATTAAACGAGCGTATAGCTTTTTTGTTTATTTGATAGAAGGTTTTACTTTTAATGCTTTTTGCGCAGTTTGTGCATAGACTTATCGATGTTTTGTGCCTTTTTTTATTACACCTTTTACACTCAACAGCCGCACTTTTCCTTTTTAAATTTTAAAATTGATGAAAAGCGCAATAGTTTACGTTGGGTGAGCTACGCACTGCAACATTTGTACGTTTTGCACAACAATTAACCATCTGCAAGGAACGATTATTTTTTGTTTTGATTCCATAATCTTTTGTTATTAAACGAGATAATATTGTTTAAATTATTTTTTAAATATTTTCTGTAAGTGAATTTTAAATTGAAGTTTCTAAAACATCTTCCACGCTTTACTAAAAAGCTTTCGTGTTTTATATAAGCTGTAATATCCCCCAAATTACCTACCGACGCAGCAATTTTTTAATGGAACGTTTTCTTTAGTTTTAAGGCGTGTAAAATTGCATTTGTTTGTCTAAAGTATGAAATTTTTACATAAAAACTAAATAAAGTTGGACTCAAAAAGTAGCTGAATAAGTGAGGCGGTTGCTTTTGTCTGTATCACCCAATTTCTAAAGATAAGTTGAAAAAGGACTTATTGCTATCGCTTAAAACCAACTTGTAATCTAAATTGTAGTATGTTAATGTGAAATTTTCTTGTGCTTCTATTTTGCAACATTTTTTTTTAAGTTTTATTAAATCGCTACTTTTTTTCAACTATGTAAGGATAATTATAATTATAAACGGTAGGAGGTTCAATTGTGTTCACGCTAATGAACTTGTTAATACATACACCGTTAGTTTCTCGTTTTTAACACCACACGTTTCAACCTCGCATGTCTCTGATATAAAATCGTTCATTTTTACGTAAACAATTATTGGAACTTTTCGTTTAATACTGCGAGTTATTTTTTACAAATGTTTTTAAATTAACCATAAATTCTATTGCGTTTTCGCATTTGAATTCAATTTTTCTCTGTTTAATACTATATCGATTATTATTCTTTCGGATCGATCCGTCTCGCGATAATAAATCCAGTTTTATCTACCTTAAAATGAGCCTTTGTTTGAATACCTACTAAAATATCAATTTCAACATGTTTTAAATGTCACATAACCCATTTTGATTTTAAAATAAAAATCATAGTCATACTCTCTTATTATTTTGTTTAAACCTATAACTTCGTCATAATTCTAAAAGTCACGTTTTTATCTAATATCAACGAGCGGTCTATACTATCGTTTTCCCAAACTGGTATTTCGTAGTCCTTTCGATGGTTCACAGCATCACCTTTTTGCACGTCGTCATAATTTAAAAAGGGTCATTTGATTTTTCAAAGTTTCATCATATTCATCGTTAAATGTTGTTGCCTTCATGATATACGTTTCCATTCTCTCTAATCAATATACAGTGCGTATCAAAAAAAGGTAATCCGAATTCAGGGGGTTAATATGCCAAGGTTATTTAGTTTGACAATTTACATGTAGTGTACCAAAGAAGAGGAACTCCTCAGCTTTCCATTGATACCTTTATTGACCCATTGCTGTCACATTACGACCGGAAATTACGTTATTGTTAGTTGAAAAATGACAAATTCAAAATCGCATTTTTGCAAGTTTAAGTAATCAGTGCAAGGCAGGATAATTAGTGAAAGTCAGTAAGGATAAACCAGATTTTTCTTTTTACGAATGACTGGACATTATTCAAGAAGAATCTCTTCTAACATTGCCTTTATGCACCCACACCTTCAATGACCACCTCCCTTTCGACACAAAGCTGACAGCGACGGAGCATGTCCTGCACTGCTCGTCTCACCATAGCCGGATTATTGCGTAAAGCATCCCACTTCATTAACATCGGCAGCCTGCAATTTATCAAGATCACGGGGAGGAGTTGCAAACACCTTGTTCTTCAAATGTCCCCAAAGGAATTAGTCACATGGTGTGAGGTCAGGTGATCTTGGTGGCCATTCCACCTCATGGTTGATGGCGATGACTCGTTCGCCAAAGAGTTCCCCTCAGACGATCTCCAGACAGCGATAAGGCGATGCTGGGGTGCCATCTTGGGCCCACTGGAGTTGTCCTGAAGACCCCACGAACCTTGTCGCTCAAAGTGTTCCTGCAGCTGCGGTAAAACGTTATCATTGAGCATCTGCAGATACATGTTACCATTGACATTCCTTTGAAAAGAAAAAACGGTCCCGATCTAGCTGGACCATTTCCACAAAGTCCTAACCAAACAGTCCACTTTTGTCGACTCATGTTAACCTCAAAAATTGGAATTCTGGGGTTGTCTTTGCTGGTGCATATTCAAGAACATTATGCGTATTGAACCTTGCCGTTCATGGAGAAAGCAGCTTCGTCGCCGCGATTACGAGATTCCGCAGAAAATTGAGCATCTCTCTCGGTACGGGCGCTATCAACAATCTGGCAAACGCCAACCTTCTAGCAAAATCTCCTGGCGTAAGTTGGATGTCGGATGAATCTGATATGGATGCTGGTGGAGGTCCAATCTCGTGATTCTGTTGAATATCGCCGAAGGCAATCTCAGCCCATTTCGCCTTGCGCTGGTGTCCCTAGGGATGCTCCAAAAAGTTGCTGCCCTTTACTGCTGCAATGTTCCTTCTGATCGTCCGGTGCGCCTCCTGCCAGAATTCCCTTGTTGCGGTTGAGGCTAGTGCCATACTCTTGATATTTTCTAACATTCGCCCAGATGGTTTTGGCTGCTGGGGCTCCCGTTCTGGGAAACGTTCCCTGAAAGCATCTGCGAGTTTGCTGCAAACTGTGAGTTTGGTGAAATGTTGTAATCTACGAAAACTCTTTTGTTCGGTCGTTAGTTGTACCATCTTTCCAACTACCTGTCCTAAACCCAGGCCTCTTCTTAAATACCCAACTTTGAAGAAAAAGGATGTCGTAACAGACGATTACCGCACCAGCTAACAATCTTTGGCGCGATAATCATCTAGGCAGTCAGGCGTTGCTGCGTCCATTTCAGACTGCCTTGAACTGATTACCCAAACTTGCAAAATGCGATTTGAATTTGCCATTTTTCAATAACAATGTACTCGGCCATGTAGCAACAGCAATGGATCGATACAGGTATCAATGGAAAGCTGAGAGTTCCTCTTCTTTGGTACACTACATGTAACCATTGTCAAACTAAATAAACCTTGGCATTATTAATGCCCTGAATTCGGGATTACCTTTTTTGATACGCACTGTATATTTAGACAATTAAAAATGGAATACAAAACTTTAAAAGAGCGTGAAGTCTCTAGTTTGCATTTAACAACGCGCCGCGTTTTTTTTACTAAAACCCCTACTACTACCCTGTTAGAGAATTTGTTTAAAAAGTACTCTGTTTTACACTTTTACTAGCACTTTGTTAATTTCCCATTACTACCCAGAGTATTTGTTTAAAATTGTTTTTGTAGATACGCCCCCTACGGCATCACACAATACTATATGTATACTTGATTAAATAAAACAGGATTCCTCAAAAAGCTACTCGTCCGATTTTCTTGATTTAAAAAAACCATGATATTTCTTTCATCAAGACCTTTAATTTGATATAAATATTGAGCATATTGGTTTAGAATAATGTTTTACCCTGAAAACCCCATGTTTAGTCATTGTGTTTTATCTTAAACTGGGATGCCGATTCCATGCTCTGTTTGTAGAAAGTCTGCTGCTCTGATCGTGACGATACTGTCCCTTTAACATCTTTACACCAATTATGTTTATGGGATTGATGGTCAGTACTATCCAAATGCGTGTACAAATAAATAGGTACTTTTACTACTTAACGTTAATTTTGTGCACAAACTGAAGATTTTTGAGAAAACAAAATTACAAAATACGGTTTAATAATTCCGAAAATAGCGGAATTCATGCTCAATTTCCCCTATAAACCAATCTCCTCAAGCCTTACCGGTTGATATCTGATCGTCGTAGTGAGTGAATGGTTCCAGTTTTCTCAAAGTCCTTGTTTCATTTACGACGGTCACTGCTGAGTGTGTTTCTGTCATATTGCTACCTGGTTAAACTAACGATGTGTAATATATTAAGCTGCGCCCTGGCATGTACGTAAAACAATGGGACTGGAACGTTACGAAAAATGTCAGCCGGTCTTCCTTTTTACTATTTTCCTTTTGCTAGAAATGTATGCTATCATATGAAAAGAATGCTCTGCACTGGTGACAGTTCAAATCAGTTTTTCATCCGTCGTGTCGTCAATGCTAATGGACTCATTGAAATTATCGAAAAAGAAACTGAAAGGGAATCGGACGCACTCTGCTTTCACATGTCATTTACTTAGTAATGAAATAACTACACAACGTGTGTGTGCACACGTTAAGTAATGGTGCCCTGCTAGAGCGGCATCAGTTATACATATGTAGGATTTGAAAAACGGGTCCATAACGTGTATTATGCATACGTATTAAGCAGTGCACAGCAAGTAATTGGCCCTGAAGCCTGTTGGAAGAATGAAATAACTACACAACGTGTGTATACTCGGTATAAGGATTTATGTATTATTATTGCGTTCAGACATCGTAGTTAATTTAGACTCGCTAACAAGTCACACCGCCATATGTGTGTGTATGATGTACAAAGACATAGAGAGAATCGCTACACCGAATAACGACGCGACTTGGTCACAATCACTTTTTCAGTGCGTAATGTTTTGTACAGATACAAAATGCAGCCAGTATAAATGATGTCATATTGACGTCACAAGACATTGCAGCAGCCCAAAGCGTTATTAGGCACATCACAATACCCCCACACAAATGTATAACTGAAAACGTTTGATGATCAGGTGGTATACTTCTTGAGCTATGGTGATAACAAGAGTTGCCCTAATTAAATATTCACGTGACTATAACTAAACTAATTAATTAAAATTTTAGTCTAATGACATTTAGAAACTACGTCAAGGCATAAAAGTTTTCATATGGTATACGAGTTGACTCTTCCTGACAATAATGCTAAAGAGGCAACATTTGCCGCGAAGAAAAAAGTGCACGTGTTACGCAATGGGGTTTTGCCAGAAAGAGAAGTATAATAAATAATTAAACTAGACATTTAGGTGTGTTTGTCCTTTGGACGAACACAGGCTATTACGTTACGTTAATGACGTTGTGTTGTGTACAGTTAATGACCCTTGACCTTAGATACTTAATGGAGTATGCCATGAACTATTTCAACGTGGAGACTGATATTGAGGGTGTCTTGTTTTGTCCTGTTTGGAATGGCGAAAGGTCAAAGTGGGGTGTCGTGTTTGAATTTAATGTCAGATAAGTTGTAAAGGTACAGGAGTCTGCGTGATGAATGATCTTGACCTTTGTTTTTAAAGGTGTCATCCTTCGGACGAACACAGCCAAGCTAATACGATTCATAATGTGTGGTTTTATTTGCATTTCATTCGTGAGGATGTTTGGGTGCAGTCAAAAATAATAAGAATTCCTCAGGTACTATTTTTGTTCTAACATGTTAAAGAAACTTCATCGCATTGTTTTGTAAAAATTCAAAATATTGATTTTTATTCAAACTTCCTGTTGAACCGGAAGCAGAGGTCATTATGAGGTCGCCGATACCACAGCACATTCACAGTACCCATCAAATTTCTCTTTCATAACTGCAAACAGTTTTAAGTATCGAGGTGTATACTTCTTGAGTTATTATGTCTAAAATGGATTTGCTAATTAAACATTCATGAGACTGTAAATGGAACCGGATGACATCACGATGACGAACAATTTAGTTTTTTTCATACTAAGTTTACAATTTTGGGTGTATAGTTTTGACCCAATGCAATAAAGTTTAATTTTGAACCGGAGTAGTAGAGGTCATTGTGAGGTCACGATACCACAACGCACATTCACAGTACCATCAAGTCTATAACTGCAAAAGTATAATTATCGAGTTTATATACTTCTTGAGTTGTAATGGTTCAAAATGGATTTTGCTAATTAAATATTCATGAGACTTGTAAATGGAAACAGGATGACATCACGATGACGAAATTTAATTTTTCATACTAAGTTTACAATTTAATTAGTTTATTAAAATTTACAATAAAAGTTTGATTTTCGGCCCCTTTTGCATTGTACACTGTAATTTTGCAACGCTAAGAACAATGGTTTATGTCCTTTTTAAAACCCGGTGACTTGAGGCGCTATTGAGTTTATAGTGAACAGGTCTTAATAGATTTATCAACTACCAGGTAAAATTGTTGACTGGTAATACTGAGCTATGAGAACAGCCACTACAAGGACCAAGTTGTCGTGCTGGTGTAAGCACATAGCTCAATTGAGGAACAGTTGATCAAAGTTGCCAATTTGATGGTTTTTGGGGAAAGTAAAAAGTCTATAAAAATTACATCTTCATTAAATATACAGAAAACTATTTAGTACCCCAGTTCTTTCAGAACAGTACTACTCAATTGAGTTCCATGAATTGTCACCGCAATTAGTCTTACTTATCATCCTCACCATGCAAAGCTACAAGTTTTACCTATACAGAAAACTGTTTAAGGAACTTACAAAATAAATAATAAGTGGGTCTTTCACACTATTGGGTATACATATGATAACTGTTAGGTGTGACATGGGAGGGTCAAATAAAAGGCAACTATTTTTGTCCTAATCTATTCCTGAACATTCCCTTAGCATTTAATGATTGTGCATAACAAAAATAATAAGAAAATATTGGTACTTGAGGAAATTACAGGATCTTTTAAGACATGATGTTTATGTTTGTGGACAGACATTTGTTTGAAATCGACAGGAAAGTGATAATAAATTAAATAATTACTCAAATGCTTTTTCATTTGTCCCTAACCCCTTTTGGTTGTTATGAGCCCAAACTAAGACATCTTCTGGGTATTTAAGAAATTAGCATGTGAAATATACGTATGTAATGGACAGACAATTTGATAAATGTCTGTCCACATTCTAGCTATAATATTTTGAAGAATGATCCCTGTTATTTGTTTTAATACAGGAGGGTTGTCTTGATTTTCAGGTAACAATCATAGGGAATAACATTATAAAGGGGACAACATGTGGGTGAATAAATCATTCTATTAGTACTTTTAGTCAATTTCTAAATAAATGTCATCCATGTTACAAAACATGTTGAATTATAATTACTTAAGTTGTCTTAATTTTGAAAAACACAATCCTCTCAAAGGCACCGGAATGTACAGAAAAAAAAGTTAAGAGTAAAAGTACTTCATTTTATTTCAATGTCCCATGTTCCCTTAAATGTCACTTTTTGTACATTAGTGTTGGAAAGACACAAATACATAATTTTGTAAGTTAAGGTTAATTCAAATGAGGAAAAGACAAAATTATTATGTCAGAGCTATAAAAGAAATGTTTATGAGTAGTGAACTCATTGTAAGTTATCCTTCAAATTACATTGTGTTGTGACTTCGTATAAGTTTGTAAGGCAGTCTTAACAAGGTAAGGATATGTTCCTTGTGAAAAGATGCTGTGTGTTTCTTGTATGTGACTAACAGGTGGTGTGACTAAAATTTAAAAAGTTATTGCTTGAAGGTGGGCTTGTCACGATCAACAGGACATGGAATCAGAGTTCAGGTTCTAGTTTAACCCAGTGACTAGAAATATACTCACATAATAAGGTCTATTCGTGTTGCTGCTGCATAAATGAAACCAGTAATTTTTAGTCACTGTCTTCAGACGCCGGATTCCATGCCCTGTTTGGCAGAAGTCTGCTCTGATCAATGACGATACATCGCTAACATCCTTTTACACCAATTCTGTTTATGGATTGATGGTCAGTACTATCCCAATGCGTGCCTTCTACAAATAAATACTACTTTTACTTAACGTTAAATTTGTGCACAAACTGAAGGAGAAAATTTTTGAGGAAAACAAAATTACAAAATACGGTTGAGTAATTCGAAATAATGGGAATTCTGCTCAATTCCCTATAATATTTCCCCAAACTTCGGTTGATATCTGATCGTCGTATTAGTGAATGGTTCAGTTTCAAAGTCCTTGTTTTCAGTTACGACAGTGCTAGTAGTTTGTTCACCATATTGCTGCTGGTTTAAACCCCTAACGATGTGTATATTGCTGCGCTTACATGTACGTAAAAAAACAATAGGACTTAACGTCACGAAAATGTCAGCCCTCTTTTACAATTTTCCTTTGCTGGCAGAAATTTTGTGCTATCCTTATGAAAATAATATCACCGCTTTTCATGCTCGTCCTTGATATAATGGACTCAATTATAGTGAAGTGAAACTGAAAGGAATCGGACGCACTCTTTCATTTCATTTAGAATGCAATGACACACAACGTGTGTGTACTACCATGGAATCTATGTATTATTATTGCGTACAAAGATCGTCATTAATTGGACTCCCAAACAAGTCCCCGTCATATCTGTTTGTGTATTATGTATTACAAAAGATATATGGATAATTACTGCCGAATAAAGGAAGCGACGGTCACATCAACTTTTCAGTGCATGTGTTTTTGTACAGATACAAAATGTATTAAATGATGTCATATTGACGTCTGAGAACATTACCGAATGAGCACATCACAATACCCCTAAAGTATAACTGAAAAAGTTTTGATGATCAGTGTATACTTCAGGCTATGGTGATAACAAGATTGCCTAATTAAATATTCACGTGACTATAACTAAGCTAATTAATTAAAATTTTGAATCTAATGACATTTATAAACCTACGTCAAGGCACAAAACTTCCATATGGTATATGGTTGACTCTTTCTGACAATACTAAGAAGGGCCATTTGCCGCGAAAAAGAAAGTGCCGTGTTAATGCAATGGGGTTTTGCCGGAAAAGTATAATAAAAAAAATAAAAAATCTTGACAGAAACAATGACTGTTCCGACTATCAATTCATAACCTTCTTCATTAACAATCACTCAATATGGATGAAACAGTTGCCCATTTGGACATAACCTGGACTAATTTCTGAAAAATTCAATTTCTTGCAACAGGTCTTGTGCCAAATAACTATAGATGCCAAGCCTGTCTGTAAAACATCAGAAAGGAGACATGTTGCACAGACCCTCATTCACAGTGATTGTTGAACACCATGTGTATAACTATCAGTTTGACAAGAAAACCAGAAAATAAATTTAATTTGTTGTGTCCCCATTTACAATGACAATAATGTAAAATTTTGAAAAATTGCTTTGTTTGTGGAAATAAATTATGTCCCTTTTATAATCTGATCAAAGACTGGGCTTGCTACAGCCTCATACGTTCACTGGCTTCTCTTTAGAGGCAATAGCCCAACTAAACACAACACATCAGCACAATTTTGCTAGCCATTGTCATGGTAGACAACAGAATGAAACAGAAAGCCAAGTTTAACCTCGTAGCAGTACTACTGCCATCATTTACAAGTCTTTCATCAGCCCTTATTCCAAACTAAAGAAATATAAAAAAAAAACATCTTCAGAATATGAATACATCTGTCATCTTTCTCTTGAATCTTCATGATACACTTTGGTATCCAATCCTAAATAAGCCATTAAGACAAGTCTTCTGCAAATAAGATATCATCTTGTTGCTTCATCCACTGAAGTCTTTGTCTACTGCAACTGCGAACAGTCATTCTAAAACGTTGTACTTATAATTCACAGTATCAGAGTTGTACCCTTTAAACATCTTTGCTCGGATTTAGAATTCTTTACATAGCTCTGAATTATAGGTGATCTTATAGTGCCATCTGTTTGTGTTCATCACCAGAAGTTGCTGAATTTGCCAACTGCTAACAGATGAAGCTTGGGTTTCCCACATTGCTTTCTTTGTTCTTCTTGTTATTAAACAAATATTTAAAAGAAGTAGGTTCTGAAACCCTGTGCTTCCACAGCATCAGAGGTCCTGGTAAGCATCTTATGCTAGGCTTTGGAATTATTTACATATGCCTAAATTATGGATGATCTTTTCCATTAACTGCTCACAATAGATGAGTTCGGGTTCCCATATTGCTTATTGTTCTGCTTGTTATTAAACAACATAGTAAACGTTAAATAAACAGGATTTATATGCATATCATGGCTACAAGAGTCACCATACCATCGGACAATACCTATCACTCATCAATATCAATATATTAAAGAGAAGTCACTGAAAATGATGATGGATTGATGGGACAGTTGAGCCATGAATCTGACGTTTAAATGATCTGAATCCCAATTGGATTACAAACGGGTAATTGGAACAGAAGTACATTTATAAGTTCAGCATCTGTAAGTGTTAGTAGTCTCCCTTTTGGGTCTCAGCTAAAGCTTGGAACTTGAACGGAGGGGACCGGGAAAATGCCCCCAAACATGTAGCTTGTACAGCTGCCTCTGATCCTCCAACTCAGATAATTGCACCATTTGGAATGACCATCAAAGCACTCAAAACTATAAATAGTGAGCACAAATGTATTTATTTTGAGACCCCAAAAATATAGGAAGTCCCAAATCCAAAACAGTGATCCTACAAAGGTAAAAAGCACTCCCATTGCTTGATCAAAGTGACATCACACAGTGAGACAAATTGCAAAAAGGAGTCCCTGTGTGAGCTATATTTCAGCTCATAAAATGTGAATTTTATTGAAGGTCTATTTTGAAAAAAGAAAAGTTTCTTAAATCTTAACCATTATGCATGTAGTAAAAGGTGAAGGTGTCGTTGTCACCAAAGGGTAATCTGAAATGGTACCCAGGGCAACCCCCCCAGTCTATTATACATTAGTGTAACTTTTATTATTGCCGAGTCCAAGTCACTGAAAATAGTAATTAAGTCAAACATGTATTTCATCGGCGTGTATGTGTAACATATGTCGTTAATGGTCATCTCCGTCAGATCATACAGCAAGGTCTTAATTTGACTATGGTCACATGAGCATGCAGCAACGTTGGAATTTGGTACAGTAATGATTTCATATGCACTTACAAACGGTGACATGATGACAGAAAAAGGAACATGTGGCTGACAGCCCAAGTGCATCGTAAAGGTATACATAACTTCAGTTCTGCCAAGATTGAACAATGATTCAGGTGGCGTGTTGATGTTGTGGTGAATAAATTGACATCTTGCCTCTGGTGGTGTCCATGTAACAGTACTGCCTAGTGGATTTGTGGTTGTCAAAGTTATATCGTGGACATCCAGTGATCACCGATGGATAATTCAGGATGCGAAATAAAGTATCCTAACTAGTTACCCCAGTCTTAGGTTGCCCTCCAGTCAGGTTCATTTGCCCAAAACATTTAGTGCAATTAATTGTTTCAAGACACTTAATGGTATATGGTCTAAATCTGAAAAAGACCGGTTTTCCTGGTATGAGCTGTTTGAGCTACTCGTGAATAGTAATTACTAATTGTACTCGTACTCGCGCATTTAACTACTTGGGTAATCGTCCGGCTTGCGATTCTGCAAAGGTACCCAGGTCGTATAACATTCTAGTACCTACTGATTCACGATTAGTAATAGTTGTCAGCCGACACGCGAGTTAGTAACACAACCAATTTGATTTAATTTTGCCCTACACCCGACGTGTGTATAGCACTGTGCACCAGTAGGTGCTTTCCTCGGAGGTCTGTGAAAAAAAACACGGCGACTCGGGCAGGATCGAACCCACGACTTCTATAACTTACTGTGCAGACGTCTTACCTCTCGTACCAGCTTGCCCGATGACGATTGGCTAGAATCATATATAGCCGCGGGTTCCGCGATATATTATAGATTGGTGAAATTCTGCATCAGGAGATAAACAGTTGATTTAATTTTGCCCTACACCGACGTATAGCTGCACTGTATGCTCAGTGCTTTCCGGAGTGTCTGCCAGAAAAACTACGGGCGACTCGGACGGGATTCGACCCACGACCTCCTGCTTACTCTGTTACAAACACATGTGGTAACCACATGGTTGTACAATCACCCATCATGGATTGTACTAATCACCAGTGTACAATACAATGATACCATGTACATGCAATACATATACACCGTGGCAGCATGTGGTATACGCCGTGGTATATTATTCGAGTAAATCGTCCACCGTGAGTACATGTAACACATTTACGAGTAGTTACTGATTATACTAAAACAAATAATTTTAATCTGAAAAGGATACTGATGTTTAGAAATATCTACTGTTTTTTACCAAGCCTTGTTCATAAAACATGTGTTTTGTTTTTGGGGTGAGCCACAACACTTCTAAAGGTAACATTGTTGGTACTGTTTCTGTGGGTAGAAAAAACTTTCTTTCATTGAATCAATGCATGCATTAAACAACCAAAAATACTTGGAGCAAAAAACTTGGTGTTGGCAACTTTGTGCATCCTTGTTTGTGGTTTCTCTGAAATAAATGCATCTCAGACCGCTTACAATATTTTTGGATGACTGGTACATGTACCTTTACCAACTTCACATTAAATTTGCTTTCCGATAATAATTCTGTTTTTTGTAATCAGGTAAAATTATTGATCTTAAATAGAGTACATGTATGAAGTCAAAAAAAATAGTAAACTGACAATAATATAATTAAGTAAGACTAATTGCGGTGACACCATGGAATCTCAATTGAGTAATAATTAGTTCTGAAAAGAACTGGGGTACAACTCACGTTTCGATCGGTATGCTCTGGTCGTCCTCAGGATAATGCCCGGACTCTGGAAAATGCTGCTGCTGGTAATATAAATAACCCTCCATTAGGTTTAACACTCAAAGACACTCAAAATTTGTATGTCTCTCTTAACCCATTGACTTTGTGCAGTGCACTCAAATAAATGCAAGGACATGTGGATAGGTCAAACCAAAACCACTCGACAGTACATACACAGCTCTGTGTGACTCTGTGGTTTGACCTACCAATTGGCAATGCAACCAAAAATACTCTCAGTGACTGTCTGTGGGTGCCATTGCCTGACTGGGCCAAAATTTCCAGCATGGGCATTTAATGAAATGATAACAGCATAAAAATGTATGCACAAACATGTATTCATATTTATATTCATACTTACAAAATGTATCAGCAGCCCACCTCACTTGAAAACCTGAGTATACAATGTTCTTGCCAGTGAGAAAGTACATCCATACTGTATCAGTGTTTGTTACAGTAAAGGCTCGGGGCATTAAAACCTTCAAGAAAAGAAAACGCCATCGGTATTTGTCTCTACGCCCTGGGAAGGCCAGTATTGTGCTTCTAAGCCTCTGCCAAGTACAACTCATCTTTGTCCAACTCAATTGAAAGGGTGAATCAAAAGTGAAAGTAATTTCCTTGCTCCTGGTATGTAGATCAGATAAAGTGCCCTGTAGCGATTTGGGTAATTATTGGGGTAGTTCAGACTGCAAAAACACCGGTTAGCACAGCTACTTCCATAACATGTATTTACATCATTATTATCTGCAAGCAAAAACAGTTGTCAGATCAATTAATAAATGTTATTAATAGCAAATGCATGCTGCACACAGGGAAGGCGGACAGGTCTCACATGACCTAAACTGCAATGTGCTCATTTCAGATACCAGTGTAACAAGAGGTAATAATAAAAACAAAGGCATTTACGTTATTAAAATCTTTGTGAAAATGTCATGAATAGTCCCTTTGCCATGACATTTTATTTTGCATTGATATGGTTAACTGCAATTTCACAGTGATAGACCACTATGAAAATGCCCTTATATTTCTTGACAAGAAAGCACTGTTCGGAGAAGTTCACATTGCTTTGTGGTGCTTTTCCACAGTTCTTTATGGCAAAAATAGCCCATTTGGGAGAATAATTTCCATGGAGTGGTCTGTCACTTACAGTACATACTGTAAAAGTAAATTTCACAGCAAGTGACTTAAAGCATTTTCACAGTAAAGATTTGCATACTGTTAATAAGGGTGTTCTACAATGAACACAGCACCTTACAAGTAACAGGAAAATTAAACAACAGGTGTAAAGACAATGAACTTCAGCGGTATGAATATTAAATGGGAACAAATAGGTCTTCATGCTTGAAAACAGGGGTTGCAATGGCACTGAACGATTTATCCTCAGTCTTCTTTAGCTGAGGCTTAGACACATGCTGCTGCCTTCTTTTTTCTTTGGGTTGTGACCCAAGTCGAGCACTCTTCTGCATATCCTAGGATGAAGACTCATGGCTTAGACATTTGCCGCACATTTGGAGTTGCTGTTAATGTACATCACTTAGTGTATAAGCTGGTATGCGTGTCACTGCACCGATTTTGAAGCCGACCAATGACCAGAAACCTAAATGTATGTGAACATTTTTGCACACCTGTGACTGTTTCCAAAAAATACATGGCTGGACAGATTCAATTTAGTATGATGCACTTTTTAAAGATATTAATATAATAAAAACTAGTGTCAATAAAGCAACAATTCTGAAATGAATCTCTCAGTGAATGAACAGATGCTCAATATTGCCAAATGTCACCCAACAATGGTTATGTGTACAAATAATATATTTCATCACTTACTTGTAAATACCATACAGTTGTATCCACTACCACCTGGTTGAGAGCACTGGCAGGCATAGCCTTCCGGACTGTTTCTGCGGAAGCAATTATCCCCATTGGCACATGGGTTGGGAGTGCATGCATCTGCAGAGAAAATTAAATAGTTAAATTGAAAATTTTCCCAAGTGATTGGATAAACTTTGTTAGTTTCATTTGCATATTTATAACATGGTTGTTCATCTTTACAATTGTTTTTCATATCGTGAAATGAATCCAACAATTTGAACGAATCCAACATATGGGAGTACCTAGGCTATATCCACAAAGTTGCCATGGAAACTGATAACCTCTTATGCTACTTTCAAAGGTTTGTTGGCTTTTTATTTTACCAAAAATGATATAATCAGTTTGTGTTTTGGTAATTTAGTTTCCCACACTATCAGTAGTCTATTAAACAAAGTGTACCAGTTGTGTAATACCCTTGTCCATGGAAAGAACAGGAACAATGGATTTAGGCCATTCATGATGATATTTCCCACAGACTGACATAAAAGGCTTGAAAAGAAGCAGTGCATCATGGATGACTTTAATGGTTGGCATTGGTTGCATGCGCAAACAGACAAGTGTAAGTGTACTGTAACATGCATGTATGAGTGCTACAATCATGTGACTGTGAGGTTTTGGAGCTTCATTACAAGATTACAGATTGTATTAAAGAGAACATTGTCATGCATTTTGCCATTTTGAGTCTCACAATGGCTGAAAGTTTACTGACTCGTTTTTGGGTTTTCTCTTCATAAATGCTTGTTTGTACAAGCTAATGTTAATCATACAAAATTATTGTACTCAACAGTTAGTTACATATTACCAAAATTAAAATCACCCGAAGACATATATTTTCAGGATATTTGACACTGAAACTGACGAATATTGTTTACGTTACATGTACATACTACAAACAAGTTTCTGATTACATACACATTTTCACATTATGTTTTCTCTGAGTGTTTTGATGTCAGTAATTTTCTGGCTCCTGTTCATCAAGTACGCCTCAATTTGTGCTCCTAGCAATTCATTAAACAATGTTTAATTTTTCCAGATCCGATTTAAGGCTACATGTATAGCCGTCACTTTGTTCAAACCGTGTGATGCGATCCAGGGTACATTCATCACACTGAGACTTCCACAAACGTCTTGTGGACATTTTCTAAACTATTTCGAATTTTACTGTTATTTTCTTCATTTTCTGATGAGCAAATCATTTTCTCCATATTGTTTTACTTTTAACACCTGTAGCAGTGCAATGTGTTCCATCAAGTGCTCAATTAATATAATGCATGCAACATGTGCACAAGTTTGAGCACAATTACTGTCATACCCACAATTACTGTCGTTACCCAAGACCCAAAATACAATCCATATTTTAATATATCCGGTTATGTAAAAACAGAATCTTGCAATAGGGCTAAAAATATTCTAAAATAATCTCTGATCACTAAAATCACTAATGCCATTATTATAATTAATGTTTACATAATCAAATGACGTCATAAAATATTTGCCTTTTGAATGTGGAAAATGATGCTTAAGTCTGGACAATATCTCACTCCTGAGATGAAATATTAGAAATATTTTGTTACTTTTCAGTCATCAGAAATGTCCCCCAAAGAATAAATAAAAAGGAATAAAGCTGTTCCGAAGTAGTCACTCTGAGATGAAAAGCAAACAAAAGGGCACATGTATAACTCTGAAAATCACCTCTGTTTAATTTCCCATGCCAAGTTACCCACTGAATGGTCAAATTTACCCCTGCATTGTATCAGTAAATTGAGCATTCAATATGTATCCTCCTAAGGCTATAATCAACTGGATGTTATGGTAACTTACAAATAAAATCTTGAAAATATAAAACATTTAAGTTCTAAAAACTGTTAATTAATGGGGCAGTCTTACGCACGTACCTTTGGCATACCATTTCTCTGAAAACTTACAAAACTATGGCGTATTACTGGTTGCATAAACTTATATAAGTTATGCTTGTTTCAAAAATAAAAATCATAGTGAAATTGTATATGATTTACTGGAGATATTGGTGCTTTTGAAAGTGGGAAAAAAGTTGTTTAAACACTGATTTTACTAGATATAAATATTTGGAGTTTACATGACCTCAATTTTGTCATGAACATCTCATCTGTGATTTTATTGTTCTACATACATGTATGCTGTCAACGAGCTGTTGTCTGTGGAAACCAAAATATATGAATGCTTTGCATTTGCAATGATTTTTTTTTAAATACTGATTCTCAAAATGGACATAATATTCCTTATATAAGAAGTGAATGAAGACTACTTAATTTGTTGGGGTTTATTTCATCAGCAGTGGACAATTATTGAGAACATTTAACATTAATATCATGGTTATGAAAATAATTATTTTATTTAACAAAATGTTCACAAAATGTTTACACATTTTAAAGTTTTAAAGTACTTTTTGCCAAAATGTTAACCACCTTCCATTTCATTAGTTTTGAGACCTTCTCCAAATTATACCATTTTATTTTAAAAATCTAAAAAAATATTTTTATTTTCACAATTAAAACAATTTTACAACCATCTGTAATAAGATGAAGCATGATTCAACTGTTTTTCTTCTTGGGTGGGTACACTTCTGTGCCCCATAAACTTTAACAATAACAGTTTGGGGGCGAGTCATTATACCAACATCAATTTTTTGGTGACCACAATTCTGTGCATCTCAAAAAATGTCACGGTGCTCAAGATGTCCATGCGTTAGCCCCATTCTAGGGCCAATACACTGGACTCTCTCCGTATCCTTGGCCCCTAGCCTCACATATGTAGTTACAAAAAGGAGCGGTTTTTACTTTTGATCTGCTAATTATTACGATCTAAAATGTTGTGATTAGGTAAGCTTGCCCAAGCAGACACTTTTGGCATAAAGTTTACTAGGCCTAGGCCTATTGTGAAATCGGTAATGTTAGGGGGCCTACTCTTTTTTTTAATTTCAAAAATGTTTCAAAAATTTCATGAAAGTGAGATATCCCAGAATAATGGATTCTATGCCAAAAGTGTCTGCTTGGGGAAGGTTACCTAATTACTAACGTTAAGTTTTAGGTTGTAAGTTAATAATTAACGTCAGCAGATCAAAAAATTTAAACAAGAAAAATCACTCCATTTTTGTATGTGGCGCTAGGGCCAAGGTAACGTTAGTCCAAATGCTTCTTCCGTTCACAGTCTCCTATTTTTTAGAATAATTATGTAATTTGTCGCTGTAATTTGTTAATTTAGGGCCAAGGATACGAAGGGAGTCCAGTGCATTGACCCTAATGTTAGAATGGGGCTATCCACGCGTAGGATCACGCATTGAAATTCAGCATTTTACAAGACAATCCTTCACTGAAACACCGAACTTCTAGTCATTTGTAAGTTAATGTACAGTTATGATATAACCTTGTTGTGCGTCATTTAACGTTAGGGTAAACTAATGTCGACTTGTTAAAAACGTTATAACTTTAGAGTCTGCCGCATAGGCCTACATAACGTTAACAAATACTAAAATTTAATTTGAGGAGAACAATTACATTTAAATAAATAACGTTAATCATCGAAGCTCACCCTGCTGGAAATGAATTTTGATGTTTGTCTGCCGCCGCCCGTCCGCCGCTGCCGGCCGGGCCGTGCACAGGTCACAGTAAACTTTTAACCAATACAATAATAATAATAGACATTGAGGTGTTTGTCCTTTGGACGAACACAGAGCTGTTACGTTAATGACGATATGTTGTTTACAGTTAATGACCTTGACATAGATACTTAATGGAGCATGCCATGAACTATTTCAACGGAGACTGATATTGAGGGTGTCTTGTTTTGTCCTGTTTGGACTGGAAGGAAAGGTCAAAGTGGGGTCGTGTTTGTGAATTTAATGTCAGATAATGTCAGATGCTGCTGCATAAATGACCCAAGTATTTTAGTCACTGTGTTCATCTTAAACTAGGATGCCGATTCCATGCCCTGTTTGTAGAAAGTCTGCTCTGATCGTGACGATACTGTACCTTTAACATCTTTACACCAATTCTGTTTATGGGATTGATGGTCAGTACTATCCAAATGCGTGCATACAAATAAATGGTACTTTACTACTTAACGTTAATTTGTGCACAAACTGAAGATTTTGAAAACAAAATTACAAAATACGGTTTAATAATTCGAAAATAGCGGAATTCATGCTCAATTCCTATAACCAATCTCCCAAGCCTTACCGGTTGATATCTGATCGTCGAAGTGAGTGAATGGTTCAATTTTCAAAGTCCTCGTTTCATTTACGACGGTCACTGCTAGTGGTTGTTCCGCCATATTGCTACTGGTTAAACTAACGATGTGTATATTGCTGCACTTACATGTACGTAAAACAATGGGACTTAACGTTACGAAAATGTCCGGCCCTCTTTTACAATTTTCCTTTTTGCTAGAAATGTATGCTATCATATGAAAAGAATGCTCACCGGTGACAGTTCAAATCAGCTTTTCATCCTTTTCAATGTAATGGACTCATTGTAATTATCAAAAAGAAACTGAAAAGAATCGGACGCACTCTGCTTTCATGTCATTTACTTAGTAATGCAATAACTACACAACGTGTGTGTACACGTTAGTATGGTGCCTTGCTAGAGCGGCATCAGTTAAACATATGTAGGATTTGAAAAACGGGTCCATAACGTGTATTATGCATACGTGTTGTGCACAAAGTAATTGACTCTGAAGCCTGTTAGCAATGCAATAACTACACAACGTGTGTGGACTGGTATAAGGGATTTATGTATTATTATTGCGTTCAGACATCGTAATTAATTAGACTCGGTAACAAGTCCCACGTCATATCTGTTTGTGTATTATGTACAAAGATATATGGAGAATTACTGCCGAATAAAGGAAGCGACTTGGTCACATCAACTTTTTCAGTGCATGTGTTTTGTACACAGATACAAAATGCGCTATAAATGATGTCATGATGACGTCACAAGACATTGCAGGCAAAAAGGCACATCTACAATACCCCACAAATGTATAACTGAAAAAAGTTTGATGATCGGCTGTATACTTATTGAGCTATGGTGATAACAAGATTGCCTAATTAAATATTCACGTGACTATAACTAAGCTAATTAATTAAGAATTTTAGTCTAATGACATTTAGAAACTACGTCAAGGCATAAGCTTCCATATGGTATATGATTTTGACTCTTTCTGAATATTCCTAAGAAGGACTTTTGCCACCAAGACCTCTCACACGTTAAAGGCAATATTAGGGTTTGGGTGGAAATAAATAATAATAACAAATTAAAAAATATTGACTGAAACAATAGCCGTTCCGACCTACCAGGTCGTAACAGCTAATACAAATCTTGACAGAAACAATAGCTGTTCCAACTATCAGGTCGTAACAGCTAAAAATAAAAATCTTGACAGAAACAATAGCTGTTCCGACTATCCGGTCGTAACAGCTAATAATAATAATTAAAAAAACTGGAAGGAAAGGTCAAAGTGGGGTCGTGTTTGTGAATTTAATGTCAGATAAGTTGTAAGGTACAGGAGTCTGCATGAAATGATCTTGACCTTTGTTTGCAAGGTGATTGTCCTTCGGACGAACACAAAGCTGTTACGATTCATAATGTGTGGTTTATTTGCATTTCATTCGTGAGGATGTTTGGGTGCATTAAAAAAATTCCTCAGTACTATTTTGCTCTAACATGTTAAACAAAACTTCATCGTATTGTTTTTGTACCCTAAAATATTTATTTTTATTCAAACTTCCTGTTGAACCGGAAGTGGAGGTCATTATGAGGTCACAATACCACAGCGCACATTCACAGTACCCATCAAGTCTATAACTGCAAAAAGTTTAAGTATCGAGTGTATACTTCTTGAGTTATGGTTCAAAATGGATTTGCTAATTAAATATTCATGAGACTGTAAATGGAAACTGGATGACATCACGGTGACGAAATTTAGTTTTTCATACTAAGTTAACAATTTGGTGTATAGTTTGACCCAATACAATTGCAACGCTAAGAACAATGGTTATGTCACTTTTAAAACCGGCCACTTGAGGGCGCTATATCAGTTTTATGGTGGACAGGTCTTAATAGATTTGTCAACTACCAAATTAAGAATTGTTGACTGGTAATGCACAGGCTATAGAAGACAGTCACTACAGGGCTGAGTGACACACAACAAAATCTGTAAAAAGTACAACTCTTCATTAAATATATAGAAAACTGTTTAAAAGAACTTACAAAATAAATAATAAGTGGGTCTTTCCACACTAATGGGTATACATATGATAACTATTGGAGTGTGACATGGGAGGGTCAAATAAAGGCAACTATTTTGTCCTAAACTATTCCTGAACATTCCTTAGCATTTAATGATTGTGCATAACAAATAATAAGAAAATAATATTGGTGTAAGAAATTACAGGATCATCTTTAAGACATGATATTTGTAACATGGACAGACATGTTGTTTGAAAATGCTTTTTCATTTACATCCCTAACCCCTTTTTACAGAAGCCGGGAAGGGACGGTGGTAAGAAATAAAATTCAATGGAGTAATCCGTGCGCACGGATTAGTAATCCGTTCGTACGGATTAGGAATCCGTTCGCACAGATTAGAATCCGTTCGCACAGATTAGTAATCTGTTCGCACGGATTAGGAATCCGTTCGCACGGTTTAACAATCCGTTCGCAATGTTTATTAATCCGTTCGCACGGATTAGGAATCCGTTCGCACGGTTTAGTAATCGTTCGCACGGATTGGGAATCTGTTCGCACGGATTAGGAATCCGTTCGCACGGATTAGAATCCGTTCGCACGGTTTAACAATCCGTCCGCACGGTTTAACAATCCGTGCGCACGGTTTAACAATCCGCCACGCATGCGTTACACGTACGTTAGTTGATTCAGATGGCGGAGGTCAATGGAAGTAGTTGTTCTGATGATGACCTTATTGGATTACTAATCCGTGTGAACGAATTACTAAACCGTGCGAACGGATTACTAAACCGTGCGAACGGATTACTAAACCGTGAGCTCGAATTACTAATCCGTGCGAACGGTTCTAATCCGTGCGAACAGTTACTAATCCGATGCGAACGGATTACTATCCGTACGAACGGATTACTAATCCGTGGATTACTAATCCGTGCGCACGGATTACTCGATAATTGTTTTCTTACTGCTGTCCCTTCCCAACTTCTACCTGGTTGTTATGAGCCAAAACTAAGACATCTTCTGGGTATTGAAGAAATTACCATGTGAAATATACCCGTATGTAACATGGACAGACAATTGTGACAAATATCTGTCCACGTTACAAACATAACATTTTGAAGATGATCCCTGTTATTTGTTTAATATTAGGAGGTTGTCTTGATTTTCAGGTAACAATCTTGGGGAATAGCATTATAATAGGACAACATGTGGGTGAATAAATCTGTTCTATTAGTACTTTTAGTCAATTTCTAAATGAATGTCTGTCCATGTTACAAACATATATATCTTAAAGAAGATACCTTGTAATTACTTAATCCTCAAAGGCACCTGGAATGTACACTGAAACAAGTTATGAGTAAAGTACTTCATTTTATTATCAATGTCCCATGTTCCTAAAATGTCACACTTTTGTACATTAGTGTGGAAAGACCCAAATACATAATTTCGTAAGTTAAGGTTGGTGTTAAAAGATAAGACAAAGTGTACGTCAGAGCTATAAGAAATAGTTTGCGTGGGTAGTGAACTCATTGTACAGTTATCCTTCAAATTACATTGTGTTGTGACTTCGTATAAGTTTGTAAGGCCATCTTAACAAGGTAGGATGTGTTTCCTTGTAGAAAAGATGCACTATTGTGTTTCTTGAAGTTGTATGTGACTAACAGGTAGTCGTAACAGCTAATTAAAGTTATTGCTTGAAGGTGGGCTTATCGTCACGATCAACAGGACATGGAATCAGAGTTCAAGTTCTAGTTTAACCCAGTCACTGAAAATAATACTCACATAATGAGGTCATATTCGTGTTGCTGCTGCATAAATGAGCCAGTAATTTTTAGTCACTGTGTTCAGGACATGATTCCAAGCCCTGTTTGTAGAAAGTCTGCTCTGATCGTGACGATACTGTCCCTTTAGTTTAACATCTTTACACCAATTCTGTTTATAGGATTGATGGTCAGTACTATCCCAATGCGTGCATACAAATAAATAGGTACTTTACTACTTAACGTTAATTTGTGCACAAACTGAAGGGAAGATTTTGTTTGAAAACAAAATTACAAAATACAGTTGAGTAATTCGAAAATAGCGGAATTCATGCTCAATTCCTAACCAATCTTCCCAAGCCTTCCGGTTGATATCTGATCGTCGGGTGAGTGAATGGTTCAGTTTTCAAAGTCCTTGTTAATGTTTCAGTTACGACGGTGCTAGTGGTTGTTCCGCCATATTGCTACTGGTTAACCTAAAAGATATTATTATGTGCTGCACTTACATACATACGTAAAACAATGGGACTTAACGTTACGAAAATGTCCAGGCCCTCTTTAACAATTTTCCTTTTTGCTAAGAAAATATGTATGCTATCATATGAAAAGAATACTCTACCGCTTTTTCATGCTCGTCGCCAATGTAATGGACTCATTATAATTATCAAAATGAAAAATAGAAAGAATCGGACGCACTCTGCTTTCATTTCATTTAGGAATACAATAACTACACAACGTGTGTACTACTACTATGGAATATATGTGTTATTATTGCGTACAAAGATCGTCATTAATTGGACTCTCGCATAACAAGTCCCACGTGATATATGTTTGTGTATGTATGTACAAAAGATATTATGGAGAATTACTGCCGATAAGGAAGCTTGATTTGAATTCACATCAACTTTTCAGTGCATGCTGTTTTGTGCACAGACACAAATGCGCTATAAATGATGTCACGATGACGTCACAAGAACATTGCAGGCCAAAAAGGCACATCTACAATACCCACAAATGTATAACTGAAAAAGGTTTGATGATCGATTTGTATACTTCTTGAGCTATGGTTGATAACAAGATTGCCTAATTAAATATTCATGACTATCCTTCGCTAATTAATGGTGAGAATTTTAGTCTAATGACAGCATTTTTAGAAACTACGTCAAGGCATAAGCTTCCATGTGTTATATGATTTGACTCTTTCTTGATATTCCTATAAGAAAGGGACTTTGCCACCAAAACCTCTCACACGTTAAGGCAATACAGGGTTTTGTCGGAAATAAAGAATAAAAAAGTTAAATCCGTCTTGACAGAAACAGCCAATGGCTGTTCCAACTATCAGGTCGTAGCGCTAATGGCAAAATCTTGACCCAGAAACAATGGTTGTTCCGACTATCGAGGTCGTAACATGCTAACAAATAAAAATCTTGACCCAGAAACAATACCTGTTCCGACTATCGGGTCGTTAACAGCTAAAATTAAAACTTGATCATGGGTAACATTTCCATTTCTTTACTTTTTATGGACACTCATCACTTTTTTATTACCCTCTGGATTTCTCAAGACCCTGATATACTTGAGTATTCTTTCTCTCCCTCTTCAAACCATTTCACTCTGGAACGAATAATAGCACTTTCTTTTTGTTTTATGTAAGCAACCGTTTTTTCTAGCTCCCCGGCCTGCTTTTTGGCAAATATCACGCTTTAGTTTTCGGGCGAGAATTTGTTCCATTACCCTACACAGTTCATCCATCTCTTTACTCAGTTTGTTCAGTGCTAATGTGAATTTTGCTGGTGCGTCCATATAGCCCTTGCAAGTCTGATAGAACTTTTCTTTAACTTTTATTTTGAACTGAGTGCTATGATAGGAACAAACTAAGGGGGTTTTAAACAGTTTGAACACAGGAACTTCCCTGTTTTCCGGCAGAAATTGCAGCAGAGGGACGTTAACACGATCATACAACCATACAACAAGATCACGAGCATTTACATTTTGCTGCGCATAAGTGAAATATTTATTAATTACGTTTGTTACCATATTTGTTTTAGGAGACCATTGTAGTTTGTTTTGTTACCTGAGCTTACATTGTACCTACTCATGCACTTTAATACATCTATCCATTGGTTGCGGTACCCGCTGCTATAACAGGATTCGAACTGGCCTCTCAACGTCTAAGTGGTTAACCGTTATCAGGACCGGGGAGGACACAATGTGCCCCCCTACTATGATTTTTGCCCGTAACTTTTAACGCTACATCAATCACCGCCAAACTTTCTGACTTTTCCCCAAAAATGTATCTAGGGGTCACATTGCTAAAAACTAAATTATTTTCATCAGCCGTCAGCTGTTGTCATGCAACCGTTTGTTTAACGTTTTTTGTGATTTTGTTTTTGTCTTTTTAAACAAAGTTTTCACGTTTTTTGTTTGTTTTTTTTTCCGAAAAAAAGTGGTAGTGATGTGCTCACGTGATAGTGTTTAAATACATTGTGGGGAATTCAAAATGGCCACACCGCCATATCCGGCGGCCATCTTGATTTAATGTGTTTTTCAGCCTGTGTTGGGAGTCCAAATTATTGAGAAGTTTTTTATCAATGGAATATTTTTAACAAGCTAATTTTTACAACTTTTCAGGCCAAAAAATATTACATAATTGTCAACCAGGCCTCATCGATTGCACCCTGGTCCCCAAACGCTGGCGACCATGTTTGATTTTAAGAGGAAAAAACGTAAAATACATTTTCCCCAAAAAAATGGGATAAATTAACCATTATGGTCCCACAACTTGATTGACCCCAGTAATGAAATATAATGTCATGTTATGATTATCGTCAACATAAACAAGTTACTTAAGTTTTATGGCATTTGGACAACAACAAAAACGGAAATATATGGGGAAAATACGATTTTTGACCAAAATGGGCAAACAAATAAAATAAAACACGCTCTAGTGGCAAAATTTGGATTTGTTACGTCATCATCGTGGATTTTGGTGAAATAAATATGTGTAGTAAGTTTCCATAACAATCGGTCGAGAACTTTTGAAAATCGGTCCCGTAAGTCCAAAAAACCCAGTTCTACTAAGAGGTTGAGACATCTACTCTAGAACGCAGGGTGCGTGGTGGATTTTTTCCATCGAAAAAAGCACCGAAGTATACAGTGCTTATCACATCGGTGTGCAGGTAAAAAGTAAAATCTAATAAAACGTTTGATTGACAGGAAACTTTGGGGTTTCGGAAAAAAATCAACTAATCCAATGTAATAATTTACTCAACACAAGTCCTAAATTGTTGGCCGCCAGATGAGGAAGTCCTTCATACTGGTCATTTGTTTGTCTTCACCTTTTTGACAATATGTATATTCCTCATTACTTATATTGGTGTTTTCAACTTACTAAAGAATGCTGCATGTGGTGGTAAATAAAGGGTGTTTGGATTTGTCCAAACTATCAACCCATTCATAGGGAATAACGTCCCTTAGTCTATTCTATTTCATACCATTTCAAAAATTTTACATAGTTATATCCGAGGGCAAGATAATTAGTAATGTGTCTAGAAATTGAGTAATTCAGCCTTTACAACCATATATACGTACCGGTCCTCTTCACTATAAACTTCATTGGATAAAGATAACGCTTCATAAAGATTTATATCATACTTACCTGAATTACAAAGGGTCGATCCAATGAAGTTTATAGTGAGAAAGAACCGGTTCAGCTGTCAATCGAGTGCTGCGCTTTTGCCATACGAATATGGATGTTTTGTATGGGCTTTATAATTGCATAAGTTTTAGAAAGAATAAGACAGTACGACTACTTACGACGTTCTTCTTTGGATGACACACAAGAGCCATCAGCACAATTGAAAAGGTTGGCTTTGATACAAGGTGGTACTATATTATATATGAACAAGTTAATTCCCGAATTAATTGCGCACCATTAGTAAGAAACGGGAAAATACTTTTGCAATGAAGTGTTTGTTCTTAAACAAACTCCATTGAGTGATCCCGGCAATCCTTTGGCCAATTAATTCAAATATAGCACAATCTGATGGTGGTAGGTTTGGTTGTTGATTTTGATCATGAATCCAAGATGGACGCAGGGTATTTTAATGAAATTTGCATTTCTAAAAAGTCAGATTTGTATTATTGAATTCTTATTTTTTGTTTTCTTTCAAGATTTGAATGTTTGTATAGTTATTTATAGATGTTTTTTATAGATGATGCAAATACTTAAAAACATCTGTTCATAATGACTTATAGAAACATAATATAGTTCATGATCTGACAATTTTAAACGGAACTAGTTACATAAAAAATGTTGTTAATTAGTTGCGTGTCATTCACTCAAGTGCCTCATTTGGGCATTCCCAATAAATTTTGATCCAGTGTGTTCACACCGTAAAATTCCCGTAGCTGGTCGTACTTTCCTGCGCTTCAACTTTTTTTTCTAAAGTGCTTGCCAGCATTTTCCGATCTTCAACTTTTCTTCGAGTGCTTGTCAGCGCATCATCTTTCAAGCACTCCCTGCCAGCAGCTTTCAATTTCATATGAGTATTGGCTCTCTATTCAGGTGAGTTTTAATTTAAATAACCCCCACTACTAAACCAAATGGTGCTTATCTTACGTCTGATGCACTTGACCCCACACGATGACTCAAACCTACATTTTTGCTCATTAAATGCACAATCTATTCGCAATAAAACTGCAGATTACATTGATTTTGTTCATGAATACAAGCTTGGACATAGTTGCAATATCCGAAATATGGCTGAAACCAGGAGATGACTGGATAATAACCGAAATAACACCACCGGGATACTCCTTTCATCATATTCCCTAGATTGCACAAAACAGGTGGAGGGTCGGACTTCTCTGAAAGTCAAGTCTATCAGTGTCAGCAAAATCTGAC
>CM055817.1:30348187-30420337 GCA_029582265.1 Zoroaster sp. YZ-2022
AAGCATTCACTGCCAGTTCGTGAATCGCCTGACCTAACTCTTGCAGAGTATTTTTGGGTTTCTGTCGCCTATGTCTCAGCTCGACCAGGAAATTCTCAGCCTGCTGCCCTGTACCAAACCTTTGTGACAACAACTTCACAAGTTCACCATAGGTATATCTGTGCGAACCCTGCTTGGCGCTGTCCCCAAGAATGCGGACCGCATCGCCCTGGAGACTCGCCGCCAAATACTCCGTTGACTGTGCCTCGTCCCACTGGTTCACAAACCGGCAACTCTGAAAATTACCGAAATACTCATTCCATGGGATTTTACCACTGTACCGGTCGGGAACAATGTTAGGACGGCGAGGGGTCTGGTGGACCCGCTCCTTCATCCTTTCTTCTCCAACCACCCTGGAATCTCTCTCCAACTTCCAAGGTCCAACCTTGTCAGCACAGATTTTCTCAGCCGGACCTGCTGTACTATCGATATTGTCCAACGAACGTGTAGCAAAACTCAATAAATCGCTATATCTCTGCTTCGCATCAGACACCTCTTCAACGTCAATAACAGGGTTTGTACGGTTAACACCCATGTCACCTGACTCCTGCACCTTACAGGGATCAGGAGTGGACATGTCACCACCCCTCTGAGGGGTAGTCCAATCCAGAAGACTCATTTCACCACCCTTTCCAATAGGATAGGTCCCCGATAGGATGGGTCTACTCAGAGGTGGGGGCACCTCCAATGAGGTGTACCCAGTCTCCTCCCTTAAATCGGCCAGACCCCGACCAGTGAGTTTAAATTAATATCTCCATCCCCTAACACGCTTGCGCATGTTACCTACAGCTACTCCAACCGGACACTCGTCAGACTCCTTAGTCTGTTTCAAAGCAGACTCAAGCTCTGCAATCCGCCTTGCCTGTTGGGACTTCTCCCACTTTAACAACTGCACTTCCATCCTGGACCTGTTGAGGTCCTCACTGGAGGTGATTCCCGACATATACACAACCGCTATACCCTGGTATCACTTAATCAGAAGGAAAATCTCAGCAATCGCAATCAATAAAAAAATACCACTTCTGACACCAATTTGTGACGCAACACCCCCGGGGGGGGGGATTGTCGCGCGGACGGGCTCTGACCGGAAAAGTGCCCGAGCGGTTAGGAACGTATCCGTTGGGATAGCAATATACCGTCCCGATGAATGTATACAATTGCTCTGAGACCACCCTATGAAAAAGGTCACCAGGATACAAGTTGTTGTATGTTTATATAACAAATAATGCTGGTTTATTCGCAAACAATAAGGCACCTCAACTGGAGGTCACGAAGTCCTTAAATCAGAAGAAGAACAATCATCAATACAGGAAATCCTTATAACTACATGAAAATCTATGGCACCTCGATGACGGGTCACTGGCACACCACTAATGCACCTCACGATGGAGGGGAACTTAACATCACATGTGCACCTATGGCACCTCTCACCTGAGAGGTCACCACAAGTACACAATTATAATCTCTATAGCTTTAAGCTAAGTGCTAGTCCAGATGCATCAATAAGGGACTTTAAGGGGCTTTACTGTCTTTGTACTGGAGATGCACAGCACCTGAAATTACAAAGGAGGGGCAGACACCCCACACCGACTTCTGTAACACAATACACATACGACGGGGCCCCTCAGCTCGAGGAACCACCACTCGTATGTTTCCCAAGTCTGAATTAATGGTTTATGCAACACATGCAACCCTTAAAGTCCCTCTGGTAATTACAACACATGCAATTACAGCTCGACTAGAGAACCGATACACAAGCCCCAGTGAGGTGACACCTAGCCCCTCACGACACCTCAACAAAACGTGTAACGGATGCACGGCACACGGGAAAACCCAGAAATTCCTCGACAGTAAGCCACCTTACAAAGTATTAAGTAGAACACATGCACAATACACAATGTTCCTGGACTTACCACTTATATAGCACTACTCCCTCGGGCTTATGACTTGAACGTATGGTCTCTTTTACGACTTTTTACAACTGCGAGCTAACTCTATTGTCACGACTACTCTCTACAAGTTCACGGCAACCACTGACCCCAATCTACATACAATGCAATGCGCTCTGCGCTCCAAAACTGGTGCTCGCTGGCTGCGTGCTGCGGCATCATCTAATCGCGCACGGAACCAGCCGAATCCCTCACCAAGGTTATACCATTATATAAAAGGGTAGAAAATACAAACTGCTCTTGCGTCACACAGCCTTCTGATAGGCCTCAAACGTCCCCGTTCGATCAGGCTAAAAAACAAACAAGCAACAGCGTTATTTAAATACTACAATTAAGTTTTAATTAAACTACATGTTAAACTACGAATGAGGAGCCTTCCTCCAGACACTTCTGAGGTCAACTGCACCTCCGACACCTCTGAGTTCAACTGCTCCTCAGAGACTCAAATGGCAATCTTGACATAAATAATGACACAATACGTCTTTATAAATATTATATTTATAAAACCATTATTATACCATTATATAAAAGGGTAGAAAATACAAACTGCTGTTGCGTCACAATACTTTCCCCAACATAGAATAGATGAAAGGGACCACAGCAATTTTAGCACTAGACCACTAACTTAGATGATGCACTTGGTTGTTAATGCAAATGTCTATAGAGGGCGGTATAGTTTATTGATTATTGTATAATTTTGCAAGCTATTATCAAATATCCTTTGAAATTGAATTCATTTTCTTTTTGATGTACATGTAGTTTCAGCCGGCCGTCTTTAGCAAAAGTTTTTCTCGCAAAATGTAAAACTTTGTAGAGCAAAGGAGTGATTTTGCAACAAAGAAATGTTGGTGAGATTTTGACGGATTTGCATGATTTAAAGGCTTTTGAAATATAATAGCAGACGCCAATAGGTTTTAAAAAGTTACTTTGTGAAATTTATGTTTGGTAAAATACTGTTTATTTGAATAATAAGAGGAAAACCACTGCGCTTGTTCAGTTTTAGATGCATATAATAGTGTTGTTTATTGTAATATACGAAAGATTGTGCATTTCTAGTCAGCAACAGTAATGGGCACATTTGTTGCCATAAGTTTGTTTGAAGCTCTGTGGTGAAGCGAATCATCAAAGGGACAAAGACAAAGCGACCTGCCAACTGTAAAACATTTCTCACAAATGACTAAAACAAGGAGTAGTTCATACAGATTATACGTGAGGTTTTGAGCAACAATTCCTTTACCAGCAAGCTCCAAGGCAGAAAGGTTATCTTTATATGTGAATGAGCTGCCTTCTTATTGACCTCTGAAGATGGGCAAATTACGGGAAAGACACAAATTGCAAGCCTTAAATCAAACCAGTAAGAAACAGATTCAAGGGTGGTTCTGTACTGCATCCTTAGTTGCCAAACATCTTGGAGTCTTTATGGACTCCTCCCTGAATATGAGTGATCATGTGGACCATGTTTGCAAAGCCGCTCTCATGGCAGTTAGGAAGATAGGTAAGATTCGCCGTTACCTTGATAAGGATACCACCATTCGTCTAGTTCCTGCTCTCATCACATTGAGGCTTGACTCGTGTAACGGTCTCCCTGCAAAAGAACTCGCAAGACTTCAACGCGTACAAAATGCAGGTGCTCGTCTTGTCACTTGTGTTCCTCGTTCTCATCATGTTACACCCATTTTACGTAATCTTCATTGGTTACCTTTTAATATGCGCATCGTCTATAAGATCCTTCTTTTGATTTCAAAGCAAACCTTGGACTCGCTCCCACTTATATATCAGATCTTCTTCACAATTATATTCCAGCTCGGACATTACGATCATCCAGTCAGTCTCTCCTCGTATATCCATATCACGTTTCTTCAAAATACTATGGTCAAAGAACGTTTTCGTATGCTGCTACGACATTATGGAATAATCTACCACTTCACATTCGCAAAGCTGACAATGTAAACATTTTCAAATCAATGTTAAAGACTCATTTGTTTAAATCTACCTACATCTGATTGTATTGTAAAGTTTGTTGCTATTGTATAATTTCTTGTCATGTTAATATTCATCACTTTTGGTATCTTTCTTCTATGTAAGCGCTTAGAGGCACTTGCAATTTGCGCTATATAAATTTATATTATTATTATTATTATTATTATTATTATTATTATTATTATTATTATTATTTTTGAGGCTTTGCATGGTGAAATATCGATATCGTTTCGGTTTGCGGTAACACCATGTGTTTATCTCAACTAACGTGAAGCTGAGATACAGGTTCTGAAAAGAACCGTATCGCACAACTCGTATCTCAACCTTCGTTAAGTGAGAAAGGTTCAAGGGAGAACCAATTTCGGGCAACTCGTTTTTCTCTACTGTCGCTAAGTGAGAAATATGGTTCAGGGAGAACCATGGGGACTTCACGGGTTAATATGGTTCAGGGAGAACCATAGGGACTTCACGGATTATTCTCTACGTTTCGATTAGCCTGCTCTAATCTTCTTCAGGAGAATGAAGAGGTTTGCCGATGCAACTCCTTAAGTAGTATTTGCTGGGATTATGTGTAGAATGGGAAGTGTTCCGATTGGTGCTACTGTTGTGTGAGAGGCTATTGAGATTCATAAACATGACACTGTCCCCCAGGACATCGGCTATTTCATCAGCAACATTTGGCATTCAATCCTACCATCCACCAACACCCACACCCCACTGTCAACTGATACGCCTCAGCGAGCAGGCAACTCACACACAGCAGGCGGAAACACACACAACAAGAACAATGCCACGGTGGCAACCAATCACAACACATCACACAACAGTAGCACCAATCGGAACACTTCCCATTCTACACATAATCCAAGCAAATACTACTTAAGGGTTGCATCGGCAAACCTCTTCATTCTCCTGAAGAAGATTAGAGCAGGCTAATCGAAACGTGAGAATAACCCGTGAAGTCCCTATGGTTCTCCCTGAACCATATTAACCCGTGAAGTCCCCATGGTTCTCCCTGAACCATATCTCTCACTTAGCGACAGTAGAGAAAACGAGTTGCCCGAAATTGGTTCTCCCTTGAACCTTTTTCACTTAACGAAGGTTGAGATACGAGTTGTGCGATACGGTTCTTTTCAGAACCTGTATCTCAGCTTCACGTTAGTTGAGATAAACACATGGTGTTACCGCCAACCGCAACGATATTCTTAGTATTATTTTTAGTATTATTATTATTATTATTATTATTATTATTATTATTATTATTATTATTATTATTATTATTATTATTATTATTATTATTATTATTATTATTATTATTATTATTATTATTATAATTATTTATTATTATTATTATTATTATTATTATTATTATTATTATTATTATTATTATTATTATTATTATTATTATTATTATTATTATTATTATTATTATTATTATTATTATTATTATTATTATTATTATTATTATTATTATTATTATTATTATTATTATTATTATTATTATTATTATTATTATTATTATTATTATTATTATTATTATTATTATTATTATTATTATTATTATTATTATTATTATTATTATTATTATTATTATTATTATTATTATTATTATTATTATTATTATTATTATTATTATTATTATTATTATTATTATTATTATTATTATTATTATTATTAATTATTATTATTATTATTATTATTATTATTATTATTATTATTATTATTATTATTATTATTATTATTATTATTATTATTATTATTATTATTATTATTATTATTATTATTATTATTATTATTATTATTATTATTATTATTATTATTATTATTATTATTATTATTATTATTATTATTATTATTATTATTATTATTATTATTATTATTATTATTATTATTATTATTATTATTATTATTATTATTATTATTATTATTATTATTATTATTATTTTTTTTTTCATTCCTTTGGAGTCATACAACCCATTTATTTCAATCAAAACAAAACACAGTTTATAACAATAGGTGAGTTAGAACAAAACAAGTACATACGTAAAATATTAAATAAGGAGACAATTTGTAAGTTAAATATATAAACAGTAAAAGATCACACGAAAACTAAAATAAGCAAGACTTATAATCAAAAGGTGAATTTAAGTTTGTCTTTGTCATAATAGCACAGAGCACAATTTTTTGCATAAATCAGGTTAAAAGCATCTATACCCAATCTGTTCTTTTCCATAAGAATGAGTTTCTTCAGGTTTTCTTTATACACTTTAAGTATATCAATATGAGCACTGCAATCTTTTTTGCCACTTCACAACGAACATTCCAGATAATTTTATGCAATTTACCAATTAAAAGTAAAACCATATTGTTCGTAATGTTAATGCCGAGGATTCTATTACTGTCGAATATATAAAAATGGGTGTTCCTTAAGTATTTTTTAACAATGTTTTCTACAAAGAGCCAGGCGTCATAACATTCCTCGCATTCGATAAAAAGATGTTCGATGGTTTCAGTAGACCTGTTGCAGAGTAGGCAAACATTATTGCTGGTAATTCCTAATCTATAAAGTTTGTTTTTTGGTGGGAAGAATTTTATGCTTAACTTTAAACCACAAGTTCCTCTCTTCAGCTTCCATAAGAGGACAACGTCCATTTTTCCAAATATTGATATCAGGGTCAGTTATGTGAAAATAATTAATCCAATATTGGACTACAGCAGGAGGCTTAAATTGGTTAGTAATCAAACAACTGTAGATAGTTTTACATTCATATCCAGAAATCTCTTATTGATGTCTCCTTTCTTATCTTTGAAAGTGAGATTGTTCAGAAAGTGGTTTGCTGGGCCCTCTCGGTTTCAGTAATGTAATCATTGTTAATGTTTCTTTTCCAAACTGGCGACTATCCTTCCTGCATTTAAAGGTAAAATGTTACATCCATTTGCTAGTGTCTGATGAGACAAAATTTTACCATGTTTAAGAACATGCTTCAAACTTTTTAAAGCCCATAGGCCTTAAAAATTTGCTGTCTAATTCTGTTCCATTGTCCTTGGTAACAGTACCATTTTTCCAAAGGGAAGCTCGTGGGTTTCATTAACACAAGAAAACTTTATTGTAATTAATTCCAGATTTCTTGAAGGCAAGAATTAATTCCTTATAAAAAAACGGGTATTTGGACTAATAGCATTAGGATTATCTAATATGTACCAACCAAGTTCATTCTTTCCACTAGCGATACATAAACAGTAATCAAAGAGGTGTCTCCATTTCCTGGATGTATGGTATTTCTTCAACACATTTAGTTTTAAAGTCTGTAATTTAAGCGGAATATATCAACAATTCCAATACCTCCCTGCCTATGGGCCCAGTAATCGTCTTTCTTTTTATTTTATCTGGTTTACCATCCCAGAAGAAAGACCACTGATACTCTCCATTTCATTAACATAATTATTGGGGCAGTGAATGATTGAACCGTGGTAAGATAAACTTGCACCAATGAAACTGTTGAAAATAACAGCTTTTCCTTTTCATAGTTAAATTCCTCCTTTCCATTTCTCAAGAACAGCTTTCATTTTGCTTATTCTCGGTTCCCAATTTCTTTTTGTGTTGTCGTGATTCCCAAAGAAGATACCCAGAATTTTTAAGTGATCGTTAGTCCATGAAAACCCCCCCGGTTTATCTTGTCTATCCTTCCACTTACCAATCCAAAGCCCCTGCGATTTGTGTATATTAATTCTAGAACCCGATCCTTTGCTATAAATTTTTAACAATTTTTCAAGAATACTAAAATCGTTATTATCAGAAATAAAAATAGTAGCGTCATCAGCGTGTTGAATCAGTTTCAAGGAGCAATCAGTATTAGGAAGGGAAATGCCTTTCATATTATTTCTTATAAGATTTCCTAAACCTTCTGCACAAATAGCATATAAAAGTGGTGACAGGGGGCATCCTTGCCTAATACCTCGAGTCACTTGAAAAGGTTCAGTAATGAAATTATTAACTAGAACTGTACTGTTAGGATTACTGTAAAGAATTTTAACCCAATTAATCAAAATTTTTGGAATTCCCATAGCCCCCATTATGTCAAACATATATTTCCATTCAATTCTATCAAAGGCCTTTTCCTGGTCAATACTGATAAGAGCAGCTTGTTCTTCTTCATTATTAACGTAATAAATAACATCTCTGAGTAGCATTAAATTATCATGAATATTTCTGTCTTTCACACCACAGGATTGATCATTTCCTATAATAAACGGCATAATTCTCTTTAAACGATTGGTAATAACTTTAGAGATAATTTTATAATCAACATTAAGAAGGCTAATGGGCTCCTCAATTTTAAGATCACTTCTTTCCCTCTATTCTTAAAAATAAGACGAATCAAGGCGGTATTCATAGTAGTTGGGAGAGAAAGGTCTTATTACATTCATTGATAATTTCTAAAATCGTATTTTATGAGCTGCCAAAAAGGTATAAAACTCAGTAGTTAAACCATCTAAACCTGGTGATTTACAAGTATTCATTTGATTGATGGCTTGAAAACTTCGTTTTCTGTAATGAAACTTTCTAAGTCTTCAATTTCATCATCAGGTAAATTTACTTGTTTAATGGTGTTCAATATATCTTCAGCAGCTTCACTGTCAATATTCTCAGCTGAATACAAATTTTGGTAAAACAATTATTAACATATTTACACATGGAAATGGCGTCAGTGTAAATTGTACCATTCTCATCTTTTAAATTATGAATAATATTATCGTTAGATCTCTGCTTTTCCATTCCAAGGAAGAGTTTACTTGGTTTTTCTTCTGCCATTTTTATTATGTGCATTCTATTTCTAGATTCGTCAAAATCTTTCATCACATAATTTTTAATTTTGTTCTCAACTTCAAAGATAGCGTTGGGGTCGGGAGTAGGTTTATTCATAAGATTTCTAAGAGTTTTCTGAAGATGACATTTATGTTTTTTTTCTTTGTAATACACTTCCGAATCGTAATCTTTAATAATCTCTTTTAAATTCATTTTACCCACATCCCACCAACTGAGAATGCTGTCAAAGGTACTTTTTTTTATTTCCAATAATCCCAGAAGAATTTAATACGATCTTTGCATTGATCATCTTTCAAAATATTATTATTACAAAACCATCTGCCTGGTCCCCGTGTGACTTCTTGTTTTTGAAGTCTAAAACTAAGAGCACAGTGATCAGATAAACCTACAGAACTGACACTGGCTTCAGGTATGATAAATAGCAAGTTGCTTGTGACAAAGGAATAATCAATCCTACTGCTTCTTTTGAGACCCTTATGATAAAATGTATAACCCTGCTCATCTGGATACCAAGTTCTCCAAACATCATACATATCTTTTTCTAAAATAAGGTTATTTAATTCAGGAATACTATTATCATTACCATCAATGTCAAGTTGACAATTAAAGTCACCATTAACTATCCAGTTATGATCCTCATATAACAAGTTGGCCAACGATTTAAAAAACTTTTTCCTAGGATACATAAAATTAGGAGCATATATAGACACAACACCGATATTTGTCCCTTTCCAAAGAAAATCCGCTTTAACTAAACGCCCCTCTTTGTCATTATCTTTGTTAGTGAGTTTAATTCCGCTTTATTTGATGCTAGAATAGCTACTCCTCTCGAGAAATTTTCACCATGGCTGAAAAAAATCTCCCCTCCCCACTGTTGTTTCCAATAATCTTCATCTTCTAGAGTACTATGAGTTTCTTGTAAACAAATGATATCATGTTTTTCCCGATTTAAAAGATTAAAAGAAATTCTCTTTTGATTGTTACGGAGCCCATTGACGTTTAAAGTAGTTATTCTAAGCATCATACAAAACAAAATTAAAAGAAAGGCAATCATAGTAAGGACAGAAAATCTCACTTATTCTTGTTCTCCCGTCATATTTTTCTTTCCTCTGCCACCTCCTCTTCCTTTGTGACTGATGTATGGTACCACCCGTCTGCTTGTTATATTCTGAAGGCCGGACCCCTTTTCTTCCTGAAGTGTTGTATCCCTTGACGTGTATATGGTACAAGTTCAAAGGAATCTTGTGAGTCCATAATGTCTTCGTCTGTACTTGGTACTTCTCCGTTATCAGTTTTGCTTGTCGTTTTCCTTGGCGGCTTTCTTTTTCCCACCTTTAACTGCATTTGCCCAGTTTTTTGGTGGTTGTCTCGGGTTAGCTCATCTGATCTCGAGGACGGGCCTGCTCTATCACTAGTGTCGAGATGACTCTTTCTTTTTCCTCACCGGTGTGCCTCTATCTTTCTCTCCTTTCCGCTGATGTGAGTTGACTTGACTTTAGATTCTGTTGACTTTTGCGGACCTTTATCTTGTTCTTCCTCTTCTTCCGTCTTCATTTTCTCCTTTCCTTCATCATCATCATCGTCTCCTTCTCTTTTGAAGGGACACGAGCTGTAACCTCTTGCAGATCATCTTCAGCATCTTCAAATTTATCTGAAGATTTGTCGTCCTTTTTCCCGTCATTTTCCCCATCTGAATCAACCTCGATTTCTTCTGCACTGTCTACATCGGAATCTTCATCACCTGTGCCTTGTTTTTGTATTTCGTGTTGATTCGCCCGGTGTCCCTCTTCTCCGCAAACAAAGCATCTTCCTTGTAAGTTGCAGTTCCGTGCAATATGGCCTGGTTGTTTGTATGTGTTGAACGGGTTGTTTGATGATGAAGAGAGGGATAGTAGTGATTCCTCTGACGAAAATGCATCAGATATCGATGAACAATCATCTGACATGAGTTATGAGGGAATGAGTATAGATGAGTCGAGTGACAGCGAGGATGATGCGCCTCCACCCAAGAAGCGGCCGGCACACGTACCGCCGAAACGGCAAACCCAACCGCCTGCCCCGGTTCAGCCGCCTGCCCCAGTCCAGCCACCAGCCCCGGCCCAGCCAGCAGCGCGTGGGCGCCCAGCTCGCCGAGGTCGCCAGCCTGCCCCTACCCAGCCGCCTGCCCCGGTTCAGCCGCCTGCCCTAGTCCAGCCACCAGCCCCGGCCCAGCCACCAGCCCCGGCCCAGCCACCAGCCCCGGCCCAGCCAGCAGCCCGTGGGCGCCCAGCTCGCCGAGGGCGCCAGCCAGCCCCTGCCCAGCCGCCCGCACCGGCCAGACGAGCTGCTCAAACGACATTACCAGATGGCACCGTGTGGACCAGCCAGACGACCCAAGCTGCAAAATACAGCCGCGGCCAATATCCTCACCCAAGCAAAGGGTCCCCGAAACCTCGGTGGGGCGTTTGAGTTTCCTGCTGCCATGATGCAAATCATCCTCGACATGACCAATTTGCAGGGGCTGGCAAAGAGAGGACGGAGTTGGGTGAACATTGCAATGATGGAGCTGAGGTCGGCCATCGGACTCCTGCTCTATCTCGGCCTTACAAAGTCAGGCCATGAGAAGGCACATACCTTCTGGAGGCAGGGAATGTTTTGTAAGCCAACATGCCAGGCCACCATGCCAGTCAATCCCTTTGAAGACATCCTAACAATGATGCGTTTTGACGACAGGACAACTCGTGTCCAAAGGAAAGCCACGGACAAGTGTGCGCCCATCAGATAAATATTTGACATGTTCGCAGCTGCGCTTCGCCGACACTTCATCAGCCCTGGTGAGTGTATCACCATAGACGAACAGATGGCTGCGTTCAGGGGCCGGTGCTCGTTTAGGCAATGTATACCAAACAAACCTGCTAAGTATGGTATCAAATTTTGGGCATCTGTGGACAGCAACAATCATTACGTCCATAACATGATGCCATACATCGGCAAGGAACAAGGACAAATGGAGAAAAAGCTTGGTGCCCGTGTGATGAAAGACTTGGTGCGGCCTCTCCATGGGACTGGCCGAAATGTGACGGCAGACAATTTCTTTATTAGTAAGGATCTGGCCGAGTTTCTTCTTAGCGAGAAGATAACTCTTGTGGATACCATAAAGAACATCAGACGGGAGGTGCCACATGAGCTGCGGAAAGAGAACACAACAACCGAGAAGTGAAATCATCGGAGTTCATGTTTTCCGGAATGACAACAATTGTGTCGTTTGTGCCCACAACACATCGAAATGTTCTTCTCCTTTCGACTATGCATCATGATGATGCAGTGGACCAAGCATCCCAGAAATTAGAGATCATCATGTATTACAATGCCACCAAGGCCAGCTTGGACATTGTAGACCAGATGTGTAGCCTCTGCAATTGTGCACCCATATATAAGCGCTGGCCCATGGTGGTGTTCTATCGCATGTTGAATGTCGCCGCCATCAATGCCTATGTTTTGTTCAAGGAACTCTATCCAAACCTTCAAGGGCAGGCCGATACCCGCCGTGATTTCCTTCGTCAAGTCATCAATGTCCTGATCCAGCAACTGATCGAGATGCGGGCGGCACATCCCGAACGACTGCGGGAATATACGGTTCCGGCAATGCGATTCCTCTGCTATGATGTTGCCTTTCGTCAGCCAGAGGAGCAGCAGCGTGCCGGCGGCGAGTACACGTAAAGGCGTTGCCACCTCTGACCTCGAGGCATGGAAACGAGAACCTCCCGGGTGTGCTCGGAATGTAAGCGTTTTGCGTGCAAACAATTAACACACCATCTCCACGACGATAACACGGTCCATCTGCTCCATCTGTCAGGAAGCTGATTGAACTGAACTAGAGAAGACTAACATTTCCAGCAAAGAACAAAACAATGTTTTTATTTAGTTTTTATTTAGTTTTTATTTTATTTTTATTTTATCCATCCCCCGAAAAAAGGAAAAACACCAGCAAAAAACATTTATTCTGTTAGATTTTATTTTTTATTTTGTTGGGTTCGTTCAGACACGGAGGAAGGAATTACCTCCATGGTTCAGACATGTACATATTTTTTTTATATTTCCCTGCTTACTTCATAATGCATTTGTTTCTTGGTTGGAATAGATTTATAGCGCCATTTTATGACTTAGATGTAGAAACTTCTTTACATTTTTCTCTACACTTTTCATATTGTAAATCGTAATTTTTTTTCTGAAGTGAATACACCACGGTGTGACTCAGACATCTGCCTTATTTTCTCGAGTGTCATTGTCTATGTTTATCAAAGACAACCTTGCAAAAGATTAGCACCTCCAGATTTATTGGGGGTAGACAAAAGAAGTGTAGAGGGGTTGCCAAGGTGCCAAATTAGTAACACCTGGGCTGGGGACAAAGACCACACACAAGAGATTATGGTGTTTTATGGCAGGGATGGGTAAACAAAGTGGGTGGTATTCCATGAACTGCATGGGCAGGGGAATAAACCTTATAAACCCGAAATAGAGATCAATGTGGGCAGGTATACAGTTACTTTTAGCTTGAAATTGTTTACTTGGGTCTACAGGGCCTATATGTTTACACCATTTGAGAAGGGATTGTGTTTACCCAAAAATAAACACCTACTGAAAAAATCAGTTGGATGGTGCAAAAATGCATTATTGTCCCTTGGGTATGTATAAACTTTTTATTTGGCTTGAAATTGTTTTCTTGGGTCAAGAGGGACTCTATTAGTCTGTTTACACCATTTGAGAAGGGACTGTGTGCCCCTATATGAACGTTTTACATGCTATTAGTAGTATGTGAGGAGCCGATTGCACCAGGTTTGCTCCCTCTGCTCCCTCAATTCTCTAAATTGCTCCCTCTGCTCCCTCAATTCCCTCAATTGCTCTCTCTGCATTTTCCCTCGAAGGAGCACGCCCTCAAACGGAAAATATGGAGGTGTGTGTAACTTAACAATTATGCTGTCTGCCCTTGACAATTACGATGTCTGCTCTTGACAAATATGAGATTTGCTCTTGCTACAACCTGACAATGTCTGGTCTTGCTACAACCTGACAATTATGATTTCTGCTCACTGAATGTGTACGTTTTATGAGTAGAATACTCTTATGATTTAAAGCATGTTGATAATAACATAATTTCAAGTTAAAACAAGTGGTTTAGTAACAAAACTGGAGGAAGCCGTTATTGCTGAGTGCAGTTTTCTAAGGAACGATCAGTGACAGCCATATTACAGTGACCAAGTGACAGAATGCATTATCACGCAACGGTGCGAGCTGCTGTCGTGAAAAAAAAAACATATTTATATAATTAGTGTTTTAATCATTTAGATATATGATTATATTCTAATTAATAATTAATAAAGTCTGGTGTATGATAAGTGTGTTTGTGTGAACTGGGTCCTAGATTTCACGTATTAGTGTTTCGTAACCGGACAGGTGAGGGCGAGCTAAGACGTGTTGACATCGTGATGAATGGAGTTGCCTGTGTGACGTCATGGACAACTCTGGACAAGTCGTTACGTATTTGTATTGCGCTCTGAAAGGTCAATCGTGCATTGTGCTGTGTTTTGATTAGATAATAAAGGTTAACCTGAAATAATTTATGCTGCCAATTTGACTGTTCGTGTCTGAAACTAATAAAAGGATAACTGTTTGACCCTTACAACTCATTCCATGCCCCGGACGACCTGGGACTTTTCAATGACAAACTTTATTTACAATTCAAAACAAAGTTAAAATATACAATAAAAGAATAGTGAATAAGTTCAGATTATAATTCCATCACAAAAGAGAATTAAGCAATTACGGGGACCATGAAAACATGTTTTAGTTATCAGAAAATAGCAAAAAATGTTCTGTACATGTCTTTTAGGCAATAAACAGTACATACAATTTTGATAACATAGATACATATTTTTATGACATTTATAATAATAATTACTTCAGAAAAAGAGAAAATTCAAAGAAATGAGAAAAGAAAAAGAGGAAAGGGGTTCCAGTGCGGTGGGTGCGGCAACATGTTTTTTGGCGTGAGCCGAACCCACCGTGGTTCCCCTGAGGTGGGGAATCCACTGGCGTTACTGGTGTGGGCCTTATATCCCACTCCAGTGGCTTCCAAAGGTAAGAGTTAGAAATGAAGAAAAGAGAGGAAATCAGAAAGGAGGAGCAAAACAAGTAAATTTTAACCTGGTTTAAATCAGCCCTGTCAGCTTGTCATTAATGATGGTGAACATTGTGTTATTTATATTACATTTTTAAAGAAATTCACCATCATTATTGACAAGCTTAAAGTAGTTGTATTCAAAAATAATTTTGTTTTTGATGCGATGAACGAAAATTAACAGGGGGTCGACGAAATTAGAGGTTCTATAAAGATTGTAAATGACAAATTTGCAACTGACGATAAGGTAGTTTGACAAACGCACCGCCTCTGTTGCGTCCCTTAGCACATGGGATCAAGGCCCAGTAGAGGTCAAAGTTCAGAAGCAGGTCAGGAAGAAGCCGGTGAAGAAGACTGTGGAGACCGTTGAGAAGAGGTTGAACAGACGGACACGTGATGAATAGATGGCAGATGGTCCCCTTGTCTCCGCACCATCCACATGTTGAAGAGATTGCCGGGTTGAGATGATGTAGAACTTGGAGTGACGGTAGGATGTTGTGTAGTAGTTTATATTGTAGGTCCCCCTCTTTTTTGGAAGTTGGGGGACTGTGGATGCTGTTCCATTGTATGTTTGTGTTGCTGCCCAGGACTCCGTTTTGATGCCAGTGTGATTTTTCTTTTGAAGGATGCGAGTTGAGATTTGTGTTGATGACATTGTAGATCGATGGTGCGGAGAAGGCATTGTCCAAGTTGTTGATGGTGACGTTGAGGGCACGATCTGGTTTAGATGGAACATTTTGTAGCGCAGACACAGGTAGGTGAAAACCCCTCTCGTCGAATAGAGAGGGGAACAGTTTGATGAGTATCGTGTGCATCGAAGAAAGCTGTTTTTGAAGAAGTCGAGAAGATGGAGGACGAGATGTACTAGAAGAGGAGATGATGTCATTAGGCTGGTGCCACGGTCCGGAAGTGAAGTTGAGAAGGTCCCTCACCAGGCCGACCCTACGCGTCGAGAGCCGCTCAGTGAGGGATGCGCCATCGTCAGTTGCATTTTGAATTCAAGGAATGTTTATGGGTAAATTGAGGACATGGCTGACTGAGTCGTGTATTATTTCTAACCGAGCTCCAGACAACCTCCAGGCACGCATGATCTCACCGTAAAAAGAGGGCATACCGATATCAAAAAGGGGATCCGTATTCATAAAAGATGAAAATCATAATTAAATTTTTTGTAACGACGGAGGTTATATTGAAGAAAATCAAAGGAAAGATGAAAATCGCCTTTAAGGTAACGAAAGATACGTGATAATCTAAAGGTGAGAACTCGTGCCTGGAGGTTAACAAGGCCGAACCCCCCTTTGTCAGGTTTCTGATACATAATTTGCTCTTTAAGGCGGTGTCTCTTGTTGGACCAGACGAAATCAACCAGCCGCCGTTGGAGTTCACTTAGGAAATCGTCTGGCGGAGTGAGTGCCGCCAGACAATGAAAGGTTTTTGATGCGGCTAGCTGGTTGGCAATCAAGACTCTCCCTTTAAACGAACGGAAGGTCGAGATGCCAGACCAGCTAGCGAGGGTTTCGAATAAACGGGTTTTACAAATGTCCCAATTTTTGTCGGTATACGTTTTGTTATTTCCTAAGTGAACTCCGAGGAATGACAGGCCATCGTCATTCCACGAAAAATTAAGCGGCCGGTCACTTCGTCCGATCCAAGATCCCGCCCACAACCCCAGGGTTTTTCTCGTATTTAGGCGCGCGGCAGAGGCGCGAGCGTAAGAGATCGTAAGTGTCTTTGATCGCGTCAAAGCCGCGCTCGGAGGTGACAAAAACGGAGACATCATCTGCATACGCTGAAACCGAGCAAGAGACGTCAGCGCCGGGCATTCGGAAACCGTTTTCCCCGACTTCGTACGATTTAGAATAATAATAATAACGGGGTCTTGTAGAGCGCACATATCCACCCAAAAATGGTGCTCAGGGCGCTTAGACAAAAAAGATAACAAAACCAAAAAGTAGGAAAAGAGAAAATTGTAAAGAAAAACAGTTAAGAAAATGCTGTTGACATGAGGTGAGTTTTGAGAGATTTCTTGAAGGATAGAATGGTTTTAGAGGTTCTGATATGAATGGGTAGCTTATTCCATAGACGTGGAGCTGCAACGGAGAAAGACCTGTCCCCCCAAGTGCGGTGACACTTCGATTCTTGAAGAAGATATTTACTGCCAGAGCGAAGGTTGCGGGAAGGTTTATAGATGTTGAGCATGTCCAAGATGTAAGCAGGAGCTTTTCCATTGAGAGCGTTGAAGACCATCAGCATAAGTTTGAAAATGATTCTAGATGATATAGGGAGCCAATGCAAATCTAAAAGGACGGGTGTTATGTGAGAATGTTTCTTAGTTAAAGTGACCACGCGAGCAGCAGTATTTTGAATGCGTTGGAGACGAGAAAGTTGTTTATCTGGAAGGCCAAACAGAAGGGAATTCCCCATGTCTAGCCGAGACGTAACAAATGAGTGGACAATCTGTTCTGTAGAACTGCGGTCAAGATATTTTCGGATCTTTCCTATGTTGCGGATATGGAATGAAGCAGAACGAACTGTGTGAGAAATGTGATTATTTAGAGACATGGACGAGTCAAAAATAACACCAAGATTACGGGCGTGGTCTACTGGGCTGATGTGAGAATCACCTACAGTAACAAACGGAATGGAGACTTTAGACAACTGCTGTGGATAACCTATCAACATGAATTCAGTTTTGGTGTCATTGATTTTTAAGAAGTTGTCGTTCATCCATTGGCGAATGTCATCAATACATGACTCAATACAATTTATAGCAGATTCAGCATGTTGTTGGGAGTGATTGAAAGATAGATATAATTGCGTGTCATCAGCATACATGTGATATTGAAGGTTTTGCCGCTGGATGATTTGTTTAAGAGGAAATATATATAATGTGAACAACTGTGGACCGAGAAACGAGCCCTGTGGAACAGAGAAATCAAGATGGACAGGGTTCGAGGCGGCATTACCAACACGCACGTACTGCGGCCTTGACTCCAGGTATGATTTACACCATTGCAGAACATGATCCTGCAAACCAATGGTGTTACGGAGTCTAGACAGGAGCACAGCGTGGTCCACGGTATCAAATGCCGCACTCAGATCGAGAAAAATAAGAGCAGTGATTTGTTGTTGATCTAGAGCAATCAGAATATCATTGTGAACGCGCAATATGGCGGTTTCAGTACTGTGATTAGGTCTGTACGCCGATTGAAATGGGTCAAAGAGACAGTTGTTACGCTTGAAAGCACATAGTCTAGATGACACAATGCGTTCAATAGTCTTGCCTAGAAAACTCAAGTTGGAAATGGGTCTGTAGTTATTGAACACTTCCTTGTCCAGACCACTTTTCTTAAGTAGAGGGAGAATTTGAGATATTTTAAGGCTACTTGGGAATTCACCAGTACTGAGGGATTTGTTAACAATATTTGTTATTAATGGAGTAAGAACTTCTGAACATTCCTTAACAAGAAAGGTGGGTATGGGGTCAAGCTCACAGGATTTGGATGGAGAATTTGCAAGCAATTTCTTGATCTATATTTCGCTGGCAGGTTCAAAACCTGTGAGACTGACCTCATTTACATCGTAGGAAGGAACATTTTGACCATGCGCTGGAGAAAACTCATTACGTATACCAACTATTTTGTTAACAAAAAAGTCGGAGAATTGGGAAGCCAGGGCTATATCAGAGTCTGAAATGGGCAGAACCGGAGTTTTACTCTTATTAAGTAAACGATTAACAATATTAAACAGTTTTTTCTGATCACCAGAACATCCATCAACTTGAGAGGAATAATATGTTGTCTTAGGTCTAACAATACAGTCAGTCACAATGCGTCACTGGACACAGTAGTTCTGTCGGTGAACTTCCAGTTTTGAACATCGCCACTTCCGCTCAAGTTTCCGTCTAATTCGCCGAGCAGTACGAATTTCCTCGTTGAACCATGGACTGTTCGTTGGAGCTGTTACAGTCCGCGTTCGTAAAGGGGCATGTTTGTCGAGTAGACCGCCGAGAATTGACTGATATTTGTCAACACAAGAATTTAGATCAGTGTTCTCTATGTTGATCTGAGAAAGTGCTGAAGCCACATCCTGGCGAAAAACATCAATGTCAATACCCTTTAACCGTCGGGATGTAATGGACATAGTGGGCGAAGGCGGTTTATCAAGATGAAAAGTTGACATGATAGCGCAGTGATCAGACAGTCCGGGATGAATGTTAACATCAGAGATGAGTGAATTTTCGTCACGGGTAATAAGCAGGTCTAAACAGTGACCACTACGGTGCGTGGGCTCTGTGATGTGCTGGACAAAGCCATATGATGATAACATAGATTTGAACTGATTGGATACACTGTCCGATGGGTTGTCCACATGAATGTTGAAGTCTCCATGAAAATAATGTCAGATGAATGCAGCAGATAGAATTCGATCATGTTCTCGAACTCACAAAGGAATGTGTTCATGCTGACGTGTTGGCCGGATTTGTTTTTTTCCAGAACGATAGACATTGACAAGTCGGACTGATCTTGAGTTACAAGTGATCTCGGCATGGATAGACTCGAATGATGAGTAATCCCCGACGTCAGATTTTATTGACACTGATAGACTTGACTTGTAGAGAAGTCCGACCCCTCCACCTGTTTTGTGCAATCTAGGAATATGATGAAAGGAGTATCCCGGTGGTGTTATTTCGGTTATTATCCAGTCATCTCCTGGTTTCAGCCATATTTCGGATATTGCAACTATGTCCAAGCTGTATTCATGAACAAAATCAACAAAAATCTGCAGTTTTATTGCGAATAGATTGTGCATTTAAGGAGCAAAAATGTAGGTTTGAGTCATCGTGTGGGGTCAAGTGTATCAGATTTGTAAGACAAGCACCATTTGGTTTAGTAGTGGGGGGTTACTTAAATTAAAACTCACCTGAATAGAGAGCCAATACTCATATGAAATTGAAAGTTGCTGGCAGGGAGTGCTTGAAAGATGATGTGCTGACAAGCACTCGAAGAAAAGTTGAAGATCGGAAAATGCTGGCAAGCACTTTAGAAAAAGTTGAAGCGCAGGAAAGTACGACCAGCTACGGGGAATTTTACGGTGTGAACACACCGATCAAAATTTATTGGGAATGTTCAAATGAGGCACTTGAGTGAATGACACGCAACTAATTAACAACATTTTTTATGTAACTAGTTCCGTTTAAAATTGTCAGATCATGAACTATAATATGTTTCATGTTTCATTATGAACAGATGTTTTTAAGTATTTGCATCATCTATAAAAACATCTATAAATAACTATACAAACATTCAAATCTTGAAAGAAAACAAAAAAATAAGAATTCAATAATACAAATCTGACTTTTTAGAAATGCAAATTTCATTAAAAATACCCCTGCGTCCATCTTGGATTCATGATCAAAATCAACAATTAAACCTACCACCATCAGATTGTGCTATATTTGAATTAATTCACAAAGGATTGCCGAATCACTCAATGGAGTTTGTTTAAGAACAAACACTTCATTGCAAAGTATTTTCCCCGTTTCTTACTAATGCAGTGCAATTAATTCGGGAATTAACTTGTTCATATACAGAAGTATCACCTTGTATCAAAGCCAACCTTTTCAATTGTGCTGATGGCTCTTGTGTGTCATCCAAAGAAGAATGTCGTAAGTAATGTACTGTCTTATTCTTTCTAAAACTTATGCAATTATAGGCCTATACAAAACATCCATATTCGTATGGCAAAAGCGCAGCACTCGAGTGACACCTGTACCGGTCCTCTTCACTATAAACTTCATTGGATCGACCCTTTGTAATTCAGGTAAGTATGATATAAATCTTATGAAGCGTTATCTTTATCCAATGAAGTTTATAGTGAAGAGGACCGGTACGTATATGGTTGTAAAGGCTGAATTACTCAATTTCTAGACATTACTAATTATCTTGCCCCTGGATATAACTATGCAAAATTTTTGAAATGGTATGAAATAGAATAGACTAAGGGATGTTATTCCCTATGAATGGGTTGATAGTTTGGACAAACTAAACACCCTTTATTTACCACCACATGCAGCATTCTTTAGTAAGTTGAAAAACACCAATATAAGTAATGAGGAATATACATATTGTCAAAAAGTGTGGTAAGACAAACAAATGACCAGTATGAAGGAATTCCTCATCTGGTACAACAATTTAGACTTGTGTTGAATAAATTCTTACATTGGATTAGTGATTTTTTTCTGAAACCCCAAAGTTTCCGTCAATAAACGTTTTATTATATTTTACTTTTTACCAGTACACCGATGTGTGATAAGCACTGTATACTCGGTGCTTTTTCGAGGAAAAACAAATCCACCACGACCCCCGCGTTCTAGAGTAGATGTCTTAACCCTTATAGAACTGGGTTTTTTTTGACTTACGGGGACCGTATTTTCAAAAGTTCTCGACCGATTGTTATGAAACTTACCACACATATTTATTTCACCAAAATCTACATGATGACGTAACAAATCCAAATTTTGCCACTAGAGCGTGTTTTATTTTATTTGTTTGCCCATTTTGGTCAAAAATCGTATTTTCCCCATAATTTCCGTTTTTTGTTGTTGTCCAAATGCCATAAAACTTGGCAAACTTGTTTATGTTGACATAATCAATAACATGACATTATATTTCATTACTGGGGTCATCGTTGTGGGACTATAATGGTTAATTTATCCCATTTTTTGGGGAAAAATGTATTTTACGTTTTTCCTCTTAAAATCAACATGGTCGCCAGCGTTTGGGGACCAGGGTGCAATGATGAGGCCTGGTTGACAATTATGTAATATTTCTTGGCCTGAAAAGTTAAAAATTAGCTTGTTAAAAATATTCCATTGATAAAAAACTTCTCAATAATTTGACCCCCTAAATACAGGCTGAAAACACAAAATCAAAGATGGCCGCCGGATATGGCGGCCATTTTGAATTCCCACAATGCATTTAAACACTATCACGTGACACATCACTACCACTTTTTTTCGGAAAAAAAAACAAACAAAAAACGTGAAAACTTTGTTTAAAAAGACAAAAACAAAATCACAAAAAACGTTAAACAAACGGTTGCATGACAACAGCTGACGGCTGATGAAAATAATTTAGTTTTTAGCAATGTGACCCTAGATACATTTTGGGAAAAGTCAGAAAGTTTGGTGGTGATTGGATGTAGCGTTAAAAAGTTACGGGCAAAAATATAGTAGGGGGCACATTGTGTCCTCCCCCGGTCCTGATACGGTTAACCACTAGACGTTGAGAGGCCAGTTCGAATCCTGTTATAGCAGCGGGTACCGCAACCAATGGATAGATGTAATAAAGGTACGATAGGTACAATGTAAGTCAGGTACAAAAAACAAACTACAATGGTCTCCTAAAACAAATATGGTAACAAACGTAATTAATAAATATCACTTATGCCAGCAAAATGTAAATGCTCGTGATCTTGTTGTATGGTTGTATGGATCGTGTTAACGTCCTCTGCTGCAATGCCGGCACAGGAAGTTCCCGTGTTCAAGTTTAAAACCCCCGCGAGTTTGTTCTATCATAGCACTCAGTTCAAAATAAAAGTTAAAGAAAGTTCTATCAGACTTGCAAGGGCTATATGACGCACCAGCAAATTACTAGCACTGACAAACTGAGTAAAGAGATGGATGAACTGCAGGGTAAATGGAACAATTCTCCCCACGAAAAACTAAAGCGTGATATTTGCCAAAAGCAGGCCGAGCTAGAAAAAACGGTTGCTTACAAAACAAAAGGTGCTATTATTCGTTCCAGAGTGAAATGGTTTGAAGAGGGAGAAAAGAATACCAAGTATATCAGGGGTCTTGAGAAATCCAGAGGTAATAAAAAAAAAGTGATGATGTCCATAAAAGTAAGAAATGGAAATGTTACCCATGATCAAGTTTTAATTAGCTGTTACGACCTGATAGTCGGAACAGGTATTGTTTCTGTCAAGATTTTTATTTGTTAGCTGTTACGACCTGATAGTCGGAACAACTATTGTTTCTGTCAAGATTTTTATTAGCTGTTACGACCTGATAGTTGGAACAGCTATTGTTTCTGTCAAGATTTGATTTAATTTTTTTTATTCTTTATTTCCGACAAAACCCTATTGCCTTAACGTGTGAGAGGTTTTGGTGGCAAAAGTCCTTCTTAGGAATATCAGAAAGAGTCAAATCATATACCATATGGAAGCTTATGCCTTGACGTAGTTTCTAAATGTCATTAGACTAAAATTCTCAATTAATTAGCTTAGTTATAGTCACGTGAATATTTAATTAGGCAATCTTGTTATCACCATAGCTCAAGAAGTATACACCCGATCATCACACTTTTTTCAGTTATACATTTGTGGGGTATTGTAGATGTGCCTTTTGGCCTGCAATGTCTTGTGACGTCATCGTGACATCATTTATAGCGCATTTTGTATCTGTGTACAAAACACATGCACTGAAAAAGTTGATGTGACCAAATCGCTTCCTTATTCGGCAGTAATTCTCCATAATATCTTTGTACATAATACACAAACAGATATCACGTGGGACTTGTTTGCGAGTCCAATTAATGACGATCTTTGTACGCAATAATAACACATAGATTCCATATAGTAGTACACACACGTTGTGTATGCAATTAAAGCAGATTGCGTCCGATTCCTTTCATTTTCATTTTGATAATTATAATGAGTCCATTACATTGGCGACGAGCATGAAAAGCGGTGAGTATTCTTTTCATATGATAGTATACATTTCTAGCAAAAAGGAAAATTGTTAAAGAGGGCCGGACATTTTCGTAACGTTAAGTCCCATTGTTTTACGTACATGTAAGTGCAGCAATATACACATCGTTAGGTTAACCAGTAGCAATATGGCGGAACAACCACTAGCACCGTCGTAACTGAAACATTAACAAGGACTTTGAAAACTGAACCATTCACTCACTCCGACGATCAGATATCAACCGGGAAGGCTTGGGAAGATTGGTTATAGGGAATTGAGCATGAATTCCGCTATTTTCGAATTACTCAACCGTATTTTGTAATTTTTGTTTTCTCAAACAAAATCTTCCCTTCAGTTTGTGCACAAATTAACGTTAAGTAGTAAAGTACCTATTTATTTGTATGCACGCATTGGGATAGTACTGACCATCAATCCTATAAACAGAATTGGTGTAAAGATGTTAAACTAAAGGGACAGTATCGTCACGATAAGAGCAGACTTTCTACAAACAGGGCTTGGAATCGGCGTCCTGAACACAGTGACTAATAATTACTGGCTCATTTATGCAGCAGCAACACGAATATGACCTCATTATGTGAGTATTATTTTCAGTGACTGGGTTAAACTAGAACTTGAACTCTGATTCCATGTCCTGTTGATCGTGACGATAAGCCCACCTTCAAGCAATAACTTTAATTAGCTGTTACGACTACCTGTTAGTCACATACAACTTCAAGAAACACAATAGTGCATCTTTCTACAAGGAACACATCCTTACCTTGTTAAGATGGCCTTACAAACTTATACGAAGTCACAACACAATGTAATTTGAAGGATAACTGTACAATGAGTTCACTACCCACGCAAACTATTTCTTATAGCTCTGACGTACACTTTTTCTTATCTTTTAACACCAACCTTAACTTACGAAATTATGTATTTGGGTCTTTCCACACTAATGTACAAAAGTGTGACATTTTAGGAACATGGGACATTGATAATAAAATGAAGTACTTTTTACTCATAACTTGTTTCAGTGTACATTCCAGGTGCCTTGAGGATTAAGTAATTACAAGGGTATCTTCTTTAAGATATATATGTTTGTAACATGGACAGACATTCATTTAGAAATTGACTAAAAGTACTAATAGAACAGATTTATTCACCCACATGTTGTCCCATTATAATGCTATTCCCCTAAGGATTGTTACCTGAAAAAATCAAGACAACCCTCCTAATATTAAACAAATAACAGGGGATCATCTTCAAAATGTTATGTTTGTAACGTGGACAGATATTTGTCACAAATTGTCTGTCCATGTTACATACGGGGTATATTTCACATGGTAATTTCTTAAATACCCAGAAGATGTCTTAGTTTTGGCTCATAACAATCCAAAAGGTACGAAGCCCGGGAAGGGACAGTGGTAAGAAAAACAATTCAATGGAGTAATCCGTGCGCACGGATTAGTAATCCGTGCGCACGGATTAGTAATCCGTTCGCACGGATTAGTAATCCGTTCGCACGGATTAGTAATCCGTTCGCACGGATTAGTAATCCGTTCGCACGGATTAGTAATTCGAGCTCACGGTTTAGTAATCCGTTCGCACGGTTTAGTAATCCGTTCGCACGGTTTAGTAATTCGTTCACACGGATTAGTAATCCAATAAGGTCATCATCAGAACAACTACTTCCATTGACCTCCGCCATCTTGAATCAACTAACGTACGTGTGTAACGCATGCGTGTGGCGGATTGCTAAACTGTGCGCACGGATTGTTAAACCGTGCGGACGGATTGTTAAACCGTGCGAACGGATTCCTAATCCGTGCGAACGGATTCCTAATCCGTGCGAACAGATTCCTAATCCGTGCGAACGGATTACTAAACCGTGCGAACGGATTCCTAATCCGTGCGAACGGATTAATAAACATTGCGAACGGATTGTTAAACCGTGCGAACGGATTCCTAATCCGTGCGAACAGATTACTAATCCGTGCGAACGGATTCCTAATCTGTGCGAACGGATTCCTAATCCGTACGAACGGATTACTAATCCGTGCGCACGGATTACTCCATTGAATTTTATTTCTTACCACTGTCCCTTCCCGGGCTTCGTAAAAAGGGGTTAGGGATGTAAATGAAAAAGCATTTTCAAACAACATGTCTGTCCATGTTACAAATATCATGTCTTAAAGATGATCCTGTAATTTCTTAAGTACCAATATTATTTTCTTATTATTTGTTATGCACAATCATTAAATGCTAAGGAATGTTCAGGAATAGTTTAGGACAAAATAGTTGCCTTTATTTGACCCTCCCATGTCACACTCCAATAGTTATCATATGTATACCCATTAGTGTGGAAAGACCCACTTATTATTTATTTTGTAAGTTCTTTTAAACAGTTTTCTATATATTTAATGAAGAGTTGTACTTTTTACAGATTTTGTTTGTGTGTCACTCAGCCCTGTAGTGACTGTCTTCTATAGCCTGTGCATTACCAGTCAACAATTCTTAATTTGGTAGTTGACAAATCTATTAAGACCTGTCCACCATAAAACTGATATAGCGCCCTCAAGTGGCCGGTTTTAAAAGTGACATAACCATTGTTCTTAGCGTTGCAATTGTATTGGGTCAAACTATACACCAAATTGTTAACTTAGTATGAAAAACTAAATTTCGTCACCGTGATGTCATCCAGTTTCCATTTACAGTCTCATGAATATTTAATTAGCAAATCCATTTTGAACCATAACTCAAGAAGTATACACTCGATACTTAAACTTTTTGCAGTTATAGACTTGATGGGTACTGTGAATGTGCGCTGTGGTATTGTGACCTCATAATGACCTCCACTTCCGGTTCAACAGGAAGTTTGAATAAAAATAAATATTTTAGGGTACAAAAACAATACGATGAAGTTTGTTTAACATGTTAGAGCAAAAATAGTACTGAGGAATTTTTTTTTTTTTTTAATGCACCCAAACATCCTCACGAATGAAATGCAAATAAACCACACATTATGAATCGTAACAGCTTTGTGTTCGTCCGAAGGACAATCACCTTGCAAAAACAAAGGTCAAGATCATTTCATGCAGACTCCTGTACCTTACAACTTATCTGACATTAAATTCACAAACACGACCCCACTTTGACCTTTCCTTCCAGTTTTTTTAATTATTATTATTAGCTGTTACGACCGGATAGTCGGAACAGCTATTGTTTCTGTCAAGATTTTTATTTTTAGCTGTTACGACCTGATAGTTGGAACAGCTATTGTTTCTGTCAAGATTTGTATTAGCTGTTACGACCTGGTAGGTCGGAACGGCTATTGTTTCAGTCAATATTTTTTAATTTGTTATTATTATTTATTTCCACCCAAACCCTATTGCCTTAACGTGTGAGAGGTCTTGGTGGCAAAAGTCCTTCTTAGGAATATCAGAAAGAGTCAAATCATATACCATATGGAAGCTTATGCCTTGACGTAGTTTCTAAATGTCATTAGACTAAAATTCTTAATTAATTAGCTTAGTTATAGTCACGTGAATATTTAATTAGGCAATCTTGTTATCACCATAGCTCAATAAGTATACAGCCGATCATCAAACTTTTTTCAGTTATACATTTGTGGGGTATTGTAGATGTGCCTTTTTGCCTGCAATGTCTTGTGACGTCATCATGACATCATTTATAGCGCATTTTGTATCTGTGTACAAAACACATGCACTGAAAAAGTTGATGTGACCAAGTCGCTTCCTTATTCGGCAGTAATTCTCCATATATCTTTGTACATAATACACAAACAGATATGACGTGGGACTTGTTACCGAGTCTAATTAATTACGATGTCTGAACGCAATAATAATACATAAATCCCTTATACCAGTCCACACACGTTGTGTAGTTATTGCATTGCTAACAGGCTTCAGAGTCAATTACTTTGTGCACAACACGTATGCATAATACACGTTATGGACCCGTTTTTCAAATCCTACATATGTTTAACTGATGCCGCTCTAGCAAGGCACCATTACTAACGTGTACACACACGTTGTGTAGTTATTGCATTACTAAGTAAATGACATGAAAGCAGAGTGCGTCCGATTCTTTTCAGTTTCTTTTTGATAATTACAATGAGTCCATTACATTGAAAAGGATGAAAAGCTGATTTGAACTGTCACCGGTGAGCATTCTTTTCATATGATAGCATACATTTCTAGCAAAAAGGAAAATTGTAAAAGAGGGCCGGACATTTTCGTAACGTTAAGTCCCATTGTTTTACGTACATGTAAGTGCAGCAATATACACATCGTTAGTTTAACCAGTAGCAATATGGCGGAACAACCACTAGCAGTGACCGTCGTAAATGAAACGAGGACTTTGAAAATTGAACCATTCACTCACTTCGACGATCAGATATCAACCGGTAAGGCTTGGGGAGATTGGTTATAGGGAATTGAGCATGAATTCCGCTATTTTCGAATTATTAAACCGTATTTTGTAATTTTTGTTTTCTCAAAAAATCTTCAGTTTGTGCACAAATTAACGTTAAGTAGTAAAGTACCTATTTATTTGTATGCACGCATTTGGATAGTACTGACCATCAATCCCATAAACAGAATTGGTGTAAAGATGTTAAAGGTACAGTATCGTCACGATCAGAGCAGACTTTCTACAAACAGGGCATGGAATCGGCATCCTAGTTTAAGATGAACACAGTGACTAAAAAATACTTGGGTCATTTATGCAGCAGCATCTGACATTATCTGACATTAAATTCACAAACACGACCCCACTTTGACCTTTCCTTCCAGTCCAAACAGGACAAAACAAGACACCCTCAATATCAGTCTCCGTTGAAATAGTTCATGGCATGCTCCATTAAGTATCTAAGGTCAAGGTCATTAACTGTAAACAACATATCGTCATTAACGTAACAGCTCTGTGTTCGTCCAAAGGACAAACACCTCAATGTCTATTATTATTATTGTATTGGTTAAAAGTTTACTGTGACCTGTGCACGGCCCGGCCGGCAGCGGCGGACGGGCGGCGGCAGACAAACATCAAAATTCATTTCCAGCAGGGTGAGCTTCGATGATTAACGTTATTTATTTAAATGTAATTGTTCTCCTCAAATTAAATTTTAGTATTTATTAACGTTATGTAGGCCTATGCGGCAGACTCTAAAGTTATAACGTTTTTAACGAGTCGACATTAGTTTACCCTAACGTTATGACGCACAACAAGGTTATATCATAACTGGACATTAACTTACAAATGAAATTAGAAGTTCGGTGTTTCAGTGAAGGATTGTCTTGTAAAATGCTGAATTTCAATGCGTGATCCTACGCGTGGATAGCCCCATTCTAACGTTAGGGTCAATGCACTGGACTCCCTTCGTATCCTTGGCCCTAACTTAACAAATTACAGCGACAAATTACATAATTATTCTAAAAAATAGGACTAGGAGACTGTGAACGGAAGAAGCATTTGGACTAACATTACCTTGGCCCTAGCGCCACATACAAAAATGGAGTGATTTTTCTTTTTTTCATTTTTTGATCTGCTAACTTTAATTATTAACTTACAACCTAAAACTTAACGTCATTAGTAATTAGGTAACCTTCCCCAAGCAGACACTTTTGGCATAGAATCCATTATTCTGGGATATCTCACTTTCATGAAATTTTTGAAACATTTTTGAAATTAAAAAAAAGAGTAGGCCCCCTAACATTACCGATTTCACAATAGGCCTAGGCCTAGTAAACTTTATGCTAGTGTCTGCTTGGGCAAGCTTATCTAATCACAACATTTTAGATCGTAATAATTAGCAGATCAAAAGTAAAAAAACCGCTCCTTTTTTGTAACTACATATGTGAGGCTAGGGCCAAGGATACAGAGAGAGTCCAGTGTATTGGCCCTAGAATGGGGCTAACGCATGGACATCTTGAGCACCGTGACATTTTTTGAGATGCACAGAATTGTGGTCACCAAAAAATTGATGTTGGTATAATGACTCGCCCCCAAACTGTTATTGTTAAAGTTTATGGGGCACAGAAGTGTACCCACCCAAGAAGAAAAACAGTTGAATCATGCTTCATCTTATTACAGATGGTTGTAAAATTGTTTTAATCGTGAAAATAAAAATATTTTTTAGATTTTTAAAATAAAATGGTATAATTTGGAGGTCTCAAAACTAATGAAATGGAAGGTGGTTAACATTTTGGCAAAAAGTACTTTAAAACTTTAAAATGTGTAAACATTTTGTGAACATTTTGTTAAATAAAATAATTATTTTCATAACCATGATATTAATGTTAAATGTTCTCAATAATTGTCCACTGCTGATGAAATAAACCCCAACAAATTAAGTAGTCTTCATTCACTTCTTATATAAGGAATATTATGTCCATTTTGAGAATCAGTATTTAAAAAAAAATCATTGCAAATGCAAAGCATTCATATATTTTGGTTTCCACAGACAACAGCTCGTTGACAGCATACATGTATGTAGAACAATAAAATCACAGATGAGATGTTCATGACAAAAATTGAGGTCATGTAAATCCCTAAATATTTATATCTAGTAAAATCAGTGTTTAAACAACTTTTTCCACTTTCAAAAGCACTAACATTCCAGTAAATCATATACAATTTCACTATGATTTTTATTTTTGAAACAAGCATAACTTATATAAGTTTATGCAACCAGTAATACGCCATAGTTTTGTAAGTTTTCAGAGAAATGGTATGCCAAAGGTACGTGCGTAAGACTGCCCCATTAATTAACAGTTTTTAGAACTTAAAAAATTTATATTTTCAAGATTTTATTTGTAAGTTACCATAACGTCCAGTTGATTATAGCCTCAGGAGGGTACATATAGAATGCTCAATTTACTGATACAATGCAGGGGCAAATTTGACCATTCAATGGGTAACTTGGCATGGGAAATTAAACAGAGAGGTGATTTTCAGAGTTATACATGTGCCCTTTTGTTTGTGACTACTTCGGAGCAGCTTTATTCCTTTTTATTTATTCTTTGGGGTACATGACTGAAAAGTAACAAAATATTTCTAATATTTCATCTCAGGGGTGAGATATTGTCCAAACTTAAGCATCATTTTCCACATTCTAAAGGCAAATCTTTTATGATGTCATTTGATTATGTAAACATTAATTATAATAATGGCAATAGTGATTTTAGTGATCAGAGATTATTTTAGAATATTTTTAGCCCTATTGCAAGATTCTGTTTTTACATAACCGGATATATTAAAATATGGATTGTATTTTGGGTCTTGGGTAACGACAGTAATTGTGGGTATGACAGTAATTGTGCTCAAACTTGTGCACATGTTGCATGCATTATATTAATTGAGCACTTGATGGAACACATTGCACTGCTACAGGTGTTAAAAGTAAAACAATATGGAGAAAATGATTTGCTTCATCAGAAAAATGAAGAAAATAACAGTAAAATTCGAAATAGTTTAGAAAATGTCCACAAGACGTTTGTGGAAGTCTCAGTGTGATGAATGTACCCTGGATCGCATCACACGGTTTGAACAAAGTGACGGCTATACATGTAGCCTTAAATCGGATCTGGAAAAATTAAACATTGTTTAATGAATTGCTAGGAGCACAAATTGAGGCGTACTTGATGAACAGGAGCCAGAAAATTACTGACATCAAAACACTCAGAGAAAACATAATGTGAAAATGTGTATGTAATCAGAAACTTGTTTGTAGTATGTACATGTAACGTAAACAATATTCGTCAGTTTCAGTGTCAAATATCCTGAAAATATATGTCTTCGGGTGATTTTAATTTTGGTAATATGGAACTAACTGTTGAGTACAATAATTTTGTATGATTAACATTAGCTTGTACAAACAAGCATTTATGAAGAGAAAACCCAAAACGAGTCAGTAAACTTTCAGCCATTGTGAGACTCAAAATGGCAAAATGCATGACAATGTTCTCTTTAATACAATCTGTAATCTTGTAATGAAGCTCAAAACTCACAGTCACATGATTGTAGCACTCATACATGCATGTTACAGTACACTTACACTTGTGTGTTTGCGCATGCAACCAATGCCAACCATTACAGTCATCCATGATGCACTGCTTCTTTTCAAGCCTTTTATGTCAGTCTGTGGGAAATATCATCATGAATGGCCTAAATCCATTGTTCCTGTTCTTTCCATGGACAAGGGTTTTACACAACTGGTACACTTTGTTTAATAGACTACTGATAGTATGGAAAACTAAATTACCAAAACACAAACTGATTATATCATTTTTGGTAAAATAAAAAGCCAACAAACCTTTGAAAGTAGCATAAGAGGTTATCAGTTTCCATGGCAACTTTGTGGATATAGCCTAGGTACTCCCATATGTTGGATTCATTTCACGATATTGAAAAACAATTGTAAAGATGAACAACCATGTTATAAATATGCAAATGAAACTAACAAAGTTTATCCAATTACTTGGGGAAATTGTCTATTTAACTATTTAATTTTCTCTGCAGATGCATGCACTCCCAACCCATGTGCCAATGGGGATAATTGCTTCCTCAGAAACAGTCCTGAGGCTTATGCCTGTCAGTGCTCTCAACCAGGTGGTAGTGGATATAATTGTATGTCATTTACAGGTAAGTGATGAAATATATTATTTGTACACATAACCATTGTTGGGTGACATTTGGCAATATTGAGCATCTGTTCATTCACTGGGAGAGATTCATTTCTAGAATTGTTGCTTTATTGACACTAGTTTTTATTATAATAATATCTTTAAAAAAGTCCATCATACTAAATTGAATCTGTCCAGCCATGTATTTTTTGGAAACAGTCACAGGTGTGCAAAAATGTTCACATACCTTTAGATTTCTGGTCATCGGTCGGCTTCAAAATCGGTGCAGTGACACGCATACCAGCTATACACTAAGTGATGTACATTAACAGCACCCAAATGTGCGGCAAATGTCTAAGCCATGAGTCTTCATCCTAGGATATGCAGAAGAGTGCTCGACTTGGGTCACAACCCAAAGAAAAAAGAAGGCAGCAGCATGTGTCTAAGCCTCAGCTAAAGAAGACTGAGGATAAATCGTTCAGTGCCATTGCAACCCCTGTTTTCAAGCATGAAGACCTATTTGTTTCCCATTTAATATTCATACCGCTGAAGTTCATTGTCTTTACACCTGTTGTTTAATTTTCCCTGTTACTTGTAAGGTGCTGTGTTCATTGTAGAACACCCTTATTAACAGTATGCAAATCTTTACTGTGAAAATGCTTTAAGTCACTTCGCTGTGAAATTTACTTTACAGTATGTACTGTAAGTGACAGACCACTCCATGGAAATTATTCTCCCAAATGGGCTATTTTTGCCATAAAAGAACTGTGAAAGCACCACAAAAGCAATGTGAACTTCTCCGAACAGTGCTTTCTTGTCAAGAAATATAAAGGGCATTTTCATAGTGGTCTATCACTGTGAAATTGCAGTTAACCATATCAATGCAAAATAAATGTCATGGCAAAGGGACTATTCATGACATTTTCACAAAGATTTTAATAACGTAAATGCCTTGTTTTTTATTATTACCTCTTGTTACACTGGTATCTGAAATGAGCACATTGCAGTTTAGGTCATGTGAGACCTGTCCGCCTTCCCCTTGTGGCAGCATGCATTTGCTATTAATAACATTTATTAATTGATCTGACAACTGTTTTTGCTTGCAGATAATAATGATGTAAATACATGTTATGGAAGTAGCTGTGCCACCGGTGTTTTTGGCAGTCTGAACTACCCCAATAATTACCCAAATCGCTACAGGGCACTTTATCTGATCTACATACCAGGAGCAAGGGAAATTACTTTCACTTTTGATTCACCCTTTTCAATTGAGTTGGACAAAGATGAGTTGTACTTTGGCAGAGGCTTAGAAGTACAATACTCGGCCTTCCAGGGCGTAGAGACAAATACCGATGGCGTTTTCTTCTTTGAAGGTTTTAATGCTCCCGAGCCTTTTACTGTAACAAACACTGATACAGTATGGATGTACTTTCTCACTGGCAAGAACATTGTATACTCAGGTTTTCAAGTGAGGTGGGCTGCTGATACATTTTGTAAGTATGAATATAAATATGAATACATGTTTGTGCATACATTTTTATGCTGTTATCATTTCATTAAATGCCCATGCTGAAATTTGGCCCAGTCAGCACGGCACCCACAGACAGTCACTTGAGTATTTTTGGTTGCATTGCCAATTGGTAGGTCAAACCACAGAGTCACACAGAGCTGTGTATGTACTGTCGAGTGGTTTTGGTTTGACCTATCCTAGCCACATGTCCTTGCATTTATTTGAGTGCACTGCACAAAGTCAATGGGTTAAGAGAGACATACAAATGTTGAGTGTCTTTGAGTGTTAAACCTAATGGAGGGTTATTAATTATATTACCAGCAGCAGCATTTTCCAGAGTCCGGCATTATCCTGAGGACGATCAGAGCATACTGATCGAAACGTCGAGTTGTACCCCCAGTTCTTTTCAGAACTAATTACTACTCAATTGAGATTCCACATGGTGTCACCGCAATTAGTCTTACTTAATTATATTATTGTCAGTTTACTATTTCTTTTGACTTTCATACATGTACCTCTATTTAAGATCAATAATTTTACCTAATTACAAAATGACAGAATTATTATCGGAAAGCAAATTTAATGTGAAGTTGGTAAAGGTACATGTACCAGTCATCCAAAAATGTTGTAAGCGGTCTGAGATGCATTCATTTCAGAGAAACCACAAACAAGGATGCACAAAGTTGCCAACGCCAAGTTTTTGGCTCCAAGTATTTTTGGTTGTTTAATGCATGCATTGATTCAATGAAAGTGAAGTTTACCCATAGAAACAGTACCAATGTTGTACCCTTTAGAAGTGTTGTGGCCTACCCCCAAAAAACAAACACATGTTTTATGAACAAGGCTTGGTAAAAAACAGTAGATATTTCTAAACATCAGTATCCTTTTCAGATTAAAATTATTTGTTTTAGTATAATCAGTAACTACTCGTAAATGTGTTACTATGTACTCACGGTGGGACGATTTACTCAAGTAATATACCACGGCGTATACCACATGCTGCCACGGTGTATATGTATTGTACATAAAGTATACATTGCATTCATTGTATTGTACACTGGTGATTGTACAATCCATGTACATGGGTGATTGTACAATCCATGTACATGTGTAGTTGTAAGCAGGAGTAAGCAGGAGGTCGTGGGGTCGAATCCCGTCCGAGTCGCCTGTAGTTTTTTCACAGACACTCGGAAAGCACTGAGCATACAGTGCTATACACACGTCGGTGTAGGGCAAAATTAAATCAACTGTTTATCTCCCGATGCAAGAATTTCACCAATCTATAATATATCGCGGAACCCGCGGCTATATATGATTCTAGCCAATCGTCATCGGGCAAGCTCGGTGGTCGAGAGGTAAGACGTCTGCACTAGTAAGCAGGAAGTCGTGGGTTCGAATCCCGCCCGAGTCGCCTGTGTAGTTTTTTTCACAGACACTCGGAAAGCACTGAGCATACAGTGCTATACACACGTCGGTGTAGGGCAAAATTAAATCAAATGTGTGGTTGTGTTACTAACTCTCGCGTGTCGGCTGACAACTATTACTAATCGTGAATCAGTAGGTACTTGTGAATGTTATACGACTCGCCAGTACTTTTGCAGTAATCGCAGCCGGACGATTACCCAAGTAGTTAAAATGCGCGAGTACGAGTACAATTAGTAATTACTATTCACGAGTAGCTCAAACAGCTCATACCTGTAGGTAAAACCGGTCTTTTTTCTAGATTTAGACCATATACCATTAAGTGTCTTGAAACAATTAATTGCACTAAATGTTTTGGGCAACCAACCTGACTGGAGGGCAACCTAAGACTGGGGTAACTAGTTAGGATACTTTATTTCGCATCCTGAATTATCCACCGGTGATCACTGGATGTCCACGAGATATAACTTTGACAACCACAAATCCACTAGGCAGTACTGTTACATGGACACCACCAGAGGCAACAGATGTCAATTTATTCACCACAACATCAACACATACACCTGAATCATTGTTCAATCTTGGCAGAACTGAAGTTATGTATACCTTCACTGATGCACTTGGGCTATCAGCCACATGTTCCTTTTCTGTCACTGTCACCGTTTGTAAGTATATGAAATCATTACTGTGCAAATTCCAACGTTGCTGCATGCTCATGTGACCATAGTCAAATTAAGACCTTGCTGTATGATCTGACAGATGACCATTAACGACATAATACACATACACACTGATGAACATGTTTGACTTAATTACTATTTTCAGTGACTTGGACTCGGCAATAATAAAAGTACACTAATGTATAATAGGACTGGGGTTGCCTGGGTACCATTTCAGATTACCCTTGGTGACAACGACACCTTCACCTTTACTACATGCATACTGGTTAAGATTTAAGAAATCTTTTTCCAAAATAGACTCAATAAAATCACATTTTATGAGCTGAAATATAGCTCACACAGGGACTCCTTTTGCAATTTGTTCACTGTGTGATGTCACTTTTGATCAGCAATGGGAGTGCTTTTTACCTTGGGATCACTGTTTGGATTGGACTTCCTATATTTTTGGGTCTCAAAATTTATACAGTTGTGCTCTATTTATAGTTTTGAGTGCTTTGATGGTCATTCCAAATGGTGAATTATCTGGGTTGGAGGATCAGAGAGCATTGTACAAGCTACATGTTTGGGGCACCTTTTCCAGGTCCCCTCCTTGTTCAAGTTAAGCTGAGACCCAAAGGAGACTACTCACTTGCAGATGCTGAACTTCATAAATGTACTTCTGTTCCAATTGCAATTGCAATCCAATTGGGATCTGTGACTTTAAACGTCAGATTCATGGCTCAACTGTCCCATCAATCCATCATCATTTTTCAGTGACTTCTTTTTAATATTTGATATTGATGAGTGATAGGTATTGTCCGATGGTATGGTGACTCTTGTAGCCATGATATGCATATAAACTTGTATTTAACGTTTGTTTATATTTGTTTAATAACAAGCAGAACAAGAAGCAATATGGGAACCCAAGCTCATCTATTGTGAGCAGTTAATGCAAAAGATCATCCATAATTTAGGCATATGTAAAGAATTCCAAAGCCTAGCATAAGATGCTTAAAAGGACCTCTGATGCTGTGAAGCACAGGGTTTTGGAATTACTTGTTTAATATTTGTTTAATAACAAGCAGAACAAGAAGCAATGTGGGAACCCAAGCTCATCTGTTAGCAGTTGGCAAATTCAGCAACTGGTGATGAACAAACAGATGGCACTATAAGATCACTCATAATTCAGGCATATGTAAAGAATTCTAAATCCGAGCAAAAGATGTTTAAAAGGACCTCTGATACTGTGAATTATAGTACAACGTTTTAGAATGACTGTCTTTGCAGTAGACAAAGACTTCAGTGGATGAAGCAACAGATGATATCTTATTTGCAGAAGACTTGTCTTCAATGGCTTATTTAGGGATTGGATACCAAGTGTATCATGAAGATTCAGAGAAAGATGACAGATGTATTCATTCTGAAGATGTTTTATATTTCTTAGTTTGGAATAAGGGCTGATGAAAGACTTGTAAATGATGGCAGTAGTACTGCTACGAGGTTAAACTTGGCTTTCTGTTTCATTCTAAGTTGTCTACCATTGACAATAGCAAAATTGCTGATGTGTTGTGTTTAGTTGGGCTTTGCCTCTAAAGAGAAGCCAGTGAACGTATGAGGCTGTAGCAAGTTTGTGTCCTTGATCAGATTATAAAAAGGGACATAATTTATTTGTACAAACAAAGCAATTTTTCAAAATTTTACATTATTGTCATTGTAAATGGGGACACACACAACAAATTAAATTTATTTTCTGGTTTTCTTGTCAAACTGATAGTTATACACATGGTGTTCAACAACTACCAGAATGAGGGTCTGTGCAACATGTCTCCTCTCTTGATGTTTTACAGACAGGCTTCTGGCATCTATATGCTATTTGGCACAAGACCTGTTGCAAGAAATTGAATTTTCAGAAATTAGTCCAGGTTATGTCCAAATGGGCAACTGTTTCATCCATATTGAGTGATTGTTTGTCTAGTTAGCTGTTACGACCTGATAGTCGGAACAGCTATTGTTTCTGTCAAGATTTTTTTATTTTTTTTATTATACTTTCTTTCCGGCAAAACCCCATTGCATTAACACGTGCACTTTCTTCGCGGCAAATGGCCTTCTTAGCATTGTCAGAAAGAGTCAACTCATATACCATATGGAAGCTTATGCCTTGACGTAGTTTATAAATGTCATTAGACTAAAATTCTTAATTAATTAGCTTAGTTATAGTCACGTGAATATTTAATTAGGCAATCTTGTTATCACCATAGCTCAAGAAGTATACACCCGATCATCAAACTTTTTCAGTTATACATTTGTGGGGTATTGTAGATGTGCCTTTTGGCCTGCAATGTCTTGTGACGTCATCATGACATCATTTATAGCGCATTTTGTATCTGTGTACAAAACACATGCACTGAAAAAGTTGATGTGACCATGTCGCTTCCTTATTCGGCAGTAATTCTCCATATTATCTTTGTACATAATACACAAACAGATATGACGTGGGACTTGTTTGCGAGTCCAATTAATGACGATCTTTGTACGCAATAATAATACATAGATTCCATGTAGTAGTACACACACGTTGTGTAGTCATTGCATTCCTAAATGAAATGAAAGCAGAGTGCGTCCGATTCCTTTCAGTTTCATTTTGATAATTATAATGAGTCCATTACATTGGCGACGAGCATGAAAAGCGGTGAGTATTATTTTCATATGATAGCATAAATTTCTAGCAAAAAGGAAAATTGTAAAAGAGGGCCGGACATTTTCGTGACGTTAAGTCCCATTGTTTTACGTACATGTAAGTGCAGCAATATACACATCGTTAGGTTAACCAGTAGCAATATGGCGGAACAACCACTAGCACCGTCGTAACTGAAACAAGGACTTTGAAAACTGAACCATTCACTCAATACGACGATCAGATATCAACCGGGAAGGCTTGGGAAGATTGGTTATAGGGAATTGAGCATGAATTCCGCTATTTTCGAATTACTCAACCGTATTTTGTAATTTTTGTTTTCTCAAAAAAAATCTTCCCTTCAGTTTGTGCACAAATTAACGTTAAGTAGTAAAGTAGCTATTTATTTGTATGCACGCATTGGGATAGTACTGACCATCAATCCTATAAACAGAATTGGTGTAAAGATGTTAAAGGGACAGTATCGTCACGATCAGAGCAGACTTTCTACAAACAGGGCATGGAATCGGCGTCCTGAACACAGTGACTAAAAATTACTGGCTCATTTATGCAGCAGCAACACGAATATGACCTTATTATGTGAGTATTATTTTCAGTCACTGGGTTAAACTAGAACTTGAACTCTGATTCCATGTCCTGTTGATCGTGACGATAAGCCCACCTTCAAGCAATAACTTTAATTAGCTGTTACGACTACCTGTTAGTCACATACAAGAAACACAATAGTGCATCTTTCTACAAGGAACATATCCTTACCTTGTTAAGATCGCCTTACAAACTTATACGAAGTCACAACACAATGTAATTTGAAGGATAACTGTACAATGAGTTCACTACCCGCGCAAACTATTTCTTATAGCTCTGACATACACTTTGTCTTTCCTTTTATCACCAACCTTAACTTACAAAATTATGTATTTGTGTCTTTCCACACTAATGTACAAAAGTGTGACATTTAAGGAACATGGGACATTGAAAATAAAATGAAGTACTTTTTACTCTTAACTTTTTTCTGTGTACATTCCAAGTGCCTTGAGGATTGTGCTTTTCAAAAATTAAGACAACTTTCTAAGTAATTAAGTAATTCAATATGTTTGTAACATGGACAGACATTTATTTAGAAATTGACTAAAAGTACTAATAGAACAGATTTATTCACCCACATGTTGTCCCTTTATAATGCTATTCCCCTAAGGATTGTTACCTGAAAAAATCAAGACAACCCTCCTGGTATTAAACAAATAACAGGGGATCATCTTCAAAATATTATGTTTGTAACGTGGACAGACATTTGTCACAAATTGTCTGTCCACGTTACATACGGTATATTTCACATGCTAATTTCTTAAATACCCAGAAGATGTCTTAGTTTTTGGCTCATAACAATCCAAAAGGGGTTAGGGATGTAAATAAAAAGCATTTGAGTAATTATTTAATTCTATTATCACTTTCCTGTCGATTTTCAAACAAAATGTCTGTCCATGTTACAAACATCATGTCTTAAAGATGATCCTGTAATTTCTCAAGTACCAATATTATTTTCTTATTATTTGTTATGCACAATCATTAAATGCTAAGGAATGTTCAGGAATAGATTAGGACAAAATAGTTGCCTTTATTTGACCCTCCCATGTCACACTCCAATAGTTATCATATGTATACCCATTAGTGTGGAAAGACCCACTTATTATTTATTTTGTAAGTTCTTTAAAACAGTTTTCTGTATAGGTAAAACTTGTAGCTTTGCATGGTGAGGATGATAAGTAAGACTAATTGCGGTGACACCATGTGGAATCTCAATTGAGTAGTAATTAGTTCTGAAAAGAACTGGGGGTACAACAGTTTTCTGTATATTTAATGAAGAGTTGTACTTTTTACAGACTTTTTTACTTTCCCCAAAACCATCAAATTGGCAACTTTGATCAACTGTTCCTCAATTGAGCTATGCTTACACCAGCACGACAACTTAAGTCCTTGTAGTGGCTGTCTTCTATAGCCTGTGCATTACCAGTCAACAATTCTTAATTTGGTAGTTGACAAATCTATTAAGACCTGTCTACCATAAAACTCATATAGCGCCCTCAAGTCACCGGTTTTAAAAGTGACATAACCATTGTTCTTAGCGTTGCAAATTACAGTGTACAATGCAAAGGGCCGAAAATTAAACTTTATTGTATTGGGTCAAACTATACACCAAATTGTAAACTTAGTATGAAAAATTAAATTTCGTCATCGTGATGTCATCCTGTTTCCATTTACAGTCTCATGAATATTTAATTAGCAAATCCATTTTGAACCATAACTCAAGAAGTATACACTCGATAATTATACTTTTTGCAGTTATAGACTTGATGGGTACTGTGAATGTGCGCTGTGGTATCGTGACCTCACAATGACCTCTACTTCCGGTTCAAAATTAAACTTTATTGCATTGGGTCAAACTATACACCAAATTGTAAACTTAGTATGAAAAACTAAATTTCGTCATCGTGATGTCATCCGGTTCCATTTACAGTCTCATGAATGTTTAATTAGCAAATCCATTTTGAACCATAACTCAAGAAGTATACACTCGATACTTAAACTGTTTGCAGTTATAGACTTGATGGGTACTGTGAATGTGCGCTGTGGTATCGTGACCTCATAATGACCTCTACTTCCGGTTCAACAGGAAGTTTGAATAAAAATCAATATTTTAGGGTACAAAAACAATGCGATGAAGTTTCTTTAACATGTTAGAACAAAAATAGTACTGAGGAATTCTTATAATTTTTTGACTGCACCCAAACATCCTCACGAATGAAATGCAAATAAAACCACACATTATGAATCGTAACAGCTTTGTGTTCGTCCGAAGGACAAACACCTTGCAAAAACAAAGGTCAAGATCATTTCATGCAGACTCCTGTACCTTACAACTTATCTGACATTAAATTCACAAACACGACCCCACTTTGACCTTTCCTTCCATTCCAAACAGGACAAAACAAGACACCCTCAATATCAGTCTCCGTTGAAATAGTTCATGGCATACTCCATTAAGTATCTAAGGTCAAGGTCATTAACTGTACACAACACAACGTCATTAACGTAACAGCTCTGTGTTCGTCCAAAGGACAAACACCTAAATGTCTAGTTTTAATTATTATTATACTTTCTTTCCGGCAAAACCCCATTGCATTAACACGTGCACTTTCTTCGCGGCAAATGGCCTTCTTAGCATTGTCAGAAAGAGTCAACTCATATACCATATGAAAGCTTATGCCTTGACGTAGTTTCTAAATGTCATTAGACTAAAATTCTTAATTAATTAGCTTAGTTATAGTCACGTGAATATTTAATTAGGCAATCTTGTTATCACCATAGCTCAAGAAGTATACACCCGATCATCAAACGTTTTTCAGTTATACATTTGTGGGGTATTGTAGATGTGCCTTTTGGCCTGCAATGTCTTGTGACGTCATCATGACATCATTTATAGCGCATTTTGTATCTGTGTACAAAACACATGCACTGAAAAAGTGATTGTGACCAAGTCGCGTCGTTATTCGGTAGCGATTCTCCATATATCTTTGTACATCATACACACACATATATGGCGGTGTGACTTGTTAGCGAGTCTAATTAACTACGATGTCTGAACGCAATAATAATACATAAATCCTTATACCAGTATACACACGTTGTGTAGTTATTTCATTCTTAACAGGCTTCAGGGCCAATTACTTTGTGCACAACACGTATGCATAATACACGTTATGGACCCGTTTTTCAAATCCTACATATGTATAACTGATGCCGCTCTAGCAAGGCACCATTACTAACGTGTACACACACGTTGTGTAGTTATTTCATTACTAAGTAAATGACATGAAAGCAGAGTGCGTCCGATTCCTTTCAGTTTCTTTTTGATAATTACAATGAGTCCATTACATTGACGACGAGGATGAAAAGCTGATTTGAACTGTCACCGGTGAGCATTCTTTTCATATGATAGCATACATTTCTAGCAAAAAGGAAAATGGTAAAAGAGGGCCGGACATTTTCGTAACGTTCAGTCCCATTGTTTTACGTACATGTAAGTGCAGCAATATACACATCGTTAGTTTAACCAGTAGCAATATGACGGAACAACCACTAGCAGTGACCGTCGTAAATGAAACAAGGACTTTGAAAACTGAACCATTCACTCACTACGACGATCAGATATCAACCGGTAAGGCTTGGGGAGATTGGTTATAGGGAATTGAGCATGAATTCCGCTATTTTCGAATTATTAAACCGTATTTTGTAATTTTTGTTTTCTCAAAAAATCTTCAGTTTGTGCACAAATTAACGTTAAGTAGTAAAGTACCTATTTATTTGTATGCACGCATTTGGATAGTACTGACCATCAATCCCATAAACATAATTGGTGTAAAGATGTTAAAGGGACAGTATCGTCACGATCAGAGCAGACTTTCTACAAACAGAGCATGGAATCGGCATCCTAGTTTAAGATAAACACAATGACTAAACATAGGGTTTTCAGGTAAAACATTATTCCTAAACCAATATGCTCAATATTTATATCAAATTAAAGGTCTTGATGAAAGAAATACTATGGTTTTTAAATCAAGAAAATCGGACGAGTAGCTTTTGAGGAATCCTGTTTTATTTAATCAAGTATACAAGTAGTATTGTAGATGCCGTAGGGGGCGCATCTACAAAAAACAATTTTTTAAACAAATACTCTGGGTAGTAGTAGGGGAAATTAACAAAGTTAGTAAAAAGTGTAAAAACAGAGTACTTTTTTTAAACAAATTCTCTGGGTAGTAGTAGGGGGTTTTTAGTAAAAAAAACGCGGCGCGTTGTTAAATGCAAACTAGAGACTTCACGTTTTTTAAAGTTTTGTATTCCATTTTTAATTGTCTAAATATACAGTGCGTATCAAAAAAAAGGTAATCCGAATTCAGGGCGTTAATATGCCAAGGTTATTTAGTTTGACAATTTACATGTAGTGTACCAAAGAAGAGGAACTCCTCAGCTTTCCATTGATACCTGTATCGATCCATTGCTGTCACACATGGCCGAGTACATTGTTATTGAAAATGGCAAATTCAAATCGCATTTTTGCAAGTTTGGGTAATCAGTTCAAGGCAGTCTGAAATGGACGCAGCACTTGACTGCCTAGATGATTATGTAAGATTGTTAAGCTGGTGCGGTAATCGTCTGTTACGACATCCTTTTCTTCAAGTTGGGTATTTAAGAAGGGCCTGGGTTTAGGGACAGGTAGTTGGAAAGATGGTACAACTAACGACTGAACAGCGAGTTTTCGTGATTACAACATTTCACCAAACTCACAGTTTGCAGCAAACTCGCGATGCTTTCAGGAACGTTTCCCAGAACGGAGCCCCAGCAGCCAAAACCATCTGGGCGAATGTTAGAAAATATCAAGAGTATGGCACTAGCCTCAACCGCAACAAGGGGAATTCTGGCAGGAGGCGCACCGGGCGATCAGAAGGGAACATTGCAGCAGTAAGGCAGCAACTTTTGGAGCATCCTAGGGACACCAGCGCAAGGCGAAATGGGCTGAGATTGCCTTCGGCGATATTCAACAGAATCACGAGATTGGACCTCCACCAGCATCCATATCGGATTCACATCCGACATCAACTTACGCCAGGAGATTTTGCTAGAAGGTTGGCGTTTGCCAGATTGTTGATAGCCCGTACCGAGAGAGATGTCAATTTTCTGCGGAATCTCGTAATCGGCGACGAAGCTGCTTTCTCCATGAACGGCAAGGTCAATACGCATAATGTTCTTGAATATGCACCAGCAAGACACCCCCGAGAATTCAATTTTGAGGTTAACATGAGTCGACAAAAGTGGACTGTTTGGTTAGGACTTTGTGGAAATGGTCAGCTGATCGGACCGTTTTTCTTTCAAAGGAATGTCAATGGTAACATGTATCTGCAGATGCTCAATGATAACGTTTTACCGCAGCTGCAGGAACACTTTGAGCGACAGGTTCGTGGGGTCTTCAGACAACTCTGGTGGGCCCAAGATGGCGCCCCAGCACATCGCCTTATCGCTGTCCGAGATCGTCTGAGGGAACTCTTTGGCGAACGAGTCATCGCCGTCAACCATGAGGTGGAATGGCCACCAAGATCACCTGACCTCACACCATGTGACTAATTCCTTTGGGGACATTTGAAGAACAAGGTGTTTGCAACTCCTCCCCGTGATCTTGATAAATTGCAGGGCCGTATTCGAAATGAAGTGGATGCTTTACGCAATAATCCGGCTATGGTGAGACGAGCAGTGCAGGACATGCTCCGTCGCTGTCAGCTTTGTGTCGAAAGGGGAGGTGGTCATGTTGAAGGTGTGGGTGCATAAAAGGGCAATGTTAGAAGAGATTCTTCTTGAATAATGTCCAGTCATTCGTAAAGAAAATCTGGTTTATCATACTGACTTTCACTAATTATCCTGCCTTGCACTGATTACCCAAACTTGCAAAAATGCGATTTGAATTTGTCATTTTCAATAACAATGTACTCGGTCATGTGTGACAGCAATGGGTCAATAAAGGTATCAATGGAAAGCTGAGGAGTTCCTCTTCTTTGGTACACTACATGTAAATTGTCAAACTAAATAACCTTGGCATATTAACCCCCTGAATTCGGATTACCTTTTTTTTGATACGCACTGTATATTGATTAGAGAGAATGGAAACGTATATCATGAAGGCAACAACATTTAACGATGAATATGATGAAACTTTTGAAAAATCAAATGACTTTTTAAATTATGACGACGTGCAAAAAGGTGATGCTGCGGAACCATCGAAAGGATACGAAATACCAGTTTGGGAAAACGATAGTATAGACCGCTCGTTGATATTAGATAAAAATGACTTTTTAAATTATGACGAAGTTATGGGTTTAAACAAAAATAATAAGAAGTATGACTATGATTTTTATTTTAAAATCAAAATGGGTTATACATTTAAAATGTTAATTGATATTTTAGTAGGTATTCAAACAAAGGCTCATTTTAAGGTAGATAAAACTGGATTTTATTATCGCGAGACGGATCGATCGGAAAGAATAATAATCGATATAGTATTAAACAGAGAAAAAAATTGAATTCAAATGCGAAAACGCAATAGAATTTATGGTTAATTTAAAACATTTGCAAAAAATAACTCGCAGTATTAAACGAAAAGTTCCAATAATTGTTTACGTAAAAAATGAACGATTTTATATCGAGACATGCGAGGTTGAAACGTGTGGTGTTAAAAAACGAGAAACTAACGGTGTATGTATTAATAAGTTCATTAGCGTGAACACAATTGAACCTCCTACCGTTTATAATTATAATTATCCTTACATAGTTGAAAGTAGCGATTTAATAAAACTTAAAAAAATGTTGCAAATAAACACAAAAATTTACATTAACATACACAATTTAGATTACGTTAGTTTTTAAGCGATAGCAATAGTCTTTTCAGCTTATCTTTAGAATTGGGTGATACAGACAAAAAGCAACCGCCTACTTATTCAGCTACTTTTGAGTCAACTTTATTTAGTTTTTTATTAAAAATTTCATCTTTAGACAAACAAATACAATTTTACACGCCTAAAACTAAAGAAAACGTTCCATTAAAAATTGCTGCGTCGGTAGGTAATTTGGGGGATATTACAGCTTATATAAAACACGAAAGCTTTTTAGTAAACGTGGAAGATGTTTTAGAAACTTCACCTAAAAATTCACTTAGAAAATATTTAAAAAAATAATTTAAACAATATTATCTCGTTTAATAACAAAAGATTATGGAATCAAAACAAAAAATAATCGTTCCTTGCAGATGGTTAATTGTTGGCAAAACGTACAAATGTTGCGTGCGTAGCTCACCCAACGTAAACTATTGCGCTTTTCATCAATTTAAAATTTAAAAAAGGAAAAAGTGCGGCTGTTGAGTGTAAAAGGTGTAAAAAAAAAGGCACAAAAACATCGATAAGTCTATGCACAAACTGCGCAAAAGCATTAAAAGTAAAAACCTTCTATCAAATAAACAAAAAAGCTATACGCTCGTTTAATTTAGTAATGGTAGAGTTGGTAGAAAAGACGAAAAAGTTTTTGTAGAGTAATATTAATATGGGCGAACTATTAAGAACGTGTATACTTACGCTTATTGATGATTTAAAATCGTTTTGTACAAATTCACGCGATTTAATATTGTTAGATTGTTATATTAGAAATGTTCCCGCACGACTATTGATTATACTCGTGCGAGAAAAATTAGTTCCAGCGTTTGAGTTAATTAAATCTAGAGATTTAGCGAGTATAGAAGAGTATTTAACGCAACTCGCTTTAGATACGTATTACATTAATTTATATTATAGCGAGTTGCAGAGTATAAATGAAACGGATAAAGAAACTATTTTTTGGCATCTAGAACTAATTATAAACATTGTATTGATTTTAAAACAAGACTAAAAATTTAAATTGTACGGCGGTGGTTTATCCGTTACCCGCTCCGCTACTTGCGAAGCGGGTTTTTCATTGTTATAACTAGATTTATTTACTGACAAGTTTATTTTAAACTCAAAAGTTTTTCTATAAGAACTTTTTTTTTCCGCATTTACATCGACGGATTTAACCTCTGTTTTAGCTGGCAAGGGTGTATCTTTAACCGAGTTGTTACGGATTTGTTCTTTCATTTTATAATATGTATCTCTCTCTTCGCAAACGAGTACAAATTCTTCTTGACTAATGTAAGCGTCTTCGATGGCTGTACTAACGTGGTTTTCGATCGTGTTGAGTTTAGACGAAGCTAAAATTTTTATCTCGTCGTGTTTTTTTAGCTTTTTTACATAATTTATTTTTCGCGTATCTGAGAGCGAACGCCGCACCACCCAACCCTAAAGCTAAACCTTCTAAAACGAGTCCTACAGGCGTCGCTATAACGCTGGTGATACTGGCTATTCCGACGGCTCCTGCTCCCATACAACCCAATTCTGCGAGAGTTTCTACGACGGCGCAAGCGTTGATAATTTTATTATATTTTTTATATACGGCTTCGCGTTGGTTTATTTCGATTCGTACAAAGCTCGCTTGGGCAAAATTTATAATCAACGAGTCTAGAGGTTTTACGGATATTGGTACGGAACGAATAAACAACTCTATAAGAACCTACATTTACGCGATTTTAGGAGCTCAAGCACGAGTTAAAAGTGGATTTTTAGCATCCGGTACCGGTTTAGACGCACAGCGTGAATTTATAAATATAGTAAATGCAGAGATTGATTCTCCGGTTGATTTACAATCTTCTATTCAACGATATCAAGATGTTTTACAATACGCTCGTTCACAATTAAACTTTGCTATCGGAGAAAATGTATACATGATGCCGAGTGATATGAATTTACGAATAGGTACGTACGTGGGATACAACAATAATTTATTAATCGCGACGGGTGATTTATCTCTAGGTTCAAATTTAGATCTAAATTAAGAACCAGTTCCTCTTCCTATTTTACAGCAAGAACGAGCACAACTACCACAAACTGCTAAAAACGTACAATAATTAAATGATTTAGAATATCCCTCTACACCTACACACACGCAAGACTCTTTAGAATATACATCTCAAGAAGATGTTGTTTTTAGCGATGCTAGTCATCAAGAAGAAAACAATTATTTAGTACTTGGTTTTGCGATTTTAGCCGGAGTAGGTGCTATGATTTATGAATTGTTATTTTAACATTTTCTGCGTATAAGCTAAAACTAGTACTCCAACTCCAGTTAACGCCAACCATAAATGTTCCGCTGCCCACGTAACAACACCTGACGCCGTTTTAAATAACCAACTTACTATACTACCTATAATAGCCGGTAAAGCGGCTAAAGCTTTTGCACCTAGTTTATATAATACATTCGCTATATTTGTTTGCGTTTTTTCTATCCACTCTTTTATACTCCCGCTTGGTTTGGGTGGTTCTGGCGTGGGTGGTTTTGGAGTTGGTGGTGCAGGTTTTGGTGGAATAGGTGGTTTAGGTATAACTGAACTTACAGTACCGGTAATCGATTTAATAATAAAAGCGATGGTCAAACTAAAAGCCGTTAATATACTAACTATCTTTACACCTTGTTCTCTAAATTAAGTTCTAATTTTTTCACCCAACGTAGCGTCCCTTTCTATCATTTTTTGAAAAGTTTCTTTAATTCTATTAATTTGACTACGAAGTTTGTTTTCGTTCTCACTCGCGGTTTCTAATCTCATTCGTCTTTCATCTTTTTTTTCTAGCAGTTGTTTACGTAGTTTTGCCGTTTCATTTACATCTTCATCGTCTCGATCTCGTTCGCTTACGTATTCTTTTTCAAGATTAGATATTTCTTCGTCAAGTTGGCTCAATTTAGCTAAATTTAATTCAAGTTGACCTCGAGCCGTTCGAAAAGCTCTATCGAGTCCCAAGATTTCTCGGCGTGGAAATTCAAAATCCGTTTGAGTTTCTTCACTATTTAAAGTCATAACTGCCATTTCAATAGCTTCTTGTACTTGTGTTGATTTGTTTACTAGTTGCATCGGTATAGATGGTAACCTTCTACCACTACCTGTTTGAGCGGTTAGCTTTTCTAGTGGTTTTTCTGCTTCTTCTATAACATTAACTATAGCTGTTTTGCTTTCATCAAATTGATATAGATCTTTATCGGTTAATCCCGCTTTTTTTAAAAGTAGATTCCGCGTAAAATCCAACTCCGGTGGTTTTAGTTAAATGTATTTCTTTATTACCTTTTCTAAAATAGAGTGCATTTTTTCCTTCTTCATCTTTGGTATACCAAAAATCATTATAATCTATTGTACTTGCTACACCTTTTTTACGCGTTTTGTAAAAATCATCGACTATAGATCTATTAAGTCTAGTTTTTTGAGAAAAAGTCGGTACACTAAAAGATGTTTCTGCAACTTGATCATCTATAGAGCCGCGTTGATCGTTTTTTAACATATCATCATCATCTTCCTCTTCGGGTCGATTAAAAGCTGGATCTGCTTCTATAATATCACATCCTCCGTACGCCATTTTATAATTACTTTTTAAATTTTCTTCAACAAATATTCTATAACTTTCATCTATTTCTTCTTCTAATTCAATTAAACTTTTTTTCATAGAGTCGGTTTTTTTTTTCTCATAGAGTCGGGTTGTTGTATGATCGCCAAGGTAGTTATTTCATCATCTATATATTCATCTTCGGGATCATAGTATGGATCCAACTCTAAAAAATCATACTTTTCTGAAGCCATTTACAATTAGTTTTTTTAAATCTTTGTTTAAATAATTTATAACCTATATATCCTACTATACTCATCCCTAATACAATAAATATAATTTCACGCGTTTTCTGATCTTCGCTAGGAACATAAAAATCTTCTAATTGAGGTTCGTTGCGTAAATTTAGCGGTAAATTTATTCGTTCGTTCGTTACTCGTGAATATTCATTCATCGCATCGTCAATGTTATTAAACGTTCTTACGGCGCTCGATTCTTTTTGTATTTTTTCGTTTAAATAATCTAGATATTTTAAACGTTTTTTACTAAATTCGTCTCTGGCTTTAGAAAGTTGTTCTAACGCTAAATCATATCGTTTACGTTCTTGTTGGGCGTCGTTATTTCGTAAATTACTAAATAAGAAACTCGAACCTGTAAATGCTAACGCGTTAACTACCGCACCTCCAATCATCATCGCTATAGATACCATTTCATAATTACCTTTTTTTAAATAAAAAATTATTATATTTAACGATTATAAAATATGGCTAATAATACTTACGGAGATGTGCTTGATCCATACAGGAGAATAAGAGAACCGCGAGGTATAAAAGGTGTGCGTCAAAAAGTCGTCATTACAAACAATCCGAGTACCATTACCGAAAATCAATTGTTGACGGTTCGTTTTCCAAATTTAGGAATGAACGACGTTATCGTCCCGAATACAGCTAAATTAGCGTTTAATATAGAACTCGTTAGTGACGATGATGCAAATAGAACGTTGGTACAAAATATAGGTAGAGCGATCGTAAAACATATAATTATTAAAATTGAAGGAAATGAAATATTTTCATTGGACGATGCGGATGTATTCAATTGTTATAAAGACGAATGGTTGACCAAAGATCAACGCGAAAATTTAGCGTATCAAGGAATCGAAGATGCAAACATAACTAAAATAAGAATTGACGCTGGTGATAAAGATCTCGCGGGTAACGGAGGAAAAGATAAAGCTATCGCGGATACGTATAAAAATAGATATTACATTCCGCTGGATTTTGAATTGTTGACCGATCATCAACCCTACTACCAATCGGGCATCGGAGATCGATTGACTTACGAACTCGTGTTTAATACATTTTCTAGCGTGATTAAAAGCACCGACGATAACGCGAGATATATCATAAGCGGAATCTCTTTAGAATTTGAGGTCGTTCATATGCCGGAACTCGCTCGAACGATTAAAAATCAATACAGCAATAGAATGAGTATATTGTTTGATCGTGTACTAAGACAGAGCGTGACGCCGTTAAACAAACGCGATACGACGTGGAATATAAATTGAAATACTCCAGCAAAAAGTATGAAAGGAATATTGTTTTTATTCAGAGAACCCACCGCGAAAGAAAGCAATACATTTTATAATCCGAAAATTGACAAAGTTTCAATTACCATCGAAGGCGTTCCCAATCAACTCTACGCGCACGGAATGAAAAGGTATCAACATTGGGAAGAGATTTCAAAATATTTCGGCGATTCTAAACAACAACACGCTATACAAGTCGTACAAGCTCTAAATTTATCTGACGTTAAACCATCAAATTATTTACTAAATCGATACGGTTTATTTTTAGATTTAAGAACGAGTACCGACAATAAATTACACGGAAGCGGAAGACGAGTACAAAACTTGAGCGAAGGAATTACCATACGAATTGAAAAAGAAGCGGAAGCTGCGGGTGAACTAAACATGTATACTTTTATTATCATGGACGCGCAACTAAATATAAGAAACTCGCGTTTTGAATCCGTCGATTATTAAACATCTTAACTAATATTAAAACAAAATGTTATCTAAATATCCGCACGTTGCGCTCATTTGTGGCCAAACTGGATGTGGAAAAACTGAATTTATTTTAAACTTGTTACAAAAAGAATATTTAAAACATTTCGAAAATATCGTTATATTATGCCCTACCATCGGTAACAATGACGCGTATCAAAATAGAAAATGGATTTGGAACAACGAGCGAGTGCTCGTTGATGATTTAAAAGATTATACGTTAAACAAAGCGATAGAAATTTATAGCGAGGTTTTCAAAGGAAACGAAACGTTGTTTATCATCGACGATTGTAGCGCGAATAAACAGTTACATTATAAAAAATACAACGAAGCGGTAGGCATGTTAAACATAGCTGTTGGATTCTTTCTCAAAAATATAATAGCGTATTAAAAGATTTTAGAGAGCAACTCAAATGGGTGTGTTTGTTTTATTGTAAAGATAGAGATTCGTTTGAAAATTGTCTTCGAGAAAACGATGTATTACCAACGGCTGAGTTACGAGAGCAAGCGCGCGAACAACTAAAACGAGTTAAACATCGCAAGTTGATTTTAAAAACGGATCAACCTACCGATTATGAGATACGTGACTCATAGGTCATTAAGCAATTACCCACAAGTCATTGAGCAATTACTTATAGGTCGTGAACAATTACTTATAGGTCGCTCAGCAATTACTCATAGGTCATTAAGCAATTACTTATAGGTCGCTCAGCAATTACTTATAGGTCGTGAGCAATTACTTATAGGTCGTGAGCAATTACTCATAGGTAGAGAGCAATTACTTATAGGTCATTAAGCAATTACCCACAAGTCATTAAGCAATTGCTCATAGGTCATTAAGCAATTACTCATAGGTAGAGAGCAATTACTAACAAATACTTGTTAATTTTACTAATTTTTCTATAAACACTTATAATAAATGGAAGAGGTTCATAAACTATTAAACGAAAATCCATCTATGCTACACTCTACGTCTGCAGATAATAATATAAGCGACGACGCAGTGCTGTTTAAACAAAAGCTACGAGATAAACGTCTTTTATCGGTTGTAGCGGGAGGAGATTCTAAAAAGGTTTTTGGTAAAGAGTACAGCGTTAACGATATTGCGTCATTATCTACGGAAGAGCGTGATGCATTACACACGCAATACGAAACCAAATTAGGTCGTGATATAACGCAAAGTTTAGGCAGCGCCATTCTAACGTTATACGTTAAATTATTAGGACTCGGTTTAAATCGCGTTGATTTATACGGTTATAGTTTTGAAATTGATAATGAAGGTAAATTAATTACAGATTTAGAAAAAGATCCATTCATTTCGAGCATGCTTAGTACCGTAGCGTGCGAAATATACTACAAGTACGGTATGTTAGTAGCGCCGCTCTGTGCAACTCTTATTACGGTAAAACATTTAAAAAGAAAAGAAGAATCTTGTATAGATAATAAAAGCGATGGAAACGAATGCACAACCGGAACAACAGCAAGCTGCAGAGATGAAATCAGTTGTACCGTTGACGGTAACGAAAACACCGACTAAAAAAGAAAAAAATCCAAACAGAGTCGCGGCTGGTAAAAAACTCGCCGAACTTAATAAAAAGAAAAAACTACAACTTAAAAAAGACGTGAGTAAAACTCGTTACACAACTTTACAAACGCCGCAATCCGATATTCAAAAAGAAACAAGCAACGAAACGAGCTACTGTTACTATATCGGTATTGGTTTAGCCGTTGTAGGTATCGCTTATTTCTTGTTTAGTGGAAACGCTGACTCTGACGAGAATCGCGCTATCGAAGCAGAGCTAACGGTGAAAAAAACATCCTCGGTTAAGCTGTCTTTACCTACACACACGCCAACGAAAGAACTCACCGTTTTTGAAATGGAATACAAGTTTTTTAATAAAATTATTATATTTAACGAATATAAAACAATGGACACGAAAACAATCGCCAATTCAGCTTATCACAGCGCCGTTGTAACTCTTTATGTCGTTTTATACAGCATGCTCGATGAAAAAATATTTAAAACTAGATATAAGTTTTTGTTACAACAAAAACAAGGTGTTCGGTTGAAGTTAAAATGGTTACGTCATCAATTCGAAGTGTTTGAGAAGTCAAATGTTAACGTATGTTGAAGTTCTCGCGAGAAGTTTATTTGAATACAATACAATACTGAATTTAGAAATTATTTTAATGTTAAACTTTGACTTCCGGTTTGGACAGGAAGTAATGTCAAATTGGGGTCACCTTTGTGTAAATACTTTTGACAATTAACAATCTGTACAATGGTACAAACATGTCAATTTACCTCCTGTGGTTGTTAAGATATGATTTTTTTAAATATTAAACTTTCACTTTCGGTTTGGACAGGAAGTAAGGTCAAATTGGGGTATAAATATTTTTTGACAATTAACGATCTGTATAATGGTACAACATTTGTGAATTTACCTCTTGTGGTTGTTGAGATCTGATTTTTTTAAATATTAAACTTTGACTTCCGGTTTGGACATGAAGTAAGGTCAAATTGGGGTCACCTTTGTGTAAATATTTTTCGACACTTAACAATCTGTATAATGGTACAACAATTGTGAATTTACCTCTTGTGGTTGTTGAGATATGATTTTTTTTAAATATTAAACTTTGACTTCCGGTTTGGACAGGAAGTAAGGTCAAATTGGGGTCACCTTTTTGTAAATATTTTTCGACAATTAACAATCTGTATAAATGGTACAAAAATTGTGAATTTACCTCTGGTGTTTGTTGAGATATTATTATTTTTAATATTAAAGTTTGACTTCCGGTTTCGACAGGAAGTAAGGTCAAATTGGGGTCACCTTTTTGTAAATATTTTTCGACAATTAATGATCTGTACAATGGTACAAAAATTGTGAATTTACCTCTTGTGGTTGTTGAGATATGATTTTTTTAAATGTTAAATTTTGACTTCCGGTTTGGACAGGAAGTAAGGTCAAATTGGGGTCACCTTTGTGTAAATATTTTTCGACAATTAACAATCTGTATAATGGTACAACAATTGTGAATTTACCTCTTGTGGTTGTTGAGATATTATTTTTTTTAAATATTAAACTTTGACTTCCGGTTTGGACAGGAAGTAAGGTCAAATTGGGGTCACCTTTTTGTAAATATTTTTTGACAATTAATGATCTGTACAATGGTACAAACATTGTGAATTTACCTCTTGTGGTTGTTGAGATATTATTTTTTTTAAATGTTAAACTTTGACTTCCGGTTTGGACAGGAAGTAAGGTCAAATTGGGCTCATGTTTTTGTAAATATTTAACAACAATTAACAATCTATACAATAGTGCAAAAAATGTCCATTTACCTGTTGTGGTTGTTGAGATATGATTTTTTTTAATATTAAAATTTGACTTCCGGTTTGGACAGGAAGTAAGGTCAAATCGGGGTCACTCACAACTGGAGTTTCATCTACTTGTTAAGTTCTAAGTACATGCCAAGTTTCAAGTTCATGTGAAGTTTGCAAGTATGTTTTTGTTTGCGGAAAAGATGGGGGAGAAGAAGAAGAAGAAAAAAAAAAAAAAAACTAGATATAAGTTTTTGTCACAACAAAACAAGGTGTTCAGTTGAAGTTAAAATGGTTACGTCATCAATTCGAATTGTTGGAGAAGTCAAATGTTAACGTCTGTTGAAGTTCTCGCGAGAAGTTTATTTGAATACAATACAATACTGAATTTTGAAATTATTTTAATATTAAACTTTGACTTCCGGTTTGGACAGGAAATAAGGTCAAATTGGTCACCTTTGTGTAAATACTTTTGACAATTAACAATCTAAAGCAATGGTACAACAATGTCAATTTACCTCCTTTGGTTGTTCAGATATGATTGTTTTAAATATTAAACTTTCACTTCCGGTTTGGACAGGAAGTAAGGTCAAATTGGGGTATAAATATTTTTTGACAATTAACGATCTGTATAATGGTACAAAATTTGTGAATTTACCTCTTGTGGTTGTTGAGATATGATTTTTTGAAAATATTAAACTTTGAATTCCGGTTTGGACAGGAAGTAAGGTCAAATTGGGGTCACCTTTTTGTAAATATTTTTCGACAATTAACGATCTGTACAATGGTACAAACATTGTGAATTTACCTCTTGTGGTTGTTGAGATATTATTTGTTTAAATGTTAAACTTTGACTTCCGGTTTGGACAGGAAGTAAGGTCAAATTGGGGTCACCTTTGTGTAAATATTTTTCGACAATTAACAATCTGTATAATGGTACAAAAATTGTGAATTTACCTCTTGTGGTTGTTGAGATATTATTTTTTTTAAATATTAAACTTTGACTTCCGGTTTGGACAGGAAGTAAGGTCAAATTGGGGTCAACTTTTTGTAAATATTTTTTGACAATTAATGATCTGTACAATGGTACAAACATTGTGAATTTACCTCTTGTGGTTGTTGAGATATTATTTTTTTTAAATGTTAAATTTTGACTTCCGGTTTGGACAGGAAGTAAGGTCAAATCGGGGTCACTCACAACTGGAGTTTCATCTACTTGTTAAGTTCTAAGTACATGCCAAGTTTCAAGTTCATGTGAAGTTTGCAAGTATGTTTTTGTTTGCGGACAAGATGGGGAGAAGAAGAAGTAAAAAAAAAAAAACGAACAAAAACAATAGGTGTTTCGGGTACATACCCGAACACCTAATAAAACCGGCTGATTTAGGAAAATTGGATATAAAAGACGGGTTAAAACTCACTACGACCGTTGCCGCGGGTTCGATGACGCAAATGTAGTTAGTTCAACAGGGAATTTTACCAAAAAATATTATCAATCCTGAATAAAATATGTTTATAAATATTAAACATGGATGAGAGAAAGCTACAAAACGCTTATTATAGTCCTCGGGGATATTACAAAGGTCTAGACGCAATTAATAAATTAGCTAAATAAACAAAGGTGAATAAATCTGCAGTTAAACAGTGGATACAAAAGCAAGCGTTGTGGCAAATTTATTTACCCTTTCCTAAATATATTCCAAGACCAACCAGTTCAAATTGTACGTTATTGAAACCCAACGAGGTTCACCAAGCGGATTTATTGTTTCTTCCACACGATACGTTCGGTAGCGGTAAAAAAAAGCAAGAACGGCGTACAAGTACGCGTTGACCGTTGTAGATGAAGCGAGTAGGTATAAAGAAGCACAACCGTTAATCGATAAAACCGCCTTGCGAGTTGGTAACGCGTTTGAGAAAATTTATAAACGTGGCTCGTTAACTTGGCCTAAAATTATAAAAGCTGATCCTGGAAAAGGATTTATGAGTAGCGTTAATGTATTAATGAGTAAACATAATGTTGTAATCCAAAGAAGCGAAGCTGGTAATCATAGAGCGCAGGGTATAGTAGAGCGATTTAATAAAACTTTGAGTGAAAGGTTATTTTCTCATCAATACGCTAAAGAAATAGCGACTGATACGAGAAATAGAGATTGGGTTAAAATATTACCGACGGTTGTAAAAGCGTTAAACAATGAAACGACGCGACTAATTAATTTAAAACCAAAAGACGCGATTAAATTACCCGTCGTAGAGCAAAATCCAGCCTCGTCAGTTGTAAGTGTAAAAAAGAATGAAAAAAGAATCCCAAACAACAGTTTAATTAGGTATTTATACGCACCCGGTGAAGTTGAAAAAGATACGAGACGCCGCGCCACAGATCCTATGTGAAGTATAAACATTTATAGAATATTTAAAACGATTAAAGCCGCGAATCAACCCATCTTGTATTTTTTAGAAGGAGGTCCCGCTCGTAGTTTTGTAAAAGAAGAATTACAAATTATACCGCGAGATACGGAAAATCCACCGATTAAACGCTAACGCTATAATGACCGTAAGCTAAAGTATCTATTCCTTGTTCTAAAATATATTTATTTGTGTCTAAAGGAGATAGCGATATCTTATTTACTCGCGTTGTATATAATCTATGTTTTTCGTGTTTGATAAAACTCATAGGGTGATGTAGAGTATTTTTCAGAGATAAAACTTGTTTATATCGGTCGTGTTTAATTTGTTGTTCTAAAACTTGTTTTTTAACTCCTTTAGCTTTTCTTATTTGTTTTTCGTTCGATAAAAGTATCGAATACATTTTAGGTCTTAAACAAACAACTTCCGAGATTAAAGTTCCCGCGCACTCGTCTTTCATTTTACCGATAATCTTTTTATTAGCTTCAGAATGTAAAAAAATGTTGTTCGTTATAATTAGAAAAGTCGTACAAAGATTTGTTTTTACATAAATCTTTATACACATCTCGAGTTTTAATCTCGAGTAACAAGCTATCCGTATCCGTGTAAATCAACTCGCACTCGTTTTTGTAGTTTGTTTTTAAATGATTGTAATACAAATCGTACATTAAATGTTTAGATAAATCTAAAATAGACATTCCTACGTAAACTGGACGATTGAGTAAAAGTTGTTTTTTATGCATGTGAATCGCCACTAAATCATTATCAAAAATCCTAGCCACGGCAAAATTTGGTTTCGCGATGAGTGAGCGAATTTGATCGTTTGCTTTTTCATCGTTTAACCGCTTCAAATTCACGTTAATGCGGTTTCGTACATTTTCCATCGTTTTTCAAAAAACTGAATTGTTCATGAGTTTGAACAAATATTTTTCAAAATCACTCGTTGCGTCTTTTCTGAGTTGAGTATTTAAATCAATGTATGATTTCATCCAACACGATTCATCAAATTCTAATACGCGATGAATTTTAGTTAGTTTCATGCCGAGTTTTAAATACAATTGTAAATTACGATAATGAATCACGTAGTTGTATTTATCGTATAAATTGGGAACTAATTTTACGACGTTTGGAGCCGGTTTGTCGTTCAATAACTCGAGTTGATAGTCGCTCATCCATTCTTTTCGGTACTTGTAACGATTCTGGCGCGAGTGGAAATGCGTTGTGAGAATCGTGTAATGTATTAGGGTATTCTAAATCAACTTCTAAAATGTATCCTTTATTGTTTTTAAATCCTTGTTTCTCGAGTCGTTCGATTCGTTTACTAGTCATCCATTTAAAATTACTCGTTGGCAAAGGTTGACTCATCGCGCAGCCGTATAAATTGTTCGCGTCCAAATACATAATGTAACTCGATGGTTTTGATGAATCGTAGTCATCTAAATATTTATTGTTTGCTTTAGCGTATCGTTTACTCACCATACACGTTCCTCCTCGCGTACCTTTTTCTATAAATAAATGCATGTCGATGTCTGTAAACAAATCTAAAGTTTGTTTTGAATGTTTTAATAAAGCGTCCCAACTTAGCCCGGGACTCGTATAATAATTGGCTGGGTCCAAACCGTACTCTCTTATACAAGTAACTCGAAAGTTTTCAAACACGTCTGCCAATAAGCAAGTATCCGTACGCACGTACAAATCGTGATAATCACCCAAGTTTTTACAATCAAACGTTCTTTGCGTGTTCGTATTGTTCTTTAGTAATGCGTTGGTCGTTTAGACTACTATAAACATATTCTTGCGGTGGAAGCTGCGTTTCTTCAAATTTTTCAAAACTATCCATGTACTCGTAAGGATAAATACCCTTGCTTTTAACGAGATTAATTTTTTCTAAATCTGGTTCGAACTTGCTAGTAATCGGAAAATAATGGTTTGATTTTACGAGTTTATCCAACGACGCCGGTAAAAATTGAGCGCTGTCGATAAATCGTAATTGTTTGATACTAAAAGAAATATACTTTTCGATATTGTTTGCGATACACGTTAGATTTACGTTGCTACAACCGGCGGCTTGCATAATGAGATGAGAGTCGTAGCCTCGCAAATTATGAAACACGACTGGGATAAAAGTTTTATCCGGGTTTAAACTCAGTTTTAAATTACAACTGTTGTGCGCCGCGCCTCTATATTTTCCGGTAACGTGACAATGATCTTTAACTTTGTTAAACTTGTTATCGTCGTCTTCAAAAATGTCTTTTTGCATATCCAACACTGTTTAGCATTTTTTAAATCTTCTACATCTTCTTTAGTCATGTTTATTTTTTGAACGTTTTTAAATATCTCATTGATGTTTTCTTCTTCTTTTTGTAATTTATTTAAAAAATGTTTAGCCGCATCTTCTCCTCTGTATACGACGGTGGTGTGAGTCGTGCCGTCGCATTTTACAACGACGTACGAAAAACCGCAAACGACGTGTTCTTGCAGTTTTTTAGTATTGGTAGAGTTTTCATCAACAGTCTTTTTAATAATGCTTTCAAAATCGGCGTATATTACGAATGAAACTTTCATCTTTTTATGAAAATTTATAAATTTTAACTTGTCGTTTTTACCCTTCATTGGTAAAACAGTTTTTGTCGGTCTGTCGTTAATTCCCTTACACATTTTTACGTGATTTTCGAGATAAGCTTCCGTCGAAAAAACCTGTAAACATCGTAAACAAAAATGTTGACGATGCCCGTGTTTCGTTTGATCAAAAAGTAATTTTTTCACATCTTTAATCCAAACGTAGTGAGATTTAGCTTCTTTATGAATCAATAATAAATGTATACGTTCTAGTCTCGCGGGTTGTTCGCTAAGTTTGTAAACTATTGTCGATTTTGATTCACAACCAAAAACGTTTATCGCTATATCATTTTGTTTTTCTAATAACTTAATCTGATTAATCGGTGTGGGCGCGTCGATATTATTAAAATTTAAACCATCATCCGTCGAATATTTACTCGTTCTTTGAGGGTCTTTCAAAGTTGGAAAAAGAGCACTATGCAGCGACCATCGTAAACAATTATCGTCGTTGTTTTTTACGTTGATACACGCATTTTTATTTGTTATATAGTCGCATAGCTCGATATAACTACCGCCTCTTAAAGGTCGATACTTGCTAATTCTAATGTTCATTCCAACGATGCGATCTACCACCCATCCACTACCCTCTTGCGTATATTTTTCTAAAGCCTCTTGAATTTGTGAAAAAAACGTTACTAAGTTCATTTTCGATATTGTCTAAATTTAATACAACGATTTGTTTATTATTATGAAAATTTGGTTCGGCAAAATCGATCGAACCATCTTGTCTTTCTTTAAGTAATTTAATGCGTATATATATCATAAACTTGCACGCGTTAAATTATTTCAAGTCTTCACCCAACTTGTTAATAATCTTTGGTTTTACCGCCTCCCAAAAAATGTTTAAATCTTTTTCTTTGCTGTGATTCAGTGGAACCGTCATTATTCGTTCGCGCAATTCCACCGTCTTTAGGTAAACCAAACCTCAACTCTGTTTCTTGGTTGTAAAACCTTTTAATTGCACCGATGTAGTCTTTTCTCAACAGCCGATCATTTTTACCCGAGCCGCTATGAGGTAAATTTATATTTTCAACCGTTATACGCTCTCTCAATTCGGTTAAATTTTATTTATACAATGGCTTTTGTTTTTGCCATTTTAAATATTTTTTTACACCTTTGTAATAACTACGTTTATCGAATTTACCTTTACTGTTTGGTGTAACAAATTTAGGTCTCGAACGGTCAAATTTGTTTGATTTATGTTCGTTCATAAAATCTTTCAATTCTTCCAATGTCCATTTCGATATATATTTTTTAGCAGTGGGTCTTATTCTTCTTTCTTCCGACATTCTCTCTAATCAATATATATTTAGACAATTAAAAAGGGAAAAAAAAACAAAAAAACGTGAAGTCTCTAGTTTGCTTTTAAAAACGCGCCGCGTTTTTTTAATACTAAAAACCCCCTACTACTACCCAGAGAATTTGTTTAAAAAAAGTACTCTGTTTTTACACTTTTTACTAACTTTGTTAATTTCCCCTACTACTACTAAGAGTATTTGTTTAAAAAATAGTTTTTTGTAGATGCGCCCCCTACGGCATCTAAAATACTACTATACAGCATTCGATGAAGCCCGACTGTCCATACACTGTGTACATCCCTAAATGTCACCAAAACCGTTGAATCAGCCTACACACACGCACAGCGTTTGTGCTCGTTTCCTTCAAAAGAGATTTTGAAAGGGTGTAAAAAAAATACACTCTCCGCTCAAAGCTAAACACAATTACGGCTCAAAACATTTACATATAATAGAAAAGAGGTGTAAAATTCATTCAGACACCGCTCTTACCATTCAACTTGAAGATTTCACCTCGAAAAACGGTGTTTACTGTTTATCTCTGCGTAACTTCGGTTGTAGACTAGATATGGAGATGGAGCAAGCTTGGGTATGTAAAGGAGCCATTTGACTTAATAGGGAAACCTGTTTTCATGTCAATCACAATGTACTGGGGTGCGGAGACAGCTCCGAAGTGGATGCCCTCAGCAGAGCGCGGCAAATTTTACGGGCCGAATGCACGCGAACTCGGAACACTTCGCGAAAGGCTGGGCGGGGCGAGAGTGGTTCATTCATAAAAACCTAGACTTCTGATTGCTATTTTTATGTACATTGTTGGATAGCTGAAACTATACGCTTTCCAATGAGCTATTACATGTAAGATTTCGACGGATAAAAGAAGTAGAATTTTTGAGATTACAATGTTGATGTTTTTTGTTGCGGGCGATGCGCTGTTCGTGTGGAAGGCTTCGGTCAAGCACGTACGAACTGAAAACCCTACTAAAAATTACTGGCTCATTTATGCAGCAGCAACACGAATATGAGTATGACCTCATTATGTGAGTATTATTTTCAGTCACTGGGTTAAACTAGAACTTGAAGTTGAACTCTGATTCCATGTCCTGTTGATCGTGACGATAAGCCCACCTTCAAGCAATAACTGTAATTAGCTGTTACGACTACCTGTTAGTCACATACAAGAAACACAATAGTGCATCTTTCTACAAGGAACACATCATTACGTTTGTTAACCCTTTCATTACCAGCCAGTTATGTCAGAGAGAACCCTTCTTTACCACAGTAATTAGGAGCCCAATGTCACTTCAGGACCAGTGGATTTTTCACAATTTCATTGAAGTGCGCCCTCACACGGCAGGAAGAGACACTTTTTTATATTTCTCATTTGTATGTAAAAATGATGGTAAAAATGAGCATACAAAAGGGAGGAAAACATTGTGCAAAAGCGAAATAATTAGATCAGTATTTACACTAAAGTAATACAAATGGGTGATATTTCATGCAAATACGGTACAGGTATAAGATTTTTTGTTCCATGTGAAAAACAACTTGGATGAGATTTTTGGGATTTTTGTTTGTTTTGTACTTGGAAATGAACCATTTACTTGTATTCAGTGTAAATACATCACAATCCATACTAACAACCCCCACCCCAATTCAATGTTGGTTTGGACTGTAATCTGCGGCTTGTCCGACCATTCCCAACATTGAACGGGGAGTTGAAGGCAAATAGTATAGATTTACAATCAAGTGATGTGGTATTTCTCAAAGCAAGGAACTATGCACATAGGTTGTGTACATTGATTACAGATCATCTTTGTTTGTTTTCGCCTGCCTAATTTTCGGTTACTGCAAACAATGCAGTCGCGTGTCTTTCCATTGGGGGTTTTGCCAGGATAGTGCTGTTGCCCTGTCAACTCAATAGGAATATGGTATCTCAATTGACTTGTTGCGTTACGTTCCCAACCCAACAGCAAGCCCTGTACAATCCCTATACGAAAATCAAGATTACTGACATTTTTGTTCCCTGCTATGCTGGTGAATATTACTCTGCTATTGACAATACAGATATTCAGCATATGGAAAAAAACTCTTTTCCACCATTTCAAGCTTCTGTGTGTATGATTGTAGTACTGAAAACATTGGTTGGCAAGATCAGTTCCACCCATGTTTTTGTTGTAATCTTCAATACAATTGGGCTTCATAACATCACAAAATCCACTTGTGCTTTTATTACACCGAATTTGCTTTTTGGACAAATCAGTGTTGCCTACATTAGTTAAAAGTGTTACAGATTTTTTGTCTTGCCAAACGATACACAATTGCCCACCTTTCACCAAAAAAAATGGGTCATCTCCTTTCTTCATTTTATGGTTTTTTGGGTTTGCGGCCTGGGGTATTCCCTGTGTAGGGTAACGAACAGTTCCACAACATCCGAATCCTAGTTTAGCAAGTTTAGCTACAAGAGCTGGGCTAGTATAGTAATTATCACAATATATTACGTGTCCCTTATTCTCAAGTCCATGGACCAGATCAATGACGACTTTTCCTGCAACTGTTGGGTTTGGTGGATGGCAGTCTGATGAATTGAAATCTACGTCTGCATCACAAACAGTTTGGGTGTCGTCGGCTCCTGTGTACAGTTTCCAAGCACACGTGTATCCTGTTTTGGACTCGTTCAGGGAGAAGGCTTTAATACCCCGTTTGATAGGTTTGTTAGGCATGTACTGAACAAAACTCAAGCGTCCCTTGAATTTCAACATACTCGTCTGGAGACAGATTCTGCCCAGGGTTATACAGGTTGAGAAACTTCTGGACGAGGACTTCTATCAAGGGCCGAACTTTGGAAAGTTTGTCCCGTTTAGCCAAGGCTCTACGAGGAATTTGGTTATTTGAGATGTGGAGGAACCGAAGAATTGAACTGAACCGATTACAGGACATGATCGACGGATAGAATGGGATGTGAAGAATTTCAGATGTCGACCAGTACATCTTGTATTGAGAGGATTTGTTTATGCCCATAGCAATGAGAAGTGCCACAAATGCCATCATTTCTGGAATGTTGGTTGGGTGCCAGGAGAATTGTTCATCAGGAATTGATTATATTGTTTGCTGCGCATAGCGATTAGTCTCGTCGACGAGCATATTCCACACAAGTTGACAAAAATACAGCTTGAAGATCTCTACTGCCGACAGTGTGGCAAAGTCGCCGGTGGGGCCAGAATTTCCAGTGAACTGCACAGTCCCACACTCGTAATGGTCTCGTCGTTCCCAACGAGATCGGAAATCTAACTTTCCTGTCGTCCTCCTTGATCTCGGTCGGCTATCACCTTGGTAGGTCGGCTGCAACAGAAAAACAAGGCAAAGGAGGATTAATCTCGGTCATACATTTGTAAATACAATATCTCAATGCTACTTTGCTGCATGTGCACACAGGCCACAGGGGGGTCATGCGCATAAAATGAACATGTGCTGAGAAAGAAATATACTTCATCCACTCTCAAAACTCGTTGCCGATAAATTGTTGTTTTAATGTGGGATTGTGAAGTGAATTCCCACAACTTCTTGTGTTATATGACTTATACATATAAGGGCCTTTCAATACGAGGCTATTCTTTTGGAAGCGTGAGACAAAGAGTGCATTTTCAGCTTGTTGACGCTAATTAAATAGCACGACCGGCTATGGGTGGATGCTAAAATTTCTATGCTATATCTATACTTCAACTTGCTGTTTCAATGAACACAAATAGGCCTATTACCAACAAACTACTAAAAAATTGTGCATGACTTTTGGACCCAGTCCAGGGATTTGGTCAATCCTATTCAAGGGATCCATTTTCAAATTTACATTCCTCATCTCCAACAGTTGTAAACCCAGCATATACAAAAATGCATCCAATTCTTGCATATAGCCTAGGAAAATATGTGAATTACATTACCTTCATTGGGCCCGGAAGAGTAACGATTAACATTAACTGTTGTGTTGGTTATTCATTTTTACTGTGATTTAGACCTACCTCTTGAACAAATTCCACTGGTGGAAGTTTACTTGTTCTAATGTACTTTCCTCATCCGTTTCTTCGTCATCTGATTCTGAACCACTATCTGCCAAAATCTCAGCCAAATGCCATCATTTATGTCTGTTTCCATCATGATTGCAACTAAAACTGACCGTTGTGGAAAGCTAGTGGACGCACTGGGAAACCACAAAAGATGACGCGCTTTCTCTCATGAACTTTTGTACACTGCATTCTACTGTCAATAGGGCGCCAACCCCAAACCACTCAAGCATTTCAGGTGGTGAATTAAGTAGCCATAGTCGTCAGGGGCATGCCGATTCACGCACTTTTAGAGCCTCGGGATCGAAGCGTATCACAACAAAGGCTCTTTTTAGATACGTGGGATCGAAAGGGAAGATCACGCCACAAACTTATACGAAGTCACAACACAATGTAATTTGAAGGATAACTGTACAATGAGTTCACTACCCACGCAAACTATTTCTTATAGCTCTGACATACACTTTGTCTTTCCTTTAACACCAACCTTAACACGAAATTATGATTTGGGTCTTTCCACACTAATGTACAAAAGTGTGACATTTTAGGAACATGGAACATTGATAATAAAATGAAGTACTTTTTACTCTTAACTTTTTTCTGTGTACATTCCAAGTGCCTTGAGGATTGTGCTTTTAACAAATTAAGGCAACTTTCTCAGTAATTAAGTAATTAGAAGGGAATCTTCTTTAAGATATGTTTGTAACATGGACAGACATTTATTTAGAAATTGACTAAAAGTAGAACAGATTTATTCACCCACATGTTGTCCCTTTATAATGTTATTCCCCTAAGGATTTTTACCTGAAAAAATCAAGACAACCCTCCAGCTCCTGTCCTGGTATTAAACAAATAAAAGGGGATCATCTTCAAAATATTATGTTTGTAACGTGGACAGATATTTGTCACAAATTGTCTGTCCACGTTACATACGAGGTATGTTTCACATGCTAATTCTTAAATACCAGAATATGTCTTAGTTTTGGCTCATAACAATCCAAAGGGTTAGGGATGGAAAATGAAAAGCATTTGAGTAATTATTTAATTCTATTATCACTTTCCTGTCGATTTTCAAACAAAATGTGTCTGTCATGTTACAAACATCATGTCTTAAAGTAACTCAAAGATGATCCTGTAATTTCTTAAGTACCAATATTATTTCTTATTGTTTGCTATGCACAATCATTAAATGCTAAAAGGAATGTTCTGAGAACAGATTAGGACAAAAATAATTTGTTGCCCTTTATTTGACCCTCCCATGTCACACTCCAATAGTTATCATATAGTATACCCATTGGCTGTGGAAAGACCCACTTATTATTTATTTTGTAAGTTCTTTCACAAACAGTTTTCTATATATTTAATGAAGAAAGTTGTACTTTTACAGATTTTGTTTTGTGTCTCACTCTTTTTACCACACAAGTTTTTAATTTCCCCAAAACCATCCAATTGTCAACTTTGATAAATTGTTCCTCAATTGAGCTATGCGCGTACACAGCAACACGACAACTTAAGCTCCTGTACTAGCTGTCTTCTATAAATGGCCTGTGCATTTCAGTCAACAATTCTTCAATTTGGTAGTTGACAAATCTATTAAGACCCTGTCCACCATAAAACTCACATAGCGCCCTCAGAGTCACCGGTTTTAATGAGTGACATAACCATTGTTCTTAGCGTTTACCCAGAATTACAAGTGTACAATGCCAAAGACGAAATTAAACTTTTATTGTGATTGAACTATACACCAAATTGTAAACTTAGTGATGAAAAACTATATTTCGTCATCGTGATGTCATCCGGTTTCCATTTACAGTCTCAATGAATATTTAATTAGCAACTCCATTTTGAACCATAAACTCAAGAAGTATACACTCGATACTTAAACTTTTGGGTTAGTTATAAACTTGATAGGTACTGTGAATGTGCGCTGTGGTATCCGTGACCTCATAATGACCTCTACTTCCGGTTCAACCAGGAAGTTTGAATAAAAATCAATATTTTTGGGTACAAAAACAATGTAACCGATGAAGATTTTTTTAAGCTCGTGTGTGAGATATTAACAGTGATGTTCAAAATTACAAAAAATATACATTCACTGACGTCGCCACTTCTATTATAGCCCCTCAAGTGACAGGGTTTGGCAAGTGGCAATATAAAGCATTGTTCTCAGCAAAGATCGTGAGTCTTAATTCATTGACGCGTTGTGTATTTTAAGGTTAGAGTTGAGGTCTGTACATTTCAACATACAACAAAATAATCCCAGAACAGCTCTGGTGTTCGTCCAAAGGACAAACACCTGGAAAATGTCTAGTTATGCGTAAACTGTTAACTATTAAGGAGTAGTGAGCTTGCCATCGAAAAACATCCCGGATGAAAGCATCGGATCAGGCTTAAATGATATTAAGGGCGCGGAAAACTCAGTGAAGAAGACGCGTGAATCGTTGTGAAGGTTTTTCTAACTTATAAAGAATGTGAAGATGCGCGCTTATTTGGTGAAAATTAACAAAGGTCCAGGCTCTGATGGGCTTTCTGTAGAGTTTTATAACACTTTATGGCATGACATAAAATATATGTTTATTGATTCCATAAAATGAAGGTTATGTGAAAGTGACAACTCTTCCACACCACAAAAAAGAGGTATTATTACGCTCATTCACCAAGAAAAGGTGTGATTGAAAAACCTGGAAAATTGGAGGCCAAATTACACTATACTCAATTAATGACTATAAGATTGTTACTAATGCCCCAGCAATAAGACTTCAAAAAAGGTCTTGCCAATGAATACTTATCGAGGATGCAATGTGGTTACATAAAAGGAAGTAGAAATGTGGGACAAAACATCCGCCTGATTCAAGACACTAATTGATTTGCGCTGAGATAAACAGACTGAAGAAGCCATTATTTTCTTTGGGCTTTAGAAAAGCGTTTGATACAGTTGAGGTTAACTTTATCAAGAAAGCTTTAGGGTTTTTTCAATTTTGGAACGTCCTTCTAAATTGGACTGATGTTCTCTTCAGTAACTTGTAGAGAGTTGCGTCACACTCATAATGGTTGGCTATCAAAGAATGACTTCAACATGACTAGAGGCGCATTAGACAAGGTTGTCCTTTATCAGTACTATTGTTCATCATTACTGCGGGAAATCTTGGCTCTTAAGATTAAAACTAACGAAAGTATCAAAGGTATCCATATTAATCAAGATGGAGACATATCAGAAATCAAATAGCTCAATATGTTGATGACACGAGCCATCTTCGTCAAGACATAAACATTCTATAATGCTTATGTACTAAATGACACAAGTAATTTTGAAAAGGCATTGTACTGGAGCTAGAGCTTAACCTAAACAGGAAGGTGTGTGGCTAGGAAAAGGCTTTACCCAAAATTGTGATTTTGTTGGTATAAAATGGCCTATGTGAAACCCTATTAGGTGTTTAGGTGTGTATTTTGGCAGAAACGAATGAAGCTGAGAGAATAGAAAATTTGGGACCGTAAGAATACTAAGTTAAAAAATAAGAATAAATACATGGACAGGCCAGTCGCCCTAACAATTTTGGCCAATAATTAATAGTAAAAACACCTGGTATCTCTCAAATTGTATGTTCCAAACTCTATTATTAATGTTGTCGAACGATTGCTTTTCACTTTGTTTGGTAATCAAAAATACGCAAAAAGTGAAAAGAGAAACAATGATTGGTGATATTAGTGAAGGAGGGTTACGAATAATTGATCTTCCGTCTACAAATTAAAGTTCTCAAAGTAATGTGGATTTAAAACGATTGTGTGATACTTCCCATGGATCATGGAAATGCCTTGCTAAGAGAAAGGTTCTATCTCTCATACAGGAGGAGTTCCGTTACTTTTTTTTTTAACGGTGCTACCTTCCTGCGGACATTATTAAATTGATGGACAGGCCAATTGTTAATGTACCCATGTTTTATATAGATAATGATCAAGGTCATGGTTTCGAATTCAAAGAAAACGACGTCAGTGTTTTCGGTTTGGAATTACACCCCAACAGAAATTAGAAATCAAATCCTATGGGGCAACGAGTCTCATACAAATTAACGTGATAACCGTTTATCTTTAAGCATTGGATTAGAGTTCCTGGTATCCCGTGTTTGTAGGGAGACTTTTGTCCCAAAGTATTTTATTCACGCTTTACTGACATTCGAAATCAGCTCATCAACAAAACAAACTACTTTACTGAGACGTATATATATCAGATCAAGAAAAGCAATACCTAACATTTGGATCCAAGAAACTAGCGCTACCAAACTGACTCAATACTTTACTCCCTCTATAAATGAAAAAGAGTTCTGAATGGGGATAATCACACAACTGACCTGAACAATTTTAAATCCAAGACAGTGTATAATAACTATTGTTAAGAACAAACAACACGTAAGTAGAAGTGAAGTGCTGGAAAACCTTCTACAACAACCCACATGACTTTTTACCTGATACAAGTTTGAAATTAAGATTAACAAAACTACATATTGATAAATATAAATAATTCAGTTTCAAATTAATATACAACATCCTCCCAACAAACTAACCTGACTAAATGGAATTTAAGTAGTCGTCTAGTTACTATATGTAATGAAACTCATGACCTCAATCACTATTTGTTTTCTCCTGTAAGTCTCTTGAAACACGGAACAACATTGGCTATCTCATGAATCTTAACTTCACGCATCAAGTACATGACATTAAGCTGTTAGAAATAGTGGTAGGCTATAATATTAATGATATTAATTTCGGCACGGTTAACCTCTTAATAACAGCCTCTTTTCACCTGTGTAAAATGCAGAGTACTCAATCTATCTAATTCAAACACTACTTTTAATTATAAACTCCTTTGGGAAAAACGTTAACAATATTTAATTGTATTCACAAACCGTATTATACCAAATTTCAAAACATTTGTCTGTTAATTAATTTGTAATGCTTCTGTTTTCTTTCTTTTGTTTTGTACCAAATTGTGTGTTTTTGACATGTAATTGTATTGATGGATAACAACAACGCCTGAAAAAAGGCAAAAAGAGAGAAATCATAGCGCACACAGCAAGCCTTCACGCGTCGTTATTACGTCATGAGTTGGTGTCCTGTCGGTAAAAACAAGAGCTGATACGTTCAGTGACGTCACGGTTCGTCGATCGATGAGACGTCACGTTATCGTAAAGTACAACGGATCTTCATGGTGCTTTTCTTGTACCCTTCCTGCGTGTTGTTGACGGAGTGTATTGACATTCTTCTCCAAAGCATGAAAGGTCTATCTTATAAATTTTACCAAGACTTTTCTACCAATCGAGTTTGAAAATAAATACTAAAATTTTAAAACTTAAAGCTATATAAGCAATATTTTGATTTATTAAAAAAAAAAAAAAAAAAAGGAAATATATTGAACAAAAATATATATATATTAATACAAAATAAGTAACAAAATACATTTACAAATTTGTTTAATAAATGTAACATCTCCAAAAATTAAGCTTTTTATAGGACTGTTTAACAACTTTACATCCATTCAAACAAACAAGGTTCTGTCTGGACGTTACATATATTTTTTTTTTTTTGGTTTTGATAAACTTTATGATAATTACAAATATATAAAAGTTTATAATTTACAGATCTGTTTACTTGTTGTATTAGTGATTTTGATTTTTTTTTTAAATTCAGATTTAAATTTAATCACGTTACTTCAAACACTGGGGAACCTTTCTTCGTCAACACACATGTAACATAACAATTACTTTTTAATGTCTTTTTCTTTTCTGACCGATTTTCCTGCACTGAAATACCTGTTCCCGTGTTTTTTCAACCGAGTATAAATGAATCACTATTTACAACCTCCCGCCATTACTGAGAATACGTTCCGACACGCCTGTTAACTTGTGTGTTGTAGTATGTGACTTCATCTTTGGAAAACCCTGACTCAACACAGACTGGTCGATGATATACTTATTTTTCTTTATTACTGTCTAGTTAATTTTTTCTCATGATTTTTCCAAATTATTTATTTATTTTATTGTTATTATTATGACTACGTTATTATTATTTATGTATTATGTTATATGTATGTAGAATAAAGCACCAAATGCTTTATATATGGGCCATAACTTAAAAAAAAAACAGTAAAGATAAGAAAGAAAAAACGTAAATATGAAAACTTAAATAAATAAACAACCAAAAAGAAGAGAATAAGAACAGTTTAGTTGGTATTTTCAAACCTAACAATACACAACATGTTACAGCAGGTTGAATTATATAAGTTAAAGGGTGTAACTTGTGTAGCTATATGAGATTTTATTTAATGAATGACAAATTTGTCAGTAACTATCTGCAAGAGGATGTTAAACTTTCGGTTGTCATCCTGTCGGGGTCCAATTAGCGGTAAACGCACTTGTTTAGACGGGGTATTTTTGTAAACACTCAATTATGTTAGACCATCCTCCTGTGGCTGTTTAGACGTGGTAATGACTTCATACCTTCTTTGATTGGTCGAGAAGCTCCAAAATTGGTTATGGAATATCCTGGTTAGACGGGTTTACCATTTTCCAGGAAACCATTCTTACTTGTTTAGTAGTTTGTTTATCATATTAACTTTGTTTATGGCTGGATTAAAGGAATTCCTTGAAGTAGATATAATATGTATTGAGCCTGAAGATTCCTTTTTATTCGTACAATTATTGACTTCAACACCTTTATCTAAGTCACAAAGTGTT
>CM055817.1:30420837-30511066 GCA_029582265.1 Zoroaster sp. YZ-2022
AGTATACCACAGTTGACCCACAAATATTTCGTTCCTATCATTATACACAAATTTAATAATCTAATGCGTTTGCATCAACGATTAGTTCAACACACGACAGGACAGTTGATAACCAAGGTAAAATACGTTCTTGCTATATTGACTGCATGTGACGCTCAATTGGCGCCCGAATGGATCGTTACCAAATATTTAAAACAAAAATAATGCAAGCCCCCCCCCCCCTTTTTTTCCGGTCCGCCACTATGAGGACCATAAACATGAGGACCAATCGTCTGATATCGTTACCGTTTTCACGAAGGGCCAATTTGGCCACACACCACAAAACACACGTTTCGAGGTAATCGAGTTAAACATTTCTCACTTTTTGAAATTGTAGGTTCACAGTTATTAACGCAGAATATTGGAAAATTATGTTCACTGTTTAAAATAAAGATTTGAAACGTCGAAGCGTTTTCACAAAAGGACAATTGGGAAAGTTATGTTGATTTGAGCGTTTTCTCGAAGGGATCATTATCTTAAATTATTAATTACATTGTGATATATCGTCCTGTTTTTAAAAGTTGAAACATTTGGAAAGTTTAAAATCACATAGGGTACAAGATTTGTTAGTATTTTGCGTCTTGAATGTGACATGGTACGTTTAAAATTTTGGTATTACTTAATGCTCGATGCTGTGTGGTCCGATTGTCCCTTCGTGAAAACGCAAGTTGCTCTTTAGCATCCATTTTCCTTGGCCAATAAATGTAAATACAAAACTAATGAGTTTCAGACCGTGTAACTTTGTGGGATTGTAGATTTCAATGAGGTAAATCAGAGTACATGAAAACAGTGACGATATGAAGACCCCAGTAAGTTGATAAATTGATTGCTGCAAACTGTGCCCTACTACCCGATGAGACCACCCCTTCCCCATTTTCTACCTATCAGCTAAAATGATCCGCTACACACAATTAGCGGATCATTGTCGCGTACCCGCATATAAATACAAAATATACATATAGGTCTATAAGTACATACATACCTAAAACTCCTGAAAATAGCATTAAAAACAAAAAATAAATTGGACCAAACGAGGAAAACAATGTACAAACTAATACACATTATATTTCTCTTATAATTATAAGAGAAAAAGGAGACAAAATCAACTTTCCACAATTACCAGTCTTCATATATCCATGTACTACACTGTTATTTCTTACATAATTAACTTAAATATTTCCTATTTTATTGTCATCAGGTGATGTCTTCATTTTTGTCAAAACTTCAATTATTTACTTTATTCTCATGATCGTTATTTGTAACAGAAACAAAATTATACCCCCTCTAAAAATTATAATCAATTACTGAATTACTTTGCATATCATCATATGCATGTTTTCTGTTGAGGTGGAAACTGCGTAAGGGTTTCATTTGTTTTATGAGCCCGGGTTACTGGTGACTTGTTATCTATATCGCTGGGTCTCAGAGATGACCGACATCGCGTCATCTGTCTCGTTGTCACTTTATTTTCATGCATGACATGATCACGTTAATACTTCCATTGCATGTTGGGCATCCAGTTTTGCTGGAATTTTGTTAAACTGCAGTATCACAGTTGTCGAGAGTCAAGAGTAAACCACTGCAATGAAACCTGTAATATTGCTGAAATAACCACATAAATTATAATAGGCATAATGACGTGACAGAACACTATGGCGTAAATTACGGGTGAAGAACTCAAATTTGATAATTTATAAAACAAACTTTTAACCCTTCCAATAGTTGAAGAATGTCCACGGCAGTGTATAGTAACAAAAATAGTAGAAAAATACACTTAGTTTATAGTACATTTTCCATTTTATACTATCTCTAGTAAGAGAGTTGCGCAAAGCAATCAAACCCACATTTAGCAAATGTTATTGTTGTAATAACGCATAGGCCTGATAACATGGCAGACACTCTTTAACGAGTAGGTAATTTGACGTGTGCAACTAAATTGTATTCTTTTTCAAATGAAAATATAACCCTTCCAATAGTTGAAGAATATCCACGGCAGTGTATAGTAAATTCGCTCCTTGCATAATCATGTGAAATAAACTCTTAAAAGTGGAACTCAAGTTAGCGTGCGGATCTACATAAAACCACTAATATTATAATACATTCACGGCAGTTTATATTAGCCATTTTAGGTGAAAATCGAGAGTTCCACACTGCAATCAAACCTGCTAATGAGAAATAGGCATAACAACGTGACAGAAGGGATTGGGGTAACTTAATGTATACGAAACTCAAGTTTAATGGTTTTAAAAGACAATTATCCCTCTTTTTCTTTAAAAACATATTTATTGGCATTTTAAAGTAAATTGTTTTAAAACAATAACAGGCTCAAAACTGTTCTTTAATATAAATTGTTACCGAGAAGTTTCTTCAATGATTTTGTTTTACTGTCCCAAAAGGTGTGGGGATGATCCACTGGACCACCCCACTCCTGGACAAAAACTGGGGATATATATATATATTATATATATATATATATATATATATATATATATATATATATATATATATATATATATATATATATATATATATATATATATATATATATAAACCCCTCAAAAATGTTCTGCAATTCAAGTTTGAGGGATGTATATCTTTCTTGTTACTGATGTATGAAAAAAAGAAACTGGTGTCATTGAAAAGCTTGATTATTCCTCTTTACAATGATGTGCCATCTGCCGTGATTATGTAATCATGGAATGTGCAGTACTCCTGAATATAGGGCAAAGTCTGAAGTGAAATGTTGCAAAAAGCATTGTTTTCATCACCGAAGTCTCCATTTCTTGTGAAGATGCAATGTGTTTTGAATAGTGCCCAGATGACAGTGCATGTCTTGCATGAATGTCAATGGTGCCTTCAATAATGTTTGTGTGAGGTAGAGCTGCAGTTTACTGAGTGATCGTTTGTAAGATGTTTAAAGATGCCACGCTTATCGAATCTCCTAAAGGCCCAAGAAATTGGACAACTCCGGCTGATCCTTGTTGAAGAGTGGAACGCCATCCCACAGCTTCGTGTGACGAGGCTGGTGAACAGCATGAGGAGGAGGTGTCAGGCCGTGGTTGCTGTGTTTGGGTCATCTACCCGCTACTGACTTACTGACATGTAAACATTTCTCAATAAAAGAAGGAGAGGAGAGAGTGAGAGAAAAACAATTGTCTGTGTCATCATTGTGTTGTCATTAAAGTTTGGATGAATTAACTATTGAAAACAACGAATTTTGCAACATTTCATTTTTGACCTTGCTGCATATTCAGAAGGACTGCGCATTCCATGATTGCATAAGCATCACAAATGACACATCATTGTAAAGAGGAATAATCAAGCTTTGATGATGAAGCAACAAGAGATATATTACCCATCAAATTTGAATTGCAGAACTTTTTTTGAGGGGTTTATATATATATATATATATATATATATATATATATATATATATATATATATATATATATATATATATATAGTTTTAAGCCAATAATGATAGACAAACTGATCCAAGTATTTCATGTTACTTGATTTGTATTAAGTTGAATGCAAGGAATCACCTCCAACAGGAAGTTTATTGATGTTGCCATTTTAAAGTTTTTAATATTCCAGGTCATGGATCACATATACTGAGACGCAATAGAAACTTACCACTTGCTTTGGAATCGCATAAAATTGAAATGGTTCAAAATAAGACAACACAACCATTTGGATTAGAAATGTTGGCATTTTATTGAGGAAATGTCCACGTTTTGTCCACTGTACTCGATCCCATCTGTATCCACTTCACCGCGAAACGTGAGAGGGTCACGTTGCCAAAATAAATGCACATATTACATTTGTGCATTGTGATTACTGATAATTTAAGGTCGAACAAGTGGTAAGTTTCTATTGGCGTCTCAGTATAGTTCAACACCGCATGTATTTGTTTCTCTCTCTCTAAATTGAAAGCACTTTAGGCGGGAAATGTAGACAGTTATAAATGCAGACAGTGAATGCTTTTAAGTATGACTGCAGACCGTTAACATATTAAATATTACGAGGTTCGTCCTTCTTATTCTACTCGATCCCCAATATGCAGTTCAGCTGTGTCCAGATGTCTGCATTTGCTATATGGATAGTTCTGGGGGTTCAGCAGTTAGTTGTACAGATGGCTGGAACCAGTCTACTGTCAGTCGCATCACGAATAGAACAAGCAAGCTGTAAGTACAGGGGAGTTTACTGAACGGAATCATAAATGACACTTTAAAATAATTAAATTATTAACAAAACAATGTCATGGTGAGTTTTCAATGAATTCATGTAATTTGTTTAAGTCAGCTAATGTAATTGTTTGACAACATCTGTAATAAGTCGCTATTTTTTTGTATGTTGATACCTTTTATCTGCAGTACGTTATCGGGTAGAAATACCAGCGTTCTGCAAATTGGACTCGTTATAGACTTTCCACTCTTAGAAACATTGTAAGTGTTAATGCATTTTGTTGTTTGTTTTATCTAAGATCTACGGATATATTAATATATACAAGTCAACACTTAATTGTATACGTTTACAGCAGCATCTCAAAACTGCATTCATTCAGAACAACAATGTTCACATCTCTAATTTAACAAACTAAATGAGCAATTCCGGACGCCGAGATTTTGGCAGATTGTTTTAATAAAACACGAATGGATGTGGGTTTACTCGACCTCAATTATTATAATAACATAGATAATAGTTGTTTTCATCGTTACACTGGAGTCCTTAAACATGCATAAACATATTACTGAGTTCATCACACATCATTACTGAGTCCATCAAATCGAAATGGACCGAACATATACAACCAGTCTCACGAAGTGACACAAACTTGCAACATAGACAACATTTATATTTGACGAAAACGTCGTTAGTCTCTGTTGTTAGTCTCTCTTGAAGTTAGTCCCTTTTTGAAGAAAAAAAATAAAAAAATAAAAAATAAAATTGATTTGTTGTCACGTTCTCGTCTCTGTAAAACTTTCGAATTATGGAAATATGTTATTTTGGACTTTGACATTTTTAAAGGGGTACGAGAAGATCAAGTGCACCTTATCTTTGATAGCGCTTTATTGTATTTCGACAACAGTCTTTAATGTTCCTCCAAGTTCGGGTCTGCAGTGCCACCGGACAACATGTTTCGATGTCGCGTTTGGCAGGTAGCTTGTTCACGAAAAAGAATCCCTGCAAGCCCTCCGCGACGTCTCTCTTCTCCTCGGCAGTCCTCTCCTTGGCTGCCTTCTTGATGGTACACTGGCTACAATCGGTCATATAACACACATCAAACACGAGGACAGTTAAATACATTAGTGTTGGGGCAAATTCAACTGAAGTGTTCCACTTCCCAGAAGCAAGAATTACTTCAGGATTACAACAACAGGCAACATAACAAAGATAATTACACAGATTCGGACAGAAAGATCTTGCCACACAAACAAAACATGCAGGACATCAAATATCCAGAGAGACAGACCCAGCACAACAAACAGCCCATGAGAGAGGCAGGCAGGAAGACAGACAGACAAACCAACAAACAGACCCACAGACACAGACATAATTATAAAAAACTTACTGACGTCACTCGGCTCATCTGAGGGGTTGGAGTCGCAGGAATCGCTGCTGTCCTCATCACTGGTGAAGCCTTCTGCAAGTAAACAATAAGCATGTATTAACTTCATTGATTGGTGTAGTTTAGCACACATTTATCATTTATTATTACGTCCAGTTACATGCAACTCATCCAATGATTTCCCATGTTGGGAAGCCAAGTTGCCCCTCTCCAAACTCAGGAAAAGTCGAGACATTATCTGGCAACTGGTAGTGCTCGCGATGAACCCGCAAATCATGGCCCATGAAATTCCTTAAAGGAAATAATTTGTGATGCAGTCGTTACATGTTCACGAAGCTTTGTAGACCGGATGCTGTTAGCATTGTCGAGGCCAGCATCATTTGCATATGCTCTTAGACGACAGTCACTCCCTCGTATATGGCCTGTTCCTTATTAACAACATCACGCAAACAAGTACGTGTTGTCTTGGGCGACTCCAGCTTGATGTCTCTTTGCGACCAGAGTCATCGACCACGACATCACCTCAGTAGTGAGAAGAACAGGAACAGTTCTCACTGACAAAAAATAAATAAATAAATAAATAACAATAACAAAAACCACCTAAAACTTTGGTGACGAAATGCATATTAAACGCAACGCAATAGTTTAAACAGTTTGACGTCATCTTACATTAATTAAAAAAATATATATATTGATTAACATGAATACAACAACAATCATCGAACAATCATAAAATATGGTTTATATGAAGGAAATTGTATGACCGTTTCTATGGACTGCAGATGTTTATCTGTAAATGTTGAAGATTAAGAAGGCTAAGGAGAGAAGACTAGGGATGATCCAAAGAAAGCCCGCCTCCTACGATGATTGAGATTGACTGTTGGTTAACTTTAATGTAAATGACCGCTGCCCTCACATCTTCAAAAGTATACCCACTCTGTCGTCACCACCTCTGAAAGGTTGGCTCAAAGTTAAAGCCCTCCGAAATTTTACATTTGAATCAACCATTGCCTTAATTTATATAAGTTATTAATAACCACCTCAATAAATAACTTGTAATCTTTTTCTATACATAGTACTTTTACTCCGACTTTCTTCAAACTACAGCAGAAGATTACCTGAATAGTGAATCAATCTTCTCTTCAATCAGCCATTTTTTTAAAGGTTATATTTCTGGTGATTGTCAAATGTAAGAACATCATGATGTTAAAAAAATGGCTGCCACGATTAGGGATCAAATCATCGTATCTTCCATTGATAACCATAATTAATATAAATAAGTGGTCCACAATGGGCTCTGACGTCCAGTCCTTTTGGCAACTTTGTCGATTTGTGTGTGTGAAAGTTGGGAAGTCGCTCTTTTTATCACAGACCATAAGGCCTCATAACCTCGTATGTACTAGCACAGTTAACTTAACATCAGAGTCAACAACATACTTAGTTCATTTGACAAAATGTGAATCAACCAACGGCCTCCAAAATGCCTGGAATCTTGTTAAACAGCTCTATGGTAAGCGTTCAAACACTGTATTTATCCAAGGTGAAGACCTAATTGGAATTCACATTTTGAAAACCTTATAAGTTCAGATAATACCACTGACCTTCCTGTTACAGTTCACCATATCTTCGACTATTCATAACATCTCCATTGGCAAATTCTCTCTAGCTGAGTTCAACACGGCTATCAACACGGCTATCAAGCAAATTAAACTGCGCTTCTGTAATGCAAACCTGGAAGGAAATCGCCTACCGGAATTTCTAATTTTGTTTAAACTGCCCATCAAAAGCAACATATGTATTTATATAAAATTGTATTTCAGAGGCCTTTTAAAATTGGTTCATATTTTTGTACCTGACTTTGACTTCGAAAATATTAATTAGAATAATCAAAATAATGAACAAATGTTTAACGTTGTGTACAATATTAAATAAATAAACTGCAGGCAGAATAATTTCGCATAGTATTTGACCGATCACTAATATTTCACCAACTAACGGTATGCCTTTAAGAAAATCTAAGAACATTGGTGAAATAACAACATAAACGGGTTTTCATTAAATGTCAAACTCTACTCTGTTTCCCATCCTAGAAATCTTCAGAACAACGCAATCGGTGAACTTGCACCAGGAACATTTGATTGTCTACAAAGCCTCATCAAACTGTAAGTTGTAATGTCATGAATTTCAATCACATAGAATCAAACCACCGATTTATCTTTACTTAAGTTACGTCTGACGGAATTTTTGTTTCGATGAAATGCACTGAACATTGAACATTGCGAGCGAACTTTTGAAAAAAACGAGATGCAAAAACAATCTGCGGAAACTGTAGCTCATAACAACGTGTTTTAAAATGACATTAGAGAAAAATGCATACAATCAGCCAACATTTCGTTTTGACTGTCATTTCTGTTTGGATAGTATTTGCTGGTCGAAATAGTTCTATACATTTTTTAAACAAAACAAATATCGAATTAATATATCTGACATGAGGGCAAAGAAAATGGAAAAGTCCACCATCTTCATTTAGTCATATGTACTTAGATAACAGTACAACCTTGCCGTCAATGGAAATCTCGGTCAAATATGAGGGCTGTCCATGTATCGACGGCTTGAGTGACATAATTTCACATTGGTATGCATTTTCTGGATACATACTCCTGATTAGATTCATAAAAGTTCGGTATGAGGCGCGGTACTATCTGTGAGCAGGGGTAATAGTGTAAAGCGCCTTGAGCACCAGTTTGGTGGATACGTGCGCTATATAAGTCTACATTATTATTATCATCATCGTCATCGTCGTCGTCGTCGTCGTCGTCGTTGTTGTTGTTGTTGTTGTTGCTTGTTGTTGTTGTTGTTGTTATTATTATATCGGCATTTGTCAGGAGAACGTGAGGTTTATTGCGCTTTCCTTAGTACAGTGTTTTGTGCACGTGGGTGGACACATGTTCTCGCCAATTCATGTCATACAACTGCGGAAACTTTCCGCTTGTTCCGCTTTGTACTTTTGCCCACACTCTAGAGCATTTCTTTCAGTATGAGCGCACATTTTTTGATGGAATGTCCACTATTTAGTGCTGGAGATGGAACATGATACAACTGCTTGTCTTCATTGAAGCCAGCGACATCTTGAACAGCTTTGACGATATCATTCAGGTGGTGGGGATGCACGAATAACTCGAGTGATGCATTTGGTTGGTGAGTGTGTGTTTTTTTCGGAGTTATATGACGAGATGACCCATTTCACGTAGTTTGTTTTGGACGTAGCCAGGTTGACCTAAATCGTGGCCCAGTTTCAGGAGGTTTTAACAAATCACTCTTGTGAGCAACTCGCCCACGCACACGAGCTATCCTACTGCTACATCAGTCTGTACAGGGAGTTCAGGCTTAAGTGGGCATTGGTGTCGCCACGGATCAGTACGCACATAATAGCCGTAGCAATATATGCAAGGTCCATAATCAAGTGGTCACACCCATGACATACACTCTAAAACGTCCCGGGTCAGAATTTTGACCCGGACACCGGGTCAATTTTTTTTAACCCTTTCTGGGTCAACATGACCCGGAAAAGGGTCATTGTGTTTGACCCGGTGCCGGGTCAGACTTCGTTAACCCTTTACCGGGTTAAATTTGACCCGGAGATGCCGGGTCAGCCATAGTTAATACGTTTCCGGGTTAATCTTGACCCGGAACGGCCGGGTCATTTCATGACAGGTCAGCGTTAACCCTTTTCTTGGTTAAATTTAACCCGGATAAGTCAAATTAGGCATCGTTAAACCGTCATGTTCCGGGTTAAATTAGACCTGTGGGTCATTTCATGCCGGGTGACACCAAGATGAAATTTTTCCTGGTCAGATTTGTAAACTGTACATAATGTCAAAATTAGCCTAGGATTCCGGGTCAAATTTTATGAAAAGCACAGTTCCCCCTCATTTAACAACCATTTTGCTGTAATCATTATTTATTAATATGTGGTAAAATAAATTTGTTTTTAAAATGATATACATTTTCTTTTCTTGTAATTATAAATGAAATAAAGTAGGTCTATGCTTTTAAATTAATATAGCTTGATGGTATGGATGCATCATACCAATGGTATGTTATTTTTAAATATACTGTACAGGCATACATTACCATTACCATTCCGTTCTCAATCCACTTACGGTACAACCTCGTCCCCCATGGCATCGAGCAGTACGCTTACACCTATGGCTTACACACGCTGCTTGGTAGCGGTACTGGGAAATGAGGTTGCTTGCCGTCCAAAGACCCGCTTTTTGTAATTTTAAAGTGTAGACCTGAATTATGCAGTGATGGTCTATACGCTGCGTTGCATCCTGGGATGGTTTGCATGACGATTGGGGATTTTGTGCACCGAAAACTGTCCCAAATGGCACTGCAGCAGCATATTATGGACCTTTCTTTTTCGACGTCACAGCCCAGTTTTTGCCACCCAAGGATGGCAAAACTACGGGAAGCCATCAGTGCAAAGCAAAACCAGATCTTTACAGTTTGTGAAACTGTAACATAAATATTCAAAAATAGTGTTCAATCTGTTGGAAACAAACCAACCAATAATGGATGCATTTCCTTTTAATAGAAAGTGTGTACAAATGTTGATTTTGGACACAATGCCTATCAACAAGATTGTATGTTTGGCTAACTTTTGGCCGCCCATACCAACCAGCGCAGTTTGTTTATCAACAAAAGAAATTCGCAGCGAATGATTCGCCCAATACAAGTTGAAATGTGCTCAACTCTTGCGAAACATTCGTCCCATGTATCCAGCCCGTGACGTCAAATTTCGCTTCTCATTCGCATGAAGTATGAACCCTGTGTTTACATAGGCCGTTTACGAAACTACAGCTTGGGCTCAGGCTCAGGCTTCCAATGTGCCAGCCAACGTGAAGCCTCATGCCAAATGTACACAGCTTCAAAGCCATTGACGTATTCGAAGCCTGAGCCTGAGCCTAAGCCGTGGTTTCGTAAACGGCCTATATAGCATGCAAATTACATGACTGGTCCACAATGCATTTGAGCAGCAGCGTATACGTGGCAAGGGTACCAGCGGAGGTTGCAGCATTAACGTGGATGATTGGGCAAGTTTGATCATGTGACCTCACAGTGCCATTGTGCTGCGAGTACGGACGCTGGCGGACGTTGCACAAACGTTTGACTTGAAAACTACGATGCTGGAACTGGAAGTGGAGTTGAACAGTCAAAACGACACTCAATTATGTCCGAATTTGTTCTTGAAAAGTTGAAAGAATGGGGATTGGAACGCTACGTGGAGAACTTTGAAGGTAAGATAGTGTGAGATAAAAGTTTCTGAGTGTTAGTTTTGTCAAACACATCACTTTGTTTTAACATGGTTTAGGATCTTTAGCCACGTGTTACACACTAACGTGAATTACTGGCATGACTGGTTAGTTCGAAAAACAGAAACGTTCACATAACTAATACAAGGTAGACCTAGGCCTAAGTATAACGTTAAAGTTTATGATAGTAGCAAACTTTCATTGAAATATTTCAGCCTGTTGTTTTAGCATTTTTGAATGATTAGTCAAATACGGTCCTACTAAAAACCGACAACTGACGACAACTCACGACAACTGACGACAACTCACGGCAACACGTTCTAAATGCACAGAAAACTCAAAAATAAAGTTTTAAATATGTTTATAAGAGACAGTGGCATACATAAAGAATTTCAGTTTTTGAAAATGTGGTTTTAATTAGCAATAAAAAATGATTTTCTTCGCTGCAGTAACGTGTTGTTAGTATTGGCCGCCATCTTGCTTGCGCAACGCAAAAGGACTGTACCATTATGTCAAAGGGTGAACATTTTTTGTCGGCCCATGGGTATTATAGGTCTGGTATTGTCACTGCCAGGAAAAATGTTAAGTTTATTTCTATTTATTTATTTATATTTATTTGTATATTTATTTGTATTTATTTATTTTTTATGTATTTATTTATTTATTTATTTATTTTTTATTTATTAATATTATTTTTTAGAAAATGTAAATGTTTTCTGAAGCTCTTAATCATAATTGACATCCCAGTGGTGATCAAGCAGTTCTTTATCGGTGAATCAAAGGGTCCTATATGTGTTGTTGCTGAGCAATTAATTTTCGCCAATAAGTATGAATGACACTGTCATGATAGTTGGTCTATACTTTATAAAACTCTTTTGACAAAATTTATGTTTTCTTATTCAATCAACAAGTAACTGTCTGCATTGTCAGAAAACTACGTTACCGTAGGTCAAAACATCACAAGAACAACCATGACTTTTAATTTTGTTCAAACTTTATTCGCAGATCAGTAAACATTCACGAGAATAATACAAACAAGCAGAATAAAGATTAAAAAGTACAACTATTTTCACTATATTTTGGATTTATTGAATTTATTTAAACCAGTCGGCCTAAACATAGTTAAAACATAGTAGGCCTACACTTTATATTAATATTTTACAAAATAAAATACCAGGACACAATATATACTACAAACATTATAAAATTATAATCATTGTACATGAAAATAAATTGTGTGCGCCGGCGGGACACAGGCACACGGACACAGCCCGCGTTATGATGTCACCCGCTTTGTAGTCTGGTTTACTTTCACCCTTTCACATAATGGTACAGTCCTCTACGTTGCACAAGCAAGATGGCGGCCAATACTACTGCAGCGAAGAAAATCATATTTTATTGCTAATTAAAACCACCTTTTCAAAACTGAATCCTGTATGTATTCCACGGTCCCTTGAAAACATATTTTTAACTTTATTTTTGAGTTTTCAGTGCATTTAGAACGTGTTGTCGTGAGTTGTCATCAGTTGTCGTCAGTTGTCGGTTTTTAGTGGGACCCGTGAAATACGACTCCAAAACTAAAAGGTTTTCGTCTCCTGAGGAGACGAAAACTCCAGCAAATTTTCACAGGTTGTTTTAATTTTATTACATTATCTCTTGATTCCTATGAAGTACGGAACTATTTACTTTAGGCTACAGACAATTTACCAATACTGTATAATTATAATGCCAACACTGAAGGAGAAGAAAGCATGATGTAACCGTGGTCCATGCCGCTAAAGTCTAGCAGCGGACTCTCTTCACTGATTAGCTTAACCTATGCATAGCCGTGCTGTGTACCACACTGTTTGTCATTTTGGATTTAGACGACATGGAAAAGCCTATGTTGTTTCACTGTTTCTCATTAGTTACATGGCTCAGATACAGGCAATTAGCCAGTGGCAGTGCTATAGTTATAATAATACTAGACAGAAAAGGTCTGACATAGTGGCACGCTGTGGGGCGAATATCCTCGGCTTGTGAAAATACAAGGGAAAAAGAGTGCAGTCCGACAGCTGCTTTTTCACTCTTTATCATGTATATTCAATCATTTTTCTACAGTCGTTTTCACAGTTCCGGAAAAGTGTTTTGTTTGCTTTATTGCATTCAAATTATTCCATGAACAATAATTACTTAAGCAAAATGATTAATACTAGTCTCTGTAAGCATGCATTAAAATTATTTTACACCTTGCCATTTGGAAGCACGGTGTCAAAACAACATCAAGGTTGTTTTCCGGTTCTGGAAAGGTTTAATCCGTTAGACCACTCACAACACCAGTAGCTGTCCGCATATCGGGAAATGAATTTGATTATCGAAAGAATGGTGCCAAGATGAAGCGAAAATACATGAAAAAACCCCAAGTAGTGTAAATAAAAGGATGCGGCTTCAGAAAAGGATGCATGCGGAAACGATCAACTTTTTTACTTGGCCTTATGTTAAATGTATAGAAAGTTTAATGTTTCTCTTGTATAAAATCTGTAATTAATGAGTCATAAAACCTCCTGAATTTGGTGTAATAATTTTTGTATCATTTCTACAGAAAATCTGGTGGACAAGGATTCATTCATGCTTCTAGATCTGTGTGCAGAGTCGCTTAAAGAGTTGATACCACATGTAGGCCCCCGCATGATGTTTCTTTCCAGCCTGAAGACTCTTAAGAAAGATAAAGAGGTACATGCACCTTTACTTTTTATTTGACTTTAAGGATTTGGTGCAAGTTACTCTTTACAATGGGGTACATATGCTATAAGTGTGGAAACCTAGTGGTTGGTAATTGTGACAGTTTAATATGGCATTTTACCAATGTTCATGGTATTGTCAATGGACGGATGTTCACAGCTGTTGTAACATGTGGACAAGATGGCTGTCTCAGAACATTTCGTACACATGTGCGTACTTTCAAACGACATTTAATAAGGTTTCACGAAATACATAACATTGAGGAGTTTGGGGAGCATCATAATGCACCTGTTGCAGTACATGAAAATGAAGCTGCTTATGGTGATGATGATGATAATGGCAGAGATCATGATGAGGGTCAAGATGAAGACCAAGAAATACATGAACAACTGTGGGATGACTTAAATGAGGAGGAACTTGAAAGCAGATGTGCAGTCTTGGTAGCAAAATTACTTTCATCCAGCAGTGTTACTCAGACGTGTGTTAACACTGTAGTTAATCACACAGCAGAAGTTGTCGAGGATGTTGTTGCTTTCTTGCGCTCTAAAACAGAACGCTTTGCTGAAGCCAGGGGTATTCCACTTGATAGTGAGGATGTACAGGCACTTATGAGCAACTTCAATTTCTGCAGCTCTCCATTTGAAAATCTGTTAACTGATTTCAAGCGGAATAAGTTCTTTCAGAGGTATGCATTGTTTGTTAAGCCTCAAGAGGTCCCTCTGGCTGTAGGATATTATCCAAGGCTCAACCGATCAACTGGAAATGTTACTCAGGCCATGCGAACCGTGTCATTTCAGTATGTGCCTATCAAGCCTCTCCTGAAAACCATTCTTGAAAATGGTAGTTCTTGGCGCAATATCACAGAACATACCCCCCGAGATGATGGCCTCATGGAAGATTTCCATGATGGATCTTTCATTCAACACCACCCATTCTTCTCCCAGCAAGTCATCCGTCTAATACTGTATATTGACGATTTTGAAGTAGTAAATCCCTTGGGTCCGAAGGCTGGCACTCACAAGTTGGGTGCAGTGTATTTCACTTTGGCAAATCTTCACCCCAAATTTAGGTCGACATTGGACAACATTCACCTCCTGATGTTGTTCAATTCTAATGATGCAAAACTGTACGGCTATGCTGCTGTGTTCGAACCACTTATCAATGACCTCAACATACTGGCAGACGATGGGATGGACATAGTGACTACAACATTTGAAGGGAATGTCAAAGTGGGTATTGGCCAAGTAGTTGGAGATAACCTGGGGATTCATGCCTTGTTTGGTTTTGCTGAAGGATTCACAGCTAACCATCCATGCCGATGGTGTCGAATGCATCGAAATGACATTCAACGAATAACAGTCGAGGACAAGTTGATGATTCGTACAAGAGAAAACTACGAAGAAGACTTGAATCGTAACAACCTCCAACAGACAGGAATAAAAGCAGCATGCCCTCTGAACCAGGTTGCTCATTTTCATGTGACCAACAATAGTGCACCCGATGTTATGCATGATCTTTTAGAGGAGTTTGCCCTCTAGAGTTGAAGTTGGTGTTGCATGAATTGATACAGCAAGGCCATTTCAGCCTCAACACATTGAACGCGCGTATCACAAGTTTTAACTACGGGGCACCAGATGATAAGAACAAGCCATCTGTGCTTACTCGGCATTCACTGTCTCATCCTGATGGGGCTTCTGGTCAGCATGCCGGTCAAATGTGGTGCCTGATGCGACACATAACTGTAATGTTGGGGACCTTGTACCAGAGGAATGAATACTGGGAACTGATATTGATGCTTCTAGACTGCATGGATTTGATATTTGCTCCAGTCACAAGTAAGGGAGGCAGTCTACTTGAAGCACCTAATCAAGGATCATCATAACCATTTTCTGCAGCTCTTTGGTGAAAGACACTTGAAGCCAAAACATCATTTCATGGTGCACTATCCTACAGCCATGCAGGCCTTGGGGCCTCTGATACGGTTTTGGGTAATGCGCTTCCGAGGCCAATCACAACTTTTCCAAACGGTTGTCACACATAGTGTGCAATTTTCAGAACATTGCAAAAACACTCGCCTTCAGAAACCAACTCGGCCTGTGCTACAACCTCATCACCAAAAATAATATGGATGGACAAGATGTAGAAGTGGGACCTGGCTCATCAGTTCTTCTGACATCCCTTCCAGCTGCCGATTTGCTTTCACGCAATCTTGATATTGCACTGTTTGATGATGTGTACGTAGCCAACTGGTGTGTATTGCATGGTACAAAATATAGGCCAAATGTTATGGTAGTTGTGTCCAAAACGGATGAAGGAGATCCTGTGTTTGGAAAGGTCCTCCATGTGGTTGTGTCTGAGAATGTGGTAACCCTGGTATTTGAAAAGTGGTGGACGAATGGGTACTGTAGGCACTTTCATGCATACGAGATTGAACCTGAACACCCAAGAGCAATAGGAGTAGCATCTGTTGTCAACCTTATCGACTTTAATCCTCTGCATGCTGTAAAGTCGTATCACCATCATGGGAACCAGTTTTCATCAGCCTGCGGTATAGGATTCCATAGTTTTCTGCACTGAGAAGTAAATGCAAGTATTGAATGTATTTGTAACTTATGTACATGGTTATATTTTACCTGTCTTGCTATTTTTACTTACCAATGCATGCCTATAGGACATCTTTTACACAGTTTGTTTAATATGCAGAAGGTTTTAGAAGCACCATATAAATGTTCTACCCCGAGGTGTATGGCACTAAAGGAGAACCGGTGCTTTATATCCGTGTTTTGAACATTGTGCCCAAAATTCAGATGATATTCAAATTCAGATGACATTACACATACTGTGAAGCGTGCTTGATAAGGATCATCATCAGCACCAGTTCCTGTTGACACTGTGGGCCTTTTCAAATCTAGGCTTGGGCTCCGTCATCAGTTTTGGAACAGTGTGCATTTTGCTTTAACATCAAACGGAGCCTAAGCCGTGGTTTGGAAAAAGCCCTGTTGAAGTTTTTCTTCTTCATATTTGAGTTTGAACACAAAAAAGTGTTTGTTTCTAAACCCACATGCCCCTTTTTCTAATTTTGACTTGTGTATAGGAGGTCAGCCCTCCCGCATCCCAAAGTTTGACCTCTTCAACGGATGAAAGCATGACTGAATCCTGTCCAAGCACAGATTTACTGGAACCCCAAGAGGTCACTTCAGGAGTTCCATCGTGCCAGAAGAAAATCAGAATCAGTTATGTAAGTAGTTATTATAATTTGTTTGTGGTTGCTTTGCAGTTTACCCTTAACTAGGCGTATGACAACCTCTTACATTTTTCATGTAACAGGTTTCATGAATGCCAATCCGCTCTGATATCATTCAATAATACCAGATGTATAAAACTAGATTTATCCTTTCTGACGTAAGTATAGTTTGTAGCACTCAGCATTATTGGATTGTGTCAAAGCGGATCAGCGCTCGTGAAACCTGCTCCATACATCATGCTCCAAGACTATCACTTGTGCATTCTCACTCCGATGTGCGTGTTACCGTTTGTAGTGTTCAAGGTACCAGACCAGTCGGCAGCAACCAAACTGCATAGTGAAATTATCTAATCCTACATGTACCAGGGTCTACTAGTATAAGAATGCGGCTAGAGTAGACCTTGGGTATGAGGTTGGGTATACAGGAGGTCCGTATACTGTGTAATTGGCAACAATCAAAGATGATATCTGGTAATAATACATCATGTGCTGTTTCCTGTTTTATGTACACTGTAGGACATCACTGAAATACTCCAAAAACAGTTTGGAGGAAATGAAATCGTCCAGGAAATGGACAGAGGCCTTTTGTCCCACAAGAACAGAATACGGGCTGTGCATCATGGTTTCCCACCTTATTGAAAGATTTGGAGACAGGTATGGTTAAACATAAATATTCTGACAATCCTGACAATCAACATATTGTAATTTTTCAGTCTAAAAGCAAGTTAGAATGAAATTGATAAACATTTTCACTTCAAAGCAGTGCACTTCCAAGTTTTGTTGATCAAAACTTAAAATGGTTGCTTCAAAGATAAATTTTCCTAATTGAGAATTTGGGTTTAAATGTCCTTTTTGACAACTGACTGCTTTAAATACCAAACTAGGGGGAAATTTGCAAAGCCACAGCGTTTGATGAAAACGTATTTTTACCAGCAATGTTTTGGAAGTTCTTATATGTTAAATGTTTTTTTTCCTTGAAATATTATTTACACTTATTGCAGGCCAACATCAGACGTCAAACTGGCGATGGCAAAGGATATAATTTGTCAGTACCCTCTCCTGAAGGATGATGATGGTGAAGGACATGTAAGAAAGATACAGTATTTTTTATTAAGGCACCCTCCCCTTAAAAAACAAAATATGTATGGTTTCTCTTGCTGTAGAGTATTGACAATTTAATTAAATTCAGTTAAAGCAGTCTTTTGCCACAAATAAAACAAGTCATTTGAGGTACATGTAACCAATACACTATACCCAATTAAAAATGAAGATCATGATTGAAGAATGTAAACAGCACAACAAACACTTTGAAGTCTCTGTTAAGAAGATGTGCAAGAACAATTTTGATTTTTTGTTTATGTGTGTTTGCAACTAACCACAGGAAGCTTGGTTCACATCGTCAAAGGGCCAACATTGTGCTACAGGCTACTTGGAGGAGCGCCTCCGAAATGTGAGGAAAAGATCCAAGAACAGTGGGCAGGTGAAGACCACTCCAACCTTGCCATCCACATCATTGAAAAGCACAGCTGCTCTGTACCTGACTTCAGGTAATACTTTTGTGTGGATACATTTGAAGAAATAATTGCAATGACCAATCTGTAGTGAGGTATTTTGTATCAGGCTAGTTAAACTAGATATAACAAGACACCAAACAGTGTATGAATTTTAACAGATAAAACATTTTGTCAGTCAGCTTTGCGCAGTAGTACTTTCCTCACATTCCACCTCCGGTGGCTCCAGTTTAAATCCCGTCAGAGCCACTATTGGATTGGGTTTTACCCTGGAACATATCTCTCTAATTTTATCATTCTTTCCATATCTCCTGAATGGATATTGGCTTGCACAATCATTATCATTTTTCAAAGCATCTATTATTCCATTTGTGTTTGTGTTTTCGGCACTGAAAGGTGATTGGCAACTGTAAAGAACACACAGACATTCATTTTGCATAACCAAAAAAGTAATAACTACATTTGTTATTTGTTTTGCGTAGATGGGGTGACTGACGAGAATTCTGCAGCCATGGTGACATGGCTGAAGCATAATTTGGAGCCGCTCAGTCAGGTTAAGGATTACATGAAGAAGACTTCACATGTCAGAGCAGCCTACATCCGAGACCATCCTGGAGAACAGGTTTCATCATTTTTACAAGTGTACCCACGCTTGGTGGATGTGCCAGGAATGGTTAGATTGCAGTTTTAATTTCAAATACAATTTACACCCTTGATTGTTTCTATATGCTTCAAATATAACCTTGGAAGTATACTTGTTCATTGTTTTTCAAGATGTTGAATACTAACTTAGAGTGACCAGTGACCTGGTTTGAGGTGCCCTCATTTTTGGAAACAAAACATTGAAAGGAAATGAGCAGTTTCTAAGCTTGTGGATCTGGTGAGCTAAAAGAAGCACATATTTTTTTATTTAAATTTATTAATTCTCTTGTTTTATTTTTTATCCTAAACAGATTGAACAGGACTTCAGGGTTATCTTACCAGACGTTGTAGACAACCTTTTCTCCAAGTGGAGCACAATGCATGAAGGCATCTTGCTGTATGCCAGCAAACAGAACAACTGGCAACAGTATTTGAAAATCCCTACACCAGTAACAGGAGGTAAGGGCACCTATTTTTTGTACAGTGTATGCATGAAGTTGTATCTACCAGCAGAATTTGCCAGTAAACCCTGCAATATAAAACCATTTTTGCTCATCATCCTCCCCAAGCCGTTTTTTTTTTGAAATTTGCAGTAGCAACTCGGCATTGCTTAAAACAATTTACAGCTCTGCATTCTTCATATATTTTTCACTGCACACATTTTGTTCTAGCTAAGATAAGAAGTCCCTTTGTGATAATGGCATCATGCATCCAATGTTCAAAGTTGATGTCACTTGTCATTTTGGAGGACAATTGTTGTGCTTCGTCTATTATCAAGTTCATAGGAAGTATTGTTTTATCCACATTTGGCTCATATGGCACTGAAAAAATCAACATGCATGCATCCCCATGTAATGAAGGTCGAGTTACATTTTGAATTGTTGCATATGGGAAGTACAAGCACTACATAAGAAGTAGCACTAACATTAGTTTCCTAATTCTTTTGCAGAGGATGAACGCAAAAACCTGGCATTGTTTGTTCTGCCCTGCATCTTGCCAACTGGTGTCAAGAGAGTGAAGGGGAAGAACGCCCGGAGTAGTGTGGATGACGCCATCAACTCATTTATAGACTGTCAACCAGTAAGAGTCTTAACTTATTTTTCATTGATAGCTTCACATAGAAACATTTATGTAGTAAGAATTGTTACTCACAAACGTTTAGACGAACTGAATATACAGTGCTCATTGAATAATAACAAGGGGGCAAAAGACCTTAGTTGTGATATGTAGACTATTTCACCGTGCTACATGTAATTGGCATACCAAAGACACCTTCAATATCTGTAATTAATGCCGTCCTATTTAACGTTTGACATTTTAAACAGCCTTGTGTCGGAATTGGCCTGCCATGTAGATTTAATATGTTTAATGATCTATAGATGACTTTTGAAAGATGAAATTGATAGAAATATGAAATAGAAATGTGTACACACATTTGGCTCAGGTAAGATGAAGACTGTTCAAATTCGTGCATTCTATATGTGTACATGTTTACATTTAAATGTATACCCTTCTTTTTACTCTGACTGTAGATTGGTACAAACATCCCCGAGTACCTGGACACTCTGACCCTGAAACAACCCTTCATACTAATCCTTGGGGAGCGACTCAAACCAGAGCAGACATTTGTCATTGTGGAGCGCCATGCCATTGCTCAGTCATCTGTGCTCAAGTCACTAGACGTATGTTTTAAGCTTTTTTATGTTCTGGACATCTCCTTCCCTTGGCAGTCATTTAGCACTTGGGAGTTTTTTCCAGAAAGCTGTGTATGGCCTTGGGAGGGGAAAGGGAGAAAATCGACCTCTGCGTGTGTTCGGTCACTCAGGGCATTTTTGAGCTCCCAAAAACCTGAAAATCAGTGATTATATGATAGATAAACAATGTAAATTCCATTGATATTAGTCAGTCCCTGTTTGAGAACTCGCCTATTAACCAGTTGATGCCAGGAATATTGTTATTTTTCCGGTCCTCGTGCTGGATTATTTTCAGTGAAAAATAGGAAAAAAATTCTAGCCATTAATATTTCTGTATGTCTGAGAAACTATGCAAGGATATCAAAATAAAAGCGTTTTCTCATTGACAGTTCAAGTTTTCAATGCCTAGTTTTGGAACATTGCCCATCTTTTGTCACAAAGTCTCGACCGTCTAAAGTGCTTATGCAACAGCCTATTATTGAACACGGCCCGCTCGAAAAGATGGCATTTCTTACCTTGACAAAAGACCTCGTGACAATGGAGAAAAATCCTTCCATTCCAAAATCCTTGCTGGTCGCACAAAGGAACAGGTCTTGGATAATAGGCAAATATCCATGAATAGTGAGCTAGCTCATTGTTTGAAGTGCCTTTTGTCACGGCTTCCCAAGCGTGACCTGCTGGACTTTAAGAAAAATGGCGTGTCTCCACGGCAGAGTGCAAGTGCCCAGCACAAAACATGACGTGTTGTCACGTCAACCGAGGGAAATTCGGTGTCAACTGGTTAAACATTATTTACCTCGTTTTTGGGGGGTAATATTAATATTGTCGTTATTTTTGAACTCTTGCCAAGTGGTTCAGACCCCCAGAAATATCCACTAAATATGCATAACTTTGAACACATTGTAGCTCGTTTTTACTTTCTACTTAGGAACAGCACTGCTGAAAGTAGGGTTCGCTTTGCTAGCATGAAAATAAGCTAACAATGCGTTTTGTTAACAACATGGAATCAAATTATATATTTCTAATTTTCATCCAGCTACCCAGAATCCTTGATTCTGATTGGTTTACAGCTGTGGTATATTTACCTATACCACTGCTGAGAAAATTTATATCACGGTGCGTATTGAACGCTGTTGTGCAAGCATACGCTTCTTTAAAATTACAACTTACTTTAAAAAAACATGCATATGTCTTGACTGGCTGTTATCAAGATGTCATTTCTGGCTGTAATCAAGAACTTCGTGCAACTTTTAGAGGGAAAATGTGTACAGGGAAAGTTAAAATATAACTTTTCTGTTCCATTATTTTGTTTGATTGTCTGTTTTATTCAGTGATTACATACAGTGATTAAATGGTTATCATATTTTGCTGGCTGGCTGGATGAGCAATTCATTATAAAACACGCTTGTGGAATACGGAAAAATATAGCGCGTCTTCGTTCCATATCCAACTCGGCCATTGGCTTGGTTGGCTATGGTACGCAGAAGCGCAATTTTTGTTTTCGTATTCCACTCGCGCATTGTTATAACTTATAATATTAGATATATTTTACTCTCTTAATTGCAGTCACATTATGAATTCTATTTGTGTTGCCAAATCGTAAGTTTTGTCTCACTATCATATGTGCAATGTACACAATGAATGTGGATAAGCCCAAATACATTGTATTAATGCTAAATATAGTGCAGCTTTTATTCTTATATTTTAATTCTTGTACTATTTTGTATCTTGTTTTGGGGTTGTTAACTTAACATTTTAGATATATTTTTGTTTATTGTGCCATACTGTTTAAAGATAAATTCTCCCTGCTCTTCCAACAATAACAATTATTGTCTCTGAAGAAAATTTCACAAAAATGTGTTTTTCAACAAATAAATTCACCTTTTTAAAAAACATTTCAGCCTCCAAAACCATGAGTCTGCAGGAGCCGCATGGGCGTAAACAATCCATCCATGATGTATCGCATATGTATTTAAATACATTTTACATTAACTGTATTCATTGACAATTTTTTTAAATTTAGGCTTGAGCACAGGGAGTATATCTTTATATCTAGAAAGGTCTGTTCTAGCATCATGTGAAACTAGTTCTCAGTAAATTAGTTACTACCATGTACTGGTTTTGAGCACTACTTTCTGAGGTGTTGCTGCAAACTTTCCTAGATAATTTCCCACTATGCAACTATCAAATCCAAAGACTTTTGACCCAGAAGATTAAAATGAAATATGTTTAACTGGCAAATTTGTGTTTCTATCCTGTTTTTTACTTTGTAGTTTGTCTTCTTGTTTACAAGCTCTCCAACTTGAAAACAGCAGGTCTTAAATGAGATATGCATGTTGCGAAGAAATATTAAATCTCTTCTGGAGATTGGATGGACCAAGCCAATAATGCTTCATCAACCTTTTCAAAATTGTTCTTAATACACTGAATGCATACTTACTTCACCTATCACTTTTGAAATCGAACTGAATTCAGATGCTAAGAAGCACATCAGTAAGTTTACCAGTATGACCATTCTGGAACTTAAGAGAGTAAGTCATAATGATCTAAAAACAATCCAGCTCTCTGTCAATCCAACCTGGCACTCCGGGTCAATCCAACCCAGCACTCGGATCAATCCAACACGGGACTGGGTCAGGCCCCCTGGGACCCGGATTCTGGGTCAGTTTCAACCCGGAATGGGTCAAAGCTGACCCGGAACGGGCTGATTTTGACCCGGAAATCATTAATTCAACCCGGCTTCCCGGTCATTGTGTGTCTGACCCGGGCTCCGGGTCAGTAAATTTTGACCCGGAAACCGGGATTCCGGGTCATAAAAAATTTGACCCGGAATCCCGGGTCAGTATTATTTGACCCGGAAACCATATTTCCGGGTCAATCAAAAGCGACCCTTTTCCGGGTCAGGAAGTCCTGACCCAGAACTCCGGGTCACGCCAACCCGGAATGGGTCAGGCCCCCTGGGACCCGGAATCCGGGTCAAATCTGACCCTTTCCGGGTCAAATCTGACCCGGGTGTTTTTAGAGTGTACGTCTACCTTCAAAACACTAAATGGAAGAACATAAACAGATATAGCCTTCCTATTATGGCCAAACTGATGATTACATGTATGGTAATTGACTCACCTGGTGTCAGGCCATCATTAGTGTACCGGAATTCATGTTTGCAAATTTTCACTCAATTTCCTCCTCAACACAACGTAATGAGCTAAACATTGAGTTATTTATAATATCTTGAATACAACAGGTAATTAAACTCGTACTTGTCTTTAGTGTGGCAATTGGTATCATTTCGTTTTTAAATACATTTAATTCCCCACAATATGTCGCACTTGTTAATGCAGGGCAGCGACCGTTTTGTTTTAATGTTTGTTAGGCTTTGTATTTTGTTAAAATGTTGGATGGAAAACATTTTAAAGGCGTTTATGTAAACATTAATTGTCCACGGATGATATCCATGAACGAATAGAAAAGAATACAAAGAAGAGTTATAAAATCAGTTCATGTGGATCTGGAACTCAGGACCTTCTGACGAATTCACCACTGGACCACCTAGTTTCCTTTACGGGTACTGGTAAATCCAGTCAATTATTGTGTCATGTTACAAGTCTGTACTTCATAGCTTTTAATAAAAGCTTTTAGAACTTACTCCGTGTCACGGATGAGAGCCCTGAACGGGTTAGGAAGAAAACAATGAAGAGTAATAACCTAACCTCCGTGACGCTAATTGGCGGTCTCGAACTCAGGATCTTCTGATTAGCAGTCAGACGCATTCACCACTGGACCACCGAGATTCCTAAACCTGTGCTAGTAAATCCAATTCATTATTGTGCCCATTGTACCGGTACATATGCCGTTTTTAAGACTTTAATTATTTAAGATACATCTAAGTATCATACGAAATGTTTGTGCCAAGTTACAAATCTGTACGTCATTCCGCTTGGGAGTTATAATGCTTTAAATGATCATTGTTTTAGTTCATTGTGCCGGAACCTTTTACGTTTGTATGACTTATATGATTTTAGACACATGTACATTATTGGGACAGATGATAGTGCAAAATTCTGTACGCCATTCTATGAAGGAGTTATGGTGTTTTTTTGTTTTTTTGTTTTTTTACATGTTCATTGTTTTAGCTCAATAAACCGGATCCGCTGGCTTTCCCGCGATTTTCTGATACAGCTGCCTACCACAACAAATCTTTGTAACAAGTGTGTAATTCATTTCGTTCGGGATTTACAACTTCCATTGTTTTAGTCCATCTACATATTGGTATAAATGTTTGTTCAAAATAAGTAAGACTAATTGCGGTGACACCATGTGGAATCTCAATTGAGTAGTAATTAGAACTGGGGGTACAACTCGACGTTTCGATCAGTATGCTCTGATCGTCCTCAGGAGAATGCCGGACTCTGGAAAATGCTGCTGCTTAAGTAGACTGCTGGAGGATCATCCCATGAATGGATGCTGGAGGATTAGTTCGTTGAGGCGCGCAGGCGGGAAACTGTGAGACTATGGGACTAGGATCCTAGGGGTTGGGGGAGAGGAGTGTGTGCTCACTGAACTGAATCAGTTGTTAACAAGCACAGGGGAAGGAGGGTGGTTGACTTAGGATATAGGGGATCCCTCAGTCTGGGTGGGTTATGGACTTAGGATATAGAATATCCTTCAGTCTGTAGTATAGGTCGCCAAATGTCGTTGATGACGAAACCGATGTCCTGTGGCACAGTGTCGTGTTTGACGATCTCGATGGCCTCTCTGATGCGTTGGGGTGCCATGCGTCGACGGGTGTGATGAGTTGGGCTGCCTGCCAGTCGATTTGGTGGTCCTTGATGTGCGAGTGCTTGACGATGGCGGACTTCTCGAAATCTCCTCTGCGGCCGTGTGCTCGGTGTTCCTTCAATCTGATGGGGAGGTTGCGTTTTGTTTCGCCGATGTACACCTTACCGCACTCACAGGGGATCCGGTAGACTCCCGCTCTGTTGTTTGGCTCCGGTTTGTCCTTGTGGGTATGTAGAAGTCCTTGGAGTTTGCTGGGGGCTGAGTGGAACACATCGATGCCTGCTTGTCGGAGGATGCGTTGTAGTTTGTGAGACGTCGAACCTAGATAGGGGAGACAAGCAGAGAGGGTTAGATCACTTACCTTGCTTTTGGAGTTTGGAACCGGCTTCGCTGTGCTGATCTTGTTGGGATTGTAACCGTTGCGTTTGAGGGTAGTTCGGATGTGCTGTAGTTCCTTGGGAAGGCTGTCCTTGTCACAAATGTTGTAGGCGCGTTGTACGAGCGTACGGTTGACCGATGACTTGATGCTTGGATGATGGAAGGAGCGCTGGTTCAGCTACCGATCTGTGTGCGTGGGCTTTCTGTAGACGTTGTGGTGTAGGGAGCCTTCTGGGTTTCTGGAAATGCCAACATCAAGGAACGCGATCTTGTCATCTTCTTCCGTTTCCATGGTGAACTTGATGTTCGGGTGTTGCTGGTTTAGATGTTGTAGAAAATCCTGGAGTGTGTCTCTGCCGTGTGGCCAAACCACAAAGGTGTCATCCACGTATCGGAGCCACAGCTTGGGTTGGAGGTCGGCGGTGTTGAGGGAAGAGTTTTCAAACTCTTCCATGAAAATATCAGCAAGGACCGGGGATAAAGGGGATCCCATGGAGGTCCCAGCTGTCTGCTCGTAGAACTTGCCCTGAAACTGAAAACAACTTGAAGAGACACATGTTAGTAGCAAATCATGAATTTGGTCCGGGGTGAGTGATGTGCGATCATCAAGAGAAAAATCTTGTACGAGTCTGTCCTTCACCAGGAGGCATGTCTCTGTAGTTGGGACATTGGTTACTACTCAATTGAGATTCCACATGGTGTCACCGCAATTAGTCTTACTTATCATCCTCACCATGCAAAGCTACACGTTTTGTTCAAAATGTCAAGTCTTTTGAATTTTGGGTACATCTACATAGTTACAAGTGTGCACATCATATCGTTAGGGAGTTATAGGGCTTTTAACAATAGCGTAACTGATTAGGTTTGTATGGATTTGATCATATCTTAATAAATGTTTGTCCCAAGTTACAAGTCTCTACACCATTCTATTAGGGAGGTATTAATACTATTTTTTTATTTATTAATTTGTGTTTGTTTGTTTGTTTTTTGGATGATGATGATGATTATTTAAGATACATCGTCATATCGGGACAAATGTTTTGGCTAAGTTACAAGTCTGTAAATCATCTACATATTGCGACCAATGTTTGGGCAATAACCCCCCATCCCCGCCCCCCCTCAAAAAAAAAAAAATTACAACAAAAAATACAAAACACCTAAAACTTTGGTGACGAAATGCATATTAAACGCAACGTGAAACTCCACATACATTTAAAGCCCTTAGGCCTATATTTTAAACAGTTTGACGTCATCTTACAATAATTAAATAAAATAAAATATTGATTAACATGAATACAAAAACAATCATCGAACTATCATAAAATATTATTTAAATGAAGGAAATTGTATGACCGTTTCTATGGACTGCAGATGTTTATCTGTAAATGTTGAAGATTAAGAAGGCTAAGGAGAGAAGACTAGGGATGATCCAAAGAAAACCCGCCTCCTACGATGACTGAGATGGACTGTTGGTTAACTTTAATGTAAATGACCCCTGCCCTCACATCTTCAAAAGTATACCCACTCTGTCGTCACCACCTCTGAAAGGTTGGCCCAAAGTTAAAGCCCTCGGAAAATTTACATTTGAATCAACCATTGCCTTAATTTATATAAGTTATTAATAACCACCTCAATAAATAATTTGTAATCTTTTTCTATACATTGTACTTTTACTACGACTTTCTTCAAACTACAGCAGAAAATTACCTGAATTGTGAATCAACCTTCTCTTCAATTAGCCATTTTTTAAAGGTTATATTTCTGGTGATTGTCAAATGTAAGAACATCATGATTATCATTTATACTTAATCAAAGCATATTTAAAACAAAATGGGTTTAAAATGGGCTGCCACGATTAGGGATCAAATCCTCGTATCTTCCATTGATGACAATAATTAATATAAATGAGTGGTCCACAATGGGCGCTGACATCCAGTCCTTTGACAACTTCGTCGATTTGTGTGTGTGAAAGTTGGGAAGTCGCTCCTTTCATCACAGACCATAAAGCCTCATAACCTCGTATGTACTAGCCCAGTTAACTTAACATCAGAGTCAACAACATACTTAGTTCATTTGACAACAATGTGAATCAACCAACGGCCTCCAAAATGCCTGGAAGCTTGTTAAACAGCTTTATGGTAAGCGTTCAAACACTATTTTTCCAAGGTGAAGACCTGCTTGGATATTACCACTGACGTTCCTGTTACAGTTCACCATATCTTCGACTAATCATAACATCTCCACTGGCAAATTCTCTCTAGCTGAGTTCAACGCGGCTATCAACACAGCTATCAAGCAAATGAAACTGCGCTTCTGTTAATGCAAACCTGGAAGGAAATCGCCTACTGGAATTTCTAATTTTGTTTAAACTGCCCATCAAAAGCAAAATACGTATTTATATAAAATTGTATTTTACAGGCCTTTTAAAAATTGGTTCATATTGTTGTATTTGACTTTGACTTCGAAATTATTAATTAGAATAATCAAAATAATAAACAAATGTTTAAAGTTGTATACAATCACAAAGTGAATATTAAGCAATGTTGTCAGATAGCCGCAGCAATATATAATCGCATTTATTTAAGCCGGTTTTCGAATGATGTTATGATGTTTTTCGATCTTATTTTCAGAAAGGGTTTACTACAATTGGCTGGGGCAATCTGATATACCAAAGTTAAGATAATGAATTGGTATGACGCTGACGTAATTGTGATTTATGGCTGACATGGATTATTTGAGACATGGAGTCATTTAATAATTATACTTGTGCCAAACCCTTCGACCGCATATCAGTTGGCCGGTGTAGGACATGGCAGTGTGTGAAGGAAAAATGTAAAAATAACGTTTTCACCACGTGACACAGAATGTTCTTAGGTGTAGATAATTAAACGTTCAGATTTAAATATTTATGAAAGGCGGAAATGTTTCAAACCAAAATAATTCTTAGTAAACAGGTGTATGATTTTAAGGTTCTAGGAGCCAATATGTATGTGTTATTTTAGGGAGAGAACGGTCTTCTGTCACTAAATCGTGGGGGGTGCTTGCAAAGGCGTGTCTTAAGATGGCCCTGTTGTGTCTGTAGTGTTCATAACGTTCTCGAAATCTTTGATAATTTAAATACTATGATTAATATTGCAACGAGCAGCATCCATGTTACTGATATTGTTGAACTGACTGGTGATAATTTAAATACTATGATTTAATATTGCAACGAGCAATATCCATGTTAGTGATTTTGTTGAACTGACTGGTGATAATTTAAATACTATGATTAATATTGCAACGAGCAACATCCATGGTACTGATTTTATTGAACTGTGACTGGTGATGTTTTTTTATGGCGTACATTCTTAACATTTAATCCATTAATAGAGATATATTTTATATTGTTAATAAAGATATCTCTATTATTAATAGAGATATCTCTATTACAGGAATTAAATGTTAACTTTGTACGCCCGAAACAGAGATATCTCTATTATTTATAGAGATATCTCTGTTTTGGATTAAATGTCAAGAATGTACGCCATAGTTTTTGTTAATTATTGCATCGGTTTTAGGATAAAGAGAATCCATTTCAGAAGTTAAAAAAAATGGTCTGGGTAACGTTATTTGTTAATGTACGAATGGTATATTGTTATTCACACTTCTCACTGTCGTGAAAATGTTTGCAAAAACATTCCGCCGTAGGATTGCTTTTACTATATCACTATAAACGTTTGTTGTGTTTGTTTTCGCTACATTAGCCGGACACTCTCGAACAAAGTGACATTTAATAAATGTTTGTGCACGCTAACCATTGGTATGGGTGGTTCGTGCGCCAAACCCGTGTGGGCCAGTGAGTGATAAGTGACTATAGCTCATGTACGTTAACCGTTGGCCATGTACGTTAACTGTTCCTCAGGTCTGAGAACGAAACAAAAAAGCCAAGGCTTGATAGGGTTATTAAAAACTCTAAGAAAATTTGTGAAAATAACAAAATAAACGGGCTTTAATTAATGTCAAACTCTACTTTGTTTTCCAATCCTAGATATCTGCAGGGCAACAAAATCAGCGAACTTCTACCAGAAACATTTGATGGTCTAAATAACCTCCTGATGTTGTAAGTTGTAATGTCATGAATTTTCATCACAAGAATCAAGCCACCGATTTCTCTTTACTCAAGTTACGTCTGACGGCAATGTTGTTTTGATAAAATTCGCCTATAAATCTAAATAAGCCTATTATTATATTCATTTTGTAAGTATAATACATGTCCCACTGCAGCACTTGGCTTTATAGGTCAGTATCGACGGAACATTTGCAAAAACGAGATGCAAAATGAAACTGTGCTTCAGTATATAGTGTTTATAATGGGGGTTCTGGACCACCCCCTCTTTTGAGGGGTCTGTGTAACATGTGGGGTCCCTCCCCAACCGTTGGGACCTCATGCCATTGTTTAGCCAAATCTCAACCGAAAATGGTTTCGGCGTAGGCAAACATTCTCACCTCAACCCAAAGGGCCCCCAGCACACACAAACCTTTGACAAAAATAACTCATCTCCCTTACAGAAATGTCCCATAGGATATCCCATGGGGAATTTTCACATGAGATTCCCATGGTGAATTGCTCATGGGAACCCCATGGGGAATCCCATGGAGCATCCCATGGAGCATCCCATGCAAAATCCTATGCATATGATCCCATGGAGAATCCCACAGGGATCCTATGGCATGGAGAATCCTACGGGGATCCCGTGGCATGGAGAATCCCAATGGGATCCTCATGGAGAATCCCATAGGTATCCCATGCATTGGGATTCTCATGGGGATCCAATGGAGAATCCCAATGGGATCCCATGGAAAATCCCAATAGGTTCCCATGGAAAATTCCATGGAGAATCCCATGGGGATCCCATGGAGAATCCTATGGTAAATCACATGAAGAATGTCGTAGAGAAACCACATGGGGAATCCCATGGAAAACCTTATTGGTTTCCCATTACAATCACATATTCCGCAAAATGTAATTCAATGAAACTTTGTTGCACATTATTCTAAACACATCAACACAGATTATTTCATTGCATGATTTAAAATACACGAGTAGGAACAAAGACACTTTTAACATATTCTTCAAATATTGCTAATATCTCTTAACAATGAACAAATTTTAAAATATGAGAAGTGGTATAAAGTCATTTTAAATGAATATTATTTAATAATAAATGTCCTTCAAACATTTTTGCCAAGTCTTTAGGTTCTAGTTGGAACTCAGTTTTAAAATTAACAAATTAATGTGAATTTGTTTGGGGTTTCATTATAGCCATGGTACTGCTTTGGTAATGATTGGAAAAACAAAGTCTGTTCTATGCGCACTGCTGTACGCATTATACCCCCTAACATACCAATTAAATATACCGTACTACCCTTGCCCCCTAATACTCAAATTATTAATTACATGCAAAAACATAACTGCATGAAGCCTGTCGAACTAGCTAGACTCTCAAAGAACGGGTGTTCTGGGGACGTGATTCGTAAACTACTTCATAATTTTAACTGTTTTGTTAAACAAAACAGTTAACAAGTCTGATTCCGATTGAGTCTTGTACGTAGCCATCTTTTGCTAAGTCACTCTTCCATTTCCCATGTCTTTTCCAGCATCTTTTATTTACGGAGGCCCTCGCTGTCATAGATGCGCCCATGCCCTCAGTGAATGCAAAACAATGTTGATATCTCGGCATACTTCCTTTAACATGGCCACTACTGTATCTCTGGCCCGAGTATAACTCAATTGTTTATTTTTGTGAACTAAAGTACAATTTCCTTTGGTTCTGAATGCAGGTTTAAACAGATATTGGTCTGAGGTTAAATTTATGTTTGCACACCTAATATACCTCTTAAGTGTTTTCATTGGGCATGCTGCTGTTACCCCATGACTAATAACTACTTCACTGCCTTGCCTATATTGATCCGTTTTGCTCTTTACTACACAAATTGAAATGTAGGGTTCATGGAAAGTTAAGTCTTTACACTTTAAGGAACTGACCTCGTTGAATATCATGAAACCAGCGAAATATAATCAAATAATACACAAGTCTCTGAGAACTTTTTTGGCAACTGCATTGTGAACTGTTTTGTCTCTTTGATGACTCCAGTAGACTTATTACGTAATGATTATTTGTTGGATCCGTGGCGCCGCGAACTTTATGGGCCCAATTTATCCCGTGTACTACTGATTGGACTACTCCTGCTGAACAACCCGAATCGATGAGTTGTGTCAAATACATGTACAAGGACACATGTATGGGTTCTGCGTATATGGCTTGACCTCCCTCTGCTTTGATGAATGTTTCCCATCTCTTGAAAGCTTCGTAGTATTTTGAGACAGTTCCCTCACTCCTAAGACTGCAGCAGACGATGAGCCATACGTCCTGCTAGAGACATCAGCTTCCCCGATGTCGTCCCTGTAGCTTTTACTTCATGCAACACTGCGCTTTCGAGTCTTAAATCTGTAACGGGAGAACCTCAAAATGATATTTTCAAAGCAATCATTTTGAAATCGCTACTTACCGAAAACACCATTGTTTCCTCTACCCTTTTTGATGACTTTAGAGTCGAATATTCTAAACTCTTTCACACATGATGTGAAACTATCATCTTTGTGAACTTTGGGCAAAATCAGTGCCGATTTCCAGAGTGGTATAACCAATGTGCCTCTTGCTTTTTCGTACACTAATAAGCCTTGTGCAAGTGACCCAGACTTTGACCCCTGTGCGTAGCGACTGTTACTATGCCACGTGATTCGGGGCAAGCTTTACGGCCGCGCCGGACGTAAACGATGCAACCATGCGTGTTTGAATAGGCCTTTATGTAGTTTCTAAAGAGTTTCGGTGACATGATTTTGCAGGAGTTTATTTGCAACAAAAGACGAAGTACATGTATTTCCGTGTTTTTTTCTAACGTATAGTGGACAATCAAATACGTCAAAACAGCTCCATTAACTTTAGTTCTAAGGAAGTTAAACGTTATTAATGCGTTGATCATTGAGTTATATGTTGCAGGTACCAGACCACGCACCGCTGCAGTATTGTTGGTTTCTAAGAAAAAGCGGAAAAAGCTTGCCCCGAATCACGTGACTGGCAACAGAGACTCGGCTGCTGACATCCGGTCACGAATAGTCTGGTGCGGGCGCACTATAAACTGATCTGCGGTATCAGTGTTACAGGGTTCCGAGCCGATATGTTAATCAACACGCAAAAGGCTTATTGGTCAACCGTTTTACTGACAAGCCTTTGTGGTGGAACCCACCAATTACAGTCATTATTCCAAGCTTGCATAAACGCATCAATACCCAAATACCTGGGCACCACCATCTATAATTAAAGCTCTCACAATGTGTATTATAATTACTGGCGAACCTATTGCATGTATAAGGACCCCCATGCGTTTTCTAATTGGCTGAATACAACCCTGTCTATCATCCAGTCGTCGCGGTCTGAGTTTCTGTTTAAAGTGTCAGCTATTTTATTCCTTTCTCTTGGGACCCATAATGGATGTAACCTTATGTTACTCATTGTACACGTACTGTGTATATCAAGAGCTTTCTCCTGCAAATCGAGTTTCTTACTCTCTTTCTGAATTATACTTGCTACATTCTTATTGTCTGTGTGCCACTTTAATACTACGCCCTTCCAGGCTACTCTCTAGTGAATATAAAGTTATATTCACCGCTTCTAGTTCCCTCCATGTGGAACCTTTACTCTTTTCTAATTCTGATCAGCTCCCTAAAACTTCTGAACCTTCTTGTTCAATTATATAACCGCCATATCCTACACCTGAGTCATCTGAATAAACTGAATAAGCGTATTCTAAGCATTCTTGGCATGCTAATCCGTTTAGTATCCTGATTCGGTTCCGCCAGAATCTTTACTCAGCTTGTGCCTTTTCTGTAATGATCAGGGGAGCTTCCCAACTAGCTCTACTGTTAATTATTGGTTAATTGATACAATAATTGTTTTCGTCTTTCCTTCGTTATTTATTGATTTATTTTTATTAAGCTGACGTCTGGCGGCGAAACAACAATTTAAACGAGTACGAAATTCATGTTTGCCAATCAAAATATTTATTTGTATTTTCACTCATTTTCCTCATTAACTCCACAACGTAATTAGCTAAACATCGCGTTATTTGTAATATCTGGAATCTAAAAGGTAATTATACTCGTAGTTGTCTTTAGTATGGCAATTGGTATCAATTTTGTTTAAATACATTTAATTCCTCACAGTATGTCACACTTGTCAATGGAGACCAGTGTACTTATTTTTAATGTTGATGCAGTCAAGTATTAATAAACTGTAGGCAGAATAAATTCTCATAGTATTTGATTGACTAATAACATTTCACCAATCACAGCTATGTCTTTATGAAAATCTAAGAACATTGGTAACAAAATAAACAGGCTTTAACTAATGTCAAACTCTACTTTGTTTTCCAATCCTAGAGAACTGCAGAACAACGAAATCAGTAAACTTACACCAGGAACATTTGATGGTCTACAAAGACTCTCGAGATTGTAAGTTGCAATGTCATGAATTTTATTCACATATTATGCGACCGAACATTTGCAAAAACGAGATGCAAAAACATCCTCTGCAGAATTGTAGCTCATAACACGGTGTTTTTAAAATGACATGAGAGAAAAATGCATAAAACCTGCCAACATTTCGTTTAGACTGTCATTTACGTTGATGTCGAAAAAAGTACGAAGATCGCGTTTGAAACGCTATCGTGCAATGTACGGTTCGCGAATGGCTACCGGCTGACTTTGTCTTTCGGTGTTCCCATCGGGAAGGATCCTCAGGAACGTTTGTAGAGCAATGCACACCCGCGTGTTCTAAGTGGAATCTTCCAATAGGAACACTGTGACACTCACGGACCGTTCACGGACCGTTCACGTTTGCCCAGAGGAACACGTATGACGGCGAAATATACTTGATAAAGTATGAACATCATGTTTACATTACGAATTTGTTTCTATGCGACACAACGGAATCAGAGGCATGTTTACAGATCAGTTGTTGAATGTATATCTGGATTTAACAGCACATCATGCTAATGGAATGGATTGTATAGGCCTAATAAGAACATGTGGGGCATTTATTTTCTAATAATTAAAATACTGTCCCACACTGTAACACTCAAGATTACCACCCAACATTTTTATATCAATGCACTCAAGTGTTGTTTACCGTTTATTTATTTATTCGTTTAAATAATAAAACGGCAGGCAACAATTTGTTTTGTTGTACCACGACTATAATTCACACAAGTTTGCTTTCCGGAAAATATGAGCCGTTGATTAATATTACCGATGTATACGGTATCTGCTTCAATGCAGTATTTCTAATCATATTTTATCATTTTGTCTTGGATATGCAACCAATATATATTAGTAAAATATGCACCCAAAATATTTGATTGTATACATCAAGCTTTAATGGCTTGTCGTCAACTTCAATCTATCAGAAACCGCAATTATTGATTAATTGATCCATTGATTTCGTTCGTTCATTCGTCACTTCGTTAGTTAAGTAAGACTAATTGCGGTGACACCATGTGAAATTCTCAATTGAGTAGTAATTAGTTCTGAAAAGAACTGGAGGTACAACTCGACGTTTCGATCAGTGTGCTCTGAGCGTCCTTATATGTTTTCTTTAGCTGACGTTTGGCGACGAAAAACAATTAAAAGAGTACGAAATTCATGTTTGCCAATCAAAATAATTATTTGTATTTTCACTCATTTTCCTCATTAACGCCACAGCGTAATTAGGTAAACATCGAGTTATTTGTAATATCTTTAATCCAAAAGGTAATTATACTCGTAGTTGTCTTTAGTATTGCAATTGGTATCAATTTTGTTTGAATACATTTAATTCCTCACAGTATGTCGTACTTGTCAATGGATACAAGTGTACGTTTCGATCAGTGTGCTCTGATCGTCCCGATATCATTTATTTAGCTGACTTCTGGCGGCGAAAAAAACATTAAAAGAGTACGAAATTGATGTTTGCCAGTCGTCAGATATGGTTTGGCCTCTGACCTGGCCCCATAGAGCAATAGATAATTGGCATAAGTGGACCACCCACCAACATAGCGGCTGGTTAGCTCAGTTGGTAGAGCGCTCTTACGGTATTTGAGAGGTCGCGGGTTCGAGTCCGGCATCAGCCAATGTTTCTTTGCTCCCTACCCGTTTGTATGTAACAACATTTGTTGACATACTTTTAAAATGTTTATTCAATACATGTACCTATAAGTAAAGTCTTGTCGCCCTTTGATGTTCTGCCGCGCAATCGATGTTCCAAAGGTGACAAAGGTGACAAGGTCATCGCTCGATGCACGGCTTGAAAAGTTTTAATCTTTAGCCAATTATGTGAAACGACATTGAGTGTTCGCTCTAAAAGCTGTTATATAACAAACAAGTTAAACCTTTGAAGGTGTGAAGAATAACCAACATTTTATAGTAATATTCAGCTTTTATGCGACATAGTGTTCCTAAAATGACCCGGGCCGCATAAATTAGATTAAACATTTTAGGCTTATTTTTATCTTTCAGTGTAGACCCTTCTTTCAAAATCAAACATTACCTTAAGAAAAGTCATCTGAACTGTCAGCTGCATTATAGATACATTCCGTGTAACAAGGATAATACAATATATGTTCTGCACTAGTAAGCAGGAGGTCGTGGGTTCGAATCCCGCCCGAGTCGCCTGTGTAGTTTCTTCACAGACGCTCGGAAAGCACTGAGTATACAGTGCTATACACACACTAATAATAATAATAATAATACAGATTTTTAGCGCGCACATATCCACCCTGCTGGGCGCTCAAGGCGCAAAATTAAAATCAAGTGTTCATCTCCCGACGCAATAATTTCAACAACCTATATATATCGCGGAATCCACTGCGATATAGGATTCAAGCCGGCCAATCGACATCGGGGAATGCTCGGTGGTCGAGAGGTTAAGACGTCTTCACTAGTAAGCAGGAGGTCGTGGGTTCCAATCCCGCCCGAGTCGCCTGTGTAGTTTTTTCACAGACACTCGGAAAGCACTGAGTATACAGTGCTATACACACGTCGGTGTAGGGCAAAATTAAATCAAATGAGGATAACATATGCTACACCAATACCACCACCCTCCTCTGTTTGGCGATTTTGAAGACATTCAATCTCGGGTAGCTGGAATCCCCTCGAGCTAATTCACAACAAGACCTTCGATGGACTGTGGAGCCTAAGAACCCTGTAAGACGTTAAATATTAAAGGGATAAACATTTGCCATGCGGTCTTCATTGCAGGATATTTGCCAGTTTTGGGCGTGGTCATGGGTAATAAGAAGTGAGCGGAAAGTGAGGTCCTTATTGCCGGTGACCACGCCCACAAAACAGTTCATTATCCTGCCGTAAATACCAAGTGTATAACTTAGATTCCCATTCATAAATGCACGTATCGAGCCAAATAGTCCCACTCCTGATGAACTGATAATGCCGAACACCTCAACTGTAGAAAATGACTCTCCACAGACACAATCACCGATGTTCTCGTTCTCTCAAAGAGTCCTCAATAATCAGTCCAATTTCTTGGGTCCTGAAGTAGGGCACACACCAGTTAATCTCCAGCTCAGCTGAGAGTAACTGAGAGCCACAACACATACTTGAAAGAGTATATGTCCACAATAGGCTATTCCTTAAGTTCATATAAACTCATATGAATGTTTGTCTAAATTTGCAATACACAACATGAATTAGCACAAATCATAATAAAATATGCACACTTGGCAATTCTCTTAAGCTTCTATGAAGTTAAGAATATCACAAAAATTACTCAGAGGGTTCGCCTCTAAGCAAACAATTATCTTGTACCTATGAAAATGTCAATAACTTGTTAAAACATGCTATTTACGAAAACTCACGTCGATCATTTATCACATAATTATATTCATTACTTTGAAACAAACCCATACATAATTTTAACCTAAAAAACATTAATAAGCACTCAACGATTACTTAAATGTGAAAAGCAATGTTCTGGAAGGGCTTATGTGATTTCTCCAAACAAAACACGATGATTAAAGTGGATACAATAACTTATTTTACCAGAACACTCTGAAAAACATGGCTGAAGGCAGGCGCATGGTCTTAATTAGGGAAGCCGTCTTTAACTAACCCCCCATATCCGCCGAAACCCGCCGGATCCCGTCGGATAGTCTCCCACTTTAAAACAAATTAATGAGCTCATTATTTTCGGGTCAATGTACATAAGTGCAATACGTCAGACGAATATGCATGAGTTCTACTCAGACAGGCTTCACAAAGGCACCAATTATCGACAGTGTAATCTGGAGATAACTTTACAAAGGTGGTTGCCAATAGATTAAACCATTGTAATGTTTACCCAACCCTGCCCGAGTCTTTAGAAATCCAAATGCTACACTTTGATTGTTCCGCTTTGTTCTGCTGTCCAAGGCACAGCAAGAGCTAATCCTCAGTTGATTACATTCGGACAATACAAATGGACTCACTGGACTTTCAAAAGGTTTTGGGAATAAGTGGGTTTCATGACCTGAAATACATTTTACTTATTATTAGTTTGTGGAGGGGAAAAAACATTGTTTGAAATAACTAGATTTGTATCTCTCTTTTTGTGAATGTGGAGATTTCACGAAACTGTTATATAAATTGCATTTTCAACCACTAAAAATGACCAAGTATAAGCAAAGTTCTTTAATTTTCTTATATCCAAATCAAGATGTCACATGGAGGGACTATAGTGTAATGCAAAATGAATACATTTCAGATTTCAGAAAATGTGTGTTCAATTATGGGCAGAGAGATACTTTGCTCACCCTTATAAGGGCACCCGCTAATCCTCAGTTGATACAATTGGACAAAACAAAAAGACTGACTGGACTTTCAAATGGTTTCGAGAATAGCGAATAATAATGAACAAGACGGGAAATAATTAACGGGATGGAGAAAAGTTGAGAACATAAATATTGTAGTCCGTCATGCTTCGTAATTTTGGAAGACTAATAACATAAACAGAGAATTAATACGTGGATGTCCTGAGACAGTCCAATTTTGCCAGGACAACTGTGACAAAAGATGGACAGTTAAAGAAACATCAGTTAGACATACGTCTGGTGTTGTCTATGCTCGAACATACTGAGCTTGAGTTTCCTGGTGAAGTGCGGGGCGTACATCATTGCAAAACTAAGAGACGTCATCAATGACAAATGCCGCCATGCTTAGCATATCAACATTAACGATACCACTTTATAATAATACAGGGCATGAAAATAAACAGGACTGAGAAATAACCCGGGACGTGAAAATAAAGAGGGTCAGGAAAATAAAAGAGACTGACAAATAACTCGGGACGGGAACAACTTACGGGGCAGGAAAATAAACAGGACTGATAAATAACCCGGGACGGGAAAATAATGTGGGACGGGAAAATAAACAGGACTGAGAAATAACCCGGGACGGTGAAATATTACTGGCAGGAAAATAAACAGGACTGAGAAATAACTCGGGACGGGGAAATATTACTGGCAGGAAAATAATCGGGACTGAGAAATAACTCGGGACGGGAACAAATTACGGGGCAGGAAAATAAACGGGACTGAGAAATAACCCGGGACGGGGAAATATTACTGGCAGGAAAATAAACGGGACTGAGAAATAACTCGGGACGGGAACAAATTACGGGGCAGGAAAATAAACAGGACTGATAAATAACCCAGGACGGGGAAATATTACTGGCAGGAAAATAAACAGGACTGAGAAATAACTCGGGACGGGGAAATATTAGTGGCAGGAAAATAATCGGGACTGAGAAATAACTCGGGACGGGAACAAATTACGGGGCAGGAAAATAAACGGGACTGAGAATAACCCGGGATGGGGAAATATTACTGGCAGGAAAATAAACGGGACTGAGAAATAACTCGGGACGGGAACAAATTACGGGGCAGGGAAATAAACGGGACTGAGAAATAACCCGGGACGGGGAAATATTACTGGCAGGAAAATAAACGGGACTGAGAAATAACCCAGGACAGGGAAATATTATGGGGCAGGGAAAAAAAATTGGACTGAGAAATAACCCGGGACTTGAACACTTTAACCATAAGTATTTCAGTTCCGTCAAATATCTTAATAAAACTAGGAGAATCATGTGCTCAATTGGCACATAGTTTGAGCATCAAAATCTGGGGAATATAAAGAAAAATACACATGATTAATACAAATGATTCACATTTTGTAAACATCCCCGATGTAATACTATACTCAAGTACATGCACGACTTCTAGGGAGTCGGGAAGATAACGGGTTAATCCCTTAACAGTAGACATACTGAAAACCTACTTGCCTGGCAGCCTTCTTTTGTTTGGCGCAAGGCCTATTCAGGCGTTAATCCTTCTGGCAAGTCTCCAGATTTTAATGAGCCCTTTGGCCAGAGCATGACCTCTTATGTACTTGCATATTCATGATTTATGCAACCCTATTGAAAATAATCACAGAGTGGAAACCCGCCGGGATCCAGCGGGTTTCGGCGGATATGGGGGGTTAGTTAAAGACGGCTTCCCTTAAAATCAACCAACAGAAGGCGCTATATCCATTTTGGGCAGGGGCTACAATTATACTTGTGCCAAACTCTTCGACCGCATAGCAGTTGGCCGGTGTAGGACATGATAGTGTGTGAAGTAAACATGTAAAAATAATGTTTTCATCACGTGACGCAGAATTGTCTTAGGTGTAGATAATTAAACGTTCAGATTTAAATATTTATGAAAGGCGGAAATGTTTAAAACCAAAATAATTATTTATAAATAGGTGTATGATTGGAAGGTTCTTGGAGCCAATATTTATGTACGTGTTATTTTAGTATGAGAACGGTCTCACTAAATGGGGGGAGGGGGGCTGCTTACAAAGGAGTGTCTAAAGAGGGTCCTGTTATGTCTGTAGTGTACATAACTTAAATGATAACTTAAATATAAATACTATGATTTATTATATTACAACGAGCAACATCCATGTTAGTGATTTTGTTGAAATGTGACTGGTGATAATTTAAATACTATGATTAATATTGCAACGAGCAACATCCATGGTACTGATTTTATTGAACTTTGACTGGTGATGTTTTTATTAATTATTGCATCGGTTTTGGGATAAAGAGGAATCCATTTCAGAAGTTTAAAAAATGGTCTGGGTCTTCGGCAAATGGTCTTCGGCAACACAAAATCCGCCGTAGGATTGCTTTTCCGATGCCACTCTAAATGTTTGTTGTGTTTGTTTTTGCTACATTAGTAGGATACTCTCGAACAAAGTGACATTTAGTAAATGTTTGTGCACGCGAACCATTGGTACATTGGTTCGTGCACAAAACCCGTGTGGACCAATGAGTGGTAAGTGACTATAGCTCGTGTACGTTAACCGTTGGCCATGTACGTTAACCATTCCTCAGGTCTGAGAACAAAACAAAATAGCCCAGGCTTGATAGGGTTCAGGAAAATCTAAGAAAATTTACGAAAGTAACAAAATAAACGGGCTTTAACTAATGTCAAACTCTACTTTGTTTTCCAATACTAGATATCTGCAGAGCAATAAAATCAGTGAACTTGCATCAGGAACATTTGATGGTCTACAAAACCTCGACTACTTGTAAGTTGTAATGACATGAATTTCAATTACATATAATCAAGCCACCGTTATCATTTTACTGAAGTTACATCTTACGGCAAATTTGTTTTCATGAAATGCGATTTTTACATTTGCCAAACTTAATATTTATAAGTAAATATTTGTCCTACACCGTAACACTTGTCTATGGAGGGCAATATGCGACTGAACATTTGCAAAAACGAGATGCAAAAACAACCTCTGCAGAATTGTAGCTCATAACACGGTGTTTTTAAAATGACATTAAAGAAAAAAGCATAAAACCAGCCAACATTTCGTTTAGACTGTCATTTACGTTGATGTCGAAAAAAAAGTACGAAGATCGTGTTTGAACCGCTGTCGTGCAATGTACGGTTCGCGAATGGCTACTGGCTGACTTTGGCTTTCGGTGTTCCCACCGGGAACGATCCCCAGGAATGTTTCTAGAGTAATGCATACCCGTATGTTCTTGGTGGAACGTTCCAATGGAACACTGTGGCGTTCCACGGACCGTTCACGTTTACTCAGAGGAACACGTCTGACGGCGAAACATACTTGATAAAGTATGAAAATCATGTTTACATTACGAATTTGTTTCTATGCGACACAACATAATCAGGGGCATGTTTACAGGTCAGATGTTGAATGTATATCTGAATTTAACAGCACACCGTGCTACTGGAATGGATTGTATAGGCCTTATAAGAATATGTGGGGCATTTATTTTCTAATAATTAAAATACTGTCCCACACTGTAACACTCAATATTACCACCGAACATGTGTATATCAATGCACTCAAGTGTTGTTTACCGTTTATTTATTTATTCGTTTAAATAATCAAACGGCATGCAAAAATTTGTTTTGTTGTACCACGACTATAATTCACACAAGTTTGCTTTCCGGAAAATATGAGGCGTTGATGAATATTACCGATGTATATCTGCTTCAATGCAGTATTTCTAATCATATTTTGTCTTTTTGTCTTGGATATGCAAGCAATATATATTAGTAAAATATGCACCCAAAATATTTGATTGTATACATCAAGCTTTAATGGCTTGTCGTCAATTTCAATCTATCAGAAACCGCAATTATTGATTAATTGATCCATTGATTTCGTTCGTTCATTCGTCACTTCGTTAGTTAAGTAGGACTAATTGCGGTGACACCATGTGGAATTCTCAATTGAGTAGTAATTAGTTCTGAAAAGAAATGGAGGTACAACTCGACGTTTCGATCAGTGTGCTCTGATTGTCCTTATATTTTTTTATTTAGCTGACGTCTGGTGACGAAACAAATTTAAAGAGGACGAAATTCATGTTTGCCAATCAAAATATTTATTTGTATTTTCCTCATTATCGCCACAACGTAATTAGCTAAAGATCGCGTTATTTGTAATATCTTGAATCTAAAAGGTAATTATACTCGTAGTTGTCTTTAGTATTGCAATTGGTATCAATTTTGTTTAAATACATTTAATTCCTCACAGTATGTCACACTTGTCAATGCAGACCAGTGTACTTATGTTTAATGTTGATGCAGTCAAATATTAATAAACTGTAGGCAGAATAAATTCTAATAATAATAATAATAATACAGATTTGTAGCGCTCACATATCCACCCTGCTGGGCGCTCAAGGCGCAGAAACACAGAAAAAACATGAATACAAACAATATACAATGTTAGCATAGGAAAAACTATGTACTGAGATACATGTACCTACAATGGAATTACAAATATACATCATCTTTGAAGAATTGTGACATAAGATGAGTTTTAGGCATCGACTTAAATCTAGTTATACTATGACAAGATTTGAGTTTAGTTGGAAGATGATTCCAGAGTCTCGGAGCCGCGACAGACAAAGACCTATCACCCCAGTTCCGTTTTGAAGTTGTTTCCTTTAGGAGTGACATGTTGCTGGAGCGCAAATTGCGTGATGGAGTGTAGACTTTAAGCAGTTCAGAAATATAAATTGGAGCAATGTTATTATCAGATTTGTGAACAATTAGCATAAGTTTAAAAACAATTCTCTGTGAAACAGGAAGCCAGTGCAGCTCTTTCAAGATTGGCGTGATATGGCATGACTTTCTGGCAAAGTCACAACACGAGCTGCTGTGTTTTGTATGTGCTGAAGACGAGATATTTGATTCTGCGGGAGACCGTAGAGGAGAGCATTCTCGTTATCTCATAGTATTTGATTGATCAATAACATTTCACCAATCACCGGTATGTCTTTATGAAAATCTAAGAACATTGGTAACAAAATAAACATGCATTAACTAATGTCAAACTCTACATTGTTTTCAAATCCTAGAGAACTGCAGAACAACGAAATCAGTGAACTTGCTTCAGGAACATTTGATGGTCTACAAAGACTCTCGAGATTGTAAGTTGTAATGCCATAAATTTCATTCACATATAATGCGACCGAACATCTGCAAAAACGAGATGCAAAAACATCCTCTGCAGAATTGTAGCTCATAACACGGTGTTTTTAAAAAGACATGAGAGAAACATGCATCAAACCAGCCAACATTTCGTTTAGACTGTCATTTACGTTGATGTCGAAATAAAAGTACGAAGATCGTGTTTGAACCGCTATCGTGCAATGTACGGTTCGCGAATGGCTACCGGCTGACTTGGGCTTTCGGTGTTCCCACCGGGAACGATCCCCAGGAATGTTTCTAGAGTAATGCATACCCGTATGTTCTTGGTGGAACGTTCCAATGGAACACTGTGGCGTTCCACGGACCGTTCACGTTTACTCAGAGGAACACGTCTGACGGCGAAACATACTTGATAAAGTATGAAAATCATGTTTACATTACGAATTTGTTTCTATGCGACACAACAGAATCAGGGGCATGTTTACAGGTCAGATGTTGAATGTATATCTGAATTTAACAGCACACCGTGCTACTGGAATGGATTGTATAGGCCTTATAAGAATATGTGGGGCATTTATTTTCTAATAATTAAAATACTGTCCCACACTGTAACACTCAATATTACCACCGAACATTTGTATATCAATGCACTCAAGTGTTGTTTACCGTTTATTTATTTATTCGTTTAAATAATCAAACGGCATGCAAAAATTTGTTTTGTTGTACCACGACTATAATTCACACAAGTTTGCTTTCCGGAAAATATGAGGCGTTGATGAATATTACCGATGTATATCTGCTTCAATGCAGTATTTCTAATCATATTTTGTCTTTTTGTCTTGGATATGCAAGCAATATATATTAGTAAAATATGCACCCAAAATATTTGATTGTATACATCAAGCTTTAATGGCTTGTCGTCAATTTCAATCTATCAGAAACCGCAATTATTGATTAATTGATCCATTGATTTCGTTCGTTCATTCGTCACTTCGTTAGTTAAGTAGGACTAATTGCGGTGACACCATGTGAAATTCTCAATTGAGTAGTAATTAGTTCTGAAAAGAAATGGAGGTACAACTCGACGTTTCGATCAGTGTGCTCTGATTGTCCTTATATTTTTTTCTTTAGCTGACGTCTGGTGACGAAACAAATTTAAAGAGGACGAAATTCATGTTTGCCAATCAAAATATTTATTTGTATTTTCCTCATTATCGCCACAACGTAATTAGCTAAAGATCGCGTTATTTGTAATATCTTGAATCTAAAAGGTAATTATACTCGTAGTTGTCTTTAGTATTGCAATTGGTATCAATTTTGTTTAAATACATTTAATTCCTCACAGTATGTCACACTTGTCAATGCAGACCAGTGTACTTATGTTTAATGTTGATGCAGTCAAATATTAATAAACTGTAGGCAGAATAAATTCTAATAATAATAATAATAATAAAGATTTGTAGCGCTCACATATCCACCCTGCTGGGCGCTCAAGGCGCAGAAACACAGAAAAACATGAATACAAACAATATACAATGTTAGCATAGGAAAAACTATGTACTGAGATACATGTACCTACAATGGAATTACAAATATACATCATCTTTGAAGAATTGTGACATAAGATGAGTTTTAGGCATCGACTTAAATCTAGTTATACTATGACAAGATTTGAGTTTAGTTGGAAGATGATTCCAGAGTCTCGGAGCCGCGACAGACAAAGACCTATCACCCCAGTTCCGTTTTGAAGTTGTTTCCTTTAGGAGTGACATGTTGCTGGAGCGCAAATTGCGTGATGGAGTGTAGACTTTAAGCAGTTCAGAAATATAAATTGGAGCAATGTTATTATCAGATTTGTGAACAATTAGCATAAGTTTAAAAACAATTCTCTGTGAAACAGGAAGCCAGTGCAGCTCTTTCAAGATTGGCGTGATATGGCATGACTTTCTGGCAAAGTCACAACACGAGCTGCTGTGTTTTGTATGTGCTGAAGACGAGATATTTGATTCTGCGGGAGACCGTAGAGGAGAGCATTCTCGTTATCTCATAGTATTTGATTGATCAATAACATTTCACCAATCACCGGTATGTCTTTATGAAAATCTAAGAACATTGGTAACAAAATAAACATGCATTAACTAATGTCAAACTCTACTTTGTTTTCAAATCCTAGAGAACTGCAGAACAACGAAATCAGTGAACTTGCTTCAGGAACATTTGATGGTCTACAAAGACTCTCGAGATTGTAAGTTGTAATGCCATAAATTTCATTCACATATAATGCGACCGAACATCTGCAAAAACGAGATGCAAAAACATCCTCTGCAGAATTGTAGCTCATAACACGGTGTTTTTAAAAAGACATGAGAGAAACATGCATCAAACCAGCCAACATTTCGTTTAGACTGTCATTTACATTGATGTCGAAATAAAAGTACGAAGATCGTGTTTGAACCGCTATCGTGCAATGTACGGTTCGCGAATGGCTACCGGCTGACTTGGGCTTTCGGTGTTCCCACCGGGAACGATCCCCAGGAATGTTTCTAGAGTAATGCATACCCGCGTGTTCTAAGTGGAATCTTCCCATGGGAACACCGTGGCGTTCCACGGACTGTTCACGTTTGCCCAGAGGAACACGTCTGATGGCGAAATATTATACCGTAGAGCTGTTTTATTCCCAATTGTAAACTTAGTTTGTCAGTCGACCCTTTAATTCTTGTCTTGCCCGTTTGCAACCGTCGTTGAGGACTCCTACAGTTTTACACTTATGGTCCGTGTACCAGTCTGTGAATTCGTGGAATTGTTGTTTTGTTTGCTGAAATATCGCATGAATCACTTCTCGGTTGATTTGTGGTATTTGACATGTTTTGTTATTCTCGTCGCGCGAGTTTCCTGTCACATTCTGACGGGCAAGTTCTTCTTTTGGGATTTCCCTCTTCAGCAAATTAAGACATCAAACAAGAAAAAGGTCATATTTTCTCTGTCTGCCCATTCTCTCCCTCCCATCATATTCATAATACATAATTTAAGACCTGTCTAAGCAAACACAAAATTAATTAATAAATGTGGATTTTTTCATTGAAGGTAGCCAAATATATATCACGTTTTACTTTGATTCAAATTGTTATGAACAAAAGCAAATTAGTTCACAAATAAAATATATCAGTATTCTATAATTATGTGCTTCACTTGTGAAAAACGGAAACCAAAACTACTATGCCAAAGAAATTCGAAATAAATGCGTAATTTCGACACAGCTGAAATGTGCATCCATGTTCAAGTTTTCATTTGTATACTGTACATGTTCCGTGCAAAGCATGTGGAATAATTATTATTCGTCGCAAATGAAGTAGCTTTTACAGTAGTATTTTAAGACGATTTGTCTACGATTTGTAAACTTCGGAGACCTGGGAAGTTGTGGCGCTTGTTTACGCCGATACAAGCGAATTTACCAAGGAGGATTATATTTGTATGTACACACAGCCAAATAGTCGCTGATTTAGGCGCTAAGATTCATACAATTATTAGTCTGTTACCAGGTATGTGCATCCTAATGTTATGTGCTGGGACTCAAGACCTATTAACGTGTGCATGTTATCAACGGAAATTTACACAGAAAACTCGTAAAAGGGGTGAAGAAATCGACTAAATTAAACCAAAATCGCTAGCCAGCGAATAATCCTTTAACAATAGTGACTTATCCGATTAGCCAGTCTTTTATTCGACCCCAGAGCCAGAGACCAGAAGGCAACCAAGTGATACGCTTGAATAACCGAGAGCTTTCGTGAGTCACACCGGGCTAATTTAAGACCGGGCCAACACCGTTTTTTTTTATTAGACCGGGCTATTTATGGATTTGGTCCTTAGTGATTTTGTTGAACTGACTGGTGATAATTTAAATACTATGATTAATATTGCAACGAGCAACATCCATGGTACTGATTTTATTGAACTGTGACTGGTGATGTTTTTATTAATTATTGCATCGGTTTTAGGATAAAGAGGAATCCATTTCAGAAGTTTAAAAATGGTCTGGGTCTTCGGCAAATTGTCTTCAGCAAAAAAAAATCCGCCGTAGGATTGCCTTTACTATGCCACTCTAAACGTTTGTTGTGTTTGTTTTTGCTACATTAGTAGGATACTCTCGAACAAAGTGACATTATTTTAGTAAATGTTTGTGCACGCGAACCATTGTTACATTGGTTCGTGCACAAAACCCGTGTGGACCAATGAGTGATAAGCGACTATAGCTCGTGCACGTTAACCGTTGGCCATGTACATTAACCATTCCTCAGGTCTGAGAACAAAACAAAATAGCCCAGGCTTGATAGGGTTAAGGAAAATCAAAGAAAATATACGAAAATAACAAAATAAATAACAAAATAAATGTCAAACTCTACTTTGTTTTCCAATACTAGATATCTGTATGGCAACAAAATCAGTGAACTTGCACCAGGAACATTTGATGGTCTACAAAACCTCTACTCCTTGTAAGTTGTAATGACATGAATTTCAATCACATAATCAAGCCACCGTTATCATTTTACTGAAGTTACATCTTTCGGCAATTTTGTTTCATGAAATGCGATTTGTGTATTTGCCAAACTTAATATTTGTATTAGTTTTGTAAGTAAATACTTGTCCTACACTGTATCACTTGTCTATGTAGGGCAGTATGCAACCGAACATTTGCAACAACGAGATGCAAAAACATCCTCTGCAGAATTGTAGCTCAAAACATGGTGTTTTTAAAATGACATTAGAGAAAAATGCATACAACTAGCCAACATTTCCTTTTAGACTGTCATTTACGTTGATGTCGAAAAAAAGTACGGAGATCGTGTTTGAACTGCTATCGTGCAATGTACGGTTCGCGAATGGCTACCGGTTGACTTTGTCTTTCGGTGTTCCCACCGGGAACGATCCCCAGGAATGTTTCTATAGTAATGCATACCCGTATGTTCTTGGTGGAACGTTCCAATGGGAACACTGTGGCGTTCCACGGACCGTTCACGTTTGCCCAGAGGAACACGTCTGACGGCGAAACATACTTGATAAAGTATGAACATCATGTTTACATTACGAATTTGTTTCTATACGACACAACGGAAACATAGGCATGTTTACATATCAGTTGTTGAATGTATATCTGAATTTATCAACACACCATGCTAATGGAATGGATTGTATAGGCCTAATAAGAACATATGGGACATTTATTTTCTAATAATTAAAATATTGCCCCCACTGTAACATGATGAATATTACCGATGTATATGTGCTGTAATGCAGTGTTTCTAATCACATTTCGTCTTCTTGTTTTGGATATGCAACCAATAATTATCAGTAAAATATGCACCCAAAACATTTGATTATATACCTCAAGCTCAATAGCTTGACATCAATTTCAATCTATCAGGAACCGCAATATTAGGGAGGGTAGATCATTTCGTTTGGGATTTTCAACTTAAATTTAGTCCATAATACCAGAACCACTTAATTTTGTATGGATTTTATTATTTTAGATGCTTCTACATATATAAGTATATATGGTATAAATGTTTGTTCAAAATTTTGGGTACATCTGCATAATTATCTTATAAGTGTGTGTGCCAAGTTACAAATGTGCACATCATTTCGTTACGGCGTTATTTTTGTTTTTAATTTCCATTGTTTTAGTCCTTACTAGCGGAGCTGATTAAATTTGTATGGATTTTATGACTTTAAATATATGTACATATTAGTACAAATGTTTGTGCAAAACATGATAGATCAACAATCAGCAATAGGGATATAATCGCTTTTATTTAAACCGGTTTTCGAATGATGTTATGATGTTTTTCGATCTTATTTTCAGAAAGGGTTTACTACAATTGGCTGGGGCAATCTGTTATACCAAAGTTAAGATAATTAATTGGCATGACACTGACGTAATTATGATTTATGACTGGCATGGATTATTTGAGACATGGAGTCATTTAATAATTATGTAAGCCGTGAACCTACGTAATAAGAGTTACAACATTAAATAAAATACCGAAGTCACAAAATTCGGCTTAATCACAACAATGTCTTTTTATTTATTACAACACTTCAAACGAGAATGTTTATTTAAAAAAAGGATACGATCGTATCAGGCCTTAACATGTTAAGAGATCTCTTTTTATGTTTAAAGTGCACTTTGTGAAAACACTAGGGGCTACCGCTAGTTGGTGTTTCTCCCATGAATTCGCAGGTTCCAGTCCAACTCCTGATGAACTGATGATACCGAACACATCAACTGATGATAATGTCTCTACACAGACACAATCACCGATGTTCTTGTTCTCTCAGAGTCCTCAATAATCAGTCCAATTTCTTGTGTCCTCAAGTAGGGCACACACCAGTTATTCTCCAGCTCACCTGAGAGTAACTGAAAGCCAAAACACACATTTCAAAATGTATGGTCCACACAAGGCTATTCTTTAAGTTTATATAAACTCATATGAATGTTTGTCTAAATTTGCAATAGACAACATTAATTAGCACAAATCTTAATAAAATATGCAGACTTGGCAATTCTCCTAAGCTTCTATGAAGTTAAGAATATCACAAAAATTACTCAGAGGGTTCTTACTCTAAGCAAACAATTATCTTATACCTATGAACATGTCAATAACTTGTTATTTAAACAGGCTATTTACGAACACTCACATGTATCATTTATCACATGTATTCATTACAAAACAAATCCATACATAATTTTAACCCTAAAAACCATTAATAAGCACTCACCTGAGAGCCAACGATTACTTAAATGTGAAAAGCAATGTTCTGGAAGGGCTTATGTGATTTCTCCAAACAAAACACGATGATTAAAGTGGATAAAATAACTTATCTTACAGGACAAACCAAGTGGATATAGCTGGTGAACTTTCGGATCCTATTACTGTCAACTTTGGTCTACCTCATGGCTCTGTGGTTGGCCCAGTGGGGTATACTATTTATATACTCTCCCAGTTGGTGACATTGCACGTCATCATCAAGTAAACCATCATGTGTATGCTGATGATACGCAACTCTATGTATCCTTTAATCCCAAAAACCTGGTGATCTGAAAAATGCAATCTCTAAGCTACAGACTTATATCAGTGATATCAAAAACTGGATGAATGAAATAAGCTGAAACTCAATGACAGTAAAACCGAATTTTTTATCGCAGCTTCTCCACACAATCTCAAACGTCTACCAGATATCACTTTATTCATTGGCTATGCCTGCATTAAACCGTCACAAACCATGAGACATCTTGGTGCATTCTTTGATACAAATATGACAATGTCTTCTCATAATTGCAAATGTTAGTCGAACTGTCACTTTTCACCTAAGGAATATAACTCGCATTCGCAAATTCATTGATCAAGAAACTTGCCATCACGCTGTACGCTCTTTGATTTTATCTCGTTTAGATTACTGCAATGGACCTTTATCCTCACTTCCAAAGTCATACATCATCCGTTTGCAACGTCTACAGAATTGGGCAGCTAGACTTGTTTTTACTGTAAATAGAAGACACGATCCTGCACCACTGTTAAAATCACTTCATTGGCTACCAGTTCAATAAAGAATATCATTTAAATTGCTTCTATATGTGTACAAATCACTAAATGGCTTAGCACCACTATATTTATCAAATTGTTTGAAATTGTATGTTCCAAATAGGCATTTAAGATCAACAGATGACTATCTCCGCCTTGAATATCCTATCACAAGAGTCCAAGCTGGTGATAGATATTTCACTGTTTCTGCATCCAAGCAATGGAACAATCTTCCTGTTTATATCAGACAATCTGTTTCTGTTAATGCCTTCAAGAAGGCTCTAAAACTCACTTGTTTCCTGATTAATTTTGCATCAATTTATGTCTTATTCTATCCTGATTTGTATTTATTATGTCATATTAACTTTTGTAAGCGTCATGAGCCTCTCGGGAATGGCACATGATAAACATTTGGTGTAATGTAATGTAATGTAATGAAAAATATGGCTGAAGGCAGGCGCATGGCATTAACTAAAATCAACCAACAGAGGGCGCTATATCCATTGTGGGCAGGTGCTACAATTATACTTGTGGCAAACTCTTCGACCGCATATCAGTTGGCCGGTGTAGGACATGGTAGTGTGTGATGGAAAAATGTAAAAATAATGTTTTCATCAAATGACACATAATGTTCTTAGGTGTAAATAATTAAACGTTCAGATTTAAATATTTCTGAAAGGCAGAAATGTTTAAAACCAAAATAATTCTTAATAAACAGGTGTATGATTTTAAGGTTCTAGAAGCCAATATTTATGTATGTGTTATTTTAGTGAGAGAACGGTCTTCTGTCACTAAATCGTGGGGCTGATTGCAAAGGCGTGTCTTAAGATGCCCTGTTATATCTGTAGTATATATAACTTTCTCGAAATCTTTGATAATTCAAATACTATGAATAATATTGCAACAAGCAATATCCATGTTAGTGATTTTGTTGAACTGACTGGTGATAATTTAAATACTATGATAAATATTGCAACGAGCAACATCCATATTAGTGATTTTGTTGAACTGACTGGTGATAATTTAAATACTATGATAAATATTGCAACGAGCAACATCCATGTTAGTGATTTTGTTGAACTGACTGGTGATAATTTAAATACTATGATAAATATTGCAACGAGCAACATCCATGTTAGTGATTTTGTTGAACTGACTGGTGATAATTTAAATACTATGATAAATATTGCAACGAGCAACATCCATGTTAGTGATTTTGTTGAACTGACTGGTGATAATTTAAATACTATGATTAATATTGCAACGAGCAACATCCATGGCACTGTTTTTATTGAACTGTGACTGGGGATGTTTTTATTAATTATTGCATCGGTTTTGGGATAAAGAGGAATCCATTTCAGAAGTTCAAATATGGTCTGGGTAACGTTACATGTTAATGTACGAATGGTATATTGTTATTCACAGTTCTCACCGTCGTGAAAATTTCGGTAAAAACAAAATCCATCGTACGATTGCTTTTACTATGTCACTATAAACGTTTGTTGTGTTTGTTTTCGCTACATTAGGCGGACACTCTCTAACAAAACCCGTTTGCCTATAGCTCATGTATGTTAACCGGTGGCCATGTACGTTAACCGGTGCTCAGGTCTAAGAACAAAAGACAAAAGCTCGGGCTTGATAGGGTTTATAAAACTCTAAGGAAATGTGTGAAAATAACAAAATAAACGGGCTTTAATTAATGTCAAACTCTACTTTGTTTTCCAATCCTAGATATCTGCATGACAACAAAATCAGCGAACTTCTACCAGAAACATTTGATGGTCTAAAAAACCTCTGGATATTGTAAGTTGTAATGTCATGAATTTCAATCACAAGAATCAGGCCACCGATTTCTCTTTACTCAAGTTACGTCTGATAGCAATGTTGTTTTGATGAAATTAAAATTTTATTTTTGCCTATCTAAATAGGCCTATATGTATTAATTTTGTAAGTAAAATACATGTCCCACTGCAGCACTTGCCTATATAGGTCAGTATCGACGGAACATTTGCAAAAAAAAACGAGTTGCAAAATGAAACACTGCTTCTGTATATAGTATTTATAATGGGGGTTCTGGACCACCCCCTCTTTTGAGGGGTCTGTGTAACATGTGGGGCCCGCCCCCACCCGATGGGACCTCAGCCATTGTTTAGCCAAATTTCAACCCAAATGAAATCAAGCCCCACGTGAAATCATTGTACAAAGATCTTTACTCATCTGCCCTCACCTCCGAATTAGCCGAAAATACCATTCTCAAAGACCTCTAGATCGAAGTGACGCTGACAACCTAGACCGACAGTTTTCTCTAGACGAGCTCGACGTCGTCAGGAAACAGCTCGGCATGGCTAAAACTCCCGGTCTGGACGGAATCTACTCTGAATTCTATCAGTGTTTCTGGTCCATTCTTAAACACGACCTTCTCTCTGTTCTCATCGATTCTATTTCTTCCCAATGTCTTCCCCTCTCCTGCAGAAGAGCTGTTCTTTCTCTCCTCCCCAAACAAGGAGACCTTCTAGACATCGCCAACTAGCGCCCAATCTCACTTCTTAACACATATTACAAAAATGTTGCCAAGCTCTTAGCCAATAGGCTCAAAACTGTCATAGCAGACGTCGTTCATCAAGACCAAAGCGGTCCATCTATGATAACATTAACCTCATTCGAGACACCATAATGTACGCCAATACCACTGACACTCCTCTAGCAATAATGTAATCTTAATCAAACGAAAACCTTTGACAATATAGATCACGACTATCTCTTCAAAAACCTTAAATGTATGGGATTCGGCGATCGCTTCATCAGCTTCATCAGCTTCGTACGAGTCCTATACACAAACACAGATACACTTATCAAAGTGTCTTCACCCACCTCCCCTTTTCCTTTCAGAAAGGTATCCACGAAGGGTGCCCTCTATTCGGTGCCCTGTAAGTCAACAACCACGGTCTTCCGCTACCAAACAGTAACAGTCTTCTTACAGTCTATGTCTATGCAGACGACATTTCCATCTTTATCACCTCAAATCAAGGTTTTGACATATTTCATGAAGTATATAATCTCTACAGCCAAGCCTCTTCCTCTTCCCTAAATCCCCACAAATGGCAAGGGGTATGGGTCGGAGCGTGGACTTCCCGAAGTGACTGTCCATTAAATTTTAATTGTAATAACGAAGGGCTTAAATTCCTTGGAGTTCATCTTGGAAACACCGACCGTTACATACAAAATAATTGGCAGACCTGCAAAACAAAACTTCAGAAAACCTTTGCCCAGTAGAAGGGACTTTCGGAAACCCTATCCTTTAAAGGCAAAGTCATCATAGCAAACCAATTAGCATCCTTCCGCCTTTTTCACTGCCTAGCTGTTCTTTCTCCCCCACAACACATCGTTGATGAACTCCAAGAAACCATAATAAACTATTTCTGGTCAGATAAAAAACACTGGCTCAACAACAAATCCTTTTTCAGCCTACCGAACACTTTCAGGTTGTCCCTTCTCCAACGATTTCTCAACAGACACCTCACCCTGCTTACCAAATGTTCTCCTTTTTCCTTCATAAATACGGGAACCTCAACCAAGATTTCCAGCTCTTTCTTACAACAATAAATCTCAAAAAGTGTATAAATATTCCTACCTTTTATTGTGAAATTCTCCAAGTATGGACAATTTCCAAAGCTCACCTCGTCACACCACCCGCTTCTTTTGAATTTCTTTGTAACTTACCTTTAAATAGTTATCTTATCCAGGACACCGACATCCATGATGTAACGCACCTCTCTCCTCGACTCTTGGCACACGGTATAACATTAATCGGGAATTTAATAAACCTTTCTTCTGGAGAATGGCTATTCGCCGAACAACTGGAGGAGAAACAAAATGCCAGCGTCACGTCGAGTGTCACTCAGATCCTTTCAATCAGACCTCAACAAAATTCAACACTGTCTTTAACAAATCGTGCCACTTTCGTTCAACATTCATGGTTTAGTCTCTTCCTACCGAGCTCCGTCAGACAGCTTCCCCGCTTTCCAGACCCTTTCCCGGACTTCATAATATCCCCAGACATCAACAGCAACACAGAATCTTCAATTCCGAACTGAACTCCTTGCCAGTATCTCGCTGGCAAAACATATTTCCAGAACCTATGCCTACAATACCATGGAAAGAAATTTACCGCCTTCCAACATCCAAAAAAGTAGGCGACATACAGTTTCGTCTACTCTACAAAGTTCTTCCATCTCTGACAGTTCTACATCACATCGATCCTTCATACTCACCAGACTGCGGCTGGTGTGGGGAAAGGGGAACACTTCTGCACCTCTTCATCAAGTGTCCAGCCATCCAAACCTCCCTCGACCTCCTCCAAAACCTCCTCAACAAACTATTTCCCGATATAAAACTAACTTTCGATCACTATTGGTGTCTTATAACGTGTGCCAAGAATCGACCGAGAGAAAACGTACCGTTCACGTTTGCCCAGAGGAACACGTCTGACGGCGAAACATACTTGATAAAGTATGAACATCATGTTTACATTACGAATTTGATTCTATGCGACACAACGGAATCAGAGGCATGTTTACAGAGGCATGTTGAATGTATATCTGGATTTACTAGCACATCATGCTAATGGAATGGATTGTATAGGCCTAATAAGAACATGTGGGGCATTTATTTTCTAATAATTAAAATACTGTCCCACACTGTAACACTCAAGATGGCCACCGAACATTTTTATATCAATGCACTCACGTGTTGTTTACTGTTTATTTATTTATTCGTTTAAATAATCAAACTTCAGGCAAACATTTGTTTTGTTGTACCACGACTGTAATTCACACAAGTTTGCTTTCCGGAAAATATGAGGCGTTGATGAATATTACCGATGTATATCTGCTTCAATGCAGTATTTCTAATCATATTTTGCCTTTTTGTCTTGGATATGCAACCAATGTATAATTAGTAAAATATGCACCCAAAAGATTTGATTGTATACATCAAGCTTTGGCTTTGGCTTTCGGTGTTCCCACCGGGAACGATCCCCAGGAATGTTTCTAGAGTAATACATACCCGCATGTTCTAAGTGGAACCTTCCAATGGGAACACAGTGGCGTTCAACGAACCGTTCACGTTTGCCAAGAGGAACACGTCTGACGGCGAAACATACTTGATAAAGTATGAACATCATGTTTACATTACGAATTTGTTTCTATGCGACACAACGGAATCAGAGGCATGTTTACAGATCAGTTGTTGAATGTATATCGGGATTTAATAGCACACCATGCTAATGGAATGGATTGTATAGGCCTAATAAGAACATATGGGACATTTATTTTCTAATAATTAAAATATTGCCCCCATTGTAACATGATGAATATTACAGATGTATATGTGCTGTAATGCAGTGTTTCTAATCATATTTCGTCTTCTTGTTTTGGATATGCAACCAATAATTATCAGTAAAATATGCACCAAAACATTTAATTATATACATCAAGCTCAATAGCTTGTCATCAATTTCAATCTATCAGGAACCTCAATATTAGGGAGGGAGGGAGGGAGGGAGGGAGGGTACATCATTTCGTTTGGGATTTACAACTTAAATTTAGTCCTTAATACCAGAACCACTTAATTATGTATGGATTGTATGATTTTAGATACTTCTACATATAGTATTATGGTATGAATATTATGGTATGAATATTTGTTCAACATTTTGCGTACATCTACATAATTATCTTATAAGTGTTTGTGCCAAGTTACAAATGTACACATCATATCGTTAGGGAGTTATATTTTTTTTTAATTTCCATTGTTTTAGCCCATAATAGCGGAACTAATTAAATTTGTATGGATTTTATGACTTTAAATATATGTACATATTACGACAAATGTTTGTGCAAAACATGATAGACCAATATCAGCAATATATAATCGCATTTATTTAAGCCGGTTTTCGAATGATATTATGATGTGTTTTGGTCTTACTTTCAGAAAGGGTTTACTACAATTGGCTGGGGCAATCTGTTATACCAAAGTTAAGATAATGAATTGGTATGACGCTGACGTAATTCGGATTTATGACTGACATGGATTATTTGAGACATGGAGTCATTTAATCATTATACTTGTGACAAACTCTTCGACCGCATAGCAGTTGGCCAGTGTAGGACATGGTAGTGTGTGAAGGAAAAATGTAAAAATAACGTTTTCATCACGTAACACAGAATGTTCTTAGGTGTAGATAATTAAACGCTCAGATTTAAATATTTTTGAAAGGCAGAAATGTTTAAAACCAAAATAATTCTTAATAAACAGATGTATGATTGGAAGGTTCTAGGAGCCAATATTTATGTATATGTTATTTTAGTGTGAGAACGGCCTTCTGTCACTAAATGGGGGAGAGGGGAGGGGCTTCTTGCAAAGGCGTGTCTTAAGATGCTCCTGTTATGTCTGTAGTGTATATAACTTACTCAAAATCGTTGATAACTTAAATACCTATGATTTATTATATTACAACGAGCAACATCCATGTTAGTGATTTTGTTGAACTGACTGGTGATAATTTAAATACTATGATTAATATTGCAACGAGCAACATCCATGTTAGTGATTTTGTTGAACTGACTGGTGATAATTTAAATACTATGATTAATATTGCAACGAGCAACATCCATGTTAGTGATATTGTTGAACTGACTCATGATAATTTAAATACTATGATTAATATTGCAACGAGCAACTCCATGTTACTGATATTGTTGAACTGACTGGTGATAATTTAAATACTATGATTAATATTGCATCGAGCAACATCCATGTTAGTGATTTTGTGGAACTGACTGGTGATAATTTAAATACTATGATTAATATTGCAACGAGCAACATCCATGTTAGTGATTTTGTGGAACTGACTGGTGATAATTTAAATACTATGATTAATATTACAACGAACAACATCCATGGTACTGATTTTATTGAACTGTGACTGGTGATGTTTTTATTAATTATTGCATCGGTTTTGGGATAAATTGGAATGCATTTCAGAAGTTCAAAAGTGGTCTGGGTCTTCGGCAAATGGTCTTCGGCAAAAAAATCCGCCGTAGGATTGCTTTTACTATGTCACTATAAACGTTTGTTGTGTTTGTTTTCGCTACAATAGTTGGATAGTCTCGAACAAAGTGACTTTTAATAAATGTTTGTGCACGCGAACCATTGGTACGGGTGGTTCATGCACAAAACCCATGTGGGCCAATGAGTGATAAGTGACTATAGCTCATGTACATTAACCGTTGGCCATGTACGTTAAATCTAGTTTACAATTTTGGTAAAATGTTTGTAAATTCATCCTAAATAATAATTAAGATGTATGTGTAAAAAGAACCTGTAAATGTAATTGTGTCTCGATCATGAACAATTGTGGAAATGCATTCATCCTGTTCGTAATCATTGTAACGTGTGATGTCTGTCTTCAGATGACAGAAATTAAATTTGGAAATTATGTTATTACTTTTACCTAAACGATAGCACCCAAGAGAGAAATATTACAATTTATGTTTGATACCATCATTAATTTAGCACAAAGTAAGTTTTCTGTTAAACTGTGATCATATATATTATTTTCGGATTACCAATAGTGTCTAATGGCGACATTATAAGTATTATAATCACTGTATGACTGGTCTAGCCTTTATACAAGAAGTTCGCACGTTACATTGTGTGAACAACTATGTTATGTACAAATTAGAGGACTACCCTTTATTATTAATTTATTGAGGTGTCATCCGTACTTATTTTTTTTTCTAATTTAAGATGGCTTGACAACATAAATATAAGTACATTTGCACTAAGAATATTTGATGGTCTACACATACTAATTATTCACAAACTGCAAATAGGCAATAACTAGCAACAGAATAGGTTTGACTGAATCAATTTTCACTACATTATTTCTTAAAATGACACAACGTACTGAGCAATGTATTTTCACAGATCAGTCGTTTAATTTATACAAAGGTTATCATTCTTATCAAGTAATAGGGACATTTGTTTTATTATTTTATTCCTCACACTGTCACACTTGTCATTTGTGTGCAGTGTGTCAACAAACACTGTGTTTAAATGTTGATACTATCAAGTATTGTTTATCGAGATTCCGTTCTGATTATATTTCTATATAATTTATTGCAGGCACAATTATTTCTCATAGTTTAACGGACCAATCATAATATTTAACCATGTATCCTTTCCGGAAAATATACGAACATTGGTGAAAATAACCAAATCAACTTGAGTTAACGAGATGTTTTAACCGTTTTTTGTTTTATCATATTATTAGAAACCTGTCCAACAACCAAATCAGTGAAACTGTACTAGAAACATTTGCTGGTCTAGACGAGCTCAGATACTTGTAAGTATTAGTATAAATTACAATCACGTAGTATCCAGTCACTGATTTCTTCTTTTAGTTGCATTAGCGTCTGACGGCGAAACAAACTAGAGTTGTGGCTTATGTTGCATCCGCTATCAATACTCAGATCAGATTACTTTAGAAGCCAGCATTCTGCTCGAAGCAACATTGTTTTGAAACCTTGATAACAGAATTATAGTAGACATTAAATCTAGTTTACACTTTTGGTAAACAGTTTGTAAATGCATCCTAAATAATAATTAAGATGTATGTATAAAAACAACCTGTAAATGTAATTGTGTCTCGATCATGAAAACTTGTGGAAATGCATTCATCCTGTTCGTAATCATTGTAACGTGTGATGTCTGTCTTCGGATGACAGAAATTAAATTTGGAAATTATGTTATTACTTTTACCTAAACGATAGCACCCAAGACAGAAATATTACAATTGATGTTTGATACCATCATCAACTTAACACAAAGTAAGTTTTCTGTTAAACTGTTATCTTATATATTATTTTCGGATTACCAATAGTGTCTAATGGCGACATTATAAGTATTAGAATCACTGTATGACTGGTCTAGCCTTTATACAAGAAGTTCGCACGTTACATTGTGTGAACAACTATGTTATGTACAAACTAGAGGACTACCCGTTATTATTAATTTATTGAGGAGTAATCCCTACTTAGTTTTGTTTTCTAATTTAAGATGACTTGACAACATAAATATAAGTAAATTTGCACTAAGAATATTTTATGGTCTACACATATTAATTCTTCATAAATTGCAAATAGGCAATAACTAGCAACACAATAGGTTTGACTGAATCTATGTTCACTACTTTATTTCTTAAAATGACACAACGTAATGAGCAATGTAATTTCACAAATCAGTCGTTTAATTTATACAAAAGTTATTATTCTTATCAAGTAATAGGGACATTTGTTTTATTATTTTATTCCTCACACTGTCACACTTGTCATTGGTGTAAATCATGCTTTAAGTCGGATACATTTGTGTAACGATGGCTTGAACTTATTCGTCACCATGGAAAAAATGTGGTTGCCTATTCGTCACTTCAGCACACGCATAGCGTATAGGCCATTACTTTCTTATTCGTCATTATGTTTATAGTAATGAGCAATGTATTTTCACAGATCAGTCATTTAATTTATACAAAACTTATAATTCTTATCAAGTGATAGGGACATTTGTTTCATTATTTTTGTCCTCACACTGTCACACTTGTCAATGAAGTGCAGTGTGTCAACAAACACTGTGTTTAAATATTGATGCTCTTAAGTATTGTGTATCGAGATTACGTTGTGATTATATTTCTATATAATTTATTGCAGGCACAATTATTTCTCATATTTTAACGGATCCATCATATTTAACCAAGTATGTTTTCCGGAAAATCTACGAACATTGGTGAAAATAACCAAATCAACTTGAGTTAACGAGATGTGTTAATCCTTCTTTGTTTTATCATATTAGATACCTGTCCAACAACCAAATCAGTGTAATTTCGTCCGGAACATTTAATGGTCTACAACAGCTCAGATACTTGTAAGTATAGATATCATACATTACAATCACGTAGTATCCAGTCACTGATTTCTTCTTTTAGTTGCATTAACGTGTGACGGCGAAACAAACTAGAGTTGTGGCTTATGTTGCATCCGCTATCAATACTCAGATCAGATTACTTTAGAAGCCAGCAAGCTGCTCGAAGCAACATTGTTTTGAAACCTTGATAACAGAATTATAGTAGACATTAAATCTAGTTTACACTTTTGGTAAACAGTTTGTAAATTCATCCTAAATAATAATTAAGATGTATGTATAAAAACAACCTGTAAATGTAATTGTGTCTCGATCATGAAAACTTGTGGAAATGCATTCATCCTGTTCGTAATCATTGTAACGTGTAATGTCTGTCTTCGGATGACAGAAATTAAATTTGGAAATTATGTTATTACTTTTACCTAAACGATAGCAGCCAAGACAGAAATATTACAATTGATGTTTGATACCATCATCAACTTAACACAAAGTAAGTTTTCTGTTAAACTGTGATCATATATATTATTTTCGGATGACCAATAGTGTCTAATGGCGACATTATAAGTATTATAATCACTGTATGACTGGTCTAGCCTTTATACAAGAAGTTCGCACGTTACATTGTGTGAACAACTATGTTATGTACAAACTAGAGAACTACCCTTTATTATTAATTTATTGAGGTGTCATCCCTACTTATTTTTTTTTCTAATTTAAGATGGCTTGACAACATAAATATAAGTACATTTGGACTAAGAATATTTGATGGTCTACACATTCTAATTCTTCACAAACTGCAAATAGGCAATAACTAGCAACAAAATAGGTTTGACTGAATCTATTTTCACTACTTTATTTCTTAAAATGACACAACGTAATGAGCAATGTATTTTCACAGATCAGTCGTTTAATTTATACAAAGGTTATCATTCTTATCAAGTAATAGGGACATTTGTTTTATTATTTTATTCCTCACACTGTCACACTTGTCATTTGTGTGCAGTGTGTCAACAAACACTGTGTTTAAATGTTGATACTCTCAAGTATTGTTTATCGAGATTCCGTTGTGATTATATTTCTATATAATGTATTGCAGGCACAATTATTTCTCATAGTTTAACGGACCAATCATAATATTTAACCATGTATGCTTTCCGGAAAATATACGAACATTGGTGAAAATAACCAAATCAACTTGAGTTAACGAGATGTTTTAACCCTTCTTTGTTTTATCATATTATTAGAAACCTGTCCAACAACCAAATCAGTGAAATTGTACTAGAAACATTTGATGGTCTAGACGAGCTCAGATACTTGTAAGTATTAGTATAAATTACAATCACGTAGTATCCAGTCACTGATTTCTTCTTTTAGTTGCATTAGCGTCTGATGGCGAAACATACTGGAGTTGTGGCTTATGTTGCATCCGCTATCAATACTCAGATCAGATTACTTTAGAAGCCAGCAAGCTGCTCGAAGCAACATTGTTTTGAAACCTTGATAACAAAATTATAGTAGACATTAAATCATATAGTAGACATTAAATCAATTTTGGTAAAATGTTTGTAAATTCATCCTAAATAATAATTAAGATGTATGTATAAAAACAAACTGTAAATGTAATTGTGTCTCGATCATGAAAAGTTGTGGAAATGTATTAATCCTGTTCGTAATCATTGTAACGTGTGATGTCTGTCTTCAGATAACAAAAAATAAATTTTGAAATGATGTTATTACTTTTACCTAAACGATAGCACCCAAGACAGAAATATTACAATTGATGTTTGATACCATCATCAACTTAACACAAAGTATGTTTTCTGTTAAACTGTTATCTTATATATTATTTTCGGATTACCAATAGTGTCTAATGGCGACATTATAAGTATTATAATCACTGTATAACTGGTCTAGCCTTTATACAAGAAGTTCGCACGTTACATTGTGTGAACAACTATGTTATGTACAAACTAGAGGACTACCCGTTATTATTAATTTATTGAGGAGTTATCCCTACTTATTTTTTTTTTCTAATTTAAGATGACTTGAGAACATAAATATAAGTAAATTTGCACTAAGAATATTTTATGGTCTACACATATTAATTCTTCATAAATTGCAAATAGGCAATAACTAGCAACAAAATAGGTTTGACTGAATCTATGTTCACTACTTTATTTCTTAAAATGACACAACGTAATGAGCAATGTATTTTCACAGATCAGTAGTTTAATTTATACAAAAGTTATTATTCTTATCAAGTAATATGGACATTTGTTTTATTATTTTTTTTCCTCACACTGTCACACTTGTCAATGAAGTGCAGTGTGTCAACAAACACTGTGTTTAAATGTTGATGCTCTTAAGTATTGTGTATCGAGATTACGTTGTGATTATATTTCTATATAATTTATTGCAGGCACAATTATTTCTCATATTTTAACGGATCCATCATATTTAACCAAGTATGTTTTCCGGAAAATCTACGAACATTGGTGAAAATAACCAAATCAACTTGAGTTAACGAGATGTGTTAATCCTTCTTTGTTTTATCATATTAGATACCTGTCCAACAACCAAATCAGTGTAATTTCGTCCGGAACATTTAATGGTCTACAACAGCTCAGATACTTGTAAGTATAGATATCATAAATTACAATCACGTAGTATCCAGTCACTGATTTCTTCTTTTAGTTGCATTAACGTGTGACGGCGAAACAAACTAGAGTTGTGGCTTATGTTGCATCCGCTATCAATACTCAGATCAGATTACTTTAGAAGCCAGCAAGCTGCTCTAAGCAACATTGTTTTGAAACCTTGATAACAGAATTATAGTAGACATTAAACCTTATTTACAATTTTGGTAAAATGTTTGTAAATTCATCCTAAATAATAATTAAGATGTATATATAAAAATAACCTGTAAATGTAATTGTGTCTCGATCTTGAAAAATTGTGGAAATGCATTCATCCTGTTCGTAATCATTGTAACGGGTGATGTCTGTCTTCGGATGACAACAATTAAATTTGGAAATTATGCTATTACTTTTACTTACCTAAACGATAGCACCCAAGACAGAAATATTACAATTGATATTTGATACCATCATCATCTTAACACAAAGTAAGTTTTCTGTTAAACTGTGATCATATATATTATTTTCGGATTACCAATAGTGTCTAATGGCGACATTATAAGTATTAGAATTACTGTATGACTGGTCTAGCCTTTATACAAGAAGTTTGCACGTTACATTGTGTGAACAACTATGTTATGTACAAACTAGAGGACTACCTGTTATTATTAATTTATTGAGGAGTCATCCCTACTTAGTTATTTTTTCTAATTTAAGATGGCTTGACAACATAAATATCAGTACATTTGCACTAAGAATATTTGATGGTCTACACATACTAATTCTTCATAAACTGCAAATAGGCAATAACGAGCAACAAAATAGGTTTGACTGAATCTATTTTCACTACTTTATTTCTTAAAATGACACAACATAATGAGCAATGTATTTTCACAGATCAGTCGTTTAATTTATACAAAGGTTATCATTCTTATCAAGTAATAGGGACATTTGTTTTATTATTTTATACCTCACACTGTCACACTTGTCATTTGTGTGCAGTGTGTCAAGAAACACTGTGTTTAAATGTTGATACTCTCAAGTATTGTTTATCGAGATTCCGTTGTGATTATATTTCTATATAATTTATTGCAGGCACAATTATTTATCATAGTTTAACGGACCAATCATATTAACCATGTATGCTTTCCGGAAAATCTACGAACATTGGTGAAAGTAACAAAATCAACTTGATTTAACGAGATGTTATAACCCTTCTTTGTTTTATCATAATTAGAAACCTGTCCAACAACCAAATCAGTGAAATTGTACCAGGAACATTTGATGGTCTAGACAAGCTCAGATACTTGAAAGTATTAGTATAAATTACAATCACGTAGTATCCAGTCACTGATTTCTTCTTTTAGTTGCATTAACGTCTGACGGCGAAACAAACTAGAGTCATGGCTTATGTTGCATCCGCTATCAATACTCAGATCAGATTACATTAGAAGTCAGCAAGCTGCTCGAAGCAACATTGTTTTGAAATCTTGATAACAGAAATTTTGACCGCATAACGAATTTCATTAAGATGCTTGAATTTCAATTCAGCATAATTGGAATCTCTGAAACATGGCTGAGTGATAACAGTCACACCTTAAGTATCCCAGACTACAGATGTATTCAGAGCAACAGACAAGGTAAAAAGGTTGGAGGTGGTGTTGCCATCTATGTCCATGACTCACTTGCCTTTAAAGAGCGCAATGACCTCAAATTAGACAATTCTCTTTGCGACTCCCTCTTTATAGAGATAACCCAAATGGCAAGTAAGAGCATCATTGTTGGGATTGTGTATAAGCCCCCTGACACCAACGTAAACTCATTTGTGGATGCATTTGATATCTTGCTCACTGAAATAGGCAAAGAAAATAAATTATCCTACATTTTGGGTGATTTTAATATCGACCTTCTCAAACATGAGCATCACAATCCCACTCAAAATTTTATTAATTCACTGTTTAGTAACTTTCACTTGCCCCTGATTAATAAGCCAACTCGCATAACCAACTCCTCCGCTACCCTCATTGATAATATCATCAGTAATAGTGACTTGCAGACGCAACAAGGAATACTATTCGATGATTCAACTGATCACTTACCAATTTTTCAGATCACATGTCTAAATAATGCACCTTGCAAAAAGGACAATCCTGAATACTTCTACAGGAACATCACATAACAAACGATTCTTAGCTTCCAACAAGACCTAGCTGATGTAAATTGGAGTGATGTGTATTCCACAGATGATCCTAACGTAGGATATGAGGCACTCACTTCTCATTTCTCCACCCTCTACAACAAACACTTCCCGCTAAAGAAATCTAAACCCAAGAAGAAATTGAAACTGTGGATGACAGACGGCATCTTACAGTCCATCAAATGTAAAAATAAGTTGTACAAAATGTTTCTTAATTGTCCAAACGTAGAGAATGAGAAGAGGTACAAATATTTCCGCAATAGACTAAATGTTGTGATAAAACAAGCCAACATAAATTTCTTTCAATGCAAGTTTTCCAAAGCAAAGTCTAATATAAGAGAAACCTGGAATATTATTAACTCCATACTGAAACCTACCAGTCCTAACAAGAAACAAGACTGCACCTTTAATTGTAATGGTAATCAAACCAGTGGCCACAGTGAAATAGCCAATGCATTCAACAACTATTTCACTCAGATTGCACCCTCACTGGACGAGAAAATTCCCAAAGCTCATACCAACTACCGGGACTATCTTAAGAGCCCAAATAGACAGTCACTGTTCTTAAAACCTACCAGTGAACTTGAGATCAACAAAATCGTTGGAACTTTTCTGAATAAAAAGGCTGCTGGTATTGATGATATTAATCCAGGAGTGGTCAAATATGTCATTGGTGAGATTAGCAAGCCCATATGTCATGTATTCAATAACTCATTGTCTAGAGGTGTTTTCCCCAGTAAATTGAAAATAGCTAAAGTTACTCCAATTTATAAATGCGGTGATCGTTCTGAACTAAGTAACTATAGACCAATTTCAGTTCTCTCGTGTTTATCTAAAATTCTCGAAAAAATTGTTTATGACAGAACTGTGAATTTGTTTAATATGTTCAATTTAATCTGTAACAGTCAATATGGTTTTCGAAGCAATCATTCAACCTCCACAGCACTAATTGATTTAACCAGCAAGATAGTCAGCGCTTTCGAGAACAACGCGTATGCTATGGGAGTATTCTTGGATTTATCGAAAGCATTCGATACCATTAACCATGACATTTTACTGCACAAGCTTGACTATTATGGGATCCGTGGCATAGCTCATGATTGGTTCGAAAGCTACATTAGAAACCGCTCCCAGTGTGTTAAATACAATCACTCTCTGTCTGGTTTCAATGAAATTACACACGGAGTCCCGCAAGGATCACTCTTAGGACCATTACTTTTTATTATTTACATCAATGATATTTCTGTTACATCTGACTTATTTTCATTCATCCTATATGCAGATGACACTAATATTTTACTTTCGGATAAACACCTTCCTACTCTATTTGAAAATGTCAATCAGCATTTGCTGTATGTATGTGAATGGTTGAAAGCAAACCGACTTTCTCTCAATATCAAAAAATGCAACTATATGATTTTTAACAGTAAAAACAAACATTATAATAATACCACTCATGATGTTAAACTGTCAAATGAGTCGATCCAAAGAGTTGATACTAAAAAGTTTCTTGGTGTACTGATCGACAGTAATTTGACATTTAAATACCACATAGATCAGATTGCAAATAAAGTAGCAAAGTCTATTGGCATCATGAACAGATTAAAACACATATTTCCAACCGCAGTACTCCGTACACTCTATTGTTCGTTAATACTCCCATACTTGACGTATTGTAACATTGTGTGGGGAAACACATTTCGTACTTACACTAACAAACTGCTCACGCTCCAAAAGAAAGCCATTCGGTTAATTTCTAAAGCCCACTTCATTGCCCACACAGATCCCCTCTTCAAAAACTTGAAACTGCTCAACCTTGACAACATCAATAAATATCAACAAAACGTGTTTATGTATAAATACGCCAACAAACAATTACCTAGCAAATTCCAAGCATTATTCACATTTATTTATAATGTTCATAATTACAACACTAGAACATCAACAAACATACATCTTCCAATCCATAGAACTCGACTTTTTCAACATACCATTCGATACACTGGTGCCATAAATTGGAACACACTACCCCAACTTATTAGACATTCCCCTTCTCTCGGTTTATTCAAGCGTAATATAAAACGGTATCTTTTAAATTGTTCCCTGTAATTTATTGATGTTATATTGCTTAAACTAATATTATTTTTCATTATTTTGTCTCATGTATGGTATATAATGTACTTATACATTCCATCCCTAAACTTGGATAGGCTATCGTCACAACCCTTTATGTGACATCTGTTTATATGCTTTCGCTAGGGTTAATCTATGTTTTGTCTGTCTGTCCCTTTTTGTCCTATGTCTGTTTGTCTGTCTGTCTGTCTGTCTTGTCTAAGGCATCCCCAACACAAGCAATGCTTCTCGGGATATGCCTCCATTTCACTATTTGTTGCTATGCTACTTTATGTAATTCTCCTACTCACTTTATTTATTTTGTAGTTTGTATTATTGTTTTACACTGCAATCTGTAAAGTGAATATCTGTAAAGTGAAATGGAAATAAATGTGATTGTGATTTGATAGTAGACATTAAATCTAGTTTACACTTTTGGTAAACAGTTTGTAAATTCATCCTAAATAATAATTAACATGTATGTATAAAAACAACCTGTAAATGTAATTGTGTCTCGATCATGAAAAATTGTGGAAATGTATTCATCCTGTTCGTAATCATTGTAATGTGTGATGTCGTCTTCAGATGACCAGAAATTAAATTTGGAAATTATGTGATTACTTTTACCTAAACGATAGCAGCCAAGACAGAAATATTTCAATTGATGTTTAATACCATAAGTATTAGAATCACTGTATGACTGGTCTAGCCTTTATGCACGTTACATTGTGTGAACAACTATGTTATGTACAAACTAGAGGACTACCCGTTATTATTAATTTATTGAGGAGTCATCCCTACTTAGTTTTTTCTAATTTAAGATGGCTTGACAACATAAATATAAGTAAATTTCCACTAATAATATTTGATTGTCTACACATACTAATTCTTCATCAATTGCAAATAGGCAATAACGAGCAACAACATAGGTTTGACTGAATCTAGTTTCACTACTTTATTTCTTAAAATGACACAACGTAATGAGCAATGTATTTTCACAGATAAGTCGTTTAATTTATACAAAGGTTATTATTCTTATCAAGTAATAGGGACATTTATTTTATTATTTTATTCCTCATACTGTCACACTTGTCATTGGTGTAAATCATGCTTTAAGTCGGACACATTTTCTCTGTTAGTTTTTTGCTTTATTTAAAACAAAAACACATTTCGTTTTATCATCCAAGTTTTAATAAGTACCTGGTTGGTAATTTACTGTTTGCTTTGTTTAAAATGTTGATTGTCTATGTGTAACGATGGCTTGAACTTATTCGTCACTATAGAAAAAATGTGGTTGCCTATTCAGCACACGCATAGAGTATAGGCCTATACTTTCTTATTCGTCATTATGCTTATAGTCATGAGCAATGTATTTCAGTTTCAGTTTCAGTTTATTTTCCACTCAATCAGAACACAACAAATTGAGATATAAGGCCAATAAAAAATACAAAATCAGTTAAACAATAATACATGTAATTAAAAACGAAAGGCCAATGTGACAAAGTGATTAAGTGGTGGAGGTCTCCAAAAAGCAAGCTTGTCGAGTGGAGACCCCCAAAAATAATGTGTGTAGAAATTTATCTGAACTAATACAACTGTAAATACAACTAGATGCATAAATTACACACACAGAGAAATATATTAATGTTACCTACACATAAACAAGACAGTACAAACACTAATGAGACAAGGCAGCATGGTGTAACTGCACAGCAGTAAAATATAATGAAAGATCAGGAGGGCATTATTAATATATGAGTAAGGAGTAAATTATACAATTAATTAAAATTAGCTGAAATTAAATGTTACAGTATTTTTCCAACAAGCTATACTTAAGCTTCCTTTTAAATACGGGGCAAGTTTTAAGAATTTTAAGGTTAATGCCTAAAGAATTCCAAAACTTAGGTCCCTGATAACTGACAGTTTTACGAGCTTGAGAGGTACGCACATATGGAATATGAAAGTCATCAGACTGTCTAGTTTGATGAAAATGAATTTGAGTATTTAAGGTAAACATACTCTGAAACGAGTTTGGTAAATCATGTAAAATAAATTGATACATGAAAATACCAAGTTGAAGCAAATAAATATCATTGAGTTTAAGAGTCTTATGATTAAAAAATAGAAGATTGGAATGCGCCCGAAAATAAACTCGATCGATAATTCTGAGGACACTTTTTTGCAAAATATGGATTCTATTTAACAGGTTGGCACTAGTAATACCCCAGGCAAGAATACCATATGATAGATAAGGCAACATTAATGCATTATAAATATTAAACAATATTCCAGAAGGAAAAAAATGTTTTAATTTGTTAATAATTCCTATATTTCTGGATAACAGTTTACATAAATAGTTCACATGATGATTCCAAGATAATTTAGAATCAACATATAAACCTAAAAACATTATACAATCTACTTGATTAATAGATATATTATCAAATAAAATATCACAAGGAAGCAACTTGGCCGTATTACTAAATAACATTAAATTGTTTTTTGTTATATTGAGAGAAAGTTTATTTGCTTTAATCCAGTTGGAGATTTGAACGAGCTCTGAATTAGCAATATCTACAAGGATATCAAGATTTCTATGAGAACATAATAAACTGGAATCATCTGCAAAAAGAATGAAAGAATTTTTTTTTGATGATTTAACACAATCATTGATATAAATTGAAAAAAGAAGAGGACCCAGCAGCGAACCCTGGGGAACTCCACAAGGTACTTCTTTGAGAGAAGACCTCATGTCATCCATACAGACATATTGTTGTCGGTTAGAAAGATAATTCCTGAACCACTCCAACGCAATACCTCTTATACCATAATAAGAAAGTTTGGATAACATAATTGTATGGTCAATGGTATCAAAAGCCTTGGAGAAGTCCAGGAAGATTCCCACGGTATGAAGAGACTGTTCAATACCAGCATTAATTTGATTAATCATCTGTAAAATGGCATGAGTAGTAGAATGTTTAGCCCTAAATCCAAACTGAGAATCAGATAAAATAATGTGTTTATGCAGGAATTGAGAAGTACGAATATACACTATACATTCAAGAATTTTCGAAAAGGAGCTTAAAATAGAGATTGGTCTATGGTTGTTAACTAACTGAGGATCACCGCTTTTAAAAATAGGAATGACACTAGCAATCTTCATGGAGTCAGGGATTCTGCCGGTAGAGAGGGATACATTCATAATGAAGGTTAAAGGTTTGGAGATCACATCGATTACTTCTTTAATAAGAGGGCAATTTACAAAATCATGACCCGAACTTTTCTTATTGGGTAAATTAAAAACTATAGAGGAAAGCTCATGTTCAGTAACTGGGTTGAAAAAAATAGAATGTAAGTTAGCATTAGGGAGGTAATCTTGAAAATGGGAAGTGCAATCAGGAATTTTATTAGCAAGATTGGGTCCAATGTTAACAAAGAAATTATTATAATGTTCAGCAATTAATCGAGGATCATTTATAGTCTGATTATTAATATTAATAGTAGTAGTTTTTGAGGGAGTATTACTTTTCAAAACACTGTTGATAACCTTCCAGGTATTTTTAATACTGCTTTTTTCCTTCTCGAATTGCTGTGAGTAATAATTTTGTTTGGCGGATCGTAAAATTGAGGTAGGATAATTTCTGTAACGTGTATGTTTTAGACGATTTGACTCGGTGGGGGAAGAAAGATATTTATGATAAAGCCTATTTTTGTGATTAATAGACTTCAACAGGGATGAAGTAATCCACTGTGACCGAGGTTGAGACTTTCTATTGGCGTGCTTCATCCTAACAAGGGGGATATTCTTATCATATGAATGATTAAAAATATCCATAAAATTATTAAAGGAAATATTTGGGTCATCGGTGCTGAAAACCACAGACCAGTCCAAGGAATTCAACTCAGATTTGAACTGACGCAAATTGTCACTGGAAAGTTTACGAAAACATTTTTGTGTGTGATGAGGAGACTTTCTAGGAGTAAAAGGAAAAGAGGTAAAAATAGGAAAATGATCAGATATATCACAAACTAAAATTCCAGAATTAGGAGGGGGAAGAATATTGGTGAAAATGTTGTCAATAAGGGTGGCAGAAGTACTAGTAATTCTAGTAGGTTTGTTAATAAGAGGAATGCAAGAATAAGCAAATACAGAATCCAAGAATTCCCGGGGCTGGTCGTGGCGATCAACTTCAAGGAGATTAATATTAAAGTCTCCTGAGATAAGACATAACTTATTCTCAGATGAAATTAAGACTTGAAGGTCCTGAAAAGTTGATAAAAAGTCATTAAATGAAGCGGAGGGTTGTTTATAAACAACACCTGCAATAATGTACTTATTACCAGGGTTCTTAATTTCAATACAAATTGATTCAAAAGAGTCTGTAGAATGAGATAAATCATGACGAACTACATACTGGAGATTACAAGAAATATACAATGCAACTCCACCCCCACTCTTTCTGCTCGACTGTTGGTCTCAAGATTATAACCTGGAATAGTATAAATATTGAAAGGCATGTTAGAATTCTTTAGCCAAGTTTCTGAGAGACCAACAATAGAGAAGTCAGCATGAAGAGATTGTAAGTAAATTTGCATTTGGTCAAAATGTCTAGGAAGACTCCTAATGTTCATATGAAGAAAAGAAAATCTTAAAGGATCATTAAGATTAAAAGAAGTTTGTAAATTGGTTTCTGTAAAATAATCACAAGAGTGTTGATTGTAATTCAAATTATTGGAGTCAATCACAGGATTAAGTGCTTCAGACACATTATTAGGAATATCTAAGATAAGCCGATCAGATCTAACTGGTTTATGAGGATTCATATCTAAAAAGACAGAAGACAATTCATTAGAATCTAAAGAATTAAAAGGCAAATTCACATTAAGACAGGAATGGCAAAACCATGACTCATCACTGAGAGCTAATTGTTGGTACTCTATAAATGATAGATTTGTACACATCACATGAATCCAATTATTGCAAGAGTCACAAAATATCCCATGCTGGTTGTCTCTAACAGTTAATTTACAAGAAATACATGGATAAGACACGGATCAGTCGTTTAATTTATACAAAGGATGTCATTCTTATCAAGTAATAGGGACATTTGTTTTATTATTGTATTGCTCACACTGTCACACTTGTCATTGGTGTGCAGTGTGTCAACAAACACTGTGTTTAAATGTTGATGCTCTTAAGTATTGTGTATCGAGATTCCGTTGTGATTATATTTCTATATAATTTATTGCAGGCACAATTCGTCGCATTTTTCTCACAGTGACAAATCGGAAGAAAAGCGCGTTACGAGTAAATCATGCTTTAAGTCGGACTCATGTTCACTGTTATTTTTATTTTGCTTTATTAAAAAAAGAAAATACATTTCGTTTTATCATCCAAGTGTTAATAAGTACCTGTTTGATAATTTACTGTGTTTTCTTTGTTTAAAATGTTGATTGTCTATGTGTAATGATGGCTTGAACTTATTCGTCACTATGAAAAAAATGTGGTCGCCTATTCGTCACTTCAGCACACGCATAGCGTATAGGCCTATACTTATTCGTCACTATGTAAAAAACAAAAAAAGTGCCGCCGGCGCTTATTCGCCACCCATGTATTTGTACATGTTTGTATGTGTACATACACTATAAGGCCAGTATTACCAATAAGTATCGACAAACGAATACACTGCCTCTCGTGGTAAATACCTTAAGATGTAAATACCTTAAATCCATGGTTTTCATTTTCTTACATTGCAAAACAAGCTAAAAACTTTATGCTTTCTACAATTTACGCTGCTCAGTTTGTCCGTGGTTATAGCTGGTACCAGACGTCTGCGCACTGTAATATTGTATGCGTAAAGATAGAGTGGTTTCCAACCGGTTAAACGGATTCGTCACTATGAAAAAAAGAACGCATTTTACTTTTCTGCTTATTCGCTGCATAGTAGATGTCTTTAACTCTAGAACCAGGAAGAATTATGGTTTAAAACCTTCACAAATGAAATGAGACATTCAAAGAACCCCAGAACTGCAAAAACCCGATTTCACAAAAAATGCCGATTCGTCACTATGAGAAAAATGCGACCAATTATTTCTCATATTTAACCAAGTATGCTTTCAGGAAAATCTACGAACATTGGTGAAAATAACCAAATCAGCTTGATTTAACGAGATGTTTTAACCCTTCTTTGTTTTATCATATTAGAGACCTGTCCAACAACCAAATCAGTGAAATTGTACCAGGAACATTTGTTGATCTACAACGGCTCGAATACTTGTAAGTATTAATATCACAAATTACAATCACGTAGTATCCAGTCACTGATTTCTTCTTTTAGTTGCATTAACGTCTGACGGCGAAACAAACTAGAGTTATGGCTTATGTTGCATCCGCTATCAATACCCAGATCAGATTACTTTAGAAGCCAGCAAGCGGCTCGAAGCAACATTGTTTTGAAACCTTGATAACAGAATTATAGTAGACATTAAATCTAGTTTACAATTTTGGTAAAATGTTTGTAAATTCATCCTAAATAGTAATTATTGTCTGTCTTCAGATGACAGAAATTAAATTTGCTATGATATAGATTTCACTGCACTAAACAGGACTGCCAATGCTTAAAGTAAATCATATCGGCATATTTTCAATCATGCACATCAAGCTACGTAAGCTTAATATTTGTTTCTAACCTGTGCTTTTATTTTAGGAACGTCGATACTTTCAGTTTCTGCTGTGAAGCTGTTTCGGCTATTTATGATTTTACCGATTCTGATTGCAAGACAACGATTAAACAGACATCATTAGACCGATGTGTCACTCTTCTACTGAACGACGTGCTGAGAGTGTTCATGTGGATACTTGGTTTTGCTGCCCTCATTGGCAATTCAGTGGTTATTGTCTGGAGGTGGAATCAACGCGGAGAAACAGCTGAACATAAGACGCACTCGTTTTTGGTGCTCAATTTAGCTGTATCTGACTTGATGATTGGTGTTTATATGTTAATCATTGCGATTGCAGATGTGCAATTTGGCAATAAATACGCTTTTGCAGCGCTGAGATGGCGGTCTAGTGCAGCTTGTAAAATTGCTGGGGTGTTCTCCGTGCTATCAAGTGAGGCATCTGTTTTCTTCGTCACCGTTATCAGTGTCGAGTGTTTCCTCGGCATCGTGTTTCCTTACAGTTTAATCAAAATCCGGGGGAAGACGTCAAAAGTTATCGTCTCTATTATATGGTCTGCGTCCGCATGTCTAAGTATTCTTCCAACCGTCACTGGTGGGTCTGATTCAACGGTATACGGATTATCTGATATGTGTATAGGGCTTCCTCTGACTACAACAGGTCCCACAAGGTTTGGTACAGATGAAACCAGCTCATCAGTAGTGGAGGAGAGCAAACCACTTTGGACCTACTCTATTGTCTTGTTTGTTGGCGTTAACTTGTTGTCTTTCATGATCGTTCTTTTTTGTTACATTGCTGTATTCGTGAGTATTAACAAGACAGCAAAGACAGTTAGGGTGCCTGCACACCGCAAACGGGAAATCAGGATGGCTATCAAAATGGCGGTCATAGTCGGCACGGACTTTGCGTGCTGGATCCCAATCATCATCTTGGGGATTCTCTCACAGACTGGAACGGTGAAGCTAAATGCTGACATGTATGCCTGGGTAGCCGTGTTTATCTTACCTATCAATTCATCTATTAACCCCTATCTTTATACAATATACACGAAAGTTGCCGATAAGCGTGAAAAGGCCAAAGCCAACGGCAGTCAAAAACGCGTAAGGTTTACACTCATAAGAAGAAAAAGGAAACCTTACGCCGTGCAAATTTAAGGCTGCCTTACTCTGAACCCGTCTTTGAGACATCCCACCATCTCGTACATCATCGCATATATAAATAGAGATCATTACATGGTGCTACCGCAAATCTACTCTAGTATACAAATTAGTTTGTATAATTAAAACATAATAATAAATCACCTCAGACAAAACTATTAAAAACAATGTTTCATACCAGCACAAGCTATTTTCAACTTAGCTTATAGAAATTATAGTTTTCACTATTGTACGAAACATTGAATTTGTTAAAGTGCATTCTTGTGAGTAAAGACTGTTTGTGGTGACACAATATAACAACTATCTTTGAGTAGTAAGTAGTTCTGGAAAAACAGTTGGGTACAACTTGACATTTCAATCAGTATGCTCTGATCGTCTTCAAGAGAATGGCGGACTGCGAAAGATGCTGCTTAAGTACACTGATGGGGATCGTCGCGAAGTCTTGGATGTTAGAGGATTAGTGCGTTCTTGCGCGCAGGCGGAAATTGGTGGAGCGATGATACTGAGAATGAGGGAGAGGAGTGCGCGCTCACTGAACTGAATCAGTTGATAATAAACACAGAGAAGGGAGGGGGTGACTTAGGATCTAGGTGTGGTGTTGACTTTGTATATAAAATATCCTTCAGTCTGTAGGAGGGGTCGCCAAATGTTGCGACCCCTCATTTCTACTTCATTTCTACCAAAATGAGGTAGAAGCCAATGTGTTGTGTCTATATTGCGTCTAGGATGCCATCTGTGATGGATATGATGAGTTGAGCTGCCTGCCAGTCAGTTTGGTGGCCCATGATGTGGGAGTGCTCGATCATGGTTGACTTATCGGAATCGCCTATGCTTCAATATACTCGGTGTTTTTTCACCTTTTTTTGTGGATAAACAGTTAATAACAAGAGCGTGTACCGCAGTATAGTGAGGCCGGGACAAGGCCATCCATATGCAAATCAGACACATTGTATTTAGTTTTTTGTTATTCCCTCTTCATTCGGCATTCTTTTTGGATAAAATAAATTATAGAAAACTGCTTGTAAAATACTAAGAAATGCTTAATAGTATGTATAAAACATATTTAATATTTGTTTCTTCTTCTCACAACCCAAGCCTAGTAGTGAGAACGAAGTAAACCCTGTGCACGAGGTTGGGTAACTTGAAATATTCAGATAATAACTGCTGAAGGCTCTTGTGTATCAAATGTGTATAAATTGTGAACAATAAATGTTCAAACCCTTCCAATTTATGGTTGGGTCTATCAATGTGTTTTGTCTGGAGGTTACCTTACGTGCCGAAATATACTTATTTAATTAAACATACATAGTGTACCTTGTGATTTGATAGGCTTATGGTACCAGTGCCGTCTTATCGCATGGGCACACTGGGCAGTTGCCTTGGGGCCCCGCGATTTTAGGGGCCCCGAGATTCATTTTGAAAAATAAAAACATAGACTTCAACCAATTATAAAGCAATTTTCTGCAATGAAATGCCGGAAATTTCACAGTTTCCCAAACGTAATTTTAATGTCTTGGGGGCGAGGGAGGATATGGGCCCCAGTACATTGCTTTGCCCGGGGGCCTCAAATATTCTTAAGACGGCCCTGTATGGTATTGGTTAAGCGTCACATGTCAAGGCCACAAAACAAGAAAAACGAAAACAAGAAAGGGTTGTCCTTCAGAAATGACACATTGGTTTTGTTTCCAGAATCTTTATTTAAATAGATCATGTGTATATACATTTGTATTCAATGACTTCTTCGTGATTATTGAGAAAGTTAATGTAAACGGTTGCACAGTACTGTGTATTAGTAAACCAGACAACACAAGATTTAAAACTTTGGACTGCAATTTGTTTTTAATGCAAGGCATCCATTATAAATCAATAGTTTATAGTATCACGAACAACATGAGGGTAGATGCCACTCTCGATTTTGATTTTAAAGGTCATTTCCAAGGTCACAGAAGACAATAAGGTAAAACATTTGCATTTAATTTTTGCTTTGAATCACACCCGAATCTAAAGATATATCATTAAATCCTTGTTTAGTATCATATAGACGTACCAAGTCTAAGCGATTGTAAATTATATTACAAAGTAGTAATTAGCGACATAATATTATTCATGTTAATATACTACTGGAATAAAGTAACTGTGCATCATTTGAAGTTATTCTATTTTTTAATGAAAAAAGATAATACAATAATTTGTGGTGTTCTGTTAAATCACTGTTTAACTGTTAACAGGATAATCTCGAAATCTGTATGCTTGGACACTATGCTTCGTGACACATCCTTGAAGAGATGTGGTGTCAAAAGTCAGTTCACAAACTCAGTATCGTGTGTGTCCACCATTGGCATTGATGCAGGTCTGAGATACAGGGACGAGATCATTGGGCCTCATGTGCAAGCGTTCATTCAAAGACAAGGACGTAACATCACGCTTCAGCAAGATAATGCCCGTCCACATGTCGCTCGTGTTGTGACAGATTTCCTGAGACAGCAGAACATTCCGGTACTCCCCTGGCCAGCTGTTTCTCCGGACCTGTCCCCTATCGAGCACGCTTGGGATGAAATGGAGCGACGTTTACGTCAAGCCCAGAATCAGCCATTGACGTTAGCTGAATTGGGACAAGCGTTGGTTCAGACATGGAACAACATTCCCCAAGCTTTCTTCAATCGCTTAGTGTCGTCTATGCGTCGTTGTTGTCAAGCCTGCATCAACGCCAATGGTGGACACACACGATACTGAGTTTGTGAACTGACTTTTGACACCACATCTCTTCAAGGACGTGTCACGAAGCCTAGTGTCCAAGCATACAGATTTCGAGATTATCCTGTTAACAGTTAAACAGTGATTTAACAGAACACCACAAATCATTGTATTATCTTTTTTTCATTAAAAAATAGCATAACTTCAAATGATGCACAGTTACTTTATTCCAGTAGTATATGTTCAACTTTGTATACTAACCCTGTCAAGCCTGGTGTTTCTTCGTTCTCAGACCTTGGGAGCTCATTGTACCCCATGTCCATACTTGCTATACTCTTAAGCCGATTTTCAGGAAACTTCGTAGATATGTTCAGTTCAACAAGATCTATCGGAATATGTCATACAAACCTCTATAGGTCACCGCAAAGGGGCGCGTTAAATTGTTCAAATTGTTGGTAAATTGTTGAAAACAGCATTTCCCACAAACAAATATTGAAAATTGTCAAAAATATTCAACATAATGGTAGCCATATTGGATTCCCAGAATGCTTTGGAAGTGGTCAAATTACTCACTTTTGTCTAGTTCAGCGTTTGAAGGTTGACAACAAAACCCAAAACACATACCAATGTCTTACAGTATTAAAAATCTCGTAATTACCACCAAAAAGTGGAAATACAATTGGACCTGTTCAAAATAAACTGTTACCATGGTAACCAAAAATCAATTAGGTCATGGATTGGGAAGGTCCTCAGGATTGGTCTAAGCGTGGTCAGTCAATGCGTTCTAGTGATATTATATAACAACATAAAACATCCCAGACTTGATAGGGTTAAAATTACAGTGATGATCATTAATATACCCAGAAAGCTTTAGAGCTCCGAGGTTTCTGTGGCAATTTTAGTAATGAGTACAGAAGGATATAATATTTGAAAAGTGTTTAATTTACAAACCAAAATAAACATTTTTGGACCCATACTTAGTTCAAGAAACACAGTATACAAGTACAACTATATTTAAGTCATTTCAAAACACATGTAGGCCTACACATGTTTCAGAGGAATTGGCTAAATGCTCAACATATTAACAGACTTAAAAACTGACAGCTTATTGTTGACAAACCTGGTTCAATTATGTACGTTACTCGTATCACGTTTAAGACATGTTAATCATCAGAGTGAAACATTAAGTCATGTATTAAGTGCTATTCAAAGCATCTTATTCAAGCTTCCTAATTGAAATACAAAGTTATATATCGTCACGTCTGTGGAAGGACGTAACTTGCATTTTCAGAATTTCGTGTTATAGGCGTTTTTTGTTAAAACATTTATTTAATATTCTGAATTTTTTTAAAACAAATTACAGTCACCAAATTGTCCAACATACTACCTGTGGTAGAAAATTAATATAAACATTTTATCGGTAATTTAAAAAATAAATAAGAAGAACAATTAAATAACGGCCTTGTTGCACTAACATAACGATAATGCCATAACGTATTCTTTAAATTGTTGTATCTCCGCTATATTCCGATTTAGTTCTAACTTTCATAATATTGATTAAGCAAAGATGTTACTCTAAATGTTAATTTATTATCTCAATTACGCCCATTTTGCAAGTTACGACATTATTTCGGTGACGCGATGACATTTTGAATTGTTTAAAAGATCATAGTAGTAATACAAATATGGTTGATGCATGAACAAATGGACGTTACAAAAATCGGTCTGTAAAAAACTACACCAGTGGTGTTCATATTAGACAAGTAGCCCAATGCCTGATTGGCATGGAATAATAAGTTGATACCGCTGCTGTTATTTCAACACCGCAGTTTTTACAGGGCAATGCAATGGTTTGAAACCACTGTGTATAGTGATACCGCGAAACATCATATTCATGTTTTTGTTCAGCGTGACCATTGTAGAATTGTACTTTTAATTATGCATTAAGTCTGTTCCCTACACGAAGTGTGCCAGTCTGCAGCTGTAATCCATACCACAGCATTGTACTCACAAATAAAGTTAGGGGTTTTACTACCCTGCCTGCCCTGACGTAAGACATCATGGGATTAGGCGCTTGGCGCGCGAAACTAGTTCCTAGAACTAGACGAAACCTAAAACTAGACGCATGCGAATCATCAGCTGTGGGGAGAACGCGCAAACGCTAAGGAGGGCGCGTGAGATACAGTTCTCTCACACGCCCAGTAAGTCTCCCAGACTGGAATGCTTCTTTTTGAGACCTTGGACTAGGTTAGTATACGAGCGGCAAACTTCATGTAGGTAATAGACTTCTGGTATTATCTTATTATTTACTTAAATGAAAGAGGTATTTATTCTCTCATTGTTATTTATATAAATGTCAACTGATGTTGCTCAATAAAGTTTGCTTAATGAAATATGCGTTTTAATTTCGTTCTTTAATTTTGTAAAATTAAAAAAGCCCACTCGCACTTATTTTTCATGGACCCCACTGGAGAAATCTTACAAAATGGACAATTGGAGAAAAATAGTGGTACCCCACACTCCACATATTTGTCTGCGTCTGTGCATGTGTGTACTGAGCACTACAGATGAACAGTAATGATTTTAATAGCAATGTTTATAGTTGTTGAAGTATTGAAGTCATACTTAGATTGACGACAACTAGTCACCCTCCAATTATTGACACTACGATAAATGGATACATATTTTTTTCATTTTCATTTCATTTATTGATTTCACAGGTAGAAAAACAAATAATCACAAATTTACATTAAAGGTTCTGTGAAGAGTGTATTTACCAAACTTTATTTCTTGGTATAAATTAAAAACAGTTTTAAATGTTTTTTAATCGAGTGGATTATTAATGGTTTATGTAATAATCAAAAATTAACCCCCCGAATTGTCGAAGTTTTAACGAAACGTTCGTGACGTACACAAAGGCAGAGAATTTATACGCAGCGCAAGCCCCCATCATGCGGTCGGAACACACACCGAAGGCAATGCTAACATTACGGTGTTATTTTATGAAATAACAGAAACAGTCGAGTCAAAGTTCTGATCATTTACTCAAAAGAACTCAAAACAAGCGCAGGCATAAAGAGAAAGGTTTAATGTTTTTATGTTTATCTTGCAAGGATATGAAATCAGACACGATGGTTTTATTAATGTGGAAAATCACGGCATGTTTTCATGCCGTGAACACTGAATGTCGTTTGGCACGGAAGTGGACTGGGTTATGCATGGGAGTATAACTAAATAGCCACTTACCTGAGTCTTTCTCGCTTTAAAAGGCACCTCTCTTCTTCGTTTGAGCCTTCCCAGCCTTCTTACTTAGCGGGAATATCGTTGGAATTGCATCTGGCAGCAGCACGGCCTTATAAGCAATACCGAACCGGCTGTGAAGGCCCCGTTCAAAGCATTGGCGCCCTGTATACGACGCATACTTGGGCAAGTGCTCTGGATCGCGGATCGTGTGGCTGCATCCAATCGGCTGGTGGTTACCTGATCGACCTAACCATTCTCTGTTTCTCACTTATTTAACAAGTGAATTCAATCTGTTGAATTAAGTTAATTATTCACTCAATCATTTTCAAGTCAGTTCTCCCTCTCCCTCTCCCTCTCCCTCTCCCTCTCCCTCGCCCTCTCCCTCTCCCTCTCCCTCTCCCTCTCCCTCTCCCTCTCTCCCCTCCCTCTCCCTCTCCCTCTTCCTCTCCCTCTCCCTCGTTTACTGAAACCCTCAGGGAAAACAGATGATAAAAGTTTGCTATTAAACACATAAAAGAAGGCAATAATTTAACAAAGACGTACCAAGAGGATGCAGGATGTAATATTATTGTTGTCTATATATACTGAACAGCAAAAGAAACGCAAGTCCGAGGACAGCAAAAGAAACGCAAGTCCGAGGTCTTGTCAAGTTTTCAAACAGAAGACAACTCATTTTGATTCTAATCACTCATTTAATGAAAAATGCTTTCAATTTGTGAGCTGAAAGTGACTGTTGAAATTGCATTGCATTGAAATTGTACATGTATACTAATTATGACCACAGAGTATCCGGTGTTGTACCGTAAATGTACCGTGTATGTACATGTATGGACCCTTCAGCACAGTGTGTGCTGAATTTCTCGGGCCAGAAATCGGTACGGGATGAGGGTACGACCGACAAAGCCACGGTGAACGCTATATTATTGATAAAGAGTGAATATGGATAACGTAACATTAAGTGAATTAATGCATTGATGATGCAGCTGGATTCATTGCTCTTCAAAATAATGGCACCTTGATAGACTGTTTAACAATGGTTGGACAATGTCACTAGCAATAAGTTTGATACATTTCTCACTAAATATATAGGAAAATATAACAACCCCAGACTTGCCAGCAAATCATTTGAAACATGTATCGCAAAAAAATGACGAATGTTGTCATCACTTTGGACAATTAGAAGTTATGTTGACTGAACTAAAAGCATTTTATGTTTCCCACGTACATTATAGCTTAGAAATGCATAACATTGAATGAACCTGCAGTATTTGTCTTGATAGTTCACTTAATGAAGTTTTCAAAGCTGGGAAGCATGGAAAAGGCTTCGACCTTTCAGCAATGACACAACTTGGAATTCGTTAAGTTTTTGATAAAAATACCGCACTGGCTTTTCTTGGCCGCTGGCAAAGTGCGCCAGTGATGAGAACATTTTCGCTTTGGTCATTAGACAAAAATATATTTGGTGTTTAAAGTTTGGGTAAATGTAATTGTAATTATAAATGTATGCACTGCACTGAAATGAAAATGAATATGTAAATGTAATCATATTAGGTATCGTAAAAACTGGTCTGTATGTGGAGGCGGTGATGTTACGTGATTGGGGCAGTGACTATCAGACGGTGTGTTGGAGGGCGCCACCATGCGGCAGGGTTTGGTTATACCATTCTCTCGCCTACGTCGCTGGTAAATTTCCTTCTTTTTGTAGGATTTAATTAAATATATATACTATAAAGTAATAATGAGTCCAGTAGGAGCTTGGGATCATGTGCTATTTTCAGTAGAGGAAAGTTGAAATTTAAAGTTATGAAACTTGAACTGTCATGGCGTCGTACATAGAGCCATGCCGTATTGCCAGTACACGTGTGGTTATCAATATGAGTCGCTACTTTATTATATAAACTTGATCCTTGTGAGTTTATATAACCTGCGAAATAGGTATTTTACAGTACAAGTAAAGGTGTACAATCTTAGTCTGAGAAATGTGAGCATATCTTGATAAATTAATGGTAATCCATGGTCTATTTATGCAGCACAGCGCCCTCTTTGTTAGTATGGTACCACAATCACATTGGTAAAATGACATAGTGAGCTAATTATTCCCAAGCTTTCCAAGGTGTATTTATTTGGAGAAAATTATTGTATGAGCATTGACTTTTTAGAATATTATGCTTATTGCTTATAATTAAGCCCTATTGAGGTTTTCAAGACTGCATGATTGGGATAATTCCCTGTGGTTGTTTTGAGTGGCAAATTTACTGCTGGATACTATTGTTTTACAGATCTATCAGACCTTGTTCCACAATATTGCGAATATTAGTGCTCACTAGTACTTAAGCTAAATATTTTGTGATGAAGATGTATTATGTCTCCTCCATATGAAGTATTTCACTATATTGGATAGATTTTGGTGTACACAGAGTACTTGTGTTTATTGTGCTAATTATTTTATTTTTATTTTCTCTTTTCTATTATTTGTCATTGTTAATTGTTATTTGGTTATGCCATTCTCTCGCCTCCGTCGCTGGTCGGCTGTCTTCCCGACCTCCAATTACAGAATAAATGAGTCAATCCGAATCCACCGATTTTGAGGTTTCATTTATTTTGTTGCATCATTATCACTCCCCTCACATGTAGACTGGGGCTCTGTATTTGTGAATTCCCTCCTCTTCAGGACAAGTTACACTTGCTCCGATGGTACTTTAAAACATCATTGTATAGTTGCGACAAATACACAATTTATTCCATTGGACAAATATGCAATATTAGTGTACACCTTTGGTAATCACCCAATTACACAGTTACTAAACTATAATCTAAAAACTTGCTTTCTGTGAAGTTAGCGCTCCTACCAAACATCTAGAGAAATGATTCCATCAGACATTCTGTAATTGTTTTGAAAACGTGAAAAATGTATTTTAAATTTGAAATGGATCCATTTTCCACGTTCGAATATATGCAAATAAATCTGATGACATGTTCACTATTTTCTCGTTAACGTAGAGAATAAACTGAAACTTTCACTTTTATTGTATTATATACCCATCTCTTCATTCTTATAAAGTATGGATGCATTTATATACATGTTACTATTAGTGTTGTGTACAATCTCTTTCAGCCATCACATCCGTTATTTTCAAACTAGTCTACGAGTCTAAATCATATTATGAATGGTGTGTTTAACTTTGTTTAGTGGATTTTACTTACTACCAAAAAAGGTTAATACTAAAATGTTAACAAATAACAGACCGGTAAACAACATATTAATTAAGGTGATTGTCCTCGCTCGACTTAATTTATGTTATATATATTTTATATCTAATAATTGGTTAATTAATTGTTCAATAATAAACACACACAATTTGGGTACGGTAGTTCCAATCGCATTTCCCTTCCAGATATAAACGGTAAAATAATTTCAGTTCGGCCGGCAGGGAATTTATCCCCAAACGAGGTAGCAGTGAAAGAAGCAGGGTTGTAGCTGTATGTGGTGAGAATAAAATAACAATTAATCAACGCGACCCGATTTTTCGATTTGAAAGGACTATCACTAGTTTATTATTTGTTACATGGTCTTATTAACAAATAATAATAGTAAATACAAACAACAAAAACAACAAATAAATAAATAAAACCATTAAATAAAAAAATGCCACATAAATTATGTTTAATTTCCATTAGCCATTAATTGTTAGCCAGTGACTCAGGCAAAATATTGTAAAACTATTTAAGTATTTCTCTTTCTTTGATGAATTCTTTATTGAAATATTTTAAATGAAAATTTGAATGTATTTGTAGAATTTACATATACCCTAGTCTCTTGTCAACAATTACAATCTGTTTAATTCTGCGGACTTTTGAAATGTCCTTGGCGAAGCACCCGTCAATTGATCTGTTTTCAGCCCAGTTTTTCTCTGATTCCCGTGCACATACGGGGAAAGTGACTGATGAAAAAAACATATTGTTGACAATAGATTTGAATTTATTACAATTTACTTAATTTTACAATTAAAGGCGTTAAAGATGTTAATATATTCCATGCTCAAGCAGTTTTGTTAAACATGTCATTTTAAATGAGAAACCATTATAAATAATTATGAATTTATGACGTAATGTATAAACTCATTTCAGTTTTATATATAACAAAAATAATTCCTTATTGTTGACCCACCAAAAATAGCAATTCAAAATTGAAATATATTTCCCAGGTAAAATCACTTTGAGCACGGAATATCAATCTTTGAGATTGCCTGTACATAACGCAATGATGTTATTAATTAGCTGTAAGAGGAGATTCCATAATTTAAGACATTTTCAAAGGTTTTCTTGAAAATGCTTAACAACAATAAACACACCATTTCAAGGGAGGTTAGGGGTACACTGAGTGAGTACTCAAATGTCGTAAATATCGGATAGCCTCAATTAAAATCAGTAATACTGTTGAAAAACCTGGTTCGAATCAAGTGCAATAAACTGAGTGATAGGAACCGAATAGAAATGTTTTCTTTCATTTCTGAGTTTGTGAATAAACGAAGTCTTCTAAACTTGACCCCATGTGACCTCACAGATCAGGACAAATCAGGAGGTTTGCAGAGACTGTAGATAACTAAAACTCTCTCTGACATTACTGAAGGGACATCCAACATAACATGACAATGAGACAATGTATCAAGTCGAAAATTTAGTGCACCAGAATAATTTTGTCGTAAATTTTCGACTTGATGCTGGAGAAGAAGAAGTGGGGGGGGGGGGAGTAGTTGGAGGGCTGGCGATGAAGGGGAGGGGAAGGGGTGGTGGAGAAAGGGGAAGGGCGTTGGAGTTAGATGGTAGAGGGAAGACTTGCAGGGGTGGGGAGGGGAAGGGGATTAAATGCCAAGTAACCCAATAAATATCAAGTGGTGTTCTACGTCCTCCAGCTCCTCATTTCTGGTTTAAGTATTTATTGTCCGTTGATATTTATTGGATTACATGATATTAGATCCTCTTCCCCTCCCCTGACCCCACCCCTCCTCCCTGCCTCTACCCATTTCGGAATAAGAAAGACAACTCGCCCCATAATTTGTTGATGATGTATGACAGACACAAATAGAGGGCGCTGTTTAGAGTTGGTGAACGCTTTTACACATACTCATTCTGAAAAGCGCCCTCCTGTGTCTGCAACACCTGAAAAAAGTCCGATGACGTTTCAACGTGTTTGTACATGGTCTTATCATTGTATCCTTTAGACCATGGGGTGAACTCAAAAATTAAACATATTTTTACAGATAAATTCGTCATATCATTTATTATATTTCTTTATGAGGAAAGCACTTCTGACGAAACATTTTCTAAGGATGATTGAAACGTAATAATAATAATAATAACTAGAGATTCGAGTTTGTTTACACAAACTCTAGGTGTTCGGGAGGAGGTAAAGGTCAAATTGGGGTCACCTTTGTGTAAAATTGTTTTGACAAATAACGATCTGTACAATGGTGCAAATATTGTTAATTTACCTGTTGTGGAAGATTTTGTTTTAAATATTAAACTTTGACTTCCGGTTTAAACAGGAAGTAAAGGTCAAATTGGGGTTAACTTTCTGTAAAATATCTTTTGACAATTAACGATCTGTACAATGGTGCAAAAATTGTGAATTTACTTCTTGTGGTTGTTGAGATATGATTTTTTAAATATTAAAATTTGACTTCCGGTTTGGACAGGAAGTAAGGTCAAATTGGGGTCATCTTTTTGTAGATATTTTTTGACAATTAACGGTCTGTACAATGGTACAAAAATTGTGAATTTACCTCTTGTGGTTGTTGAGATATGACTTTTTCAATAGTAAACTTTGACTTCCGGTTTGGACAGGAAGTAAGGTCAAATTGGGGTCACCTTTTTGTAAAATTGTTTTGACAAATAACGATCTGTACAATGGTGCAAAGATTGTGAATTTACCTCTTGTGGAAGATTTTGTTTTAAATATTAAACTTTGACTTCCGGTTTAGACAGGAAGTAAAGGTCAAATTGGGGTCACCTTTGTGTAAAATTGTTTTGACAATTAACGATCTGTAAAATTGTACAAAAAATGTGAATTTACCTCTTGTGGTTGTTGAGATATGATTTTTTTAATATTAAACTTTGACTTCCGGTTTGGACAGGAAGTAAGGTCAAATTGGGGTCGCCTTTTTGTAAATATATTTCGACAATTAACGATCTGTACAATGGTACAGAAATTGTGAATTTACCTCTTGTGGTTGTTGAGATATTATTCTTTTTAAATATTAAACTTTGACTTCCGGTTTGGACAGGAAGTAAGGTCAAATTGGGGTCACCTTTTTGTAAATAATTTTTGACAATTAACGATCTGTACAATGGTACAAAAATTGTGAATTTACCTCTTGTGGTTGTTGAGATATGATTTTTTTAAATGTTAAATTTTTACTTCCGGTTTGGACAGGAAGTAAGGTCAAATTGGGGTCATGTTTTTGTAAATATTTTTCGACAATTAACAATCTATACAATAGTGCAAACAATTTCCATTTACCTGTTGTGGTTGTTGAGATATGATTTTTTTAAATATTAAACTTTGACTTCCGGTTTGGACAGGAAGTAAGGTCAAAATGGGGTCACTCACAACTCGTTTTTCATCTACTTGTTAAGTTCTAAGTACATGCCAAGTTTCAAGTTCATGTGAAGTTTGCAAGTATGTGTTTGTTACCGGACAGTTATTGGGGGAAGAAGAAGTAAAAAAAAAAAAAACGTACAAAAACAATAGGTGTTTCGGGCACATACCCGAACACCTAAAAAACCGAACAAAAACAATAGGTGTTTCGGGTACATACCCGAACACCTAAAAATGTGTGGACTTATACAGCGCACGTATCCACCAACTAGGTGGTGCTCAAGGCGCATTAATTTTTACGTGCATTACACAACACACGGGACCTACGGCTTTACGTCCCATCCGAAGGACGAAGCAATTATGGTTAAGTACCTTGCTCAAGGACACAAGTGTCACGACCGGGACTCGAACCCACACCCTGCTGCTGGCAACACCAGAACTTGAGTTCGGTGTGCTAGACCGCTCGGCCACGACACTGCACAAAGTAACATTTTATATAACAAATCGTTAATTTGATGATCTTGTAATAACCAAAGCTATACATTCCCCTTGAAGAAATTATATAATGAACATGTTCCTCTTAACCCTTCTATGACTGTAAGGGTCAAAATCAGTCAAAATTTTGATGCACTTGCCAAGGTATACAGTGCTAGTGTATCTAGTGCACCTAAATGTTCAGTATCTGTACATTCAAAATGAGTTGGCCGTTTTTGACTGGTAAAAACATTGTCTGGTATTGTTCAGGTCGGTCAAAATTACAGTAAAAATCAGTCAAAAAACCATGTGTGCACATTAGGGTCAACAGTCAAAACAGGCAGATGACTTATTTTGACCTCTGTAGCTACCTGCCACTGAGGTGCACTTATAGTAGGAGGGTTAATATAGGAAGTTTGCAAACCTTGTTCCAAGAAAGTCGTGTAAGTTTACTGATGCGAATGTGCACTCTTCAAATAATCTTTCATATAGTGTCTATGTTGGTGTTAAGTTGATGCTGATATTACGGTATTAGGTGCTAACATTTTTCAAAAATAGTTGTGAAATAAATTCCAAAATGAGCGATCATTATAATTTACTAAAAGCTGTTACAGTGTACGTCGAAATAACCGAGTCGTGGGTACGATTGTGAATTGCGACCTCATACGTTCAAAACATGACCTGTACAGTATGCCTTAAGGATCCATGCACAGGAATTCGGATAGATAGCGCGGAAAAAAATATTATGCGACCAAACAGTCAAGGTTATGACGTACAATGCATTTGGTAATAACTGTCCACGGATTTATTTCGCTCGCATTAGGTATTTCACTACTGTACGTGAAATACTGTTCTGATGAAGGGTTTTGGATGAAATATATTGTCGAAAT
>CM055817.1:30511566-30514066 GCA_029582265.1 Zoroaster sp. YZ-2022
TGGAATATTTGGGTCACATACAACAGACCATCTCGTCATTCCAAATCCAATTCATCAGATCCTCTCTTGATCCATGCGGGCCTTCAATGATCACTCTGGAAATCTCTTACTTTTGTATTTGATAGTTGTGAATCATTGTTGTTGGTTTAATTTTTTATTGTCTTTGCAAAGTGCGCAAGAAATTGTGTGAGGCGGTATAACTTTTTATCTTCAAGCAAACTTGAATCCTCGATTCTGATTGGACGATCCATGGCAACAACAGTGTGATATTTATTCTACTGTATTGCACGGTCCATATTGCTTGAAGCGCTATATTTTCCGTATTCCACTCGCGCTTGTGCGATAATTAAGTTTTATTATTAATAAAAATAATACATGTTTGTAGCATTTTTGTACAATATTTATTGCGTGTAGGATGCTAATCAGTTTTAGAATACACCTTGATATTTCCCCGTATGGAGTAATATTTCACCCTTTGAACCATAACAGCCATACGGGTAAATATAGATATTACACGGGGAAATATAGTAATTTCGCCTTAAGGTGGTCTGTGGCATAATTTTTCCATAAGGGAAATTTTTTGAAGCTCAAAAGTTATATCTTTAATCCCGCACGCTATCTGAAAAAGTACTGAGTACTACCATCCGGGCACAGTTGTGCATGTATTTTACATACGTATCATACCAGTGACATTTTGCATTGTGCTGTTATAAATTGATTTGTGAATTTTCCCCCTAACAGCTGTTTTTTTTCCCGTTTCTATATATATATCTATATATCTATATATCTATATCTATATATATCTATATATCTATATATCTATATATATATATATATATATATATATAGATATATATATATATATATATATATATATATATATATATATATATATATATATATATATATATATATATATATATATATATATATATATATATATATACATATATATATATATATACATATATATATATACATATATATATATATATACATGTATATGTAATGGTGTATAATGTCTGTAATTTATTTGCCCGCGTTTTATAGCATGACAATTTTGTTGAGTGTGATGGATTTCTTATACTCCTTTTCATTTATACGGTATGAAGGTTAAATATTTTTGGAACGATAAGCTAGATAATTAAGTTGAAGTAAACACTTTGAGCGTAACATTTGTTATTGAGTATAAAATAAGTATTTATCTCATGCTTAAACTTAATCCGTATAGCGTATTTCTGAACTACTATTTTTCTTGTTTATGTTGAATTTATTTACATTTTTCTGTTTAATCCTTACACCATGCTTTGTTATAATCATATAGTCCTTTTCTGTATGTTAAAATCAGTCAAAGGCACAGTTTTCCCAAAGCAGTATTGATAGCAGTCGACAACACACACCACCTGTTTCGTTTATAAGGTAGCCATAAATGCCCCAGGGTGGTAACCGATTACGTAATGTTTTCTGGTATGTCCAACCATACAAGGACCAGACCTTGCTTTATGGTCCAACACAAATATTTGGCGATTTAATCCTTTGCTCTCTCAGCTGGAGAGCTTACTTAATTTTTCAGAATGTGATGTCCATATTTTTGGACCAAAAGTTGGTTTTCGTGCATTTTAATCCTTCATTCTGCGGTATCTGTATTTTATTTTATAGACATATTCTTAATGATGCATATTTTTCTCATAATCTCTTCAAATTAATCAAGTTAAAAGTGTAATTTGTATTAATGCTTTATGTAAGTTCTTACTGTTAGTGATGTGTTGGTTTTGGTTTTGTGCCATGTTTTGTTTTAAGTTGGATTTGGTTTAACGTTTGTTCCTCAAGTCGTTTCAGATGTATTTTCAAAACATTTTTATCCTAGATTTCAACAGTTTTTCATTGTTCATTTCTATATCGTTTTGATATCTTAGCGTATTTATTTAATAGTGGGCCTATTTTGATTACATACATTATTTTGGTTTTGATGCATTTAAATTGAGTTTGTCTTTTGTTTTGCGCTCCAATTTTGCCGAATCCGTATTAATTGAAGCAGCTCTACCATGTTTGTGAATCTGTATGATCCGGTTAAGCTATTTCCACTGAGGTAACATGCTTAGATATAGAGCTAAGGAATTACTGTAGCCATTTTTCACTCGCACTGCAGGTGTGTACAGCGGAACAGAAAGAGGATTCGTACTTTGTTATGGGGGACACGTACTCTGTTACTTACTAGAGCTGAGAGTCAGAGATCAAAATTTGTTGTAACAAATAATATCCATGTTTGGGAACATTTAGGAAACTTGAATTTTAATGGGAGGACACAAAAATAATATCAAAGAAAAGGGACCATCTTCGTCATGGTTATATCGAATTGTTACTTCAAGTACTTTTAGAGATACTTCAGATAATGTACAATCAACTGCAAATGTCTCAATGGTGTCACCAAACCAACTGATGAGATTAGATTACATTGCATTTCTTGTCTACGTTATAGAAATCCAACTTAATTCCACTG
>CM055817.1:30519066-30728921 GCA_029582265.1 Zoroaster sp. YZ-2022
CCAGTGCCGGGTTGATTGCGGCAAACCATTATGGCAAGACGGTACACTGCCTGAACTGGCCCAGTGCCGGGTTGATTGCGGCAAACCATAATGGCAACACGGTACACTGCCTGTACTGGCCCAGTGCCGGGCTGATTGCATCAAACCATTACGGCAAGACGGTACAGTGCCTGTACTGGCCCAGTGCCGGGCTGATTGCGGCAAACCATTACGGCAAGACGGTACACAGCCTATATTGGCCCAGTGCCGGGCTGATTGCAGCAAACCATTATGGCAAGACGGTACACAGCCTGTACTGGCCCAGTGCTGGGTTGATTGCAGCAAACCATTATGGTAAGACGGTACACTGCCTGTACTGGCCCAGTGCCTGGCTGATTGTGGCAAACCATTGTGGCAAGACAGTACACTGCCTGAACTGGCCCAGTGCCGGGTTGATTGCGGCAAACCATTATGGCAAGACAGTACACTGCCTGTACTGGCCCAGTGCCGGGTTGATTGCGGCAAACCATAACGGCAAGTCGGTACACAGCCTGTACTGGCCCACTGCCGGGTTGATTGTGGCAAACCATTATGGCAAGACAGTACACTGCCTGAACTGGCCCAGTGCCGGGCTGATTGTGGCAAACCAAAACGACAAGACGGTACACTGCCTGTACTGGCCCAGTGCCGGGCTGATTGCGTCAAACCATTATGGCAAGACGGTACACAGCCTGTACTGGCCCAGTGCCGGGTTGATTGTGGCAAACCATTATGGCAAGACAGTACACTGCCTGAACTGGCCCAGTGCTGTGCTGATTGCGGAAAACCATTATGGGCAAGACGGTACAAGGACTGTACTGGGCAAGTGCCGGCTTGATAGCGGCAAACCATTATGGCAACAGGGTACATACATTGGCGGATCCGGGGGGGGGGGGCTAAGGGGGCTGTAGTCCCTCCCCCCTAAAATCGTTTTAAAAAAAAGGGAGAGAAAGAGAGAGAGAGGGGAGGGGAGGGGAGAACGCACTCCCATTCCCACAGTGTGCTTTGTTTTTCTCTCCCTTTGATTATTTCATTATAATTTGTGTAGTACTGAAAAATAATTGTTTTTGATTCTCCTCCCCCCCTAAAAATGTTCTGGATCCGCCCATGACATATATAGCCTGTAGTGGCCCAGTGCCGGCCTGATACTTCAATAGTTTTGTGTTGTTTTATACACCTTCCTATGGCAACGAAACCAATTTGTGTGATTTTTATAACTGAATATCTAAGTGGCAATTAACGATAAGCTTGAAGCATTCGAAAACAATTCCCCGGACTTTTAGCAGGCCACATATATCCCATGCCATTTTGTGGATTCGCACACTATAACTTAATACGACAAAATAAATGTATTTTTTTAGAAATAAAAAATATATAAAACAATTAATTGTTACACCGCCTATGCTTTATGAATACAGAAAGTAACCAGCATAATTATAGAAATTCCTTTAGGTTGTTTGTTAAAGTGAAAGTAATAATTTTAAAAAGTTTATATACATCTTGTATTTTTAGTATTCAGTCCAGCGAGAGCATTGAATTTATCAAAATCGCAAACGCGAAAAACGATCGTTCTTAAAGGATTTGAAAACCGTCATCCATCTTATGTCTATTTTTTATAGCTGAGGGCACTGCATACAAATTATGTATACTGTGCTCAAATATTTGTATGAAATTTTCAAATTCATCCTCCCTTTTTCCTTTAATTAATATTTAAAACTGGAATGTCAAAGCAAGCTGAACGATGCTTCCAGCAATAAATGATCGAGAGCGTCTGAAAAGAATATGAGATAAAAGGAGCAGAGACAAACTGGGGAGATTGGATACGTGCAATTGCTTTTACCAAAGTCCCCTATAAAAAATATTCATTAGAATTATAGGCAAATCTGTCAGGGTACATAAACGGTTATGAACTTCTATTTAAATAAGGAAGTAATTGATATAACAACTAATTTAATCCCTCAAACGGGTTCAAAAGTGTTATAAAAGACAGGTATGTACTCTCACGTTCTATGTGCGCTTTCTTTGTAAAAATTTGGATTTTCTTGAAAAACTTAAATTTGCTGAAAATGTCTTATTTCCTGTTTTTATCATTGTGTGGATTTTTTGTGATACAAATAACAAGTTATTAGCTTGTTGCATTGTTTGCTAGTATTTTAAAAACATTTTAATCGATTTAAAATAATGAGTGAATAATTATCTTCGAAACCCACAACAAAAGAGGGCGCTAGTTTTTAATAAACTTATGCCAGTCTTGAAGAAGTAAAGTAAGTGTTCAAGGAACTTTAAGATATTTTAATCGGTATAGCATTGATCTTTTAAAACACCTTAAACGTTTTAAATGAGAGACATACATAATTGTTGGATTTTCAATCGTTATTAGTGTAATGATAGATACAATAATCAGGGATATATCATGATGATTATAAACTAATCAGTGAAAGGACGTGTCGAGTTTAGGATTTTACAAGGCAAGCTGCCTCGGGATTCCGTTGATTTATACAGCTGAATTTTCCTCTTTTAATCCGTGATTCACCTTCCTAATTAACTTGAATTATACAGTTAAAGGTTATGTACACCATTGGTAATTTTCCGAAATACCTCTGGTAAAATATTTAAAGGCAGTACGTGGTGATTATCAGAATTGTATTTATTTATTTATTTTGTTTTAATCTATTACTTTTAATCTAACGGCTGATTTCGTATAATAAGGCACTGCAGTGCTGAGCAAATAATATTTTGTCTGAACTACTGCAATTTTCGAGAAAATTTTATAAATTAATTTACTTGGCATTCGAAGACCACGTAAATAAGGGTATATCCGCGTGTATAAAACATCACAAAACATTATGTAACCGTTAGTTGCATTAAGATTTTCAATTGATTGTATGGAGTGGTACAAACGAACTAAAATTATTTATCGGTAATAATTTCATTTCTTTTAGATGAGTTTGCCATAGCTAACAAAATTATTAGACATCGCGAAAGGCACTAGCTGACATGGAGCCTCCAATGTCAAATTTATCAGCCATGGTGAACATGGGACGAGGAACTTAGAAAATATACAATACAAAAATTATGGAGATGTCAATGTACATTTTCTATTTTAGTTATTTTCGGTTACGAGTGCACAATCTCAAAGTATTAACAATTCCTCTATTGTGGAATTCTATATCAAACGTAAAAATTTCCATATAAAATACGCTTTTGAAGCATGCATGCGAATGCCCTGGTAGTAACTTCCTGCTGTTATATGCCGTACTAAATGTGACACACACTCGGAATGGAAGAGAAGCAGAGTTCAGGGGACTACAGTGGGAGCAACACCTGGTCAAACTGGTAAGTCTGCATGGTTCCAATCATACCCTAATTTGAATTATGCAACTGAAACTGTAGAATACTTATAGGCCTACTAGTACTATACTATTACTAACATACTCTTAGGTCGGCCTAAAGGGTCAACAGTGTCTTGCTTGTCGGTCATGCTTGTTTTTCGGTACATGTAACCTGATCTTATAGTGAATTTGGTATTATTATATTTTCTTGATATTGCTTTTTTAATTTTACGCAATTCTGAAAATTGTATTTTGAATCATAAGTAGGCATAATTATATATATTATAACATTGTACTTTTTAAATTTTACGCACATTTTTGGTGCATGTGAACAGTGTATGCCTACTGTATTTTTCAGTGACGACACATTGCAGAGTTTCAGTTTAATTTCACTGTCCGTAAAACATTTATTATAAATTGTAAGGTTGGCTGGATAACATGATAAGCAAAACTTATTTCCATATGTTTTAAATTGTAATTTTAAATTTTGGTTTGTCTTGAAAACGCACATGTTTAATGGTTCCCCAAATTTAGAGTGCATTTTGTATACCAGCAGTGTCAACTCCAATTTTACAAACGGTCAGAAAACATTGGTTTGTGGTCATGCTGGTTTTAATGGTTGTGATGATACATGTTATTGACTATAATTGTCTCACTATACTGTGATACAGTTATAAGAAACAAGATACACCCTGTACTACTATACAAATACATGTGTAAGGTACATTTTTCCATAAAAATCCTTGCTATGAAATATTTGTCCATATTATATTTCCTGCAAAGTACATTGGACAACACAACAGTTCATATCCCCATATAATTTACACCACCAAAAGCATTAATATCAGTGATAAGGAAATTTTGGAAACTAATTGTGGGAAATATCATTTCGTGGAAGTTGTGACAGTTCCGACTGTGAACACAAGGTGGTGATGTCGTACTGGACAAAGCGTAGAAAAATTGAAGAAAATACAAACTACATTTACAGAACATTGCAAAGACTGAAGAAACTTTCATGCTGGCCCGGTTGTTCAAACGACCAGCATGCTGAATGTGCATGCGGAAGACCAGCAATCAAAACCAAATGAAATCAAGGAGAATACACAGAATAATTCTGAAGTTGTATGTCAAAAAATCCTACAACAAAAATAAGTTTAGAGTCAACCTAATGCAGATGATGATACTTTCTCTTAAAACAATGTTAATGAAGGAGAAATTTATGATGATCTGCCTGAACCATTGTTTGATTTGACTGTTGCAAGTTCAGATTCTGTACTTGAATCCTTTTCTGACAGTGATGATTGTAACAGATTGCCTTTCTGATTCTAGCTTGTCAGATGGCCGCAAAAATGACAAAGATTTGCCAAAACTGCTTTGTGATTGGGCTGTAAATAGCAACATAAATCAGTCTTCTTTTCGAAGCTTACTCGCAATCTTGCGAAAATTCCATCCAGCTCTTCCAAAAGACCCAAGGACGCTCTTATCTACAGGAATTGAAGGAATAAAGACTATCAGGAGTGCAGTGGATCGTACTATCATTTTGGTGTAGCCTATTGTATAATGTCGAAGTTAGCTTCTGACCCCAAGCTGCGGGGTCATGATAACAAGCTCTTCCTTCAAATTAATGTTGATGGACTACCTTTATTCAAAAGCAGTAATACACAGTTTTGGCCAATTTTAGGTTTAATTCAAGGATCTAGCGAGTCATTCATTATAGGTTTGTTCACAGGAAAATCAAAACCAAAAGATCCCGAGGAATTCCTCAACGATTTTGTGACAGAAATGATCAAGCTCAAACCATGGAGGAAGGAAAATTTTCCTTCCTCCATGCTCAAACTAAATAACTTGACCTTTGACGGCCGTGTATATACCGTTGTCATATACTGAATTTTGTATGTGATGCCCGGCCCGTGCTTATCTTAAGCAAGTAAAAGGTCACTCAGGTTATTCAGGCTGTGAGAAATGCAATCAGCGAGGAACGTATGACAAGAAAATGTTTTTTCCTGAAACAGATGCTCCTCGTCGCACAGATAAGTCATTTGATGACATGTTAGATGAGGACCACCATATAGGACCGAATCCATTGAGGAAGCTGGGATTGGGCATGGTCTCTCGATTTCCCTTGGACTATTATGCACTTGGTGTGCCTTGGAGTTATGAGGCGCCTTCTTATGTTGTGGTTGAAAGGGCCTCTTCAGTAAACGCCGCTTGGGTACACCAGTGAAGACGCAGATTTCAGAATCCTTCTGTCTCGGTGTTGTTTCATACCAAAGAATTTGCTAGAATTTGCCCAGGGCTCTAACTGAAGTTGATAGGTGGAAGGCCACTGGTTTCGACTCTTCAATTCTTTATACAGGTCCAGTGGTGTGGAAGGCAAATTACCTGATGAAATGTATAAAACTTCATGTTGTTTTCCATTGCCATCCGTATACTTGCCAATCAATATTTGTATGATCCTCTGTGGTTATGCCAACGACCTCCTCATTTGTTTTGTAAAACACCTGTCAGAGTTTATGGGACGGATCAAATGGTATATAATGTTCATGGACTTGTTCACATTGCTGACGATGTCAAGTTGTATGGTCCATTGGACAAGTTTGCGGCCTTTCCATTTGAAATTTTTCTAAAAAGCTTAAAGCAGGTAATCAGGAAGCCAAACTTTGTCCTTGAACAATAATTCACAGGTTTTTGGAGAGATCATTACATGCGTGTCATTCATCAGACGAATCATCAGATAACTTTGGTACATGTATTAATGGAGTTTCTGTTAATATGCCACACACTGATGGTCCTCTCCCATCTGATGGTTATTTCCCTTGTACTCAATTTCGAAATGCGAAGTTGCATGGTTTTCTACTGAGCACAAAAAGAGGTAACAACTGTGTACAAGTTGGATCCAAATGTGTACTGGTCAGAAACGTTTTTCAATATAAATCAGGAGTCTATACTGTACAATGAATTTCTGATCAAAGAATAATTTTTTTCGTATCCATTGGAATCTAAAAATGTTGGTATTCACAAAGTTTCAAGTATCAGTAATATTCCTCTTATTACCGATATTAAGTCAGTGAAGACAAAATACATTTTGTTACCATATCATCAGGAAAAACATGTGGCTATTCCCATAATTCACTTGTTTCAATCAATTAAGTAAATTAATACATGTCAATCATTGTTTTCATAGGTGAAACCATTTTAAACTGTAAAAAACTTCATTTCTTCAGATTGATATCTAAGCTTACATTTATATTTAAGATGGTGGTACCTAACATTTCAGTTTGATAACTGCAGTATAGTTTCGTTTAAAATGATAATAAGTGATTATACTTGATTTTACACCCCGTTGATCGAAATACACATTTCTACCGTATAACTGATTTCACGTTTGCAGGAATGGACAGTTTTTTGAATTTTCGAAGGTTGTACCGTAAATTTACACAAAATATCTATCGTTATCTACCCCTAAAAATACATATATTTTTAAATCTACTGTTTCTGGTTTCCGCCTCAGAGCCGTGTGTTGGCATTTTTAGTTTTCTTTTTTAGTTATTATGAAACGATGTCCAATTGCAGCCAAAATTGCTGGATCGATTGTAAATCTGCCGAGCTGTGATTTAAACGACTTTTTCACATTGGGGTACGAACGTTTGTCCGATCATAGAGCAAGGCTTGCTCTATGGTCCGATTTATGCTGCCTCTCTGAGCCACCATATACTGGTATGGGAAATTTGGTCTGCCAATAACCCAGTATATGGGGTGTTTACCTACCACACCGATTTTGAAGTCAACCTATGACGAGAAACCGGAGACTTCTTTGGCCTTTCTTTTTTACTTTCATCCATCAGACGGCCAGAAATTTCATGTAATTATTTTTACCGTATTAACCCATAATTTGTATTTTTTTTTACAAATCGACTCTATATATACCTTTTTATCTCGTATATTAGGAGTATAGTTATTTAAAATCGAAATCTACTTTGATAATTATTTTCCACTTGTTCTCAACTTTGAATTCATGATTTTCCCATAGGCTACAGTTTTGTCATTCTATAATGATATGCAGGCTTTCTGTCATAGATACCTATCCTTAAGTGCATAGCACAGCAAGTGTAGTTGGCTATGTGTTATGTAATAATAAACAATGACCAACCTTGTTAAACAGACCCACATGGACGACCTTGCCAGTCAATTAGATATGTGATAACTGGCTTTCCAGAAATCGTACAATTCTTCAAAGTAAAAGGATTTTATTTCTAAAGACCTAAGTCAAATAAGCGAATCTCTGGTTGAGATACTTGCCGGGAAAGCAAGTGGGGAATAGTTTCTAAATACTGGGTTGCAGATGATAATGATACAACAGTCCATTTGATCATGGAGGAAGGAACTCTTTGATAATCCAATATCATTACGGAAGGTTTAGATGTCTTTTTGAAGAGAAAATATTGAAAAATTACTAAGATTTGTTTAAATGGACCATCGTCCGATCACCGATGATCCCACATCAAATTGGAATTTAATTGTCCAGTTTCCGACAGTTGACCATTTTCTTGTCATGATGGTGTTGATAACATCTATAATTTCAACCACACTGTAAATATAGTGTTTCAAAAGGGTTATTTAACACACCTTTTTAGAGTTGTTCCTTAACTCTCTCCTTTGCTTTCTGTTCTTGCACAAATTGAGAAACATCTTTAAAATGGATGCAGAAGCTTGGCGTCCTCTTCCCAATGTATTCAACATGAGACCAACTTCAAGTTAATAAAGATCCTATCATTTGTCTTTCTTATAAATTATAATAATGTATAGGCCTAGTACTGGTGTACAGACTGCAGTGATGTAACTATAGGGTTGATCATGGAGGGGGGGGGGCGTAATGGGTTGATTCGGCTGTGGTGCACTAGATTTCAAAGAGCTCTTTAGGCACTATTTATAATTATTAAGAAATTACAATTCAAGCGTTGGGACACTGGGTTAGGGAACATGGCCTCGCCCTCCGAGCGACTCCGACGAGTCACACCCGTCACATGGAGAGGGTCCCCATCCCTGGAAAACTCTGGATCAGCCCCTGGTGTTATTAGTGTAGCCCTCTGGATTTTTATTCCCCCCTAAATTTTCAACAGCCTGTAAAAAGAAAAGCCGTAATCCGACTCCCAAAGATGAGCCCTGGTACGGTGTGTTGGCCAGTGTGCACTCTTGGTCATTCATACAACGGATGACTGTGTGTGCACACTGAAATAAAAGTTTTTCTGCCTTGCTCATTGGAGTCTCATAAGTTGGACCATCCTTTTTACAGCTAGGTATGTGTAATTTCACTTAAATTTAATAGCCATTTAAGAATGTATAAGTTGCTAATGTTTCATTCTAGTTTACCCATGAGTTCTTGGGATTTATATTTGTTGCATTTAATTTATTCGTTCCAACTTGGACCAGCAGTTTTCATAACATACACATTTGTGTAACATTGGCCTAACCTTCTTCAAGAGTGATGTTTTTACTTAAAGATTATCTCTTTTACCTGATGATATTTTGATTAACTGATTTGTGTTTCTTAAAGTTAAGGATTTACAGAAGTTATTTATGTTAAGATTTGTATTGGATCACTTTTCCAACTATGTGTATTTTAAGTAGGAAAAGCCAGCATAGAGTTTATTTTAGAAGATTTAATTGATGCTATTGTCTATGTACACTTTCCATGTGTATAGCTAGGCATGGGGCACTTATCAGACCTCATGGTCTGAAACAATGAGACCACTGTGTAGCACATTCCATAGCCAAGTTGCTGGTCATTAACAACAAGCCCTGGGGCTTGATTTTGGTAGTTGTAGTAGTTATGTCCTAATCAAACCAGAGATCTCTGTCTTTTTTTTAATCTTTACTTTTTATTTTTTAGAACTCTCCCGCAATAAAGGGTTTTGGCAAATATTGAGTGTTGATGGTCATAGGCCTTATAATTATCTCAGTAAATATTGAGTGTCGATGGTCATGGGCCTTATAATTATCTCAGTAATCGGTGGGGTTATCTTTTTTTTTGAACTATATACTGAAATTGGGACAAATTTTCTTTTTGTTGAAAGGAAAGTGCCGAGCGAACATTTGTTATCTATTAAATTCAGAATATGATGGTTTTAGTATTTTTTCATTTCATGTTTTGAACTTTTGGTACTTTGCATTCTCAGTTTCCACTACCACTGCAGATAAGCTATAAATTCTTGTTATATGTAGGTACAGTTTTGCCATTTTATAGTGGTGTGCAGACGTTCTGTCATATATAGATACATGCTATTCAGTACATGGTATAGTACAGGAAAATCAATGGATTATATTACTCGTTATTAGTCACGAGTTGGCCATATGTGATATAATAAACAGACCTTGCTTATTCAAAAATAGAGAATCTGTTGCTTAATAATTAGACTTGTGCCAGTCAATACAATTGTGACGACTTCATCAAATTCATCCATCCGGCCATTGAGATTCCTCGTTATCAAATTATTGTACTGCCTTGGTCAAGTATTTTTCAGAGATAAGACTTAGTGAGTTGATATGGTTGAGACTGACTATGATATATTTTGTCAGATTGCCTTTTATCAGTTATCAAAGGTTTGTTCATCTCTGCACCTTCATCTCTGCACCTTCAGAGATTGAAATAATCCAAACCCAATCGGTGCTGGGGTGAAAAGATCTGTTTGACTCGATATGTCAATTTACACGGACACTGTTACAGCTATATATTACACTATTACATAACATCTTTCTGTAGGTAAATGGCTTAAAAAGTAATGAATTACTTTTGACAAAAAATACACACCTACATGTTTATTTGGCTATAGCTGTCACGACCAAAAACCAAACTGATCATGACCCTTAACCAGGAGTATGTTTAGATGCGCTAATTTTACTGACCACAAAATAGCTTATTTTGTTGTGTGCTTAACTGTACTCTTAAAACAATTATTATTCTTGGCTGCGGTTATTCTGCGGTTTAAGACAGATGCATTATAATCATGTCATTGTAAAATAGACATGAAAAAAGAAAAAAAAAGAAAGAAAAAACAGCTTTGCATAAAATAAACAATATTTTTGATACACTTTGTGTGAGTTTAACATGGCTAACATGACAACGTACTGTGTTAGCCATCTGCGTAAGCCTACAGTAGTTGAACTCCACTCTATTTTTGACAGTTTCTTAACTTTTTGGCCAAATAGATATGTTTGCAGTTGTTCTATTCAAAGTCTCAAACGAGGTGGAAATTGTACCGAGCACGTGGTTAAAGACCGACAAGCTGGCATTTTGGCCGCCGTGGCGTTCTTCTACGGCGGTTGTTAGAGCCGTAAAAGATCAGCTGCAGCCAGATGAGTTGAACTGGAAGCAGTTCTGGGTACCAGTCGTAAGTACAGTTTAATTAATTTGTTTTGAGTGCAATGACAAGCCATTAATTATGCACTACGCTTACTTTCCTTGAAACAAGATTTATACCCATGAAATGGTACTTCTTCAGGATAATTTTATTTAGCTAATATTCATTCTTTCTTGCCTTGTTACTTTGCCAACAAGGCAAGACAATTATCGAGATCTGGCTTTTAAGAAAATTCAAGACGTCCAATGCAAGACTAAAGTGTTAATTGTAAAAAAAAAAAAAATTACTTGCATACATTTGTAAAAACCAACAAACCCGCTACATGTAAAAGTTGTATCTAATTATTTTGTTGCATCTTTGCCTGAAAATCACTGACTTGCTAATAATTCATGAATATAGGCTATGCAGATTATCATTAACATACATTTAAGATCCCAAATTGCATCGAAATGCCCATTGACTTTGGGAAATTGACTGTACCAAATTCACACCAAGTAGGTTTTATGAACTGACCCTTTGGGGTCATTACCAATTATTGTACTCTCACTTCAATAGTGGAGAATGATGTGAAAGTGTGAAAACACTGCGTACTAAAATTCCTTAATGGAGGCCGATTGAGTGGCCCACAGAATCAGACTATTGTAAAAAAAAGTCTTCAGTATATATTTATACTATATTATATATTTATACATATATATTTAAACATGGAATTGTTCTCTTATATTAAACAAAATTGTGTATGTTTGTACAGAAACTTATGAGGATGCACGCATCAAACTGAAAAGGTCCGAGGACACATCAGACCTCCAGACAGAGGATGACGAGACAGCCAAGACAAGTAGAAAGTAAGTATAAATTATCAGCAATTTTTTTTATGTCTCATGGAAATCACAGATATAACAATTATCATGAATATGTGAGAGTCCCTTCAGGGCCACCATACATTGGGGATGATTCCTTAACCCTTTCAACTCAGTCCTGTGTAAAAATCGACCGCCGGCGAGCTATATATTTGGAAGCACTTTTTGTTTGCTGCCCAAAACTCACCAAAACAATAAAATTACCCCAACATTTGGTATTTAATTGGGTAATATAATATTCCCTCAATCCTTCATGATTAGAGCATAATTATTTGGTAAAGTTCTTTAAATGTTGGCATTAAAGATATATGGCCGTTTTGACGTAAAAAATTGATTTAAATGTTGAATCGCTATTTTTTCTGCGGTTATGGAAGTTATAAGCTTTAAATGTTTCACTCATTGAATGAATAAAAAACCTTTCATGGATTAGTACCAATACAATTAATAAAATGCTGGCCCACTTTTTTAAAATCTTGTTTAATGTATTGTATGTAACAGGCCAAGGGCGTACATGGGCAGTCTGCGGATTAGCTAGTGCGGCTGTCAATCAGGATTTCATAATTTTCATGTTTTTTGGTTTAACAACGATATTATATTTCAAAATTCGTTCGTTTTAGAAATATTATTTTGTAGGTCGTACTCTTAGCCAAGCAGGGAAGATATATCTGTAATGAACAGATTTCCATAAATGTAAACGGCACATTCAGGTTGTTTACAAGTTCGGTGTTGATTTACTGGGTAAGACTTGGCGTCCTGACTGCCAGAAACTTCTTTAAACAACGAGTAATCTTTTACAGTCTTTATAGGTTGATGAAATTCCACAGACACTCGGAAGCACTGAGTATACAGTGGCAAAATTAAATCATTTGTTTCTTTTACAGTCTGCTCCCAAACACTCCAAAACGTCAACAAAATACATTATATAGAATTATTTTTGTTGTAGGCGCCGAAAAAGGCTTGAGTTTCCTCATCTTCGTCAAATGAAGAAGACGAAGATGATGAGACTTTCTCCCATGGGAAGAGGTCCCAAGCCAAGAACATCAACACCAATCGGCAGAGCACCCACTCCTCCTCTGCCGATGTTTCTACATAGCCACTCAGACAATGATTCAAAGGGCACTGATGCTGTTGCAGCTGCAGCTTCAGCTGTGGAACCGATATCAGGTAATTTGTTTTCATTGACTGTGGAGCGAAAGGAAGTGTTACACTTAGTGATCAACAACCCATGATGTTTATGCACAAGAATATTTTGCTGTACCCTGCTGTAATTTAATTTATTGTTTTACTGATGTTTGCGACAAAAATTTGATCAAACGGAAAACAAAAATCTCTCAAATAGTGTCCTCCCGCCGATAATTTCACTGAAAGCACAAGGGAAATAAAAACAATCTAACTTGCATTTTGAGTTGATCAGTACTTGCCAAACACTTTAAACTTTTCGGAAGCACCTGTCTTAAGGGTGGGCAAAAAGTACCAACAGATTATTGAATTTAACAACGACCTGCCCAACCCCCCAATTGGTTTTAGACGAATATCACTACCAAATAAAGGTTTCCAACACGCAATATATCAATGTAATGCAAAAATGTATAATTATATGTTGTTAAATCAGTAAATGGAATAATAGAAACATAACAACTTCCTACTGGTATTCTCTCAAGAAATTTAGAACTAAAGTGTTTATTGTTTGTATATGAATGACCAATTGTCAGTAACAGATAACAATATTTACTCTGCAGCAACTGACCGCAGCATGATACCCAGCATGAGCGAACTGCAAGTGACAATGGCCGAAATTTCAACGGAATTGAAAAGCCAAAGAAAACTGCTTAATCAGGTTCTTCAAAGACTAAGCGGTGGAGGGGGAGGACCCTCCATTGAGTTGCTCCATGCGATCGGCTTTCCACTGGCTTCCTATGAAGAAGTGAAAAACCTTGAGCAACAGCTTCTTGACAAATCACTTAGAAAATCCGTGGTAAGCATTTTGAAATAATGCATGGTAGATAGAGCATTGATAACTAATTGAAAATAATAACAATCCGGTTTTAATGTTTAAAATAGCTAGAGGTAAAGCTCATAATTATACTAGTCTTCCCTATAATGGCTGGTCACATAATGCAGCATGACGCAGCTTTGGTCAAAGTGTTTTGATTGTGACAACTTATAAAAAACACTTATCCGAGTATTTTTGTATTGATCAGTAACCGCAAACTTAATTCAATTTGTTAAAAACGATTAACAACCGTGGACAGGGTACTAAAGTTTCAGTACGAATAATAGTTATGAGTACCGGTACTTGAAGCATTGTGGATATATGTACATTAAAGTATAATAAAGTATAAATACTTTTACCTAGTAGTTTTGCCTATAATGCTACACCTTGCCTAACCCTATCAAGCCTGGGGGAGGGCGTGCAATGTGCCCCACGAATTTTTTATCACCAGAACGCTTTGTCCGATCACGCTGATCTTTTGGACCCTCTTACGCAAACATCTACGTTAATTGGTGTTCATAGTTGCCACAGTAACCGTTTTTTTTTTAAACTAACGAATTTTAATGAATGTACTCTTCCAAAAAACAGCAAACTAGTGAAATATGTATGGACATATTTTACACATAATATTGCTAAATTCAAACAAATTTCCAGAATTGTCTTAAATTTTAGGTTTTATGAATTATCAATAAAACATTCATGTGTACTGTACCTGTATGGCCAACTAGGGATTGGTCAGCAATACCATAATGCAATTATCAGTATATAAAAAAAATCATTCAAACAATATAACCGCCACTTCCTGATTTTCGTGGACTGTAATTTCAGTATTTTCTGTAAAAATGCAGCCTTATACGTTTTGTGTGGATTTATAAGATTTTGCAATATTTCATTTGGTCCTAGATATACATATATAATCTCAATATGTAATCTTAACTGTGACACATAATTTTCTCTATATTTCTTCAGGTAAACAATTTAACACTGGTTGGTGGCAACTCAATGAAAGATACAGTGAAGCGTGTCATGACCAACGTCATGACACACGACCTCACTCTCCGTTTTAATTGGGCAGGAAGCCGGGGTGGAAGTCGGCAACACCAGTAACTAAGAGGGCATTCATCAGTCTGATGATATGTGCAGTAATAACAAGTAGGTTACAATTATGTATAGACATTATAGAGAGCTCATTTGGTGATTATCAGGGAAAAATTTACAATGTTTAAAGGAATGATACAACATGTATTCCTGACCAGTCAAAGATGACCTATCGTCCTGAGAAATATTTCCTGAAATGTAGTAATTTCCGAGAAAATTTCACAGGTCGGTTTTAAGATATGTCTGTTGAGAACTTGAGAATTGGAATAAATATACCGGGCCAAAATGATGCACCTCCCTTGAACATTATTGTTTTTGCGGCTCTACTAAAATGGATAAATTTCCAGGGTCAGTTAAGTCTCTGGTTTCTAGCTCCGCACTATACATGTATAACGCTGCCCAATTGCAGCCAAACTTGCTGGATCGATTGGAATTCTGCCGTGCTGTGTTTGAAACCTTTTCCACATAGGGGTATGAACATTGAACATTTGCCCGATTTGTGAGGCCACTCTTACTTTGTATATAAGAAAGTCGGTCCCCGCGTATACATGTATAACCCTGTTGGAAAATAATTTTTTTAATGTGGCACTGCACCGATTTTTAAAGCCGATCGATGACCAGAAACCGGAGACTTTTGGGGCTTAAGAAAATGTCAATGGTTGGGAGTGAACATGAAGTATATTTGCTGTCGATCATTTCTGCAAATCTTACTAGCAATTAAATGTTTGCGCATTAATTGACCTATTATAACAACTGAAAAGCATGCGGTGTGAAAATTAATGGAATCTGGGTATAGAATAATGTCAAAAAAATCCTAATACAGCTATATAGTTGGTATTCCATGTAACAAATAACTGGTGTACAATTTGAAATGGATCAATGGCCTGTGATCTATTTCAACATTAATATGGAAACAAACATTTGAATATAAATATTTAGATTTGTGAAATTCTTGCGTCGGGAGATAAACAATTGATTTAATTTTGCCCTACACCGACGTGTGCATAGCACTGTATGCTCAGTGCTTTCCGAGTGTCTGTGAAAAAAACTACACAGTCGACTCGGGCGAGTTCGAACCACGACCTCCTGCTTACTAGTGCAGACGTCTTAACCTCTCGACCACCGAGCTTGCCCGATGACGATTGGCCGGCTAGAATCCTATATAGCAGCGGGTTCTGCGATATATATAGATTGGTGAAATTCTTGCGTCGGGGATAAACAATTGATTAAATTTTGCCCTACACCGACGTGTGTGTATAGCACTGTATGCTCAGTGCTTATTCTTGCGTCGGGAGATAAACAATTGATTTAATTTTGCCCTACACCGACGTGTGTATAGCACTGTATGCTCAGAATTTCACCAATCTATATATATCGCAGAACCCGCTGCTATATAGGATTCTAGCCGGCTAATCGTCATCGGGCAAGCTTCGAGCAATCGGTTAAGACGTCTGCACTAGTAAGCAGGAAGTTGTGGGTTCGAATCCCGCCCAAGTCGCTTGTGTAGTTTTTTCACACACACTCGGAAAGCACTGAGCATAAAGTGCTATACACACGTCGGTGTAGGGCAAAATTAAATCATATAAATATTATCAGAAGTCTATTACATATAATAAACCTCTTATATTATCTGGTTCCTGTTAAACGGTTCAATAAAATAAGCTTAAGATCAGTACATACATTTACTCACAATCTTATCGAGTATGGAAGCATTTACAGACATGGTGTTTACCTCATTTAAGCCCTTGGTTCATGCCAAGCAGTTGCAACATCCATTTTGCTATAATTATGCTGAAATTTATTAATTGTTCGTTTCAGAGGCTGTTTTGCGGAACCCCCTGGTGGTAAACGGTTCTGAGGCCGAAGCCCATAAAGTAATCATGCTTTGGCTGCGGAACGCCCCCGACCGCAACGGAGGAAGAAAAAAGCGGGAACAGGACAAGAGTAGGGTAGACTTAGATTAGTAAATAACATACAGGTAGGCCTATGCAATTATTCAAATATTTCCGAATAGTTGTTGCTAATCATACTCGTATTCGCGGTTTTTGAACTATTCGATTAATCGCGCAGGCGCAAATACCTGTAACTATTCACGAATACTGACCATTCACGAGTAATAATGTATTGCCTTTGCACTGCATTACTTGCAGTCGTGTTCTCTAACTATTCGCAATTGCACTGTTTTGTCTGGGCACCGCTGGTAGTGGTACACATGGTAGTATTTCCCGAATAGCACTAGCAAGTAATGCCTTTGAGGAAGCCGACTTAGCTGTGCTGGCTGGGCCACTGGCTGTTTGGCTGTGACTGCATGCAGCCATTGTTCAGTTCGTGGGTTGACCAATGTCCAAAACACTTAATAAATGTAATACAGTGTAATACATTTGTATGTAGAATAAATCACTTTTTCACTGCCAGCAACTGGACAATAGGCATTCTAGAGTGCTGGTTTAAAATAAATGTTAGGTACCTACTGGTTATTTAAAGGGGCAGTATCGTAACGATCAGAGCAGACTTTCGACAGAGCATAGAATCAATGTCCTAGTTAAAGATGAACACAGTGACTGAAAATTACAGGCTCATTTATGAAGCAGCAACAGTAATATGACCTTATCATTGTTAATTATTATGGCAGTCAATGACTTAACCTAAAACTAGCATTCCGATTCCATGCCCTGTTGATCGTGACGATACTTCCCTTTAATGACAAAAGGGAGTTATACATTATAAGGTAGTTAAAAACAAATGCTAGCAAAATGACTTCTAGGTGATGTGTTATTGTGAATTCACTAAATAAAATGCCTGGGAAAATAGGAACCATTGAATTGTTAATTGATTTTTTAAATTTAAATTTAAAGTGACTAAATTTGCATTTTTGTATAAAACACTACTGGTAGTACTTGGTTGATTGAAAACCGTGAATGGTTTATGGGACTATGTTTATTTAAATGCTGAGTTTTGTGAGGATAAATTATAGAAAGATGAGTGACAATGAATTATGTGATAATACATTTCCTACTGCATACTCCTATTTCCTCCATGATAACATGTGTTGAACCAAATTTAAACGCTATTTAAATTGTTTTATGTTGTAACCCCTCTGCCGGGCGGCCGACAAATGCAAATATGATCTCCCTCCGTACTGCGCATATTTATAATTTTGTTTGTAATGTATCATTATAAGCAGGCATGCAACTTTTCAGCGGATCAGCTGATTTCATCTTTTTTTAAAGTATCCTAGTGCCATTGAAAACTGTAAAACACTGTACAATGTTTTTTTTGTGCCTAGCCATTTCCTCTTTTTTTTGCAATTACAAAGTTGCATGCCTGTATAAATTATCTGCTAGTGGTAATATTTTAACCGTATTGCTACAACGCACTCTTGCAACGGGTCTGTGCCCTGTATCGTAAATTTTTGTAATTCCTTTTTTCCCCTTTCCTTTTTGCTATTTAATCTCTGAAACAGTTGTTCTGCACATGATCTTGCTGTGTGCTGAATGAACATACTTCGCATCGTTTTTTTGTAGCATAAAGCTGTGCTAAAAGTAATTAAAAATGAACAATACAAAATCATGTAACATTTTAATTTTAATTAAACAACTGCGATTAATTTACACTAAACTTAAGTGTTCAATTATCATACTTATTTATTACACATTGATTTGTTTGAAAATGTAAATTTCTTTTCATAAATAATAACCATGAAAAGATTTACTCATTGGTCACTGCCTTGTCGTTTTAATTGCCTTTGCCCACGCGTGTGCAGTAGTGTTTTATGCACGATGAGTAGTCATGAATCATCACTACTCATCAGTAGACATCACCTGCATATGCTACACTACCGCGCACACGTGGGCAAAGGCAAGTACACCGGCAATGCCAAAGGCAGTGAAATCACACCGACCCACTTATAGCATGAAGTTATTGCCACGCTCCATTTAGTTACCAGGAAAAGTTTGTCCAATAAAATGATAGCGTAATTAGTGGTGAGCATAAGTCAATCACAATGGCCATTAATTCCCACAGTAAAATGCATAGGCCCTAATTAGTTCAGGGTAAGTTATATTTAATGTTGTATTGAGTTACATTTTGTATTTTATAATACTTACTGAAGAACTTTCATTGAGGATTAAATCATCACTAAGGATGTTTTCTAAAACCATGTGTAATTTTGCTGTTTTAGTAAGTGTTTTTTTCCCACCATTGGCCCTGTACTGGGCCAGTACTGGTTCTGTACTGTTTTAGTAAGGGTATTCCCCATTGGCCCTGTACTAGGCCAGTACTGGTACGGTAGTGTTTATCTACTGGGCCAGTACTGGTTCTGTACTGTTTTATAAGGGTATTCCCATTGGCCCTGTACTGGGCCAGTACTGGTACGGTAGTGTTTATCTACTGGGCCAGTACTGGTTCTGTAATGTTTTAGTAAGGGTATTCCCCATTGGCCCTGTACTGGGCAGTACTGGTACGGTAGTGTTTATCTACTGGGCCCAGTACTGGTTATGTACTGTTTTATAAGGGTATTCCCCATTGGCCTGTACTGGGCCAGTACTGGTATGGTAATGTTTCTGTACTGGGCCCAGTACTGGTACAATAATGTTTCTGTACTGGGCCAGTACTGGTTCTGTACTGTTTTAGTAAGGGTATTCCCATTGGCCTGTACTGGGCCAGTACTGGTACAGTAGTGTTTATCTACTGGGCCAGTACTGGTTCTGTACTGTTTCAGTAAGGGTATTCCCCATTGGCCTGTGCTGGGCCAGTACTGGTACAGTAGTGTTTATATACTGGCCCAGTACTGGTTTCGTACTGTTTTGGTTAGGGCATTTTGTTGTCGGCACAATACTGATGTACTGGGCCAATAATGCCCAATTAACGGAATCTGCATTGGCCCAGTACTGGGCCATTACCGGTTTCGTAGTGTTTTGGTTAGGGCATTTGTGTCGGCACGTTACTGGGCCAGTTCTGGTTTTGTACCGGATGAGTAAGGGCTACATGAACTGGGCCAGTTCCAAAGCCTCTGTGCAAGCCAGAACTGGGCCAGTTCCATTTGCCCGGCACTGTTGCCAATTTACCGGCGCTGGGCGAGTAATGGCATCACAATTGCCCCTGTACTGGGCCAGTACTGGGCCAGTAATGGCCAAGTAATGGAATCTGTATTGGCCCAGTACTGGGCCATTACCGGTTTCGTACTGTTTTGGTTAGGGCATTTTGTGTCGGCACGGTACTGGGCCAGTTCTGGTTTGGTACCGGATGAGTAAGGGCTACATGAACTGGGCCAGTTCCAAGCCTCTGTGCAAGCCAGAACTGGGCCAGTTCCGTTTGCCGGCACCGGCCCATTGCTGCAGTACTGTAAAATCGGTACTGGGCCAGTTATGGCCCAGTTCCGTATTGTTTGCTGGGATGGGCCTAAAACAAACTTTGCATTGCGTGACAAGAACATTTTCTCTATGTAAATACACAGTGGTTTTATTTTGTATACCGGTACTGTATAATGTACATGTTGCATACCCCTTCAATACACATACGTGAGAACACCCCCACACCCCCACACAGCAAAGTACTGACGAATGCAACCTTTTCTTAAAAATACATTAAACGTGTACTACAGATTAAACAAAAACAGACTCCCAGACCCGGCTAAAGCGTGCCATGATCCCCCCAGGCTGTATCAAGTCTATTTTTACATTACATCTTTCCTCCTATTTCAACCAGCTGAGTACATCTGAAACCGATGACAATTCAGATCTTAATGAGGGTTCTCAGTATGATTGTGGGGTTGTCTTTGTGACACAGCCCGATGACCTGTCTGATACACCGCCCGGTGACCTGTCTGATACACCGCCCGGTGACCTGTCTGATACGCCGCATGCTCAGAGCACATCTCAGAATATTGTGTCAAGGTAACAATAAACAGTTAAAGTCAATAGTTGAGTAATTTCCTTTTAATTATAGTTTAATTTCCTTTTAATTAAAAAAATACATCGATATTGGAGTCGAATGAAATGAAAACAAAAGTATTAAAGACATACAGCCTTACATAATAAGATATAGATATATTAGGCCAAAAAAATTGTTGAGTTGCCCTCCAGTGAAAATATTTGAAGGGGTCGGTCGGTAGGGATTTTTTTTTTCTCCTTGACTGTCATTTTAAGATTGAAATGCATTGGAACTGAAACCACATACCATGTTTTTCATTTGTATACCTATCAGCAAGGAATTTTGCTTCAGAATATAAGTATCCCAAGCATTTTTGTTGTCATTTTCGCTGTGATTGACACAGCAAATTCATCCATATTGCGTGCAATGCTCATCATGCAACATGTGAGTGGCCATTCGATTTGAAAACGTGTAGATTGAGTCGCAATCGTTGAAACACGTACAGTGCGGGGAGCCAGTGCACAACGTGTGAGGGCCATTTGATTTGAAAACGTGTAGATTGAGTCGCAATCGTTGACATACAAAACAGTGCGCGAAGCCAGTGGAAAACATGTAAGGGGCCATTCGATTGGAAAACGTGTAGATTTGAGTAGCAATCGTTGGCACACAGTGTGTGCGAAGGCAGTGCACCATGTGAGGGCCGGGGCCATTCGATTTGAAAGCATGTAGATTGAGTCTTGGGTACCGGTAAATTTACCGGTAAAAAAAGTGGAAAATTTCACAAATCAAACGTATTATGTTTTATACACAGAAAATTGGTAAGTTTCATTAATAAATAGGCCTGTTAATGACGGGGACAAAAAAAAAAAACGACCGGAGATTTCAGCACTTTTGGGTCGGTCGGTGGAGGGCAACTCAACATCTTTTTTATTTTTGGCCTTATTGTGAGAAAATATAAGGTTTGGTTAGAAAAAAGTTAACCATTCATCTTCACTTTCGTTTTATGCATCAAAAGAATGTAGTACCCATTACATTTTGTTTTAATGTTTTGTTGTACATTATTTATTCAGGGCGCCGACATTTAGCTTCAAGAAAAGGAAAATCAATGATACAACTCCACTACCAGGTCTTTTTAAGAAAAGACATGCTGTTGTTACAACCAAAGAGACAGAACGCGGAAAGATGATCAAATCTATTGATGATTGTAAAGTGGGTACGTTGAGCATTAGTCAATATATAGTAATGCCATTTAAGCAAATGTGGGGAGGGGTGATCCTATGGACCATCCCCCGTGCCAAAAAGTGTAGGGATAACGCCCGTGCCCCCGGAGCTACGGCCGTAGTTACTGGTTACAACTGATTCTTAAGTTAACTTTTGACTTCCCAAAATTAATTTGGGAAAAAAAATTGCTCCACCCGGTACCCTGAGCTACTTACGATAAACAATTTTGCTGTTACCTATTGGCCCCATTACACCTTGACAAATTTGTGGCTACGCGCCGGACACCAATTAGGTTTTATTTAAAACCGTGAGCATTTATTGATTTATTGGTTCTACAGATTAAATATGGTGTAATTTGATTTTAACATTAACAGGTGTGGACATAAATATCAGCATCTCTAATTTAGAGCTTGGTGATCAGATTAGAGGCATCGATGAAACCTTTGTAAAGGAACTTATGAAAAGAATGTTGGACTATCCGGATGACAGCTACCAGTCATTATATGTTCTTGTAAATAATGTCGATAAGAGAAGTTATGATCAAAAAAAGGTACGCAAACACAATTCGTGTAAATATACAAATAATATAATTATGATGATATACCATACGTGACAGTACTACGTTTTTTTTTAAATAGTCAACAAGTCAACTCTGAGTGTGAACCAGTGAGTGTAGCATCCAGCAGGATCTCGAAAAAAGGGCGCTCTCACCAACAAACAGGACACATGCAGTTCCAAAATAATTTTTAGCAAAAATGGATGGAACTCATGATAATTAATTGTTTTAATTGATTTAACATTTTCAACAGACAAATAGCTACCGATACACGGTGATAGGAGGTCAGCATTCTTACATGGCTGCACGGGAACTGTCCAAGCAACAGACAAACAGAGGCTTTAGTTCTCGCCGATGCGTTGTTTATGTCGGGCTATCTCAGGAACAGATGCTCTGGCTGGGAAATCAGCATAATAGGACTGGTGAATTTCATCATGCAATATCGTTTAGGGACAAGGTAATTAGCAGACTTTCCAGAATTAAATATTTGAAGCGTTTGCTTTAACAGGAATTGTTACATGTTTTTGTTTGTATAGACTGTCTACATTTCTCTAAATTCTCTCTAATAATAATAATGTAGACTTATAGAGCGCACGTATCCAACAAACTGGTGCTCAAGGCGCACGACATTATTACCCCTGCTCATCAGGCTCATAAATCATTCCTGAAACCATCTCAGCTCTCTGGGGAGTATACAGCTCAATTGCTGCCATTTCAGCGCATATGGGCTAGTCAAACACAACAACCAACTCTGCCCTCACAGGTACCCATTTACCCCTGGGTGGAGAGAAGCAATTATGTTAAAGTTTCTTGCTCAAGGACACAAGCACCATGGTCGCGGTTCGAATTCGAACCCACATTCTGACGACTCAGCCATCAGAACACAAATCCGATGCACTAAACCGCTCAACCATGGCACTCCATAATATATCTATTGCAAATTCCAAGTTTGACAAACACTGTGACGCTTTATGCAAGCGAATAAGACATTCAAATCAAGTTGTCAAGTTGTCAAGTATGACTTTGGTGAATTGTTGTTTTACACCCAACGTAGTAGGTTGTACATCCAATAAGTGTTAAGGCTTCATAAACATATAGAAGGATTATTATTTTGGTAAATAGCCACTTGTTAGGAGGAGTGTATCAATGTTGGAGTGTCGTGGCCGAGCGGTCTAGCGCACCGAACTCAAGTTCTGGTGTTGCCAGCAGCAGGGTGTGGGTTCGAGACCCGGTCGTGACACTTGTGTCCTTGAGCAAGGTACTTAACCATAATTGCTTCGTCCTTCGGATGGGACGTAAAGCCGTAGGTCCCGTGTGTTGTGTAATGCACGTAAAAGAATGCGCCTTGAGCACCACTTAGTTGGTGGATACGTGCGCTATATAAGTCCATACATTATTATTATTATTATTATTAATATGTGCTGTTAGATAGGGGTGTGCGTTTTCGGATATTTTTGGAACAGGATACCCGAAATCAGAAAACATCGGATACCCGTTTTCATTTTTGTTGAAAACAAACAAATACATGTGCTTAAATGGTAACAAACTTGAAGTTTATAATACAGAAGATACCATACTTAAATCAATCTTTTTTGTGTCGTTTTTATTAAAGTAAAACATTTAGGAAAACAATTAGGCAAACATTCACCCCTGTGCTGCTGGTTTGATAAGTTGTTTGAAGCAGCCGCTGCCAGGCACTTTACAACCTTAACGATTCGATACAATGTATCACAAACATTTGGAGAAAAGTGTATCGTAAAAATGTCCGTGAAATACACTACAAAAGCGTTATTGGAGTGTAATCTCTTGAATTTAAAGATAATTGTCTGTAAAAGTGTAAACATTACATTGTTCAAAAGTGACAGATTTATGTTCACTCTACTTAAATGTCAAGTCCGAATTTAAAAAAAGTCGTTTACGGGTAATTGGAACCGAAAAATGGAACCGGGTATTGACAGTTTCGGATACCCGGATACCCAGCACAGCCCTACTGTTAGATTGACAGTCTGCACAAGTGTATATTATGCATGTTCTTATACAAAAGCAATTTCATTTTCTACTTCAAGGTTGCAATGTGTAGGAAGATGCTGGATAGCATACCTGATGGAGCAGAGAAAATGCAAAAATGGAAGACTTCATGTTGCACAATTCTGAATGAGGTAATAACAATCAAAGGATTGTAACAATCATATATTAAACTCAAAACAAAACTAATTAATAAATAATATCGCTTTGCAAAAACAATGGTATATGTTATAGGTTTATCAAATGTGGTTTGAGTAATAATGATGATGGAAACCATTTTTGTCGAAAATTACCGACTACTTTTAAAGAGGGAAATTAATTATTTAAAATAAAACATTAACAAAAATATTTAAAAAACATTGTTTAATTATTAAGCTGTTTTAAAGTGACACCGCAAACGTAGATAATAAACTGTTACATTGGTTTAATTCATAGCATGTCCACATTATTTGTTCTGCAGAAAGATGCTGACATGCGAATTGTGTGTTTCCTAGCAAGCCTAGATGATAATGCCTATGAAGTTTTGAGAAACATCATGGACATGTTTGAGCTGGGCGAAATTAAGGGGCAGACAGTAAAAAAAGCTAATTTCTTCTGTCTGCCCGATTTCGCTAAAACGGCGTACATATTTCGCCCATTGATGGGTCAACACCCAGACACTACACTGAAATTGCTGGAGCAGATTCAAGAAGGTGAGCTGACAACAGCAGAGATGTCTCGAGAAGCTTCCTTTCTGAAACGCTTAAATGAGGTGAGCCCCAACATAATCCAAATAATAATCATAAGTTCTAAGGAATCTGGAAGATATTTGGTCCCTAACTGTGTGTGATTAATTTAAAATAAATCAAACAAAAACATTCAAATTTAACTATATGTCTGTAACATTTGCACTCATGATTGTTTAATGATTTACATCGTCAACGGCTAATTCATTACCGAGTATCAATATTTAAATACCAGCCTTGCCCTGTCATGGTACTTATGTCCTTAAGTAAGATGTAACAATATATGATCGCCTTGGGGCAATTTGCACGACTTAACCCTATCGGGCATGTAGGGGCACAATGTGACTTTATAATATTTATTATATCCTAAGAACACTTTGTCCAGGCACGCTCAAATTTTATGACTTTTCCTAATTATTCAAAAATCATCGATACAACAATAGATTATCCATACAAGAGCTTACTTTAAACAATTAATAAACTGCAATTTACTAATTGTTCGGTTCATATAGGTGCAGCGGGTATTTTGTTGCCAGCTTGGATGTACTTCCTGGGAAGATGCTGTGGACAAATATCCAAACGAAGCAACACGTAACGTGCTGCAAAGATTTGTTCCAGATCTCAGGAAGGACATCGGCAAACTTCACCAATTTTGCCGGAAACTTCAAAACAGGCGTGAGCTCGGTGTATCCAGCAACGAGTGTTACTCCTGCGGTGGGGTTTATGGTTTTGTCATGACAGCAGATGTTTTGACAATAACAGATCAACTGGTGAGGGATAAATGGGCTGGATTTAGTGGTGCAGAATTGACAATTCTTGACCTCCCACTTGTGAGTATTGTTACGAATCTTACCCTTTGATTTTGATAAATATTAGCACCCCTTATAGTTCACTTCTTCCCCTTCCAATATTTTGCCTACGATGCAATTTCAAGCAGTCTAAGTCCCAGGGTTGTTTCCCCGGACCCTCGATTGTCCGCTATGAATATGCAATCCATACAAGGACGCTACTTTTGCTCATGCATAATGCAACACCAGCGAGAGCCCTGTGTGCGTGCCACACCCTCCCGCCACGTGGCTTGGAGCCGTCCTTTGGACTTAGTCTATTTTCCGAATACTTTCCTCGAGTCCACCCTTCACACCGAACACGGTTCGTGGGTGAACCACGGCCAAAACAGTCACCGTGACTGTCCCGCTCAGTCATTAGCCGTGGCCCGTGTAGTGCTCCCTACCCAAGCACAGCCGCTGTTCCCCTCATGCACTAATAGCTTAGCATCCAAGCAAATAGCTTAAGCACCCCAGTAAGCATTTTCCCTTTGAACACGCCCTCCTTTCTAAGTTGTCGATCACTTCACTTTCGTCAAATACCTTACCTTATATGGAACAAGGACCTGTTGTATACCCCGATTTTGCACACGTTTCTACCCTTAGACGCGGAAGCCAAGCTTCTCATTGGCTAAGACGCTAAAGTAGGCTTATGTTTTATTCATTCCTAGGCCCCAGATTTCTATATAATCCCCAAGATTTCCTGATCTCAGCGAGAAGTGCGGTTCCGAATGAAATCTATGCGACTCGATCCGATCCATGACAGTGCGATATACCGAACTATTACGGTCCAGAGCCTCGTTCGTTAAACCAATGGTGCAGGGCGTCGATATGGCCATTGGTTCGCCTACATGTAGCTATGCGGTCTGATACACACTCTGGCCCCGTACAGACACCCGGTGTAGTCAAGCCCCGGTGGTCCCCGTCGTAGACCCGACCAGCCGCCCGTCTCTCGGTATAGCAGTGCCCGTACCGTATGCCGAGTTGACAGCCGCATGAACGAACGATGGTCCCCACTGACTGTACCCAATAGTTGGTATTCGTACACCCTATTCGGAACTTAGCACAAGTATATAAGTTTAACTATTGACATGTACCTATACGCTACCACTCCTGTCATACATGTTACTAGTGCCTGTTATTATTGTTAAATAGTGATGTTAATAATAAACCAACCCCATTGATTGAGATTGTCACAACAAAGTTTGTATCCGACTATTATTTGTTGACCCACGAAAGTGGGGAATGCAACACTGGTGGCTAGCGGTGGGATACAAACTTTAACACTCTATCGATATGAGAACTTTTATGAACACTTATAGTTATATTTAAACCCCGGCACGACCATAATGCCAATGTTAGCCAGTCTGTTACTAGTGTTAGAATAAGCACCACCGTCTTCACTGCACGTATCAATGAACAATAGTCTATGACCTTCTAGTCTCCATTTCCAGTAAAGTGTACCCAAAAACAACATGCCTAAAAAGTTTCGTAAATCCCGTAGGCTAAGTGCCTCAGCAGAAGCCGGCGACTTCGAAACGTCATTTGCGTCTGTGTCACTAGGCAGTGACGAAACCCAGCTGGAGACCCTCAGAGAAGAGCTCAAGCTCGCAGAGAAAAGTGCAGTGAGGCCGAGCAAAGGGCAGCAGCACTGACCAAGTCGAGTGCGCCCTCTCTGCCCGGGACACCCTCGTCTCAATCCGACAAATCACCGGCGCTCACCGATGACTCCCCCGTACACCCAGACCCCCATATTTCAAGTTTCCCAGTCAAGAACATCGTGAATGAACTTTTAGACAAACCAGTTTCACCAACACCCGTGCCCACATCCAAGAAAATGTTTGATGTTCCCTTGCCTAGGCAAGGTGAATTCAACGGTACAATGGCATGGGAAGGATTCATCCGCCCCTTCATGAGCCTAGCAGAGGTCTGCGGATGGTCTGCAGCGGAAAAGAAGTTTCGCCTCGTCAGCAGCCTTAAAGGGAAAGCTGCTGAATTTGTCTTCCAACAACTTGACCCATCCACCATTGAGGACTTCGACAAACTAATCGCCGCTCTGGAAAGCCGGTTTGCCGAACGCCTCCCCCAGAACACTTGGCTGTCTATGCTCGAAAGCAAGAAATTTCTACCCAAAGATAGCCTGACCGAGTATGTTGCAGACATACGCCGTCTAGTGATGCGAGGGTATCCTACAGCAGATGCTGGCACACGAGAAAGTATCGCCCTCCGTCACTTTCTCAAGGGGCTCCCTGACCAACAAACTGTAGTGTCCATTGGAATGACAAACCCAAAGACATTAGAGGAGGCGAGGACGGCCGTGGAAAATTTCATGAGTTTGCGGGAAAGCGTAAACCCGGCTAAAAATTCCCTCCGTGTCCATGCCGTCCAAGCCGCAAACCAAGCCCCATCCTCCAAAGCCCCAGTAACAGAGACCGACTATGTTACTCAAAAACAAATGTCTCAGTTCACAGAGAATATCGATCGCCGACTAACCGGAATAGTTCGATTAATTAAAGACAATCGTTCAACCGGCAGAAACAATGCCCCTGATTCCAAAAATAAGAATAGTGCACAGTCAAAGGCGACCAATGTGACCTGCTATAACTGTGGCGAACTCGGCCACTTTGCCAATAGTTGCCCCCAACACGCGGCAAAGAAAGAGCCGACCGCTACCCAACCCCCACAGGCGGAAAACTAGAAGGGACCATGCCGTCCGGCCTGGCATCGGTCCAAACCTCGTGTGAACACTCCATTATCCGAATGGGCAGGCAGCCATTTTCAGGCATGTCTGCATTTTACAAAGTGCAAACTTGCGGTTTAAATACCGAACTTTTAGTAGACACAGGGGCGGCAGTGACCATTATTTCCTCAGCGCTTTTCAGCATGATACCCGCCGAAAACGCCCTCAACTTAAGTCCCCACATGAATGTGTAAAACTGGAAACTGCGAACAATGAACTTATTGAAGTCGATGGTATTGCCACCATGGACATTAGTATTGGCGAACAACAATTCCAGTGGGACGCGTTTGTTGCCCCCATTAAGGATGAAGGAATCCTCGGCTATGACTTTTGTATTTCTTTGACTGCATACTTGAGGCACGGCGCGGCATACGTATTGCTGGCACTGGGTTCAGTGGACGGTCAAGGGTTCACCTCCATGTAATGACAATTTCATTGAAAGAAAACACCACCGTACCAGCCTGCAGTGAATGGATTGCAGAAGGCGTAGCCGATACTCATAAACTCAGCTCGAACTTTGCTGTGGTAGAAGCAGCAGTTAATAAGAACATTGATCAAGATATCGTGGTCGGCAGCTCCTCGTTGACCCCAGGCGGCAAGATATCGGCATACCTGTCCGGCTCATGAACACATCACCAGAGAACATTGAACTCCGGGCAGGTACGGTCATTCGGACACCTGCACGAGATTGACACAGTTGAACTCATAGACGAACAAGAGAACCGCGAAACAGATCATCTCTATCGAGCGATGCGCGTATGCAGAGTGCATGCGTGCAAACCTTCATCCTCAGTCGCACCCAACGCCCCAAACCCCGTGATGCCCCGAAAAATGGTCCGAGAACCTCGAAAACTCTATGAGAGGAGTTGTAAAAATCTCTCTCTCTCAACAAAAATCATTGGCGGAACTTTTGACAAGGCATGTGAACACTTTCTCAAAGTCCGCTGAGGACTTGGGCCGAACAGCAATAGTGGAGCACGCTATTGACACTGGTGACGCTCGCCCCATACGTCAGCCGCCCAGACGCCCCCCAAAAGCATTTCAGGGCGAGGAAGAGAAAATACTGGAAAGCCAACTGAAGGCAGGGGTGATACAAGAATCAACATCCCCCTGGGCTTCACCAAATGGTTTTGTGCGAAAGAAAGATGGCACGACACGCCCATGTGTCGACTACCGAAAGTTAAATAACGTAACGCGCCGTGACGCATACCCGTTACCACGGATTGATGACTGTCTAGATTGCCTCAGTGGAGCCAAGATTTTCAGCACCCTTGATCTGCAGTCAGGCTACTGGCAGATTAAGATGAAAGAGGAAGACCGTCCTAAAACCGCGTTCGTGACCCGTAGTGGCCTATACAGATACATCACTATGCCATTTGGACTTTGTAACGCGCCGAGCACGTTCGAGCGTTGCATGGAACTTGTGCTTAAAGGGTTACAGTGGAAAACCTTGCTGATATATCTTGATGACGTCATCATCATATCCTCAACATTTCAAGAGCACATACAGCGTCTTGAAGAAGTTTTGAAACGGTTCGGAAACGCCGGGTTGAAACTAAAACCGAGCAAGTGTGAGCTCTTCCGTGATGAAGTTCTTTTTCTGGGTCACACCATAACCCAGGATGGTGTTAAACCAGATCCCAGCAAGGTTGCTGCAGTTCAAGACTGGCCGACACCTAAGAATATCACTGATGTACGCTCGTTTCTTGGACTCTGTTCTTACTATCGTCGATTTATAGCGAAGTTCTCGACGATAGCCAGTCATAAATCGTCTGTTGAGGCCGGACAGATATTAAGTGGACCCTGACTGTCAAAACCGCGTTCGAAACATTGAAAGCCGCACTGACAGGGTGATGAACTTATGTCGTACCCGATAACGACGGACTTTTCATTATCGATACTGATGCATCGGATACCGGTATCGGCGCCACCCTGTCACAAATTCAGTGGTGCGAACGAACACAGAAAGAAGAGCGACCGATAGCGTATGCTAGCCGGTCGATGACTAAACCTCAACGGCGATACTGTACGACGAGACGTGAACTACTCGCTATTGTTACGTTTGTACAGTATTTTAGGGCACTACTTGCTTGGCAAGCGGTTCCTGATTCGCACAGACCACAGTGCTTTGAGATGGATAATGACATTCAAAGATCCAGTTGATCAAATGGCTCGATGGCAGAGATTATGGCCCAGTTTGACTTTAAGATTGAACACCGTGCAGGAAAGAAACATGGCAATGCAGATGCCCTCTCTAGGGTGCCGTGTGATCCTGACGAGTGCCCGTGCTACGACGGTAGAACCATCCTCACTGAACTACCTTGTGGTGGTTGTGACAAGTGTGTCACTAGAGTGAACTGTGGTCCGATTTCAACAAAGTCGACGACGTAATCCCCTATCGACCAGACGAATTCATGCTACCTCTGCAGACAAGGTAGAATCCTCAGAACACTCTGATATTGTCAAATCTTCATGCAATGAAGACTCCCAGGATGTTTTGACTTGTTACGTCCCAGGTCCCGAACTTTTATCTGAAGGACTGGAAAAAGTTCAGCCTATCCCCTTCGCGACAGTTCTCATACTGATGGCAACAGTGGTAACACTCCTCTTTGGTGTTATTTGCAAACTCGGCAACTGTATTTGGCGCTCGTGCGGTACAGTTATCAACGACATGTGGGTATCGACTCCCGTCGGCTGTTTTGCAAACACAGCTGGAGAAACTCGGACAAGCCGTATTGTCCAACGCCTCGCCAGGGATATTGCAACAAGATGTGATGTCAAAGTCAGCAGAAAACTCCTCCGAAACTAGCAATGTTAACGGTGATAAACAGGATGAACCAGAGCGAAGTGACATGAACTGTAACACGCCCTGCGCCCCCGACAAGGGCGCCTTAGCCGGTTTTAGTACCGGGCCGCAACTTACAGAACTATCCCACTTCACTCCAAAGACCAAAATCCACGATAGTGACTTGTTCAACGTACATGTAATCTCCATGCACGACGATGCCGGTTCAAATGCTGGTCAGCAACAAGACACACCTTGGGTGAACGGTTACTCCTCTGACGAAATCGCCAAAATGCAGAGAACTGATCCAGATATTGGCGTAATATTGGATTGGTTAGATAAATCCCTCCAGCGGCCAGGAAGAGACTTGGCCGCCAGTCAAAGTCCAGCAACCCGAAAACTCTGGTTGTTATGGCAACAACTTATCGTCCGAAACGGTGTCCTCTACAAGAGATGGGTAACTACGGACAAAACTCAATCATACTTGCAGCTTGTGGTACCAGAAGAGCTGCAAGACACCATCTTGCGAGCAACGCATGATGCTGTGACATCCGCCCACCTCGGTGTAAAGAAAACTGTTCACAAGACAAAACGCAATTTCTACTGGTACCGGCTGAAAGAATCAGTCCGGAATTGGATAAGAAAATGTGCAAAGTGTGGTGCCCGGAAGCGGCCACACAAAACACCACGAGCCCCCCAACAAGACTATAGAGATGGCGCACCCAAGCATAGACTGGTAACCGATATCCTTGGCCCTTACCAATTAGTGAGCAGGGTAATCGATACATCTTGCTCGTTGGTGACCAGTTCTCGAAATGGATGGAAGCCTATGCCATCCCTGACCAGACAGCAGAGACAGTTGCCCACAAAATAGTCTATGAATTTATCTCACGATTTGGTGTCCCCCTTGATCTACATTCAGACCAAGGCAGAAACTATGAATCTAATTTGTTCCGTTCCGTTTGTAAGCTGTTAGAGATAAACAAAACACGAACATCGCCCTATCATCCATCGGCCAACGGCCAAGCTGAAAAATTTAACCAAGTCCTTGTGAACATGATTTCAGCTTACGTTGATGATAACCAAAGAAACTGGGACATTCATCTCCCTCTTCTAACATCTGCATATAGAAGTTGCCAGCACGAGACGACTGGTTACTCCCCGAATATGCTTATGCTTGGTCGCGAGACTCACGCGCCCATCGACTTAATGTTTGGTGGCCCACCCCAAGATGAAGTCCATCCCCCAAATGAGTGTGAGTACGTCATTGCACTGAAAGAGAGGATGACCAAGGTCCATCATATAGTCCGTGAACACCTTGGTCAAGCCAGTCAACGACAGACAAGAGACCACGACACAAGAATTTCACATCACAACTACGCAGTTGGTGCTCTTGTGTATTTTATGGACAGCACCAAGACGACGGGTCTTTCCCCAAAACTGAAAAAGGTTAAATGGATAGGACCTTGCATCATTGAACGAACACTAAGCGATTTACTCGTTGTACTCCGTTATAAACAGAGAGGGAAATCCAAAGTTTTACATCATGATCGTTTAAAACGATACTTCAGCGACGATGTGCCACCATGGATGAAGGACATGCAAAACCTTTGAAAGAAACGTCAGCAGTGGACCCAGCCGTCCATATCCCTGACACACGCGATCCCCAGACCATCAGTACGAGTTCTGATGATTCCTTCCCAACCACCCAAGAATGACCATCGCCCCCGTCATCCACGGTACCATCGAACATTGCCCTCCCACAAGAAGAAGCCAACGTACAACGCGCACACCAGCCAGGTTTCTTACTTAGCTCCCTTCACTGATACTGCTTGCATATTTGACCTCTTTAGGTCAAGGAACTCGTAGTAAACAAACAGAGCAGAGCATGGCGACCCATTCATTCATAAATTTGCAGCCCCGACTGTACACTCTACAAGAATGTGTGCGGTTGTAATCTGATATGACTGTATAGGAGTCTAGCAAGGAGATGCCACGCGACAGCGGCCGAACTGTATTTGTACATGTGTACACGGTACATGCATGTAACTGTATATGAGAATACGTGTTCAGTTTAAGTTTTCCCGTAGAATTATAGATTTATTTACATAATTAATTGCCTAGACGTTTTGTAGTTCGTAGACCAAAACTACAAAAGTGACACTTGATGAACCATTTTGAACTCTAAGATTATGCCTCGTCGAATGAACTCTATGACTTTTGTTTTCATCAGCACGACATCGCGTAGCTGATTCACCATGTGATCATCTATGAACTTTAGATTTTATGAACAGTAATATTGTTATTGTTTTCTTGATGATTTTAACCTATTTCCATGTTAACGCAAAACGAGGACGTTTTGAAACTACAGGGGGAATAGTGTTACGAATCTTACCCTTTGATTTTGATAAATATTAGCACCCCTTATAGTTCACTTCTTCCCCTTCCAATATTTTGCCTACGATGCAATTTCAAGCAGTCTAAGTCCCAGGGTTGTTTCCCCGGACCCTCGATTGTCCGCTATGAATATGCAATCCATACAAGGACGCTACTTTTGCTCATGCATAATGCAACACCAGCGAGAGCCCTGTGTGCGTGCCACACCCTCCCGCCACGTGGCTTGGAGCCGTCCTTTGGACTTAGTCTATTTTCCGAATACTTTCCTCGGAGTCCACCCCTTCACACCGAACACGGTTCGTGGGTGAACCACGGCCAAACAGTCACCGTGACTGTCCCGCTCAGTCATTAGCCGTGGCCCGCGTGTAGTGCTCCCTACCCAAGCACAGCCGCTGTTCCCCTCATGCACTAATAGCTTAGCATCCAAGCAAATAGCTTAAGCACCCCAGTAAGCATTTTCCCTTTGAACACGCCCTCCTTTCTAAGTTGTCGATCACTTCACTTTCGTCAAATACCTTACCTTATATGGAACAAGGACCTGTTGTACCCCGATTTTGCACGTTTCTACCCTTAGACGCGGAAGCCAAGCTTCTCATTGGCTAAGACGCTAAAGTAGGCTTATGTTTTATTCATTCCTAGGCCCCAGATTTCTATATAATCCCCAAGATTTCCTGATCTCAGCGAGAAGTGCGGTTCCGAATGAAATCTATGCGACTCGATCCGATCCATGACAGTGCGATATACCGAACTATTACAGTGCAGTGCCTCGTTCGTTAAACCAATGGTGCAGGGCGTCGATATGGCCATTGGTTCGCCTACATGTAGCTATGCGGTCTGATACACACTCTGGCCCCGTACAGACACCCGGTGTAGTCAAGCCCCGGTGGTCCCCGTCGTAGAGACCGACCAGCCGCCCGTCTCTCGGTATAGCAGTGCCCGTACCGTATGCCGAGTTGACAGCCGCATGAACGAACGATGGTCCCCACTGACTGTACCCAATAGTTGGTATTCGTACACCCTATTCGGAACTTAGCACAAGTATATAAGTTTAACTATTGACATATGTACCTATACGCTACCACTCCTGTCATACATGTTACTAGTGCCTGTTATTATTGTTAAATAGTGATGTTAATAATAAACCAACCCCATTGATTGAGATTGTCACAACAAAGTTTGTATCCGACTATTATTTGTTGACCCACGAAAGTGGGGAATGCAACAGTATTATAACATTCATGCAACTTTTCCTTATTTAGAGTATATTTAATCAAAAGTACCACAATTGAACGAAAGTTTCATTCAAGTACTGAAGACTCCCAGAAACCAAATAGACACTTGATTTCAGAGGCAATATTTTCCAAAAGTCCTAAAAGCCAATATTATAGTAATTGACCATGATGTGCATTCAATATTCCAAAGTTCACTCGGTCCGGGGACGGGGATTATGCTTAAGTCTCACCCCTCCCTGTTGAATCCCCTCTCAACCTCATATAGGGCCCTCCCCCTTTTTACACAATCCATACGCTTACTTAGATTAAACGCTTTTTTCAAAAGCCGGCCATGCCTTTGCTAATCAAGCAATAAAGAATGATCCCCACAGTTATTCCCAAATGTTATATTTATTTCTCTTACATCATATATATATAGGAATGGGACGAAGACACCTTGGCTGGGTTTTGTGTCATGCTGCACAATTTAAACAACAATGACAGCATAACACACTACACTCTAGTTATCCTCTGTCCAACCCCCTTGATGACAATGGTATCCAGGACAATGGAAAGGAGTCGTTTATTCCAAAAATTAGATGACGCATTTTATCATATCGTAAATGCTATGAACGGTTAGTGAAAGTTTTAGATAATTAACACCATGTAATTAACATTATTATTTTATTTCTCTCCACGGAAAGTATAAAAATACACAAAAATATATCAAAAATCAAAAGATCATTACAATTAATAAATGTGGAGACGTCAAGACTGAGGAGGAATTTTTTAATACCTATAACTAAACATTTCAGTCTACCAATAAAAAATGTACAACAATAAATATAGAGATATGAATTAAAATCAAAACGCATTAAAATGAAGGCCAGCGTTTTCCATCAATTTTTCAAGTTATACACGGATTGGCAAGTTGTAATAAATAAACATAAAAATTACCATTTACATCAATCCATTAAATATAGCCAACATCGTAGCCATTGTTCTTTGAATGAGCCTATTAGCAAAGCTTAGAGTATGTGCAGTATGAATTTGTCCTAACCTAGGCTTGGGGTAACTTATAAGGAGGAAGACTCATTCAAGGTTAAACTTTTTTTTTTCATTCCCTTGTTCAATAGATTCTAATCATATCTTGCGGCCATCCGTTGGAGGAGTTGTCATTGGTTATTGGAGCAAGAATGGGACCATTGACACACAAAACCTCTCCATAACCAGTGACAACTTCTTAATGAGTGTAACTCAGGAAGATTTGCATAAAGACGAAACAGGAGAGGTAGTTAACAAAACACAGAAACCGGCTGAGTTAGCGAAGAAACTCATCACAATGTTTAGCCACGAAGGCAACACTGTAATGGACGCTTGCTGTGGCACAGGTAGTTTTATTTTTTAAAGCGGTAGTGTATACAATATTTTTATGTTAAGAAATAAGAAAGAAAAAAATGTATTCATTTTACATTCATGGACCTTTAGGTTTATAATATTTTGGAATCATTAAGTTACATATATGCTTTAAATACATGCTTCTTACTATTATTGTTTTGCATATTTAATTTTAAATTATTTGTATTCCCTTGATAAAGTAAAATAGCACTCAAAAATAACAAAATGGTACTGGTACTTTTCAGGTACAGTTATGCTGTATGCACTGCCGCTAAAGCGTCACTGTGTGGCCATCGACATAAGGGATGATCAAACAAGCTTCTTAAAAACATATTGCGATATTTCATTTACTGAAGATTTTTCGGATAATAACCAAGGTGAGTCATATTCATGTTATAATGATTATCATAAAAAAATTATTCATACTGATACTACTTTTGAAGTAGGATATTTTCCAAAAGATAAGTGTCGTGCATATAAGTGTATGTATGGATGGCAGGTAATCAAATCAAATCGATGCCAGAGTTGAACTTCAAATATTTAATTACCACTAGATAGGTTGGCTGGATAGGCTTAAACTTGCATATCAGAGCTGCCAATGGTATAGCATGATCTTTGATTTACAGTCTCCATTGTTTGTCTGGTCTTTGCTCTATGGTCTTTGTACGACTGGAAATACAAATTATTATCTCAAATGTTGTTGGTTAATAAAAGCTGCTAAGGAATACGTAACATAATATGGTATTTGTGCACATCACTTTACATGTATAACTTACAAAAATAGCATTTAGTGTGAAAAGTTTTCCCACGATAAAATTCAATGTAAAGAAGAACAAACACTTGAAACTTACAATCAGATTGGCACTTCGCAGCATTATTTATTTTCACAAAATATCAACTTCATCATTTTTATTCATTATCTTGTCTGTGCAGAAGGTGGTAGTTCGACATCAAAATGAAGATCCTGATATAGGCCGTGGGTTGATCATCAAAAAGACCTCTAGTTGTTAAGTTCTGTAGTCTACCCTCAGAAACTACCTGATTTTTGCACAACTGTACTTCTGATAGTCCTTAATGAGAATATGAAGAGTTTCATAGCAAAAAGCTATATATCCAGAAGCTGGTGTGGCGTTTATCGCGGTTTGGAATAAACGTGTTTAATGATTGAGTTTATATAGTGGTTATATCGCGTTTTGATAAAAACCGAGTTCGATCTTGTGTTTGCCTACCTTTGAACGATGTATGAGTGGTGTTGGTGAAAAAGCTTTAAATATGGCATTTATCGCGTTTTGCTATGAAACTCTTCATATGGAATTCGCCAGTGAAAAAAATCACATTATTGAGTTATCTTAATTAGATAATTAACTTTGGAAAATAGCGCCCTATGTTGTTCGATATAGGAAAGTGTGCGCAAACTATACGAGGAAAAGATTTGTACACAGACCAATGTAGAAACATCTTATCCGAATAGTCGTTACTATACTTTTAGGTGATCGAGCTACAGCGTGAACAACTCTTGATATTGTTAAGTTTTTCTGGTTATTATTCTCCGTGAGACTTGTCCAAAGACGAAAATATAGTTGCAGAGTTCACAGAACCTTAAAGTTTAATATTTCAAAAAATAATATCTCATGAACCCCAAAAGATATTTTCACAATCTTTGCATCATCTTAATGATCTTCAATAATTATGTGACATTTCGTTCACAGATATGACCCCAATCTGACCACTCCTTGAAAGTTGAACATTTCAGAATTCATATCCCATGAACCACAGAAGATATTTTCACAATGTTTGCATAGTCTTACAGACCTTGAACTATGTCGCATTTTGTTCACAGAGATGACCTTAATCTGGCCTCTCATTCCACTCGAAACCGGAAGTTTAATTGAAGATATATTCCGAATCACTATTATGTAAATGTATTTATACAGCCAAAACAGTTGCAGAGTTCACAGAACCTTAAAACATAACACATTGTTAGACCTTAACATATAGTTCCAGGTAAGGTTGTGACGTCATGGTGAGGTCATCTAATGAATTATTACGTAATTAATTATAATTAAAACAATGTATTTTATATATTGTGAATCACAATAGATAATTTCTTGATTTCTTCTTAATCATGGAGGACTCAACATTTGATACACAGGCATGACCGTATTTTGACCCTTACTTCTGGTCCAAACTGGAAGTTCAAATTTAAAAGATCTTTATAAATTGACACAAATCTAAAAGGGTGTTAAAAAATCCGGGTTTATATGTTAAGTGGGATCTGCTCTTTTTAAAAATAAATTTGGTGACCTCATCGCTCTTAACAGCGCTCTCTAGCAAAAGGATTAACACAAATCAATTTATGCTCTCTTGAGAAAACATGAGACAGAATTTTACCAAATTTGGCACAATTGACACCCATGGTATGAGGAACAAATATGTGAAGTATAAATTTAGTAACGTGAATGAACAGAAAGTTAATGTATTCATTATAGCACATTATGTCATTTTAATTATATACTCCTGACGTAACTCTTTTAATAACTTTAGGTGATGACGTCATCACATATGATGCACACACTGAGTTTGTTTACTACTCGATACCTCAATACCTCTAGTGAAGACTGGTTGCTCTTTTCTATCCATTATCAAAGTAAATGGAAATTATCTAAATGTATTGTGTTGGTAAATATTCTTCTTTATGTTTGCATTGTTATATAATTGCTTCTAACATTTACTTTAACTCCCTTAAGTCCCATTACTGTGCTTTTTTAAATTTTAATTGGGATACATGCTTAGCGAGAAAACTGTATAAATATCATTAGTACTTTGAGACAAACAGCTATAATTAAATATATTAAAGCTGACAAAAGCTGAAAAGTGTCATGATTTTTCTCCGACAAATTCATAATTCTAGAAAGGAAATAAAGTTGTTTGCATACATCTAAACATCGATTATAGATCTACTGTTAATAACCATTATGTAGATTAGAATAATTAGGGGTCAATACTTGTAACCTTTCCATTCCCAGACAGGAATAGAAGGTTTGCAATTGTAACCTTTCCATTCTAAGATAGGAATGGAAGGTTTGCAATTGTAACCTTTCCATTCCAAGATAGGAATGGAAGGTTTGCAATTGTAACCTTTCCATTCTAAGATATGAATGGAAGGTTTGCAATTGTAACCTTTCCATTCTAATATAGGAATGGAAGGTTTGAAATTGTAACCTTTTTATTCCCAGATAGGAATAAAAGTTTTGAAATTGTAAACTTTTTCATTCCCAGATAGGAATGGAAGGTTTACAATTGTAACATTTTTATTCTCAGACAGGAATGGAAGGTTTACAATTGTAACCTTTCCATTCTAAGATAGGAATGGAAGGTTTGCAATTGTAACCTTTCCATTCCAAGATAGGAATGGAAGGTTTGCAATTGTAACCTTTCCATTCTAAGATATGAATGGAAGGTTTGCAATTGTAACCTTTCCATTCTAAGATAGCAATGGAAGGTTTGCAATTGTAACCTTTCCATTCCAAGATAGGAATGGAAGGTTTGCAATTGTAACCTTTCCATTCTAATATAGGAATGGAAGGTTTGAAATTGTAACCTTTTTATTCCCAGATAGGAATAAAAGTTTTGAAATTGTAAACTTGTTCATTCCCAGATAGGAATGGAAGGTTTACAATTGTAACATTTTTATTCTCAGACAGGAATGGAAGGTTTACAATTGTAACCTTTCCATTCTAAGATAGGAATGGAAGGTTTGCAATTGTAACCTTTCCATTCCAAGATAGGAATGGAAGGTTTGCAATTGTAACCTTTCCATTCTAAGATATGAATGGAAGGTTTGCAATTGTAACCTTTCCATTCTAAGATAGCAATGGAAGGTTTGCAATTGTAACCTTTCCATTCCAAGATAGGAATGGAAGGTTTGCAATTGTAACCTTTCCATTCTAAGATATGAATGGAAGGTTTGCAATTGTAACCTTTCCATTCTAATATAGGAATGGAAGGTTTGAAATTGTAACCTTTTTATTCCCAGATAGGAATAAAAGGTTTGAAATTGTAAACTTTTTCATTCCCAGATAGGAATGGAAGGTTTACAATTGTAACATTTTTATTCTCAGACAGGAATGGAAGGTTTACAATTGTAACCTTTCCATTCTAAGATAGGAATGGAAGGTTTACAATTGTAACATTTTCATTCTAAGATTGGAATGGAAGGTTTGCAATTGTAACCTTTCCATTCTAAGATAGGAATGGAAGGTTTGCAATTGTAACCTTTCCATTCTAAGATGGGAATGGAAGGTTTGCAATTGTAACCTTTCCATTCCAAGATAGAATGGAAGGTTTGCAATTGTATCCTTTCCATTCCAAGATAGGAATGGAAGGTTTACAATTGTAACATTTTCATTCTAAGATTGGAATGGAAGGTTTGCAATTGTAACCTTTCCATTCTAAGATAGAATGGAAGGTTTGCAATTGTAACCTTTCCATTCTAAGATGGGAATGGAAGGTTTGCAATTGTAACCTTTCCATTCCAAGATAGGAATGGAAGGTTTGCAAATGTAACCTTTCCATTCTAAGATGGGAATGGAAGGTTTGCAATTGTAACCTTTCCATTCCAAGATAGGAATGGAAGGTTTGCAATTGTAACCTTTCCATTCCAAGATAGGAATGGAAGGTTTGCAATTGTAACCTTTCTATTCCAAGATAGGAATGGACGGTTTGCAATTGTAACCTTTTCATTCCAAGATAGGAATGGAAGGTTTGCAATTGTAACCTTTTCATTCCAAGATAGGAATGGACGGTTTGCAATTGTAACCTTTCCATTCCAAGATAGGAATGGACGGTTTGCAATTGTAACCTTTTCATTCCAAGATAGGAATGGAAGGTTTGCAATTGTAACCTTTCCATTCTAATATAGGAATGGAAGGTTTGAAATTGTAACCTTTTTATTCCCAGATAGGAATAAAAGGTTTGAAATTGTAAACTTTTTCATTCCCAGATAGGAATGGAAGGTTTACAATTGTAACATTTTTATTCTCAGACAGGAATGGAAGGTTTACAATTGTAACCTTTCCATTCTAAGATAGGAATGGAAGGTTTACAATTGTAACATTTTCATTCTAAGATTGGAATGGAAGGTTTGCAATTGTAACCTTTCCATTCTAAGATGGGAATGGAAGGTTTGCAATTGTAACCTTTCCATTCTAAGATGGGAATGGAAGGTTTGCAATTGTAACCTTTCCATTCCAAGATAGGAATGGAAGGTTTGCATTTGTATCCTTTCCATTCCAAGATAGGAATGGAAGGTTTACAATTGTAACATTTTCATTCTAAGATTGGAATGGAAGGTTTGCAATGTGTAACCTTTCCATTCTAAGATAGGAATGGAAGGTTTGCAATTGTAACCTTTCCATTCTAAGATGGGAATGGAAGGTTTGCAATTGTAACCTTTCCATTCCAAGATAGGAATGGAAGGTTTGCAAATGTAACCTTTCCATTCTAAGATGGGAATGGAAGGTTTGCAATTGTAACCTTTCCATTCCAAGATAGGAATGGAAGGTTTGCAATTGTAACCTTTCCATTCCAAGATAGGAATGGAAGGTTTGCAATTGTAACCTTTCTATTCCAAGATAGGAATGGACGGTTTGCAATTGTAACCTTTTCATTCCAAGATAGGAATGGAAGGTTTGCAATTGTAACCTTTTCATTCCAAGATAGAATGGACGGTTTGCAATTGTAACCTTTCCATTCCAAGATAGGAATGGACGGTTTGCAATTGTAACCTTTTCATTCCAAGATAGGAAATGGAAGGTTTGCAATTGTAACTTTTTCATTCCAAGATAGGAATGGAAGGTTTGCAATTGTAACCTTTCCATTCTAAGATAGAATGGAAGGTTTGCACTGTAACCTTTCCATTCTAAAATACGAATGGAAGGTTTGCAATTGTAACCTTTTTATTCCAAGATAGGAATGGAATGATTGTGATTGTAACCATTGATTACCATTGATTGTAGCTGTAACCATTAAAATATTATAATAAAGTGTTATAAAGTATGAATTAAAGGTTTTGTCTCAGAATTGCTAATTTAAAGACGTATGATATTTTATTAGTAAAACAAAATGTGAGAATGTGAACATTTAAATGAATTAGCGCGTAATTAGTACAGTTCGGTCACAGGTAACACATTTCGTAAGAAAAACCTTAATAAGAGGAGTAGAACAATACAAACAAACTAACTTCAATCTTTATAGCAATAATTCCTCACACGTTGATTACGAGTGACTTTTTGTGCTAAAAAATCGTTATAACGTTCACTTATGAATAAGTCAAATTACTTATTAACGTGTTTGTTATAATAAACATAAGAAAAAGTCTATAGAATTAAATATTCCGATTGAAAAAGTAAAATTAAAAAATCCCCAAAGAATGTCTAAATATTTAGTAGAGGATGGTTTTAATGTTAATAATATCAATGCTCCTACTCCAATTGATCAAATAAAAACAGTAGAGCAACAAAACAACATAGCTATAAACGTTTTATGTTGTGAATCAAATAGGATACAAGTTCGCAGAGTAAGCAATCAACCTAAAACTATAGATCGTATAAATGTATTATTAATTCATAAAGAAGAAGAAAAAGGAATTAGATCTCACTACGTTTGGATCAAAGATATAAAAAATACGAATCATTGTCAACATGTTTGTTTATTATGTTTTCAGCGTTTTTCAACAGAAGCGTATCTCGAAAAACTGTGCGACGAAATAAACGACAGACCAATAAGGATCGTTATGCCTGAAAAGGGTAACGACGATAAGGTAGAATTTAAACATTTTTATAAAAAGATGAAAGTTCCATTCGTTATATACGCCGATTTTGAATGTATTATTCAAAAGGTTAACGATGTTTACTCTACGAATACTAAAACACTACAAGAGCACGTTGTTTGCGGTTATTCGTACGTCGTTGTTCGTTGTGACGGTGAAACTCGTGGTCCTATCGTTTACAGAGGAGAAGATGCCGCTATACATTTTTTAAATGAATTAGAAAAAGAAGAAGAAAATATTAATGAGGTATTAAAAAAATCTAAATCTAAAAAATTATACATGACTCAAGAAGATGTAAAAGATTTTAAAAATGCTAAACAGTGTTGGATATGTGAAGAGACATTTTTTATTAACGATAACGCCGACTACGCTAATTTTATAAAAGTACGCGATCATTGTCACATTACCGGAAAATATAGAGGCGCAGCACACAAATGTTGTAATTTAAAACTTAGTTTAAAACCAAACAAAACATTTATTCCGGTTATATTTCATAATTTGCGAGGTTACGACTCTTATCTCATTATGCAAGCTGCAAGTCAAACGCGAGGAAATCTAACGTGTATTGCAAACAATGTTGAAAAATATATTTCTTTTTCAATCAGAATACTACGATTTATAGACAGCTTTCAATTTTTACCAGCGTCGTTGGAAAAACTAATAAAATCAAACAATTATTTTCCAATTACTAGCAAGTTTGCATATGCTGAATCAGATTTAGAAAAATTTAATCTTGTTAAAAGCAAGGGTATTTATCCTTACGAGTATATAAATAGTTTTAAACGATTTGAAGAAAAACAACTTCCTTCACAAATTTGTTTTTATAGTAGTACATCAACACATTACTAAAGAAGAATACGAGCACGCTAAAAACGTTTGATTGTAAAAATTTAGGAGATTATCACGATTTGTACGTGTGTACCGATACTTGTTTATTAGCGGACGTATTTGAAAATTTTCGCGCTACTTGTATGAAACATTACGGTTTAGATCCAGCTCATTATTTTACGAGTCCTGGATTAAGTTGGGATGCTTTATTAAAAACCAAACAAACTTTAGAATTGTTGACGGATGTTGACATGCATTTATTTATAGAAAAAGGTACTAGAGGAGGAACGTGTATGGTGAGTAAACGATACGCGAAAGCAAACAATCCCTATATACCCGGTTACGATAAATCGAAACCAACGAGTTACATTATGTATTTAGACGCAAATAATTTATACGGGCAAGCGATGAGCCAACCTTTACCGACGGGTAATTTTAAATGGTTATCTCAAGAACAAATTGATAAACTCGAGAGCGATGGTTCAACGCATTTTAAAGAATTAAATTATAAAAAAAGATATATTTTAGAAGTTGATTTAGAATACCCTAAAGAATTACACGTTTTGCACAGCGCATATCCACTTGGGCCAGAGTTATTAACGATACCGAAAGAACAGATGTCACAGTATCAACTCGAGCTATTAAAAGACGAACCAGCTCCAAACGCTGTAAAAATAGTTCCAAATGTAGGCGCTAAACGTAATTACTTACTTAATTATCGTAATTTAGAATTATATTTAAAACTTGGTATGAAACTAACTAAAATTCATCGCGTTTTAGAATTTGATGAATCATGTTGGATGAAACCATACATTGATTTAAACACTCAACTCAGAAAAGACGCGACGAGTGATTTTGAAAAAAGATTTTTTTAAACTCATGAACAATTCAGTTTTTGGAAAAACGATGGAAAATGTACGAAAACGCGTTAATGTAAATTTAAAGCGGTTAAACGATAAAAAAACAGCAAATCAAATTCGTTCACTCATCGCAAAACCAAATTTTGCTGAGGCAAGGATTTTTGAAGGTTTTGACCACCCAGTCTACGTTAGAATGTGTATTTTAGAATTAGCAAAAGCTTTTATGTACAATTTGTATTATAATCATTTAAAAAAGAAATACGGTGACAAGTGTGAGTTACTTTACACGGATACGGATTGTTTGATTGTCGAGATTCAAACGGAAGATGTTTATAAAGATATGGAAGAAAATAAAGATTTATATGATTTTAGTAATTATAAACAAGATCATTTTCTATTTTCTGAAGAAAATAAAAAAGTGATTGGAAAAATGAAAGACGAGACTGCGGGAATTCCTATCGTAGAATTTGTAGGTTTAAGATCAAAAATGTATTCAATAAAATTATCGAATGAAAAAGAAATAAGAAAAGCTAAAAGTGTTAAAAAACCAGTTTTAGAACAAGAAATTCAACACGAGCAATATAATCAAGTTTTATCTATAAAAAATTACACTACTTCATCTTATGAAATTTATTTTACACAAAAACATTAAATTATTTTCAACGCAAGTAAATAAAATATCACTATCTCCTTTAGACACAAAAAAATATATTTTAGAAGACGGAATACATACTCTAGCTTACGGCGACTACAGAATTTTATAATTAGTGCTAGCGACTAACGCTAGCGTTTAATCGGTGGATTTTCTGTATCTGGAGGAATAATTTGTAATTCTTCTCTTACAAAACTACGAGCAGGGCCCGCATCTAAATAATACAAGATGGGTTGATTTGCAGCTTTCATCGTTTTAGCTATTCTATAAATTTGTATACTCGATATAGGATCAGTCGCGCGACGTCTCGTATCTTTTTCACCTTCACCGGGTGCGTATAAATATCGAACTAAACTGTTTGTTGGTATTCTTTTTTCAGCGTTCTTTTTAACGCTTACAACTGGTGAGGCTGGATTTTGCTCGACAACAGGCAACTTAATCGCGTCTTTAGGTTTTAAATTGATGAGTCGCGTCGTTTCATTATTTAATGTTTTTACAACCGCTGGTAATCTTTTAACCCATTCTCTATTTATCGTATCCGTCGCTATTTCTTGCGCGTATTGATGAGAAAATAATCTTTCACTTAAAGTTCTATTAAATCGCTCTACTATACCTTGAGCTCTATGATTACCAGCTTCGCTTCTTTGAATGTTTACATTGTGTTTACTCATTAATACATTAACGCTAGACATAAATTCTTTTCCAGGATCAACTTTTATATTTTTTGACCAAGTAAGCAAACTACGTTTATAATTTTTTTCAAACGCATTACCAACACGCAAAGCGGTTTTATCGATTAACGGTTCCGCTTCTTTATATCTACTGGCTTCATCTACAACAGTTAACGCGTACTTGTATGTAATTCTACTTGTTCTTTTACTTTTACCACTATTAATTGTATCATGCGGAAGAAATAATAAATCCGCTTGATGAACTTCATTTGGTTTTTCTAACGTACTATTTGAACTAGTTGGTCTTGGAATATATTTAGGATAGGGTAAATATATTTGCCACAGCGCTTGTCTTTTTATCCACTGTTTAACTACTTTTTTTAAATTTTAGTTTCTTGAGCTAATTTATTAATCGCGTCGTGACCTTTATAGTATCCTTTCGGACTATAATAAACATTTTGTAATTTTAAACGAGTTTTTTATCCATTTTTATTATTTATAAATATAATGTTTATTCAGTAAGATTTTTAAGCATAAGAGAGCTCGGTAAAATACCTTAATTAACTAACCACATTTGTGTCATTGAAGATAATCCAAGCGTTGCGGTTAATTTTAACCCATCTTTTATATCTAATTTATTTAAATTAGCTGGTTCTACGCTTAATACTTTTTTACCTAACATGCTGTATAAAACGGCAAAAAGTGTTAAAACTGCGCTGTGATAAGCTGAATCGGCGATTGTTTTTGTATTCATCGTATTTTATACTCGTTGTTATAATAATTTTATTATAAAAAAAAAACTTTTTCCATTTCAAAAACAGTGAGTTCTCTCGTCGGTTGTAACGCTTGCGCGGCATAGCTTGGTGAAGTTGCCGGCGCTTGTGTGGGTTTTAGAGGCTCAACAGAGCGCTTTACGTTAGCGTTTTTTTTACTAAACAAAAAATAAACAAAACCTCCAATGGCTAAACCAATACCAATACAGTAATAATACCTCGTTTAATTTCTTTCTGCTTTTTGAATAGCGTGTTGTGACGTGTTATTACGGCTAGTTGCATTTTTAGTCGAACCTTTTGTAAGTTGTAGTTTTTTTTCTTTATTAAGTTTAGCAAGTTTTTTTCCAGCCGCAACTCTGTTTTTTTTGTTTTTGTTTTTAGTTGGTGTTTTCGTTACCACCGACGGAGTCGATGTGCTCTCTTGGTTGTTTGTTAGCATCGTTTGTTGTGCATTCTGCTCGTTTGTCTCCATCGCTTGTATTATCTATACAAGATTCTTCTTTAAAAAAAAATGTTTTGCTGTAATTAGCGTTGCGGAGAGCGGCGCTATCATAGCACCGTACTTGTAATATATTTCACACGCTACGGTAGAAAGCATGCTCGAAATAAATGGATCTTTTTCTAAATCTGAAATTAATTTACCTTCATCATCAATTTCAAATTGATAGCAGTATAAATCAATACGATCTAAACCTAATCCTATTAATTTAGCGTATAGCGTTAAAATAGCGCTACCTAAAGACTGTGTTATATCACGACCTAATTTAGTTTCGTATTGCGTGTGTAGTGCGTCACGGTCTTCTACAGACAAAGCTTCAATATCGCTAACGCTATACTCTTTACCACAATGTTTTTTAGAATCTCCTCCCACTACACATTTCAAGAGTTTATCTCTTTTTAATTTTTCTTTTAACAATATGTTATCATTTGTATCATTTTCATTTACAGACGCTAACAGCGTAGGTGGTGAGCTTAACATGGGTTGATTTTCGTTTAATAATTTATGTACTTCTTCCATTTATTAAAGTATCTATATATAAAAATCAGAAAAATAAATAAAACCTATCAGTATTTAAAAATTGTTCAAGATTATAATTATATTAGATATTTTACTTTTTTAGAGTGTGTATTTAAAACTTGTACTAGTTCATTTCTTTTTTCTTCAGTATTTAAAAATTGTTTAAGATTATATATTAGATCTTGTACTTGTTCATTTCTTTTTTCTTCAGTATTTAAAAGTTGGTTAAGATTACATATTAGATCTTGTACTTGTTCATTATTTACACTTGTAAATAGATATTTTACTTTTTCAGAGTTTATATTTAAAACTTGTACTAGATCATTTTTTTTTTCTTCAGTATTTAAAAATTGTTCAAGATTATATATTAGATCTTTTACTTTTTCAGAGTTTATATTTAAAACTTGTACTAGTTCATTTATTTATTTTTCTTCAGTATTTAACAATTGTTTAAGAAAAAATATTAGATCTTGTAATTGTTCATTATTTATACTTGTAAATAGATCTTTTACTTTTTAAGAGTTTATATTTAAAACTTGTACTAGTTTATTTATTTTTTCTTCAGTATCTAAAAGTTGGTTAAGATTACATATAAAATGATGTACTCGTTCAAAGTTTGTTTTTAAAACTTGTACTAGTTTATATATTTTTTCTTCAGTATTTAAAAGTTGGTTAAGATTACATATAAAATAATTTACTCGTTCAATATTTATACTCGTAAATAAATATTTTAATTGTTCAGTATTCATGTTTATAAATATATTTTATAATATTTTAAAAAAAAACTACAAATGACCTACAAGTAACCTATAGGTAATTACTAGATAACCTACAAGTAACCTACAAGTAACCTATAGGTAATTACTAGATAACCTACAAGTGACCTATAAGTAACCTATAGGTAATTACTAGATAACCTACAAGTAACCTACAAGTAACCTATAGGTAATTACTAGATAACCTACAAGTAACCTACAAGTAACCTACAAGTAACCTACAAGTAACCTATAGGTAACCTACAAGTAACCTACAAGTAACCTATAGGTAATTACTAGATAACCTACAAGTAACCTACAAGTAACCTATAGGTAATTACTTAGTCGCGTATTTCATAATCGGTAGGTTGATCTGTTTTTAACATTAATTTGCAATGTTTGACTCGTTTTAAGTTTTCATGAATTTTTCTAGTGTGGAGTGTCGTGGCCGAGCGGTATAGCACACCGAACTCAAGTTCTGGTGTTGCCAGCAGCAGGGTGTGGGTTCGAGCCCCGGTCGTGACACTTGTGTCCTTGAGCAAGGTACTTAACCATAATTGCTTCGTCCTTCGGATGGGACGTAAAGCCGTAGGTCCCGTGTGTTGTATAATGCACGTAAAGTGGATTGTCGTGCGGTCTAGCGCACTGAACTCAAGTTCTGGTGTTGCCAGCAGCAGAGTGTGGGTTCGAGCCCCGGCCGTGACACCTGTGTCCTTGAGCAAGACACTTAACCATAATTGCTTCTCTCCACCCAGGGGTTAAATGGGTACCTGTGAAGGCAGAGATGGTTTGCTCTATATGCGCTAGAAATGGCAGCAATTGAGCTGTATACTCCCCAGGGAGCTGAGATGGTTTCAGGAATGATTTATGAGCCTTATGAGCCTTATGAGCAGGGATAATAATATAATGCGCCTTGAGCGCCACTTAGTTGGTGGATACGTGCGCTATATAAATCTATACATTATTATTATTATTATTATTCTTAACTCTTTTGTTGGTATAACGTCATTTTCTCGAAGGCAATCTTCAAACGAATCTCTATCTTTACAATAAAATAAACATACCCATTTGAGTTGCTCTCTAAAATCTTTTAACACGCTATTATATTTTTGTGAAATTACCCAGCAGCTGTGATTAATGTGTCTACCGCTAAAAGCTAAGCGTACTAACTCGTTTTGAGGATATTTTGAAAAAAAATTATATCGTAATTCTTTATTCGCGCTACAATCATCGATGATAAACAACGTTTCGTCTCCTTTAAATGTATCGCTATAAATTTGTATTGCTTCGTTTAACGAAATATCGTTTAAATCGTTAAAGTGCACTCGGTCATCGTTATAAAACCATTTTTTTTTGGTATAAGTATCATTGTCGGCGATAGTAGGGCATAATATAACTATATATTCAAAATGTTTAAAATATTCTTTGTCTAATAAACTTGTAATAAATTCAGTTTTTCCACATCCTGTTTGCCCGCAAATTAATGCAACGTGTGGATTTGTTGGTAACATTTGTTTTTAATATTAGACGCTATTTTTAATAGTCAAACGTTTCAAAACGTCCATTTCTTATAACGAGTTGCGCGTCCATAATAATACAAGTATACATGTTTAGTTCACCTGCAGTTTCTGCTTCTTTATCAATTTGGATGGTAATTCCTTCAGATAAGTTGTGTACTCGTCTTCCGCTCCCGTGTATTTTATTGTCGGTACTCGTTCTCATATCAAAAAAATAAACCGTATCGGTTTAATAAATAATCAGCTTGTTTGACGTTAGATAAATTTAGAGCTTTAACAACTTGTATAGCATGTTGTTTACTTGAATCACCAAAATATTTTGAAATTTCTTCCCAATGTTGATATCTATTCATTCCGTGCGCGTAGAGTTGGTTAGGAACACCTTCGATCGTAATTGAAACTTTATTAATTGTTGGATTATAAAATTTATTTGATTCTTGTACTTCGGGTTCTTTGAATAAAAACAATATTCCTTTCATACTTTTTGCAGGGGTATTTAAATTTATATTCCACGCCGTATCGCGTTTGTTTAACGGTGTTACGCTCTGTCTTAGTACGCGATCAAACAATATCGACAACCGGTTGCTGTATTGATTTTTAATCGTTCGAGCGAGTTCCGGCATATGAACGACTTCAAATTCTAAAGAAATCCCGCTTATAGTATATTTTGCATTATCATCACTACTTTTAATTACGTTCGAAAATTTATTAAACACAAGTTCGTAAGTCAATCGATCACCGATTCCTGATTGGTAGTAAGGTTGATGATCGGTTAACAATTCAAAATCAAGCGGAATGTAATACCTATTTTTATACGTATCCACGATAGCTTTATCTTTTCCTCCGTTACCCGCGGGAACCTTATCGCTAGCGCCTATTCTCAATTTAGTTACGTTTGCATTTCCGATTCCTTGATACACTAAATTGCTGCGTTGATCTTTGGTTAACCATTCGTCTTTATAACAATTGAATACATCCGCATCGTCTAAAGAAAATAGTTCATTTCCTTCCATTTTAATAATTATATGTTTTACGATCGCTCTACCTATATTTTGTACTAATGTTCAATTTTCGTCACTCGTAGAAACAAGATCAATATTAAAAGCTAATCTAACCGTATTTGGAACGATAACATCATTCATTCCTAAATTTGGAAAACGAACCGTTAACAATTGATTTTCAGTAATGGTACTCGGATTATTTGTAATAACAACTTTTTGACGTAATCCTTTTACACCTCTAGGTTCTCTTATTTTTCTGTATGGATCAAGCACATCTCCGTACGTATTATTAGCCATAGTTTTATATTTACAAACTATAAAATATTGTTATCTTTTTTAAAAATAAAATGGTATCTATAGCGATGATGATTGGAGGTGCAGTAGTTAAAGCGTTAGCATTTACTGGTTCAAATTTGTTATTTAGTAGTCTACGAAATAATGACGCTGAACAAGAACGTAAAAGGCATGATTTAGCGATAGAACAACTTTCAAAAGCTAGAGATGAATTTAGTAAAAAGCGATTAAAATATCTAGATTATTTAAACGAAAAAATACAAAAAGAATCGAGCGCTGTAAAAACGTTTAACAACATTGATGAAGCGATGAATGAATACTATAACGTAACCGGTGAACAAATAAATTTACCAAAAGATTTATACAATGAACCTCAACTAGAAGATTTTTACGTTCCTAGCGAAGATCAAAAAACGCGTGAAATCGTATTTATCGTAATAGGCATGAGTATAGTAGGTTACGCGAGTTATAAATTGTTTAAAAAAGATAAAAAGTAATTATAAAATGGCAACAAGAATTAGTCCTTTCATCGAAATGGATCCAATGTATAACCAACCTGAAGATGATTTTGAAGGTGAAGGTGATATTGAATTAGATAATGATGGATATATAGATGATGAAATAAGCGAAAACAACTTGGGTGATCATGCAACGTATTTTAGTGTACCGCCTTTATCTCAAACATCTGAAGCACTTAGAGTTACAGTCGATGATTTTTATAACAGTATAGGTCATGAAAACGCTATAAAAGACTATAATAGTTTTGAAGAGAAATTAGATGAAAAAGGAAGGAGTATACTCTATTTTAAAAAAGGTGATAATAAAATACGACTAACGAATTTAGGAAAAGGACAAAAGGGTAAATTTTTAAAGTTAAGCGGTTTAAAAGGTTTAAATTTAAATGATTTATTACCATTTGGAGAAAGTGAAAAAACTATAGCTATAGTTAATGTTATAAAAGAAGCAGAAAAACCATTAGTTGACGCATCAACACAAGTTACTCTAAGCGGCCGTAGATTACCACCTACACCAATGCAGCGCGTAGAAAAATCAGTACGAGTACAAGAAGCTATCGAAATGGTAGTGATGACTCTTTCGAGAGATCAAGACGCTCAAACAGAATTAAATATAGAATGGCGGGAAATAGAAGCGCTCAATAACATTATGACTACGAATCGAGGTGAACAATTAGATATTTTAACTAAATTAAAAGTAGTTAACCAAAGAATCGATAATATAGAAGAAATAATTTTTGACGCAAAATAAAGAGTACTCGATGAAGATGAAATTGAAAAAGCTATTCAACAACGACGAGAACTAAAAGATAACAAAGAAGCTTTGATTGAACAAATTGATGCGCATGATTATGTTCTTCGTATTCAAATCAATAGAATTAAAGAAACGTTTCCAAACATTTTAACAAGAGATGTTACGTTGGGTGAAAGAATTAGAACTTTATTTAGAGAACAAGGTATAACGATCGTTAGTATATTAATGGCTTTAAGTATGAATATCGCTTTTATAGTTGAATCGATCAGTAATGCTGTAAATTCAGTTTTACCTAAACCTGCACCACCAGCACCCATACCTCCAGAACCCGCGCCACCAACACCAAAACCGCCAGATGGTGGTGGCATAAAAGAGTGGATACAAAAAACATTAAAAAATCTAGCGAGTGTATTATCTAAACTAGGAGCGAAAGCTTTAGCCGCTTTACCGGCTATTATTGGATCGATAGTAAGTTGGTTACTTAAAACAGCTTCTAACGTAGTTACGTGGGCAGCGGAACATTTGTGGTTAGCTTTAACGGCGGTTGGAGTACTAGGTTTAACTTATATGCAGAAAACGCTAAAATAACAATTCATAAATCGTAATGCCAAGCGTAGTTAAAATCGCAAAACCAATAATTAAAGAATTTTGTTCTTCAAGATGGTTATCATCGCTAGAAAAAAACATCTTCTAAAGAGTCTTCTTTTATTGTGCTAACGCTAGTCGTAATTTCTAAAGAGTCTTGGGTTATTGTAGAGCTCAATACTTGATCATTAGATTCTTGCACGCTTGATACTAGTTCATCTTCAACAGCCTTTACGTCAGCGTGCTTTGCGATCAACAGTAACGGTGGTTGTGCGCTGTCGTGAAGCGAAGGTAAAATAGGAGCAACAACGGGTTCTGAATTTGTATTTAAATTTGAACCTAAAGATAAATCACTCGTTGCGATTAATAAATTATTGTTGTATCCAGCGTACGTACCTATTCGTAAATTCATATCACTCGGCATCATGTATAAATTTTCTCCGATAGCAAAGTTTAATTGTGAACGAGCGTATTGTAAAACATCTTGATATCGTTAAATAGAAGATTGTAAATCAACTGGAGAATCAATCTCAGCATTTACTATATTTATAAATTCACGCTGCGCGTCTAAACCAGTACCACCTGCTAAAAAAAAAGTTGTTGCTTGCGCTTGAGCTGCTAAAATCGCGTAAGCGTACGTTCTTATAGAATCGTTAATTCGTTCCGTACCGATATCTGTAAAACCTTGAGCTAATCCTAAAGACAATATAAATTTAGTCCACGCTGTTTTAACGCTATCAGATTGTAAAATGTAACCTACTCTAATAGTGTGTTCTTTACGATTATGTATACCGTCATCAAAATCCATTCTTTTTTCACCCGATTCAAAGTTTGAGCTAAGATTGTTTAGAGGAATAGGACCAGAATTGCGATTTAAAATAGAATTGTCGTAGTTGTGTCCAGGTACTGGATCGTATCTTTTACCAATGTTTCACCACCAATAAGCGGTACCTAATCCATCGCTGTATGCATCAACGCGTTGTTTCCAATGATCTGATGTTGAGAGGTGAAAGTCTTTACTTATTTTGTTTATACGCGCTAATGTCTATATTGTTATCAAACGCACTAAAATAATTTTGAAAAGATGTAGGGCAACTCATTTCTTTAAGTAGTCGTCTTATTTGATAATAAACGTGAAATCTAAAAAAACTACGAATCATCATGTTTGAATGATTTAAATGTTTATAACCCACCCCGCATCTCGTTGAACTACAGAACGTTACAAAATGTATTTGATTTTGATAACAATTTAACGGATTATGATGCCAAACATTAACTACTTTTTGACTACGAACCGCTGGCAGCTTGTAGTTGCTAAAAACATTATCAAATTGCGCATTAAAAAACTCGTTCTTGTTAACGTAAATATTTATACTCGTTAAATCGCTAGCGCTAAAATTTAAAGGTGTGTTAAAATTTCCAGATTGTGGATATAAATATGTAAAATTACTCTTGAATGCTAATGGAAACGTCATTTATTATAAAAAAAATTATAAAACTTTAATAATAAAATGTATCATACCGTTGAAGTTGAAATTGAAAAAATGGTGGAGAAATTAAATTAAACAGCGTTATCGATAATCGCGCGGGTAATCTTGCAATTATATTACATAGCGTAAACATTTGGGTAGGATATTACAACGTGCGTAAAAAAGAAAAAATAATCTATCGTACGACGGGTGAGGAAGATGTCGTTAAGTCTGTAGAACCGGGACTTTACAACATTATCGAAATTATCGATATTATAACAAAAAATAAGCCTTGGATTTATTTTACTATCGATAAAACAACGGGTGTTTTATTGTTAAGTTTGACTCAAGAAAACAAATCCGTTAAATTTTCATCCGGGTTAGCTAATTTACTCGGGTTTCACAACGAATTTCTAACTGTGGGAGAATATAGTAAAACAAATTGATGTACAACTTTTTTTAAATTTTACACATTCATTGTGATCAAATTTCTGCAACTGATAATTATTTCAACGGCATACCTTGCACCATTTTAAACGTTTTTCCCTTGCAAGGTAAATCATTCGGAGAAAGTATGTGGATGGAATATAAAAATCCATTATTAAAAAAAATCAAAGTTGGTACTTTTAACGCGTTGAGTTTTCAAATTAAAGATTCAAAAGGTAGAGACATAAATAATCATGGTTTCCCCGTTATTTTAAATATAGAAATTAAAACTTTTTAAAAATGTTAAACTATAAATAAATGGCAAGTGTTTTTGGACCTAGTCGAACGAGCAGCGGTATTGCTAATGTTGCTAGAGATGAAAAAATTGTACGAGTAGGAGCATCTAGCGAAATTTATGAACATTTCGGATATTTAAACAGAGATGAAATTTTACAAACGGTACCTCTAGTCGAAAAATACAACGTCGTACTCGGATGGTGGGCCATGTCTAAACTACCCTTTTTCATGTTTAATGAAGCGCCATCGTACTGCTCGATTTTTGTACATTTTACAAAAGCGAATAATTTTACTTCATATTCATCAACGCGTGATGATTTTACGGTCGACGTTTATTATATCCCTTCTCCAGGAGGAAAAAATAATAAATTATATTTTATCAATGATGAAATGTCACATTTAAGATATGAAATGTGTTTTAGAATACGAAATGTTCATAAAGTTTTTGTTGAGGCAACCTTTTTCGGCGCGCTAAATTCTAAAATCTGTTATAATATAAAACTTTAAAGTTTACCGTTAAATTAAAATTTTATATTTTTAATACTATAAATAAATGGCAAGTATTTTTGGACCTAGTCGAATGAGTAATGACAATCCATACATCTTTCAAAAAAGTGGCTATATTGACAGTGATGAAATTATTGAAACGCAAAATATATTCAATTTTAATAATCTCTTTTTTATTCAATGGAGTACCACATCAAACTCTTGTAAACCAGGGTTTTATATCTTTACACCAATAACATACTATTCAACATATGTTAACATAAGTGTAGATGATATTTATTTTTCATACGTTTCAAACAATCAAATTCAACGTCGAATTAACAACAATTTATTTCTTCTAGAAGATTATTATGAAAAATTTAATTTTAATGTTAATGAAGTAAAGCATTTAGAATGTAGAATTTGCTTTAAATTAGACCACAACAGAATGTTTTTTGTGCAAACTATCTTTTTTGGTTCTCGAAAAACTGGAATCTGTTACGATATAAAAGTTAATAGTTTTCCATTAAATTATATTTTTTAAATCTTTTTCTATTAATAAAAACAATGAGCGTACCTATAGAATCAGCGAATGTACTTTATCCAAATTTACCGTCTTGAGCAGATGATGTTAAAACATTTCGATTGCAAAAAATCGATAATATTCAAAAATAATTACGAATTGAAATAAATCAACGCGAAGCAGTATATAAAAAATATAATAAAATTATCAACGCTTGTAGTATCGTAGAAACTCTTGATGAATTAGGATGTATGGGAGCAGGAGCCATTGGAATAGCCAGTATCGCCAGCGTTGTATCATCGCCTGTAGGATTTGTTTTAGAAGGTTTAGCTTTAGGGTTAGGTGGTGCGGCGATTGCTCTCAGATACGCGAAATATAAATTATCTAAAAAAGCTAAAAAACACGATGAGATACGAGTTTTAGCATTGTCTAAACTTAACACGATCGAAAATCACGTTTCAAAAGCGATTGAAGACGGTGTTGTTACACAACATGAATTTTTACTCGTTTGTGAAGAACGAGATAAATATTCTAAAATGAAAGAAAACATCCGTAACGATACAGCTTTACCGGTAAAAACCAACGATACAGATTTACCGAGTAAAACCGACGATGTAAATGTAGAAAAACAAATTATTATAGAAAAACTTATGAATTTAAAGTAAACTTAGCTGTAAATAAATCTTATTACGCTCCGCGTCAGCGTAATCAAAAACCCGCTTTGCAAGTAACAGAGCGGGTAAAAACGTCAAATAGACCTCCCCCATACGCCCCAACGATGTAAACGCTGTAATTTTAATTTTTAATTGTTTTAACAATATTTTTTAGTGAGTTTTTTTTTGTGATATTTATAAAAGGTCTTCTTTGTTTTCTAAAAAGCTTTCGTCTTTTATATAAGCGGTAATTTTCCCCAAATTACCTACCGACGCAGCAATTTTTAATAAATATTCTTCTTGTAGCGGAGCATAAAATTGTATTTGTTTGTCTAAAGATGAAATTTTTAATAAAACGCTAAATAAAGCCGCCACAAAAGTAGCCGAATAAGTTTTGTTTTTTCTCTATGTTACCTAATTCTAAATCTATGCTATAAAGACTATTGTTATCAATATTAAAACTAATGTAATCGAAATTGTGCATGTTGATGTAAATTGTTGTGCTTACTTGTAACATTTGTTTAAGTTAAAAAAAATCACTACTTTCAACTATAAACGGATATGCATAATTATCATACGGTAATTCAATTGTTTTTGTACCAACAATTGTATTAATGGTTACACTGTTAATTTCTCTCTTTTTTTGACCACACATTTCAACTACACAAGTTTCAATATAAAATCGTTCATTTTTACGTAAATAATTATTGACACTTTTCGTTTGTTACGAATCATTCTTTGTAAATGTTTTAAATTAACCATAAATTCAAATAGACTTTCACATTTAAACTCAAAAAACTTTTCTCTATTTAATACTATATCAATTAATATTCTTTCTGTTCGATCCATCGTACGATAATAAAATCCGTTTTCATCTACTTTAAAATAAGCCTTTGTCTCAATGCCTACTAAAATATCAATTAAAATTTTAAACGTATAACCCGATTTAATTTTTAAATAAAAATCATAGCTGTCTCGCGCTTTATCGATGATTGGTTTATAGTCTGAAATGTTTTACTCGTTTAATAAACTGTTTTGTTTTTTAACTGACGCGTCGTAATTTTTAAGTTTTGTTTTATCAAATAACAAGATGCGCTGTTTAGGTAAAAAAAATTCAACTGGTGTTATTATTTTATATTTTCTTGTCTCTTCCATTCTCTCTTCTCAATATTAAACTAGATACTATTTTTTCCTTTTTTCAATTTTTTATTTATTATTTCTAATACTCTTTTTTCTCACATTCATGACGTCATCAATCATTCATGACGTAATTTTTATTTATTCATCACCTCATTAAATAAAAAGGGACTTAAAAATCAATTTAAGAAAAGTAGGTGTGCTGGGTCTTACATTTAACATACTACTCTAGTAAATCACGTCCTCCACTCTGAAGAAACAATAACACAAAAAGAAAAACAAAGAAAACACAGAACACATTTCCAATCACCTGTCAACACAAGGAAAAAAACACCTGACAGAAAACAAACACAAACAACAACGTTGTAATACTCCCAAAACAAACACGAGCCAAAAAGGTAGAAAAACAAATAAACCAACAACATGAATTGTTACACTTATGGTTCTTACAATCTTACAATGGAACGCGCAGTCACTTTTAGCTCATAGTAAATAATTTAAACATAATATTAATTCCTGGACACCAAAACCAGATATAATCTGCATTCAAGAAACTTGGCTGAAGGAAGAAAAAACTTACAACTTACCTGGATATGATATCTATAGACATGATAGAAAAATCACTACATCTAAAACATGAGGTGGAGGTTGTGCAATATTTATAAAACGTGGTTTAGGCTTTAAGTACACAGATACATCCGACCATAATACCCCTATAGAATACCAGATAAGCGAACTCTATGATGATCATAAAAATAAAATAAATATAATAAACATTTATAATCCCTGTATCACCCTAAAATCCAACTACTTAATTAAATGAAAAAACAGAATCTAAAGCGGCAGTGAAGATAATTTCAAGTCCCCCGTCTCACAATCTATTCAATGGCGATAGATAATAAAGCAGGGCATGTTTTCCCATTAATTAAACAAACATCCCAAGCACAATGAGTACACTTTTTTTTAAATATTTCATCAAAACCACAAGGGGTAAGCCGTGTAGTAGTTTGTCAATATTTGTAGGGGAATGCAATGAAACAGCTGTATTAAGGGACGAAACGTAAAGTGACATGGTTTGCGAGTGAGTCACTTCTAAAACAAACTTATAGTAATAAACATTATTATATATTTTTTTTTCAAAACTAATTTCTGCAGAAAGTTAGTCAGAGGTAATGACCAGGCATTGGGGAGCGTTGAATCTTCTAGGCCAACCCAGCGTGATAACCACCTTAGCACCCTTCTGGGGGAATCGGCAGACCCCCGGTCCCTCCTTTACTTTCCCGCACCGTAACCAACTATCGAATATGGGAGAGACATGGCGGCCCCCAAACCATTGCTGCTGCCGCAACTGTCATGTCCCTGAATTAGGTCTGTTCTAGGGCTTCGAACCGGTGCGTCCCAGCTCTGGAAGTCCCGCGATTGACACTTCCAGTGGTCCGGCCAACGTGCTGCGCCATCTGGACCATGTTGGTATTAGACAGGTTAAATTAAACCTATTGATATAAAGGATTTGAATTGTATTGCTACACAATAAAAGAAAAAAAAATCACAGACGGGACTCGAACTGGGAACGCCCGCACGGATGTCAAGCGTCTAATCCATTAGACCACCGCCTCACCTGACTGTTTACAGTGAAAGGAGATTCATCATCATTTGATTTAAATCATTTTCTATTCTTCACGTTACAAGTACATATTCGTTTAACAAAAGGGAATAATAGTTTCTCTGTTGTCAGTTTATGTCCTGGGTTGATTTTTAAGTCGAACAACAATGGTTTCCACGACTACACAAGTAACACGGTTGGTTGTGGACTATATATTCCACAATTAACATATTCCAAAAACTATCGTCTAAACAATGGCATATCTATTTTCTCTGCAGACCTACTCGCTATTCTTCTTGCCCTAGAATGGATCGAAGAAGTCAAACCGCTTCAAACGTGTATTTTCAGTGACTGCCTCAGTGCAATTCAAGCAATCTCAAAACATAACCCTGAAAACAAAATAATATGTGATATACGACACACATACAAAACCAAAATAACTGTGTCATTTTTGAATGGATTCCTGGTCATTGCGGAATTCTAGGAAATGAAAAAGTAGATCAAATAGCAAAACTAGCCACATACAAAAATAACATCGACCACAATATCCCCTTTTCAAACTCCGAAATAAAACATAACATCAAAGAACAGCTTAAAATAAACTGGAAAAACACAATACCAAAACAAGATCTCACTAACAATATTAAATATGACCCCATATTCAAATTCACCACATCGGGCCTTAAACGACACCAAGAAATAATACTGCATAGAATAAGAATAGGCATCTGAAAAATGTGTAACAACTTTCGTTACAAAATAGGCAAACACCCCGATGGATTATGTGATACATGCGCTGTTCCCGACAACATCACTCACTTTCTTCTAACCTGTTCCAATTATAACACACAACGAAGAACCTTCATGGAAAATCTCAAATTACCTCAAACAGTAACATTAACACAACTTCTGGGGAAAAAAGAAAACTATTATGAAATCATTAAATATATCCAAAATTGTAACGTTGAAATCTAAATAATATGCCTTCATAATGATTGAATGAGTATTGCGATACAATCGGGGGAGAGGCTACGGATGACTGGCGGGTCGCTGTGCCATACGTCATCACCTGGAAGGTGTTGCGAGCCTGCAAATCAGCCGGCGGAGCCCGGGCTCTTAAACTGCACGGTACACGGCTCGACCTCCAGGAAACTCGTGGCACATTATGATCTGAGGATCACCTACATCCCTCACCACCATCCTAACCTTATACAGATTAGCACAAAGGGCACATCGCACATCGCAAATGGCACAAAGGGCACATCGATTGCCATTAGTGCCATACACCCTACTACAACAACAACAACAACATCAACTTATTTTGTGTAACCTTGCAAATTTCTTTAAATATGCTAATTATCTCATTTCGTATACTCGATAAATAACTCTGGGGATAGTGATGATCATCATTGTAATTGCCTGTTCAACATACACACTTGCATAATAATACATAATATTATGTCGCTAACTTCTACTTTAGGTTACTATATCCCGGCCAAATTAGCCAATTGAGCATTCAAATTCAGTTTCGTGCGTTCATATATAGCGATTTTGATAATCATGTTGCTATCACTGTTCGAGGTAAGAATTCAGGCATTCAATTTCGTTTTCAGAAACGGAAATTTGTTTGTGGTAACTGTACATTCAAGTTCGCATTTGCGTCATCCATTTTAGTGATGCACAGCCGCCAGTCGTTTTCACCAGATTTGCTTGAAAGGGGCTTTTGCACCCGAGTTTTGTTTTCATTTTCATTCGTTTACAGACAATCAATTTCGTACAATGGGAATTCAAAAAAGTACATGAAAGAAATGCAAAACAAACTTAGGCCTACTTGTGTCAGACTGCACACATCATGTTTTGTATTCGCTTTTGTCCTGTCAATGTTGCTTTAATTTGTGATATTTTATAATTGTACCGTTTTTGTATTAATAAAGATGCAATGGATACAATAAATGGAGGTTTACTCCACTGGAGAATTAAAAACAATAGATAAATAAATAATTCTCACCAATCTTTCTTTAATCAGTTTCTCCCTATCAATCTACTTTGTGTACAACCACGTAAAAGGCTTGTGTCCCGTTGTGTGATCCCCGCTGCTGCCGTTACCCAGGTTGTTTGCATCTGACCGGGGCTTGATCCTCTGACCTGGCCCCATAGATAATTGGCATAAGTGGACCGCCCACCAACATAGGGGCTGTTTAGTTCAGTTGGTAGAGCGCTCGTACGGTATTGAGAGGTCGCGGGTTCGAGTCCGGCATGAGCCTTTTTTTTTTGCTCGCTTCCCGTTTGTATATTATTTCAGGTCAGTTTCTTTATATATTGTTGCATTCCCCACTTTTGTGGGTCAACAAATAATAGTCGGACACAAACTTTGTTGTGACAATCTCAATCAATGGGGTTGGTTTATTATTAACATCACTATTTAACAATGGCACTAGTAACATGTATGACAGGAGTGGTAGCGTATAGGTACATGTCAATAGTTAAACTTATATAATTGTGCTAAGTTCCAAATAGGGTGTACGAATACCAACTGTTGGATACAGCCAGTGGGGACCATCGTTCGTTCATGCGGCTTGTCACTCGGCATACGGTACGGGCACTGCTATACCGAGAGACGGGCGGCTGGTCGGTCTCTACGACGGGGACCACCGGGGCTTGACTACATACACGGGGTGTCTGGACGGGGCCAGAGTGTGTACCAGACCGCATTAGCTACATGTAGGCGAACCAATGGCCATATCGATGCCCTGCACCATTGGTTAACGAACGAGGCTCTGGACCGTAATAGTTCGGTATATCGCACTGTCATGGATCTGATCGAGTCGCATAGATTTCATTCGGAACCGCACTTTCCGCCGAGATCAGGAAATCTTGGGGATTATATAGAAATCTGGGGCCTAGGAATAAATAAAACATAAGTCTACTTTATTATTATTATTATTATTATTATTATTATTATTATTATTATTATTATTATTATTTATTCAGCCAAACTTCAAACAATCATACAAACAATACAAGGAGTGACCACATTACTACAATTAAATCTCATGAAAGATAAACAGTGTTAACCGGAAACAAGTAAGGATGAATTAGAATAACAATGCAATTCAAGATAAGACGTTGAGACAAAAATGATTTGAATACAGAACACAAGACAATCCATTCTAAGTTGGCCAGGATTAATACAAGTGAATAGTCACTGTTGCTCGAAAGCATATTAATCCATCCTTAGAATGGAACACAAAAACATCGAAAAAATTTAATAAATTGGCAATGAAATATATACAAACAATCAGTTAACTAACCAATCAACAGATAATCAACCAATTGATTAATCAATCAATTAATTAATACTGTAACAAAATAATAAATTAATACTGTAACAAAATAAGAAATAAATATAAGAAATAAATATAAATATAAAATAAATATAAATATAAAATAAATATAAATATACAATAAAAATAAATAAATAAGTGTTAATTTATACAAATAAAATAATGAATTCATAAATAAATATAGTCTTGAATATAATGTTCTACTTGTCCTGATAATGATTGCTCAGATATCTATTAAAATGACTAAATGACTCCAAAGTGAGGGCATCTTTAACATAGGGAGGTAGGTTACTCCAAACACGAGGAAATACATGAATAGATGTGTTCTTAAGGCTTAGGGTTCTAGCATAAAGGTGATTGAAAATAAGTTTATCCATGTGGCGGGTGTTTACTGACGTATTAGAGTTGATGATTGGACAATTAATTAAACGAAATAGGCATTTAGTGGTGAATTGGATAGTGAGTCTTTGTCTTCTACATTCTAGGGTTTGCCAGTTCAGAGTTCGTAGTCTGGCCGCGTATGACATTGCACCTCTCTGCTGTTTGAGGATCATCCTTGTTGCTCTCCTTTGAACCTTTTCTAGTTTGGATGTGAGGGATGTTGTGTATGGGCACCAGGCAGGCAGGCCGTATTCAAGGACGGGGATGAAGAGGGACCGATATAGAGACATTAATGCATTTGTTGATGTTCCACCTGCAGTGTGCCAGATGAAACCAAGAGTCTTAGTTGCCTTAGCAACCACACTGTTGACATGGTCATTCCAGGTTAAGTTATTACAGATAGTGACTCCTAGGTATTTGTAAGTTCTAGTAGCTGTAAGAAGGGATCCACGAATAGTGTACTGTGGGAGGGCTTGTTCTTTCGTTGATCTACTCATATGCATAATCATGGATTTATTTGTGTTGAGCTTCATCCCATTAGACTCACTCCATGAGCGTCTTGGCCAATGAGAAGCTTGGCTTCCGCGTCTATGGGTAGAAACGTGTCCAAAATCATGACATACAACAGGTCCTTGTTCCATATAAGGAAAGGTATTTGACGAAAGTGAAGTGATCGACGACTTAGAAAGGAGGGCGTGTTCAAGGGGAAAATGCTTACCGGAGTGCTAAGCTATTTGCTTGGATGCTAAGCTATTACTGCATGAGGGGAAACAGCGGCTGTGCTTGGGTTAGGGAGCACTACACGCGGGCCACGGCTAATGACTGAGCGGGTCAGTCACGGTGACTGTTTGGCCGTGGTTCACCCACGAACCTTGTTCGGTGTGAAGGGGTAGACTCCGAGGAAAGTATTCGGGAAATAGACTAAGTCCAAAGGACGGCTCCAAGCCACGTGGCGGGAGGGTGTGGCACGCACGCAAGGCTCTCGCTGTATTATGCATTGCGTTAGCGCTGGATATGCATGAGCAAAAGTAGGGTCCTTGTAAGGATTGCATATTCATAGCGGACAATCGAGGGTCCGGGGAAACAACCCTGGGACTTAGACTGCTTGACATTGCATCGTCAGAAAAATATTGGAAGTGGAAGAAGTGAACTATAAGGGGATGCTAATATTTATCAAAATCACCCAAGGTGTGTCTTGTTGCTGACCAGCATTTGCACCGGCATCGTCGTGCATGGAGATTACATGTACGTTGAACAAGTCACTATCTTGGATTTTGGGCGAGCGGTTAAGAGCACCAGAATCAAGCTCTGGTGTTTCTGATCAGCAGAGTGTATATATATATATATATATAAAATGTGAATAGTAAAGGTGAAACAGTGCTCACCGGATAGTTATACCCGAGCTTTCGGTGCGATGCACCTTCATCAGGGGAATTAAGGCTTGATGAAGGTGCATCGTACCGAAAGCTTGGGTATAACTATCCGGTGAGCACTGTTTCACCTTTATTATTCACATTTTCTAAGTTCTGCTAGTGCTACGCAGCATCCCCACATATATATATATATATATATATATATATATATATATATATATATATATATATAAGAAACTGACCTGAAATAATATACAAACGGGAAGCGAGCAAAGAAAAATGGTGATGCCGGCCTCGCGGAGGTCGCAGGTTCGAGTCCGGCATCAGCCAATTATATATATATATATATATATATATATATATATATATATATATATATATATATATATATATATATATATATATGTAGTTATTTATTTATTATGTGTACAACCGCGTAAAAGGCTTGTGTCCCGTTATGTGATCCTCGCTATTGCCGTTACCCGGGTTGTTTGCATCTGATCGGGACTTGATCCCTGGCTACTCGGCAGATATGGTTTGACCTCTGACCTGGCCCCATAGAGCAATAGATAATTGGCATAAGTGGCCCGCCCACGAAATTATTGCTGTGTAATGGTTTTAAGTGCAATATTTACAACATAAACATGTCTAGCATGTCCAATACATGAACACAGTATGAATACGGGCGACCTCTGGAAGGTGATTACTTTTTTGTTAACGTTCAAGAGACCATTTGCGACTTTTTACAATATTTAATTGTGGATCTAGATAATAAAACGTATGTTTTTTTAACCTCTCAAAATAAGGAAAGGTCGATAATAAACTTAGAGCCCAATTTTGATGAAGATCAACAAATATAAATTAAAACAATAAATACAAATCCACGTACAACCGGGCATTTACTAAATGTTTTTTTTTAATTTATTTATTTTTTATTTTTTTTATTTTATTTTTTTAGTTTTTGTTTAAAATTGTTAAGAGAGCTATCATGTTAAAGGAGATGTATTATACCCTGGAAGCAACTGGGAATTATTATCTAAAAGTTTAACTTGTTTTAAGATGTTAATGATACCAAATATCCCAATAAGTTTTATCGTCTGGCATTTTGTCATTTTCAATAAAACCAAAATAAACAATAACAAATCAAATACATCATCCGGCTGATGATCCATTTCTACTTAAAAATTCATACAAATAATCTAAATATATTTTTAATATACCAAAGAATAAGTAAATAAAAAAATAAAATAATAAAATAAAACAATACAAATAAAATAAATAAATAAAACATAAAAATATACAATATTAAAATTTAAAAAAATAAATACAAAAAATAAAATAATAAAACATAACAATCCACAATATTAAGGTGTGAGTCTAGATAATAGAACGTATTTGTTTCCTTATGACATGATCTCTCTCAAAATAGGGAAATATCAATTATTATTATTAAGTTCAACTTTTATGAAGATTCACCCAAAATATTTATTAAGAAAAAATGCGCATACGACCACATGTAAAACTTGTTTTTAATTTTAAATGTTTTTTCATTAGTTTTTTAATGTTTTTGTTTATGTTTTTTTTTTTTTTTTTAAGACCACATGTTAACAGCAGTTATTGAATAACTAAAACTGTTTATTTAATTTTAATTGTTTTTGTTTGTTTTTTGTTTGTTGTTTTGTTTTGTTTTGTTATTTGTTTGATTATTTATGCTTGTATTTTTTCACGAACACATGCAAACAGCAGTAATAGAATAACTCTTTTAATTTAATGTTTTAATTTAAAAAAAATTGGGGGGGGGGGGTTGTTTTGTTGTTTAAGGGACACATGTGAACTACCACAATATTAAAGTGTGGGTCTAGATAATAGAACCTATGTTGTTTCCTTATGACATAATCTCTCTCTAAATAGGGAAAGGTAAATTATTATTATTAGCTTAGAGTCCAACTTTGATGAAGATTCACCCAAAATATTTATTTTAAAAATGCGCATACGACCACATGCAATCAGCAGTTACTGTATAACTAAAACTGTTTTTTTTAATATAATTTTTTTTTATTTATTTATTTTTTTTTATTTTATTTTTTTTTTTTTTACGACCACATGCAAAAAGCAGTTATTGAATAACTAAAGCTTTTGTTATATTTTAATTGTTTTAATTTTTTTTTTATGTTTCTGTTTGCTTTTGTTTGTTTTGTTTTGTATTTTTTTGTATTTTTTTAAGGGACATACATGTGAACTACAAAAATAAGCAATTCATTTTTTTTTTTGGTCTGGCATTTATTCATTTTTGAGAAAACCAGAATAAACAATAACAAATCAAATGCATCATTGATCCATACAAATAATCTAAATAAATTGCTAATATTTTATCTTACCAAAAAAATAAATAAATAAATAAAATAAATAAATAAAACATAAAAAATCAAACAACGAAAAAAAAAATGCAAAAAAGCAAAATGCCAAATAGATAACCTGACTCGTAAATAAGGCTAAATATCCATAACCAGGTACATGCAACAACAAGCAATTAAGTAATGTTAATAAAACCAACGGACAATGTTTAATGGAATACATTCACTTATTTATAAATATGAAAATAAATGATAAAGATTTTTGAAAAACACAAAAGAACAAAAATGGTATATAATAATACGATATTATCTACATGTAATACATACTCACGGAATTTAAAAACGCATCATCCCAATATTTCACATATTATTCAACAGCAGATTATTGCAGTGAGAAATAAGAACATAGGTTAACTATTTATGAGCGCAAATTTTCACATCATACTGACACAATAAAAGTGCTATGTACAATTATGGCTTCAATTTATCACTGCATATAAGTTATACATATTTATTCAGAAATATAAGTTGATGCGTTTTTAAATTCCGTGAGTGTACATGATTTGTCAAAAAGCTGTCTGTCTGATTCCCTTTTGTATCCGATTCAGAAAAGGCTAAAGTCCACAGGGGATCAACAAATGACCCTCTAACAAGCTTTGTTTACAAATTGTTTTGACCATATTTTGTTGATATTGACCACAGAAGGGGTGACTTTGCAAGGGCGACATCAGAAAGGTGATTTTTGTTTACGTTCGGGGACTGTTTGTTCCCCAGTGGACCTTAGGCTTTACTGAATTCGAAACAAAAGGGTTCTGAAAAAGTGACTGTTTACAATATTTTAATTTTAGTCAAGATAATAACACGTATTTAGAGCCTAACGCTTAGACCCTAATTTTAATAAAGTGGCATATTAAAAGTGCGTAAGGACTAACTGCAATAATTTAATGCAATGATTCTCTCCAATAATGAGAGCTATTATAAGTGGTCATTTAAAACAAGTTAAAGGAGTGTACATTACTCATCGGTAAAAGAAACTGACTGATTTATTATCAAAAAAGCTTATTGGTTTTCGGTAACATCCCGAAGGTTATTTCGTCCAACATGTTGTAAATTTTGATAAAACGATAATACAAAATGAAATCAAAATAACGAATCATCGGCCGACGATGTTCATAATCTCAATTAATTTTCACTATTTTCTCCTTAACTTGACACTTCACAGGTTGGTATTTGTACATACCTTTTAATTTATAAAAAAGTATGGATACCTTTGCGGACAGTTTACCGAAGGGTATAGGCCTACTATAATCATATTTCAAAATAATAAATGATAATTTAAATAGTAACTTAATATAGTACCTCAGGCCAATGTTTCTTTTCAACATGAGGAACTACTGACATCCAAATACCTTGCCCAGTCACAACATGAATTAAATCATTGCAATAACAGTAGACCAGCCAAACGTGGAATCATTGAATCACACCAAAACATAGATCTATCATTACAAACAATCTTTAGCATCATATAGATGTACAAAGCCGTCTAAAAAGCAGGTAAACCTTTATTTTATACACAAATGTGCAGCAAAATCAAATGCAAAAATGAGTTTGTTCTCCAAATGTGTTTATCATATTATGTATACAAGTTGTTTCCACACCCAATTGTTCTATGTGTACATGTTTGTATTATCATACACAGATACTGGCACTGTTTAATTTTTTTTATAACTGGTTTTATCCATCATGGTATAAGGTCAAATAGGGTAAAAATTGTGTATTACGCTTTAAAATAAGGCATAATGAAACAAACGAGTATACATGTTTTTCACATTCACAGTTGTTTAATTTGAAATGATTCTCATGACACTTTAACCATATTTCAGAGTGAATGGTTTATGCATAAATGTGATGTCTTAATTATGTGTCTTATAGGGCTACGTTCGCTGAGTCATTGGCCAACTAGGTTGCAGCAGTCAATTCAACTCACATCCGAAGTAGAAAGTGCAGCTATATACTAAAGCATCGGGATGCTCCAAACTGTTATTTGCAACCACACGTAACAAGTTATACACATGCATCTGGGTTGACTGTACAACGTAACCCTGTCCAAACAGCTTTCAGGCAACCCTGACTCATTTCTTTCCAAACCAAGGTGTCGATTGGAGATGGTATATGCTCCTGGTCTTCCTGCAACCAGATATTTGCCTTGCAGTTGACACGTGCGGTGTGAAATTCCAAGCCATCTCTTGTCGGTGGTAACATCTCCAAATCCTAAGTAACCTTACAAAAGGTTTGGAGTCTGGCAGGCATGGTCCACGGTTGGCTGCTCAACCTGTCTATATAGGTGACACTAGAAAGCGTTTGGTGGTGCGAGTTCTCTGTCACAGAGAGCATGGTTCTCAAATGTTTTCCCAACACGACTTCTGAGCAGGGTATCTCTGACAAAGTCTCCACATACAATGCATGTATTGGCTAATATGTCCAATTCTTTGCCATTCAAGAGTGCCATTTTGCCATTTAAATATTGTCGTTGCCGAGCGGTCTATGTGGGTTCGAATCCCCGCATGGCTGGTCACGGCGCTTGTGACCATGAGCAAGACACTTAACCATTATTGCTTCGTCCTTTGGATGGGACGTTAAGCCGTAGGTCACGTGTACTAATGCACGTAAAAGAACCCTGAACATTTATCGTGGAAGAGTAGGGGTTTACCCAGGTGTTTCTGGTTCACATTGTAAGGACGACGACGACGACGACAATAAAGAACCACCCTCTCCTTTTGTCAAAGGAATTGGACTTGACGGCGAGCTCACACACATCGAACAGTTTCTGTAATAATACGACAACGACAACGACAACGACAACGACAACACTTATAATATTAATAATAATGTACACTTAAATATACACCAAATTGGTGCTCAAGGCGCATTATATTATTACCCCTGCTCATCGGGCGCATAAATCATTCCTGGAACCATCTCAGCTCCATGTGGAGTATACAGCTCAATTGCTGCCACTACAGCGCATATAGGGCAAATCAAACACAACAACCAACTGTGCCCTCACAGGAACCCATTTACCCCTGGGTGGAGAGAAACAATTATGGTAAAGTATTTTGCTCAAGGACACAAGCACCACGGTCGCGGTTGGGATTCGAGCCCACATTCTGACGACTCGGCCATCAGAACACAAATCCGATGCACTAAACCGCTTGACCATGCCACTCCATATCAATGTCAGCCTTTAAATGTTGGAAAGGCCAAGTTCTGGGGTTGTTACAACCAGCAGGAGATGTCCTGGAACTTCACAACGCACGTGCCAATTACAAGGCAAATATTTGGTTTCAGTCAGACCAGGAACATGTATCATCTCCAATAAACACCCTGGCTTGGATGAAGGATGCCGGTTGCCAGAAAGCTATCTAATAATAATAATAATAATAATAATGTGTGGACTTATATAGCGCACGTATCCACCAACTAAGTGGTGCTCAAGGCGCATTCTTGTTTACGTGCATTACACAACACACGGGACCTACGGCTTTACGTCCCATCCGAAGGACGAAGCAATTATGGTTAAGTACCTTGCTCAAGGACACAAGTGTCACGACCGGGGCTCGAACCCATACCCTGCTGCTGGCAACACCAGAACTTGAGTTCGGTGCGCTAGACCGCTCGGCCACGACACTCCACTCGACAAGGAGAATAACCTATTCCAGATGTCTGTCTAGAACGTTTTTACGTGTGGTTGCAAATCAAAGTGCAGGATGTACAGCCCAATGCTTTAGAAAAAATCTAAAAGGTGCACTTTCGCATTCTAATGTGAGTGGCCAATGACTTGGTCATAAATGTAGGCCTGTAAGAAATGTCACCTAATAAACAAATCATTCACACTGAAACATGAGCAAAGTGTTATTAGCATCATTTCAAATTAAACGAGTATGAAAGACGTACTCCTTCATTTTATTACTGCTTTATTATATTAAGGTGTAATACACATTTTTACATGATTTGTCCTTATTTGAGTTTTTCTCAGAACAGATAAAAACCGGTGTCATATTCCAAAATATTTCCACAATGACAGGGATCTACCTTCTTTGTGTGGGATGGTGAAAACATGTTCACATAGTTAGATTGGGTGTGCAAACAACTTGTATACACGCGGTAAACACATTTGGAGAAAGACAACCTTTAGTATTTGATTTTGCTATACATGTGAGTATAAACTAAAAACAATAAATTAAGTTGACCGACTTTAGTACGTCTATATGATACTAACAAGGACACTTAATTATATATCTTTAGATTTTGGTGCGATTCAATGCGCAAAACTAAATGCAAATGTTTTACCTTTGACCTGTGTGACCTTGAAAATGACATTTAAAATCAAAATCGATGGTAGCATCCAACATGATGTTGGTCATGATACTGTAAAATATTTATTGAGAATGGAAACATGCTGTCCAAAGATTGAAATCATATGTTGGCTGGTCAACCAATACACAGCACTGTGCGACCGTTTGCATTCACTCTCTCCAAACTCCTCAATAATCATTGGATATAATACACATGTTAAATAACAATTAGAAATTTGGCTGACATTTTTCTTTGATTATGTGATTCAAAACCAGAACCAGATTGTCTTCATCCAGGTTTTATGAACAACATATCTCAAATATGAACATCAATAAACTGTGTTTTGTGTTTGTTGCGGTGTTTGTTTGTTTGTTTGTTTGTTTTTCCCAGTGTGACATGTGACGCTTAACCGTAAGCCTGTCATTTCACAAGGTACACTATTTATGTTTCATAAAAAAATATATTTCGGTAACCTCACTGATAGGCTCGACTTTAAACTGGTATGCTTTGAACATTTAATGTTCACAATTTATACACATTTTGTACACAATTGAAATTGGAGAGTCTTTTGTAGTTCAGGAACGCGTTCGAAGAAGATAATAGATAATATCATGAATTTTCTATGATTCATTTTATCCAAAAATAATTCCAAATGAAGATGAAAAAAGCACTGCCTACAATGTGTTTGATTTGCATTTGGATGGCCTTGTCCCGGCCTCACTATACTGCGGCACACGCTCTTGTTATTAACTGTTTATCCACAAAAAAGGTGAAACACGCCGAGTATATGGAAGCACAGGCGATTCCGATAAGTCAGCCATTGTCAGGCACTCGAACATCATGGACCACCAAATTAACTGGCTGCTCAGCTCAGCTCATCAAACCCATCACATATGTCATCCTAGATGCATTGTAGAGGCTATCGAGATTTCCAAGCGTAACACCGGTCCACAAGACACCGGCTTCTACCTCAGTGACATTTGGTGACTCCTGCTACAGACTGAAGGATCTTCTATATCCAAAGTCAACACCACACCTACATTCTAAGTCACCCAACCTCCCTTCTCTGTACTGATTCAGTTAAGTGAGTGCGCACTCCTCTCCCACATTCTCAGGATCAGGGTTCCTTCCACCAGTTTCCGCCTGCATGCAACAATGCACTTTAAATCCCCAAGTTTTCCCTCCAATCCCCCATCAGTTTACTTACGCAGCAGCATCGTTCAAAGTCCAGCATTCTCTTGAAGACGATCAATTAAAAATAAGTTAAATACGTTTAAAATGCATACACACTATTCTCGAATAACAGTTGATGCTGGCATGAAACATCCTTTGAAATGTTTCTGTCTGAGGTGATTTCATTTTTGTTAAAATTATACAAACTAATTCGTATAAATAGAATAGGTTTGCGGTAGCACAATGTAATGAGATGTGTGGTTGTGATAACAAGATGTAGGTAACTCAACACTTTGGTCAAGTGTGTTCTGACCGTATTCAGGGGAATATACTGAACTCTGGTGGGAGAAGCTGTTTAAGTAGTGTTGAAAGGGATTCTGCTGCAGGGATTTAGGTCGTTAAGGTGGGATGTCTCAAATACGGGTTCAGAGTAAGGCAGCTTTAAGTTTGCACGACATAAGGTTTCCTTTTTTTTCTTATGAGTGTAAACTTTACGCGTTTTTGACCGTCGCTGACTTTGGCTTTTTTACGCTTTTTGGCAATTTTTGTGTATAGTGTATAAAGATATGGGTTAATTGAAGAATTAATGGATAAGACAAATACAGTTACCCAGACATACATGTCAGCATTTAGCTTCACCGTTCCAGTCTGCGAGAGAATCCCCAAGATGATGATTGGCATCCAGCACACAAAGTCCGTGCCGACTATGGCCGCCATTTTGATAGCCATCCTGATTTCCCGTTTGCGGTGAGCAGTCAACGTAACTGTCTTGGACGTCTGTTTAATACTCACGAATACAGCGATGTAAGAACAAAGAACGATCGTGAAAGACAACAAGTTCACGCCAACAAACAGGACAATAGGGTAAATCCACAATGGTTCCCTACTCTCCGCTACTGGGTTCGACACAACACTACTAAGACTTTTGGTATTTATTGTAGACAGAGGGAGACCTATACACACATCGGATAGGCCATATACCTTTGAATCAGACCCACCAGTGATAGTTGGAACAATACTCAGACACGCGGCCGTAAACCATATAATGGAGACGATAACTTTCGCAGTCTTCCCCCGGATTTTGATTCGACTGAAGGGAAACACGATGCCAAGGAAACACTCAACACTGATAATAGTAACGAAGAAGACAGATGCTTCACTAGAAAGCACCGACAACACCCCAGCAATCTTACAAACTGAACTAGTCCGCCATCTCCTCGATTCAAAAATATATCTCTCGCCAAACTGCACATCTGCAATCCCAATGATCAACATATAAACACCTATCATCAAATCAGATACAGCTAAATTTAGCACCAAGAACGAGTGCGTCTTATTTTCAACGGTCTCTGGGCGTTCCCTACACCTCCAGACAATTACCAATGAATTCCCAATGAGGGCGGCAACACCAATGATCCACAAGAACACTCGTAGTAGGTTGTTCACCATAAGACTAACACATCGGTCGAATGGTGTGTCTTTATCTGTATCTTTATCAGTTGTCTGGCAATTAGAATCATTAGAACTAACTCCACAGCAGAGACTGAAATCATCACCGACTCTAAAATAAAACACATGATAGAAACAATATTCATGTTGTGCATGTTGCATGATTAAAAAGGTAGTGGAAACTTCTCTATTTAACGAATTTATATATCCAACAGTGAACTTGATCATCTTAAACAAAGGGAAACCATCAAATATCATTTATTTTCAAAGATTTTCAAATCAAGTCCCTCATAATCTTTATTGAATTGTTCAAAAGACGATGATTTGAGCTTTTGAGTTTTTCAAGTAAAGCATAGGGTACCATATATATATAATAATAAATGCTAATAATACTAATATATCGTCGGATCAGAGCAGAAAGAACTTATAAGATCTATACATGCAAAGTGTGAGCAGAAAGGACTTATAAGGCCTATAAATTACCTGCAATTCCATTATGTTAAGAAAACTTAATTATTTGGATTTATGTTTTATTTAACAATGGGAGTACTCACAATTTATATTTATCACTCAAGACCCATTATCTTGTACTTACTTAGTTAATAACACTTGATTAATCTTATAAGACCTTTTGTCATTAAACAAATAAAATTGTCATCAAGTGTGTATAAGTCATTATTGCTCTGAGCGGACAATATCACACTTCCACACAGAAGATCATCAAGACGAATGCAAACTGTCTACGTGTTCAGGCGATACTTCTATCATTAGAGGGCGCTATAACTAAAACTATGGGCAACTATGAACAATACAATATGATTTTGGACGATTTTGATTTTCTCAAAAATTACAATAAAGCCAAATATAATCACCTCCAATGTACTATTCATATTGTAACGAAAATACGAGCTATGGTTTGTTTTCGTTAAAGAAACTTTATTCACAGATGAAATACAGGCTCCTTGAATAACATTAAATAAGGGCTTTAAATAATTCTGAAATTTAGTGAAATTGAGTATTCCGACAGGTGTTTCAAGTTGGGTCTTCCCTTTTTAAACAACATAATTCATTTCCTTTCAATTGTTATTAAATGTTTATATAACAAATTTGACATTCCTATTGATTTTATTCCTGTTATTCGTACACACACAAGTTGTTAAGTTTTCTCATCAAATGACAAGGTCCAATGCTGCTCATTATTCTCTTTTTTTTTTCCCCTTCAAATCTACGTTGGGATTAGATGGAACTTCTTCAGTGTAAACCGAAGTCCGGCCATTTGGGGAGGACAAAGACCACTGATAGAATACAGCGACGATTCTTTTGGAACGAATGGCGAAGTGATGTTAGCAAATTTTGCGATGTCTGGGCAACCTGTAAACAGCCACAGAAGTACCGTCGTCGCAGCACTATGAAGCAGTACAATGTCGGCATACAATGGAAAGAATAATCATAAATGTGATGAGTCATCTTCTGCTCTCAGATCGAGGAAACAAGTATGTAATCGTCGTTGCAGATTACTTCACGAAATGGACAGAGGCGTATGCCATTCAATGTTGTCCAGCTGAAAAAACCCTCAACGCATTCTTACAGTATCAAAAATCTAGTATTTACCATTTAAGAGTGGAAATTCAATTGGACCTATTCAAAATAAATGGTTACCATTGTTACATAAACACAAACCGCAATCAGTGTGTGACTGCGCGTTGACCCTAAAGGGGGCGGGATTATGTTTACGCGTTATGAATAGAACGTTCTGGAAGTTTACTTTTGGACAATGATGTAATTTAACAGAAATTTCTAGAAGTGAAGTGAAGAAGAAACCTTTAGTATTTTCTAGAAGGGATTACAAACTATAAATACGGGCTGGTAGAGGATTTTAAGCAGGACTTGAGCAAACCAAGACTTCGGTAAACAGGAGTTGATGAGACTATATCGATACTTCAGTGTCCACCAACTAGGACCTGTGATGTCGCTTACGACTCGTCTGTGGAGTGTCTTGAGAAAGTTCGTCTAAATCTACAGTTCAGTATTTTTGGGATTTCTTCTTTCCCATATTTTTGTCACGGTAGTCGACTTGTGTCCCCGTGGTTTCGTCTATTTCCGGCCATTTGTTGGAGGTGAATTCGCCCCCACGTCTAGCTTTATTTACACTGTGTCAGAGAACTGTTTTTTCTGTCGTTTTCGCTGGAGCCTACTCAGTTCTCGCCCGTAAGATCTTCTTATTTAGTATAAGATCTTTTCTTAATGTACACTTGTTTACCCTAATCATTGTACGCTTGTTAAACCCATCGATATTTGAAGCAGTTGATATTTTCATTATTAAATCTCTTTCTTTGTTTTTTATATCAGTGTGACCTTGTTTGATTTATTTGTTGCATCTGAGAAAATTCAGGCTTTTTGAGTAATTTGCATTCACCTATAGTTTGAAGATTTTCGGATCGTAACAAATTGGGGGCCGGTCCGGAAATCGAATAAAATAAGCCATACTACTTTTATTGTACAACTGTCAAGCAAGGTTGCACGCTTTGTTATATTGTTGCTAGTGTAGAATAATTATGGCTAGTAAGTTTGAGGTACAAGTTTTCGTGGAGGCTGAGGATTTGTCAGTCGATAAATTGCAACTGTTAACAAAAGACGAGTTGCATGAAGTTGCTAAATATGTTCAACTAGAAATTTCTCGAAGTGTCAAGAAGGCAAAACTAGTGAGCGTTCTTGCGGAAAAATTGAAACTAGAGATGGCTGAGTCTCCGCAAACTGCTGATCGAGAAATTGAGCTTGCCAAAATTGAGCTGGAAAAAGAAAGGCTCAGGCTTGAGTTTGAAGAAAAACAAAGAGGAAAAGAACAAGAAAGGCTTAGACTTGAGTTTGAAGAAAAAGAAAGAGAAAAAGAACAAGAAAGGCTCAGACTTGAGTTTGAAAGACAAGAAAAAGAAAAAGAAAGAGAAGAAAAAGAAAAAGAAAGACAAGAAAAAGAAAAGCAAAGAGAATTTGAACTACGAAAGCTTGAACTCGAACATCATACTCAAAATTAAAGAACTGAAATTAGGTTCAAAGAAAGACACAGGCAAAGAGAAAACTCCAATTGACTTTGATCTAGCGAAGAACGTTAGGTTGGTGCCAAAATTCAACGAACATGATGTTGAAACATATTTTCTATCTTTTGAGAAAACTGCCAAAAGTCTTAGTTGGCCTGAGAAATATTGGCCTCTGCTCTTACAGAGCACGTTTGTGGGTAAGGCTCAAAAGGTCTATGCCACACTTTCAGAGGAACAGTGTAGTGAATATGCTACTGTTAAAGCAACTATTTTAAATGCTTATGAATTGGTTTCTGAGGCATATAAGCAGAAATTTCGAAAATTGACTAGATCAAATGGCCAGACCTTTGTCGAATTTGCTAGACAAAAAGAAATTGTTTTTGACCGATGGTATCGATCTCTCAAAATTTAGAAGAAATTTGAGGAGTTAAAAGAAGTTGTCCTCATGGAGGAGTTCAAAAACAGTGTCCCTCTGTGTATCAAAACCCATTTGGAAGAACACCAGATCATCAAATTAAAGAAAGCTGCAGTGGTAGCTGATAATTATGAATTAACTCACAATGAGTATGGGTAAATCTAATTTCCGGTCAAAGGGTTTCTACAAAAACACTGATAAGGGCAAGTCAGGTCCCGAGGCACAGTCTAGTACTGGAAATCCTGATCCATCGAATAAGAAGTATTCATCACCAAGTGGAGCCAAGGAGGACCAAAGGAAAAAGTTGTTTTCCTCCGTGTGATTACTGTCACAAAAAGGGCCACACGAAAGCGAGGTGTTTCAAGTTCATCGCTGACGAGCGAGAGCGTTTTGAAAAGTCTGTCGCTTTTGTCCGTAAGGACACTCTACTTAGTAGGAAGTCTGGTGAGGCTGATGGCAACCGTGTTTCTTCTTCGAAGATGTTTGATGAAATCAACCAAGTTGATGAGGTCTACAAAGATTTTGTTTATCGTGGTGATATTTCGTGTACGTCTGATGAAGCCGGCAGTTCAGTTGTTATCCTAAGGGATACAGGCGCGTCACAGTCACTGATGCTGGAGGATGTGTTGTCATTGTCTCCAGAAAGTTCGCTGAATGCGAAAATGTTGATTCAAGGTATTGGGGGTAATTTTATGCCTGTCCCGTTGCATAGGGTGAATTTGAAATGGGACTTGATCACTGCCCTGTGGATGTTGGAGTTGTTCCTAGTCTACCGATGAAAGGTGTCGGATTTTTGCTAGGTAATGACGTTGCGGGAGGTAAAGTGTCGGCATCCCCTATTGTCTCTGGTGAACCTGTGGATGAGCCAGAAATTCATTATTTGGAGGAGGAGTTCCCAGAAATCTTCCCCGAATGTGCAGTGACAAGATCTCAGATGAAACAGACGGAAAAGGAGGTTGCAGAGTCAGTGCCTATAGAGGAGGACTCTGGTGTTTGGCTGGCTGAAACTGTTCAATAATTTTGAAGAAAATGAGGGAGTGTCTCAAGATGCTAAATTTTGCCGATCCTCGCTTATAGAGAAGCAGAAAGCGGACCCAGATTTGAGGAAGCTCGCCCAGACAGCGTGTTCTGAGGAAGAGGCTCAGGGGGTTCCAGAATGCTTCTACGTCAAGTCGGGCGTGTTAATGAGGAAATGGAGACCTACCCAGAGACCAGCTGATGAAGAATGGAGTATTGTCCATCAAATGGTTATTCCTCCGTGGTACCGTGATGAGATCTTGAGAATTGCTCACGAGATTCCGGTTGCAGGTCATCTTGGCATCAGAAAGACTCAAGCTAGAGTCATGGCACATTTTTATTGGCCTAAGCTACACCAAGATGTGGTGGAATTCTGCAAGATGTGCCATACGTGTCAGATGGTGGGGAAACCACAGCCATCAATCAAGCCTGCACCGATGATACCGATTCCTGCATTTGATGAGCCATTTACAAGAGTCCTAGTGGATTGTGTTGGTCCTCTACCAAGGACGAAGTCCGGGCATCAGTTTTTGTTGACCATCATGGATTTGTCAACCAGATTTCCAGAGGCCATTCCACTGAGGAAGATAACAGCCAAAGTTGTTGTTGAGACTCTTATGCAGTTTTTCACAAGATATGGTTTACCGAAAGAAGTGCAGTCCGATCAGGGGTCTAACTTCATGTCGGGTGTGTTTCAGGAAGTCCTGCGTGAGCTGGGGATCAAGCAGTTGAAATCATTTGCATATCACCCGAAGTCTCAGGGAGCTCTGGAGAGGTACCACCAAACCCTCAAGAATATGATAAGAGCGTACTGCGAGGATTTCCCAGAAGATTGGGACAAAGGAATTCCCTTTCTGTTGTTTGCCACTAGGGACTCACCGAACGAGTCAACTGGTTTTACTCCGTTTGAGTTGGACTACAGTCATGAGGTGAGGGGGCCTTTGAAACTAATTAAGGAGATATTTTTGGCAGAGGAGGATGAGACCAATCTGCTCGACTATGTGTCGAACTTCAAAGAGAGGTTATCCAAGGCGTGTTCTGTGGCACAAGAACATCTCAAGGTGTCTCAATTGGTCATGAAGACAAGAGCAGACAAGAAATATGAGGTCGGCATCTTTAAACCCGGCGAGAAAGTACTAGTGCTGTTGCCTCTGCCTGGCGAGCCCCTTAAAGCGAAGTTTAGTGGGCCCTACTGTATCCAAAAGAAACTCAATGATGTTAATTACGTAATCAGTACCCCAGACCGAAGAAAGAACCAAAGAGTTTGTCCTGTTAACATGCTCAAGAAGTATTATGAGCGTGATAATTTTGGTCAACCAGTGGGGGTAGCTGTTATTGAGTCAAATCCCGACCTTGACAATTCAAGTAATGAAGACCTTGAGACAAAAACGTCTGAACTTGAGTTTTTCGCTGTGCAGTTTTCAAATTCGGAAATTCTGGCTAACTTGGATGAAATCCTTGGCCATTTGCACAGTGACCAACGGAAAGATTTATCAAACCTACTCCAAAAGTACGAGCAAATTTGTTCTGACAAACCAGGCCGTACGTCGGTGGCAGTTCATGATGTTGATGGAGGAAATTCAAGGCCTATAAAACAGGCACCCTACCGACTTAATCCTAACAAATTATCGAAGGTTCGGGAAGAGGTTAAGTTCATGATAGAGCATGACATTATAGAACCTAGTCAGAGTTCTTGGAGTTCTCCCATTGTCATGGTACCAAAGCATGACGGTACTCTTAGATTTTGCATAGATTATCGAAAAGTCAATGCAGAAACTAAGACTGATTCATATCCTATCCCTAGGTTAGAAGACTGCATTGATCGGGTGGGAAATTCTGCATTTGTTAGTAAAGTAGACTTGTTAAAGGGATATTGGCAAGTGCCCTTGACTGACCGAGCCAAAGAAATGTTGGCGTTTGTGACACCTGATGGTCTGTACCAATGCAAAACGATGCCCTTTGGGATGAAAAATGCCCCGGCTACGTTTCAGAGAATGATGAGTCAAGTCATTGCTGGGCTAAAAAATTGTGTTGTCTATATTGATGACATTTTGGTATACAGCGATAGCTGGGAAGACCATCTGAAACATTTGAGTGCCCTGTTTGATAAGCTTTTCAAAAGCAAACCTGGTGGTAAATCTCAAAAAGAGTGAGTTTGCCAAAGCAACAGTGACCTACTTAGGTCATGTTGTCGGTCAAGGTCACGTGCTACCAAACGAGTAGCAAAGATTCAAGCCATTCAAGATTTTCCCGTACCCACAGGGAAGAGAGAACTGATGAGATTCCTGGGTATGAGTGGATTTTACAGAAAGTTTGTTCCAAACTTTGGAGTGTCGTGGCCGAGCGGTCTAGCTTACCGGACTCAAGTTCTGGTGTTAGCAGCAGAATGTGGGTTCGAATCCCGGCCGTGACACTTGTGTCCTTGAGCAAGACACTTAACCATAATTGATTTTCTCCACCCAGGGGTTAAATGGGTACCTGTGAGGGCAGAGTTGGTTGATTAGCCCTATATGCGCTGTAATCGCAGCAATTGAGCTGTATACTCCCCAGGGAGCTGAGATGGTTTCAGGAATGATTTATGAGCCTTATGACCCTTATGAGCAGGGGCAATGATATAATGCGCCTTGAGCACCACTTAGTTGGTGGATACGTGCGCTATATAAGTCCACACATTATTAGTATTATTACTATTGCGACTCCGTTGACTAAACTTTTACAGAAAAATGTGAAGTTTGTTTGGTCTGACTCATGCCAAAATGCATTTGAGAAATTGAAAGCCATTCTAACGAACGAACCGGTTCTGGCTGCGCCAAAGTTTGACAAGGCGTTTAAAATAGCCATTGACGCCAGTGATGTTGGTGTCGGAGCGGTTTTGCTACAAGAAGACGAGTCAGGCATCGAGCGACCGATTAGTTACTTCTCAAAGAAACTGAATAAATATCAGGCAAAATACTCCACCATCGAAAAAGAGGCGTTAGGTCTGGTCCTTGCCCTACAAAACTTTGAAGTGTATATAACCAATGGTGCTGGATAGACAATCATTTATACTGATCACAATCCACTTGTGTTTTTGGAGAAATTCAAGACCAAGAACCAAAGATTATTTCGGTGGAGTTTGATTTTGCAACCCTATCCACTCAAGATTGTTCATATTGCCGGAAAGAGCAATGTTATTGCTGATGCTCTATCCAGAGTTTAGAAGATTGTACTTAATCACTTAATATTTATTTCTCTGGTAAACCAGTGGGCCTAAGAGTTTAATAAGACTTATTTTGTTATTACTGTAACAAGTCTTAGCCAGGCATAACTGTTTAAACTTTGTTATAAGTTAGTTAAAATGTCTTTTTGAAACGAAAATTTCCTTCTGTAAATGTTCTTTATTTTATGGGGGAGATGTTACATAAACACAAACCGCAATCAGTGTGTGACCGCGTGTTGACCCCAAAAGGGGCGGGGTTATGTTTACGCGTTATGAATAGAACGTTCTGGAAGTTTACTTTTGGAAAATGATGTAATTTAACAGAAATTTCTAGAAGTGAAGTGAAGAAGAAACCTTTAGTATTTTCTAGAAGGGATTAAAAACTATAAATACGGGCTGGTAGAGGATTTTAAGCAGGACTTGAGCAAACCAAGACTTCGGTAAACAGGAGTTGATGATACTATATCGATACTTCAGTATGCACCCACTAGGACCTGTGATGTCGCTTACGACTCGTCTGTGGAGTGTTTTGAGAAAGTTCGTCTGGACCGAGTGAAGTGTTTGAGAGATGAATTTAATTCCGGAAGAGACATTTTGTGAACTAAATCTACAGTTCAGTATTTTTGGGATTTCTTCTTTCCCATATTTTTGTCACGGTAGTCGACTTGTGTGCCCGTGGCTTCGTCTATTTCCGGCCGTTTGTTGGAGGTGAATTCGCCCCCACGTCCAGCTTTATTTACACCGTGTCAGAGAACTGTTTTTCTGTCGTTTTCGCTGGAGCCTGCTCAGTTCTCGCCCGTAAGATCTTCTTATTTAGTATAAGATCTTTTCTTAATGTGCACTGGTTTACCCTAATCATTGTACGCTTGTTAAACCCATCGATATTTGTAACGGTTGATATTTTCATTATTAAATCACTTTGTTTCTTTGTTCTTTATATCAGTGTGACCTTGTTTGATTTCTTTGTTGCATCTGAGAAAATTCAGGCTTTTTGAGTAATTTGCATTCACCTATAGTTTGAAGATTTTCAGATCGTAACACCATCGAAACCATTAATACATAATACAGCTATGACCACGTATGACCTCTCTACAAATGGGAACAGGTCAATTACTAAAAACATGCTTCGTGCCGTGTCTTTATTGGAATACATTATTACAATTGTGTAAAGTACACTGAAGTTGATTGTTTTTCCTTAAATAATAATCAGCACATACCTTTATTAATACAGCCCGGTACTTAACTTTTCCCAACGTTTGATGATGCTGAAAACATTATTCGAAGTGATTGGGTTCTGAAATCGTTTCTGTTACACTTGTTCATATCCAGGGTAAAGTAATGTTTGAAGTCTATATTGAGTTAATGTTATAGTGTTCAAGCAGTTGATTGATATTGCAGCTGCATTTATCAATGACTTACAATGTCTCGAGGCTCCGAAGGTCATTAAGCGCATCGTCCTGGATAACAGTCGGGATACCAGTGGACTGTTTACCTCTGACCAGTAACCTAATAGAGAAATAATAAATAACGATATAAAGTACGTTTGTTGAGTTACAAACGTAAAATGATGATTGTTTTAGTTCATTGTGCCAGAACCGTTTACGTTTGTATGACTTTAATAAATTCTACATCTACATCTTGGTCTTTTAATTAAGGAGTTAGGCACCTTCTCAAAACTATTCCAGGATAATTTGCGGAGAGATTTCCCCGCAGTTGAATTTTCAAACCACAAAGTATCCCCAAGCAGTCCAAATATATTGTGGATAAGTTTGCGGGGAAAATATTGAAACTAGACTATGCAATTTGTTCCCAGTTATTTATTGACGCGGTTCACGCTGTGTGACAATGGTACAGATGACAACAGGAATTAACTTCCAGCACGCAATGAACTTTCGTATGCTGTTCATACATAACAGCCATGTTTGCCAGGTTAAGGTTTTATTACGTTTGGTCAGAACAAAAAGGTAGAACCTCAATGGTCAGAATAATCCTTATATTGTTTATTAAAGTATAGGATTGGTTATCATCACATGTTTTGATAAGTTTCAATCTAAAAGCTTAATGATTATAAAGTTCATACCAGTTCCAATCTTCTAAAACAATATTTCCGTCTGAAATGCTGTCAGAGTCAAGAAATAGCATTTGAAGACCCCCAAACCACTATTGCTCATTTCCATTACCACAATCGAAATATAAGCCCAATGTGATCGTACACAAAATCACTGACAAAGTGTTAGCATCTTTAGTTGTTTTAAAGGCAAAACAAATGTTTTTAACATTTCCATTGTTTTAGCCCATTAAACTGGAATAGGTGGATTTATATGAATTTTAGGTACATCTACACATCAGAATAATATTTATAGAGTAAGTTACATGTCTGCACATCATTTCGTTCGGATGTTGTAGGGATTTATGTTTCCCATTATTTTAGTCCAAAATACCGGAACCACTTTGTATGCATCTTACGATTTTAAATATATTTACATATCGGAACAAATGTTTGTGCAAAATTACAAGTCTCTACGCCATTCCATTTGGATGTTATTGTAGTTGTTAAGGTACATCTACATAACATACAAATCATTTGTACCAAGTTACAAGTCTGCAAATCATTTCGTTCGGGATTTATAGGTTTTTTAAATTGTTTCACTGTTTTAGCCCATAATAGCGGAACCAGTCACGTTTTAATGATTTAAAAACAAATATTTAAGATACACCATCGATTCGGGACCAATGTTTACAAGTCTGTAAATAATTTTTGTTTGGGAGTTTGGGATTTTCGATGTTCGTATGGCTTGTAAATTTTCCATTGTTTTAGCTCATATAGCCGGAACTGAAGATATTTTATGATTCTTTAAAGGTTTTAGACACATCTACATATTTAGTCCAATGTTTTTGCCAATTTTCAAGTTAATAATACATCAGTCAGTTTAATGAGTAAATTCACGGTAAAAGTTGGCCAGAAAAAAATAATGTGTTTGGGCAGTAATCCACACACCTAAAAAGTCGAACAAAAACAAAATATGTTTGGGAAGTAACCGTTGGTAAAGGCATAGCTTTTCAACATCACAGCAGCGCGAATGGGAATAAAAGTTATACACTTGGCATTTACCGCAGGATAATTAACTGTTTTGTCCGCGTGGTCATGGGCGATAATGACCTCGCCTTCCGCTCACTTCTTATTACCCGTGACCACACCCGGCCAAAAAACCGGCAAATAACCTGCGGTCAAGACCGCATGACAAATGTTAACTCATTAATATTTAACAACGTCTTACAGGGTTCTTAGATTCCACAGTCCATCAAAGGCCTTGTTGTGAATTAGCTCGAGGGGATTACTACTGATATTCCTTTAAAACAAGCAAATACATTAAATTAGTAAAATTAAGTGGTTCTGGTATTATGGACTAAATTTAAGTTGTAAATCCCAAACGAAATGATGTACCCTCCCTCCCTCCCTCCCTAATATTGCGGTTCCTGATAGATTGAAATTGATGACAAGCTATTGAGCTTGAGGTATATAATCAATTGTTTTGGGTGCATATTTTACTGATAATTATTGGTTGCATATCCAAAACAAGAAGACGAAATGTGATTAGAAACACTGCATTACAGCACATTATACATCGGTAATATTCATCATGTTACAGTGCGGGCAATAGTTTAATTATTAGAAAATAAATGTCCCATATGTTCTTATTAGGCCTATACAATCCATTCCATTAGCATGGTGTGCTGATAAATCCAGATATACATTCAACAACTGATCTGTAAACATGCCTCTGATTCCGTTGTGTCGCATAGAAACAAATTCGTAATGTAAACATGATGTTCATACTTTATCAAGTATGTTTCGCCGTCAGACGTGTTCCTCTGGGCAAACGTGAACGGTCCGTGGAACGCCACAGTGTTCCCATTGGAACGTTCCACCAAGAACATATGCATTACTCTAGAAACATTCCTGGGGATCGTTCCCGGTAGCCATTCGCGAACCGTACATTGCACGAGCGGTTCAAACACGATCTTCGTACTTTTTTTCGACATCAACGTAAATGACAGCCTAAATGAAATGTTGGCTGGTTTTATGCATTTTTCTCTAATGTCATTTTAAAAACACCGTGTTATGAGCTACAATTCTGCAGAGGATGTTTTTGCATCTCGTTGTTGCAAATGTTCGGTCGCATACTGCCCTACATTGACAAGTGATACAGTGTAGGACAAGTATTTACTTACAACATTAATACAAATATTAAGTTTGGCAAATATAAAAATCGCATTTCATGAAAACAAATTCGCCGTAAGATGTAACTTAAGTAAAATGATAACGGTGGCTTGATTATGTAATTGAAATTCATGTCATTACAACTTACAAGTAGTCGAGGCTTTGTAGACCATAAAATGTTCCTGGTGCAAGTTCTCTGATTTTGTTGCTCTGCAGATATCTAGCATTGACATTAGAGTAGAGTTTGACATTAGTTATAGCCCGTTTATTTTGTTATTTTCGTAAATTTCCTTAGATTTTCCTCAACCCTATCAAGCCTGGGCTTGTTTGTTTCGTTCTCAGACCTGAGGAACGGTTAACGTACATGGCCAACGGTTATCGTACATGAGCTATATTCACTTATCACTCATTGGCCCACACGGGTTTTGTGCACGAACCACCCGTACCAATGGTTCGCGTGCACAAACATTTATTAAAAGTCACTTTGTTCGAGAGTATCCTGCTAATGTAGCGAAAACAAACACAACAGACGTTTAGAGTGACATAGTAAAAGCAATCCTACGGCGCATTTTTTTGGCGAAGACCATTTGCCGAAGACCATTTGTCGAAGACCCAGACCATTTTTGAACTTCTGAAATGGATTCCTCTTTATCCCAAAACCGATGCAATAATTAACAAAAACATCACGAGTCACAGTTCAATAAAATCATTACCATGGATGTTGCTCGTTGCAATATTAATCATAAAATTTAAATTATCACCAGTCAGTACAACAAAATCACTGACATGGATGTTGTTCGTTGCAATATTAATCATATAATTTAAATTATCACCAGTCAGTACAACAAAATCACTAACATGGATGTTGCTCGTTGCAATATTAATCATAGAATTTAAATTATCACCAGTCAGTACAACAAAATCACTAACATGGATGTTGCTCGATGCAATATTAATCATAGTATTTAAATTATCACCAGTCAGTACAACAAAATCACTAACATGGATGTTGCTCGATGCAATATTAATCATAGTATTTAAATTATCACCAGTCAGTACAACAAAATCACTAACATGGATGTTGCTCGATGCAATATTAATCATAGTATTTAAATTATCACCAGTCAGTACAACAAAATCACTAACATGGATGTTGCTCGATGCAATATTAATCATAGAATTTAAATTAACACCAGTCAGTACAACAAAATCACTAACATGAATGTTGCTCGATGCAATATTAATCATAGAATTTAAATTAACACCAGTCAGTACAACAAAATCACTAACATGGATGTTGCTCGATGCAATTATTAATCATAGTATTTAAATTATCACCAGTCAGTACAACAAAATCACTAACATGGATGTTGCTCGATGCAATATTAATCATAGTATTTAAATTATCACCAGTCAGCACAACAAAATCACTAACATGGATGTAGCTCGTTGTAATATAATAAATCATAGTATTTAAGTTATCAACGATTTTGAGAAAGTTGTGCACTACAGACATAACAGGACCATCTTAAGACACGCCTTTGCAAGCAGCCCCCTCCCCCCAATTAGTGACAGAAGACCGTTCTCACACTAAAATAACACATACATAAATATTGGCTACTAGAACCTTCCAATCATACACCTGTTTATTAAGAATTATTTTGGTTTTAAACATTTCTGCCTTTCATAACTATTTAAATCTGAACGTTTAACTATCTACACCTAAGAACATTCTGTGTCACGTGATGAAAACGTTCTTACATTCTTCCTTCACACACTATTATGTCCTGCACCGGCCAACTGATATGCGGTCGAAGAGTTTGGCACAAGTATAATTATTAAATGACTACATGTCTCAAATAATCCATGTCAGCCATAAATCCGAATTACGTCAGCGTCATACCAATTCATTATCTTAACTTTGGTATAACAGATTCCCCTACCAATTGTAGTAAACTCTTTCTTATAATAAGATCGAATAACATCAAAACATTATTCGAAAACCGGCTTAAATAAATGCGATTATATATTGCTACGGCTATCTGACAATATTGCTTAATATTCACTTTGTGATTGTATACAACTTTAAACATTTGTTTATTGTTTGATTATTCTAATTAATAATTTCGAAGTCAAAGTCACATACAAAAATATGAACCAATTTTAAAAGGCCTATGAAATACAATTTTATATAAATACATATTTTGCTTTTGATGGGCAGTTTAAACAAAATTAGATATTCCGGTAGGCGATTTCCTTCCAGGTTTGCATTACAGAAGCGCATGTGACACTTTGATAGGGATGATGTCTGTACCAGGGTCCTTGCCAAGTTTCATTTGCTTAATAACCTTGTTGATAGCTGTGTTGAACTCAGCTAGAGAGAATTTGCAAGTGGGGATGTTATGATTAGTCGAAGATATGAAGAACTGTAATAGGAACGTTGGTGATATTATCTGAATTAGGTTTTCAAAATGTGAATTCCAAGCAGATCTTCACCTTGGATAACTATAGTGTTTGAAGGCTGTTTACCAACCTTCCAGGCATTTTGGAGGCCGTTGGTTGATTCACATTTTGTCAAATGAACTAAGTATGTTGTTGACTCTGATGTTAAGTTAACTGGGCTAGTACATACGAGGTTATGAAGCTTCATGGTCTGTGATGAAAGGAGCGACTTCCCAACTTTCTCACACACAAATTGACAAAGTTGCCAAAGGACTGGACGTCAGCGCCCATTGTGAACTACTCATTTATATTAATTATGGTTATCAATGAAAGATACGATAATTTGATCCCTAATCGTGGCAGCCAATTTTAAATCCATTTAAAAAAAAAATCCTTTGATTAAAGTATAAATGATAATCATGATGTTCTTACATTTGACATTCACGGGAAATAAAACCTTTAAAAAATGGCAAATTGAAGAGAAGATTGATTCACTATTCAGGTAATATTCTACCCTAGTTTGAAGAAAGTCGTAGTAAAAATACAATGTTTAGAAAAAAAACAAGATTTACAGGTTGATTATTGATGTACAAACAAAAATATAAATTAGTTCAATTTATCTTAACAAATCCTACTCGGGGACATCTCAATGATGTCATATGGCAGGGTACATAAACATGGGTTAAGTCTTACCCAGGTCATCTCACTTCACTGAAATGTTTTCAATACGTATTTCAGCATTTCACTTCTTTTATTATTATTTTACTGATAACTTGTGAATGAGTACAAGTTGACTCTATAGCTTTTGGGGCGTAATTCCTGGGTACGAGTGGATCGATGCAGGTAAAGTTACAAGTTAGGCAGATGGGCACGGTATAATCATAGATTAAAACTAACATTAATGTTAGGCTAGTCACTTAATACAAACATGTAAAAGTCTGCTTGTCAAAGGCATTGGCCATTGTCCATTATTGAGATTGTTTTTGTTTATTTGTTTTCCCAAAAAATAATAAAATAAATAAAATATTTCAGCCAAAAATGATAACCTACAATCCCGGCCAAAATAGTTGGGACACGTGACAATAAACATACCCTACCCTGTCCCCGCTCTCCGCTCTCCGCTCCCCCGCTCCCCCCACCAATGTTGTTATCTCCAGCCGGAGCACAGACCGCCCAATAAGAGCCAACATTGTCAGGGGGCCGGGGGGCCCAGCGAGATTTGACCGGGATTGTCTGAATTCCCTTGTAGTGTAATATGTGAGCGACATGCCCATTTTATCCATGCGGTTATTATCTGTCTTTGTGATTTTTTTTTTTTTTGTTCAGTTTATTTTATTTTATTACTACAGTAGTATTATTAAGTTTTCTCTGGAGGGGTGTTTGGTTTTGTTTCCCAAACATGAAATAGCGTCCAAAGGTTGAATTAAAGAAAATTATTTGGGCAAAACATTATAATAACGATAAAATATTATTGTAGATTTTACCCTAACGTGTGATAAATTATACTCTTTATACAAAAAGATACAAACGTTCTAATCGAGTGTGATTCGAACCCACGATCCCGCGTTTTACAGCAGGTGTCTTATCCACTATACCACCGTGGTATACACCAGTTCGGTCCCATTCATATGTCGATGGATAATGTAACCACGTTCACCACTGAACAATAAAGGAGAGTCACTCCCTTCCTTTCTTTTTTGGTTTCGATGGATCACCGTTGGATTTTTCGTCAAAATAACGGAATGAGGGGATGAAATCAAATTGAAGAGGCTTGTATGTTGTTTGTGTATCTTAATGTGCTTTTCGCGTTGAACACAAACTCTCTTTTGGGAACTTATGGACCAAAATGGCATGGTGAACCGTGTACGGTGCACCCTACAATAAAGTTCTGATCATCTGTGTTTTGCGCGCAAGCGCATTGCAGCCATGCATCGTCCAAGGGTATCGAACTGGGGATGCTTGCAGGTTGCCACGGTGGTATAGTGGTTAAGACATCTGATCTGAAATGCGGAGATCGTATGTTCGAATCCCAACCAAGTAGAATGTTTATGTATTTTTGTCCGCAACACCGACAATAATATTACTTTGATTTATTTATTGTTTATTTTATTTTTTGATTATTATTTTTTGATTATTGGATGATGATTTTGAGGAGGAGAGTGACGAAGATGATGAGGATAATGAGGATGAGGATGACGTCCAGCGTCACCTACATCATTGGCATCATCATCATCACGAGATGATCACCAACACCATCACTTGCCTTGTCCCTTAATGTATTGTCCTTGAGACAAAGACAAAGACTGCGGTTTGCCCGCGTCTGGTCACGGCTCCGTAGATAAACTAAGAGAAAATTCAGACAATGCCGGCCAAAATAGTTGGGACACGTGACAATAAATATACCCTACCCTGTCCCCGCTCTCCGCTCTCCGCTCCCCCGCTCCCCCACCAATGTTGTTATCTCCAGCCGGAGCACAGACCGCCCAATAAGAGCCAACATTGTCAGGGGGCCGGGGGGCCCAGCGAGATTTGACCGGGATTGTCTGAATTCCCTTGTAGTGTAATATGTGAGCGACATGCCCATTTTATCCATGCGGTTATTATCTGTCTTTGTGATTTTTTTTTTTTTTGTTCAGTTTATTTTATTTTATTACTACAGTAGTATTATTAAGTTTTCTCTGGAGGGGTGTTTGGTTTTGTTTCCCAAACATGAAATAGCGTCCAAAGGTTGAATTAAAGAAAGTTATTTGGGGAAAAAATTATAATAACGATAAAATATTATTGTAGATTTTACCCTAACGTGTGATAAATTATACTCTTTATACAAAAAGATACAAACGTTCTAATCGAGTGTGATTCGAACCCACGATCCCGCGTTTTACAGCAGGTGTCTTATCCACTATACCACCGTGGTATACACCAGTTCTGTCCCATTCATATGTCGATGGATAATGTAACCACGGTTCACCACTGAACAATAAAGAAGGAGAGTCACTCCTTCCTTTCTTTTTGGTTTCGATGGATCACCGTTGGATTTTCGTCAAAATAACGGAATGAGGGGATGAAATCAAATTGAAGAGGCTTGTATGTTGTTTGTGTATCTTAATGTGCTTTTCGCGTTGAACACAAACTCTCTTTTGGGAACTTATGGACCAAAATGGCATGGTGAACCGTGTACGGCACCCTACAATAAAGTTCTGATCATCTGTGTTTTGCGCAAGCGCATTGCAGCCATGCATCGTCCAAGGGTATCGAACTGGGGACGCTTGCAGGTTGCCACGGTGGTATAGTGGTTAAGACATCTGATCTGAAATGCGGAGATCGTATGTTCGAATCCCAACCAAGTAGAATGTTTATGTATTTTTGTCCGCAACACCGACAATAATATTACTTTGATTTATTTATTGTTTATTTTATTTTTTGATTATTATTTTTTGATTATTGGATGATGATTTTGAGGAGGAGAGTGACGAAGATGATGAGGATAATGAGGATGAGGATGATGTCCAGCGTCACTTACATCATTGGCATCATCATCATCACGAGATGATCACCAACACCATCACTTGCCTTGTCCCTTAATGTATTGTCCTTGAGACAAAGACAAAGACTGCGGTTTGCCCGCGTCTGGTCACGGCTCCGTAGATAAACTAAGAGAAAATGCAGACAATCCCGGCCAAAATAGTTGGGACACGTGACAATAAACATACCCTACCCTGTCCCCGCTCTCCGCTCTCCGCTCCCCCGCTCCCCCGCTCCCCCACCAATGTTGTTATCTCCAGCCGGAGCACAGACCGCACAATAAGAGCCAACATTGTCAGGGGGCCGGGGGGGCCCAGCGAGATTTGACCGGGATTGTCTGAATTCCCTTGTAGTATAATATGTGAGCGACATGCCCATTTTATCCATGCGGTTATTATCTGTCTTTGTGATTTTTTTTTTTTTTGTTCAGTTTATTTTATTTTATTACTACAGTAGTATTATTAAGTTTTCTCTGGAGGGGTGTTTGGTTTTGTTTCCCAAACATGAAATAGCGTCCAAAGGTTGAATTAAAGAAAATTATTTGGGGAAAAAATTATAATAACGATAAAATATTATTGTAGATTTTACCCTAACGTGTGATAAATTATACTCTTTATACAAAAAGATACAAACGTTCTAATCGAGTGTGATTCGAACACACGATCCCGCGTTTTACAGCAGGTGTCTTATCCACTATACCACCGTGGTATACACCAGTTCGGTCCCATTCATATGTCGATAGATAATGTAACCACGGTTCACCACTGAACAATAAAGAAGGAGAGTCACTCCCTTCCTTTCTTTTTTGGTTTCGATGGATCACCGTTGGATTTTTCGTCAAAATAACGGAATGAGGGGATGAAATCAAATTGAAGAGGCTTGTATGTTGTTTGTGTATCTTAATGTGCTTTTCGCGTTGAACACAAACTCTCTTTTGGGAACTTATGGACCAAAATGGCATGGTGAACCGTGTACGGTGCACCCTACAATAAAGTTCTGATCATCTGTGTTTTGCGCGCAAGCGCATTGCAGCCATGCATCGTCCAAGGGTATCGAACTGGGGATGCTTGCAGGTTGCCACGGTGGTCTAGTGGTTAAGACATCTGATCTGAAATGCGGAGATCGTATGTTCGAATCCCAACCAAGTAGAATGTTTATGTATTTTTGTCTGCAACACCGACAATAATATTACTTTGATTTATTTATTGTTTATTTTATTTTTTGATTATTATTTTTTGATTATTGGATGATGATTTTGAGGAGGAGAGTGACGAAGATGATGAGGATAATGAGGATGAGGATGACGTCCAGCGTCACCTACATCATTGGCATCATCATCATCACGAGATGAACACCAACACCATCACTTGCCTTGTCCCTTAATGTATTGTCCTTGAGACAAAGACAAAGACTGCGGTTTGCCCGCGTCTGGTCACGGCTCCGTAGATAAACTAAGAGAAAATTCAGACAATCCCGGCCAAAATAGTTGGGACACGTGACAATAAACATACCCTACCCTGTCCCCGCTCTCCGCTCTCCGCTCCCCCGCTCCCCCACCAATGTTGTTATCTCCAGCCGGAGCACAGACCGCCCAATAAGAGCCAACATTGTCAGGGTGCCGGGGGGCCCAGCGAGATTTGACCGGGATTGTCTGAATTCCCTTGTAGTGTAATATGTGAGCGACATGCCCATTTTATCCATGCGGTTATTATCTGTCTTTGTGATTTTTTTTTTTTTGTTCAGTTTATTTTATTTTATTACTACAGTAGTATTATTAAGTTTTCTCTGGAGGGGTGTTTGGTTTTGTTTCCCAAACATGAAATAGCGTCCAAAGGTTGAATTAAAGAAAATTATTTGGGGAAAAAATTATAATAACGATAAAATATTATTGTAGATTTTACCCTAACGTGTGATAAATTATACTCTTTATACAAAAAGATACAAACGTTCTAATCGAGTGTGATTCGAACCCACGATCCCGCGTTTTACAGCAGGTGTCTTATCCACTATACCACCGTGGTATACACCAGTTCGGTCCCATTCATATGTCGATGGATAATGTAACCACGGTTCACCACTGAACAATAAAGAAGGAGAGTCACTCCCTTCCTTTCTTTTTTGGTTTCGATGGATCACCGTTGGATTTTTCGTCAAAATAACGGAATGAGGGGATGAAATCAAATTGAAGAGGCTTGTATGTTGTTTGTGTATCTTAATGTGCTTTTCGCGTTGAACACAAACTCTCTTTTGGGAACTTATGGACCAAAATGGCATGGTGAACCGTGTACGGTGCACCCTACAATAAAGTTCTGATCATCTGTGTTTTGCGCGCAAGCGCATTGCAGCCATGCATCGTCCAAGGGTATCGAACTGGGGATGCTTGCAGGTTGCCACGGTGGTATAGTGGTTAAGACATCTGATCTGAAATGCGGAGATCGTATGTTCGAATCCCAACCAAGTAGAATGTTTATGTATTTTTGTCCGCAACACCGACAATAATATTACTTTGATTTATTTATTGTTTATTTTATTTTTTGATTATTATTTTTTGATTATTGGATGATGATTTTGAGGAGGAGAGTGACGAAGATGATGAGGATAATGAGGATGAGGATGACGTCCAGCGTCACCTACATCATTGGCATCATCATCATCACGAGATGATCACCAACACCATCACTTGCCTTGTCCCTTAATGTATTGTCCTTGAGACAAAGACAAAGATTGCGGTTTGCCCGCGTCTGGTCACGGCTCCGTAGATAAACTAAGAGAAAATTCAGACAATCCCGGCCAAAATAGTTGGGACACGTGACAATAAACATACCCTACCCTGTCCCCGCTCTCCGCTCTCCGCTCCCCCGCTCCCCCGCTCCCCCCACCAATGTTGTTATCTCCAGCCGGAGCACAGACCGCCCAATAAGAGCCAACATTGTCAGGGGCCGGGAACGAGATTTGACCGGGATTGTCTGAATTCCCTTGTAGTGTAATATGTGAGCGACATGCCCATTTTATCCATGCGGTTATTATCTGTCTTTGTGAATTTTTTTTTTTTTGTTAGGTTTATTTTATTTTATTACTACAGTAGTATTATTAAGTTTTCTCTGGAGGGGTGTTTGGTTTTGTTTCCCAAACATGAAAGATCGTCCAAAGGTTGAATTAAAGACAATTATTTGGGGAAAAAATTATAATAACGATAAAATATTATTGTAGATTTTACCCTAACGTGTGATAAATTATACTCTTTATACAAAAAGATACAAACGTTCTAATCGAGTGTGATTCGAACCCACGATCCCGCGTTTTACAGCAGGTGTCTTATCCACTATACCACCGTGGTATACACCAGTTCGGTCCCATTCATATGTCGATGGATAATGTAACCACGGTTCACCACTGAACAATAAAGAAGGAGAGTCACTCCCTTCCTTTCTTTTTTGGTTTCGATGGATCACCGTTGGATTTTTCGTCAAAATAACGGAATGAGGGGATGAAATCAAATTGAAGAGGCTTGTATGTTGTTTGTGTATCTTAATGTGCTTTTCGCGTTGAACACAAACTCTCTTTTGGGAACTTATGGACCAAAATGGCATGGTGAACCGTGTACGGTGCACCCTACAATAAAGTTCTGATCATCTGTGTTTTGCGCGCAAGCGCATTGCAGCCATGCATCGTCCAAGGGTATCGAACTGGGGATGCTTGCAGGTTGCCACGGTGGTCTAGTGGTTAAGACATCTGATCTGAAATGCGGAGATCGTATGTTCGAATCCCAACCAAGTAGAATGTTTATGTATTTTTGTCTGCAACACCGACAATAATATTACTTTGATTTATTTATTGTTTATTTTATTTTTTGATTATTATTTTTTGATTATTGGATGATGATTTTGAGGAGGAGAGTGACGAAGATGATGAGGATAATGAGGATGAGGATGACGTCCAGCGTCACCTACATCATTGGCATCATCATCATCACGAGATGATCACCAACACCATCACGTGCCTTGTCCCTTAATGTATTGTCCTTGAGACAAAGACAAAGACTGCGGTTTGCCCGCGTCTGGTCACGGCTCCGTAGATAAACTAAGAGAAAATGCAGACAATCCCGGCCAAAATAGTTGGGACACGTGACAATAAACATACCCTACCCTGTCCCCGCTCTCCGCTCTCCGCTCCCCCGCTCCCCCCACCAATGTTGTTATCTCCAGCCGGAGCACAGACCGCCCAATAAGAGCCAACATTGTCAGGGGGCCGGGGGGCCCAGCGAGATTTGACCGGGATTGTCTGAATTCCCTTGTAGTGTAATATGTGAGCGACATGCCCATTTTATCCATGCGGTTATTATCTGTCTTTGTGATTTTTTTTTTTTTGTTCAGTTTATTTTATTTTATTACTACAGTAGTATTATTAAGTTTTCTCTGGAGGGGTGTTTGGTTTTGTTTCCCAAACATGAAATAGCGTCCAAAGGTTGAATTAAAGAAAATTATTTGGGGAAAAAATTATAATAACGATAAAATATTATTGTAGATTTTACCCTAACGTGTGATAAATTATACTCTTTATACAAAAAGATACAAACGTTCTAATCGAGTGTGATTCGAACCCACGATCCCGCGTTTTACAGCAGGTGTCTTATCCACTATACCACCGTGGTATACACCAGTTCGGTCCCATTCATATGTCGATGGATAATGTAACCACGGTTCACCACTGAACAATAAAGAAGGAGAGTCACTCCCTTCCTTTCTTTTTTGGTTTCGATGGATCACCGTTGGATTTTTCGTCAAAATAACGGAATGAGGGGATGAAATCAAATTGAAGAGGCTTGTATGTTGTTTGTGTATCTTAATGTGCTTTTCGCGTTGAACACAAACTCTCTTTTGGGAACTTATGGACCAAAATGGCATGGTGAACCGTGTACGGTGCACCCTACAATAAAGTTCTGATCATCTGTGTTTTGCGCGCAAGCGCATTGCAGCCATGCATCGTCCAAGGGTATCGAACTGGGGATGCTTGCAGGTTGCCACGGTGGTATAGTGGTTAAGACATCTGATCTGAAATGCGGAGATCGTATGTTCGAATCCCAACCAAGTAGAATGTTTATGTATTTTTGTCCGCAACACCGACAATAATATTACTTTGATTTATTTATTGTTTATTTTATTTTTTGATTATTATTTTTTGATTATTGGATGATGATTTTGAGGAGGAGAGTGACGAAGATGATGAGGATAATGAGGATGAGGATGACGTCCAGCGTCACCTACATCATTGGCATCATCATCATCACGAGATGATCACCAACACCATCACTTGCCTTGTCCCTTAATGTATTGTCCTTGAGACAAAGACAAAGACTGCGGTTTGCCCGCGTCTGGTCACGGCTCCGTAGATAAACTAAGAGAAAATTCAGACAATCCCGGCCAAAATAGTTGGGACACGTGACAATAAACATACCCTACCCTGTCCCCGCTCTCCGCTCTCCGCCCCCCCGCTCCCCCACCAATGTTGTTATCTCCAGCCGGAGCACAGACCGCCCAATAAGAGCCAACATTGTCAGGGGGCCGGGGGGCCCAGCGAGATTTGACCGGGATTGTCTGAATTCCCTTGTAGTATAATATGTGAGCGACATGCCCATTTTATCCATGCGGTTATTATCTGTCTTTGTGATTTTTTTTTTTTTTGTTCAGTTTATTTTATTGTATTACTACAGTAGTATTATTAAGTTTTCTCTGGAGGGGTGTTTGGTTTTGTTTCCCAAACATGAAATAGCGTCCAAAGGTTGAATTAAAGAAAATTATTTGGGGAAAAAATTATAATAACGATAAAATATTATTGTAGATTTTACCCTAACGTGTGATAAATTATACTCTTTATACAAAAAGATACAAACGTTCTAATCGAGTGTGATTCGAACCCACGATCCCGCGTTTTACAGCAGGTGTCTTATCCACTATACCACCGTGGTATACACCAGTTCGGTCCCATTCATATGTCGATGGATAATGTAACCACGGTTCACCACTGAACAATAAAGAAGGAGAGTCACTCCCTTCCTTTCTTTTTTGGTTTCGATGGATCACCGTTGGATTTTTCGTCAAAATAACGGAATGAGGGGATGAAATCAAATTGAAGAGGCTTGTATGTTGCTTGTGTATCTTAATGTGCTTTTCGCGTTGAACACAAACTCTCTTTTGGGAACTTATGGACCAAAATGGCATGGTGAACCGTGTACGGTGCACCCTACAATAAAGTTCTGATCATCTGTGTTTTGCGCGCAAGCGCATTGCAGCCATGCATCGTCCAAGGGTATCGAACTGGGGATGCTTGCAGGTTGCCACGGTGGTATAGTGGTTAAGACATCTGATCTGAAATGCGGAGATCGTATGTTCGAATCCCAACCAAGTAGAATGTTTATGTATTTTTGTCCGCAACACCGACAATAATATTACTTTGATTTATTTATTGTTTATTTTATTTTTTGATTATTATTTTTTGATTATTGGATGATGATTTTGAGGAGGAGAGTGACGAAGATGATGAGGATAATGAGGATGAGGATGACGTCCAGCGTCACCTACATCATTGGCATCATCATCATCACGAGATGATCACCAACACCATCACTTGCCTTGTCCCTTAATGTATTGTCCTTGAGACAAAGACAAAGACTGCGGTTTGCCCGCGTCTGGTCACGGCTCCGTAGATAAACTAAGAGAAAATTCAGACAATCCCGGCCAAAATAGTTGGGACACGTGACAATAAACATACCCTACCCTGTCCCCGCTCTCCGCTCTCCGCTCCCCCGCTCCCCCGCTCCCCCGCTCCCCCCACCAATGTTGTTATCTCCAGCCGGAGCACAGACCGCCCAATAAGAGCCAACATTGTCAGGGGGCCGGGGGGCCCAGCGAGATTTGACCGGGATTGTAGGCTATATATTTATGGCCATTATTATAAAAGTTCCTTTTAAATATTGGCAGTTAAAGCAACATTTATTTTATCACGTAATTGATAATGCATATAGAATTGGCAATCAAAATGTGTCGGTCCGTATTGCCATGTATACACGTACAGCTAGCATATGATTATGACGTCACATAAGTTACCGAACTATCCGCTGGAAGCTGAAAAATTTGCTATTTTGAAACCTTAAAAAATATTATTCCCTGGTCCGGCAGAAATGAAATTGGTATGTAACGATGGCAAATTATTCAAAGAGAGCGAAAATCTACATCGTTTGAACGAATTTCGTGCAAAACAGTCAGGAGCACCTCAAATATTAAAATATGTACAGAAAAGTTTAGATATTTAAGCACATTTTGAGGGGTAATTTCGCTACGATTTTATTTTTTGAAACGGGTAAAATCGGTTTTATTTCTTGAATTATACCTTCGAAAATGTACTTACTAATCCATGTTGACCCAGCAGTGACCTGACGGGTTTCCCAAACATTTTGCCACAGGCCCTCCTCAAATCGCGTTTTTTCTCGTAAATTTCCAGAACGCACGAGAGAGGTTTTCGCTGTAAATAAAATCTCGTGGATTGGCTCATTATAGCATAGGCTGCGCGCTGACTGGCTTATCAAAATCAGAGCAGCGCACATGTGCCAACTGTAAGCCAGCTGCTTTGTGGGCGCGACAAAGGTTGTTTCGTCTCACGCGTCTGATTCATGTGCATTGTACTTTTAAAGTGTTTCGTGTGTCCCCAATTTTCCCATTTCTATTTGGCTGTATTCTATTTGGCTCGATACGTGCATTTATTAATGGGAATCCAAGTTATACACTTGGTATTTACGGCAGGATAATGAAGTGTTTTGTGGGCGTGGTCACGAGCAATAAGGACCTCAATTTCCGCTCACTTCTTATTACCCATGACCACGCCCAAAACCGGCAAATAACCTGCGATGAAGACTGCATGGCAAATTTGTTTCCCCTTAATATTTAACGTCTTACAGGGTTCTTACAGGGACTCCACAGTCCATCGAAGGTCTTGTTGTGAATTAGCTCGGGGGGATTCCAGCTACCCGAGATTGAATGTCTTCAAAATCGCCAAACGGAGGAGGGTGGGGGTATTGGTGTAACATGTGTTATCCTCACTTGATTTAATTTTGCCCTACACCGACGTGTGTATAGCACTGTATAATCAGTGCTTTCCGAGTGTCTGTGAAAAAACTACACAGGCGACTCGGGCGGGATTCGAACCCACGACCTCATGCCTACTAGTGCAGACGTCTAAACCTCTCGACCACCGAGCATTCCCCGATGTCGATTGGCCGGCTAGAATCCTATATCGCAGTGGGTTCCGCGATATATATAGATTGGTGAAATTATTGCGTCGGGAGATGAACACTTGATTTAATTTTGACCTACACCGACGTGTGTATAGCACTGTATACTCAGTGCTTTCCGAGTGTCTGTGAAGAAACTACACAGGCGACTCGGGCGGGATTGAAACCCACGACCTCCTACTTACTAGTGCAGAACATATCTTGTGGTATCCTTGTTACACGGAATGTATCTATACTGCAGCTGATAGTTCAGATGTCTTTTCTTAAGGTAATGTTTGATTTTGAAATAAGGGTCTACACTGAAAAAAATAAGCGTAAAATGTTTAATCTAATTTATGCGGCCCGGGTCATTTTAGGAACACTATGTCGCTTAAAAGCTGAATATTACTATACGATGTTGGTTATTCTTCACACCTTCAAAGGTTTAACATGTTTGTTATATAACAAAAAATGGTGCTCAGTGATGCATGACCAGAGGAATGCAATCAAGATACCACTGGAAAGCATTTTGCTCCTACTTTATGGTAAAACATGATTAATAGCCATAAAAAGCATATCTTTGTCAAAATTAACCCTTCTTGTCAGAATTACCTTTTTTCTGGGACACCCTGTACATCAGTAATATTCATCAATGTCCTCATATTTTCATAAAGCAAACTTGTGTGAATTATAGTCGTGGTACAACAAAACAAATTTCTGCCTGCCGTTTGATCATTTAAACGAATAAATAAATAAACGGTAATCAACACTTGAGTGCAATGATATAAAAATGTTCGGTGGTAATCTTGAGTGTTACAGTGTGGGACAATATTTTAATTATTAGAAACTAAATGCCCCACATGTTCTTATTAGGCCTATACAATCCATTCCATTAGTATGGTGTGCTGTTAAATCCAGATATACATTCAACAACTGATCTGTAAACATGCCTATGATTCCGTTGTGTCGCATAGAAACAAATTCGTAATGTAAACATGATGTTCATACTTTATCAAGTATATTTTGCCGTCAGACGTGTTCCTCTGGGCAAACGTGAACGGTCCGTCGAACGCCACAGTGTTCCCATGGAAAGATTCCACTGAGAACACGCGGGTATGCATTGCTCTAGAAACGTTCCTGAGTATCGTTCCTGATGGGAACACCGAAAGTCAAAGTCAGGCGGTAGACATTCGCAAACTTGCACGATAGCGGTTCAAACACGATCTTCGTACTTTTATTTCGACATCAACGTAAATGACAGTCTAAACGAAATGTTGGCTGGTTTGATGCAGTTTTCTCTCATGTCATTTTAAAAACACCGTATTATGAGCTACAATTCTGCAGAGGATGTTTTTGCATCTCGTTTTTGCAAATGTTCGGTCGCATAATATCTGAATTTAATTCATGACATTACAACTTACAATCTCGAGAGTCTTTGTAGACCATAAAATGTTCCTGAAGCAAGTTCACTGATTTCGTTGTTCTGCAGTTCTCTAGGATTGGAAAACAAAGTAGAGTTTGACATTAGTTAAAGCCTGTTTATTTTGTTACCAATGTTCTTAGATTTTCATAAAGACATACCGGTGATTGGTGAAATGTTATTGATCAATCAAATACTATGAGAACTTATTCTGCCTACAGTTTATACTTGACTGAATCAACATTAAAAATAAGTACAGTGGTCTCCATTGACAAGTGTGACATACTGTGAGAAATTAAATGTATTTAAACAAAATTTATACCAATTGCCATACTAAAGACAACTACGAGTATAATTACCGTTTAGATTAAAGATATTACAAATAACGCGATGTTTAGCTAATTACGTTGTGGCGTTAATGAGGAAAATGAGTGAAAATACAAATAAATATTTTGATTGGCAAACATTAATTTCGTACTCTTTTATATTTTTTCGTCGCCAAACGTCAGCTAAAGAAAAAATATAAGGACGATCAGAGCACACTGATCGAAACGTCGAGTTGTACCTCCAGTTCTTTTCAGAACTAATTACTACTCAATTGAGAATTTCACATGGTGTCACCGCAATTAGTCCTACTTAACTAAAGAAGTGACGAATAAACGAACGAAATCAATGGATCAATTAATCAATAATTGCGGTTTCTGATAGATTGAAATTGACGACAAGCCATTAAGCTTGATGTATACAGTCAAATCTTTTGGGTGCATATTTTACTAATTATATATTGGTTGCATATCCAAGACAAAAAGACAAAATATGATTAGAAATACTGCATTGAAGCAGATATACATCGGTAATATTCATCAACGCCTCATATTATCCGGAAAGCAAACTTGTGTGAATTATAGTCGTGGTACAACAAAACAAATCTTTGCCTGAAGTTTGATTATTTAAACGAATAAATAAATAAACAGTAAACAACACTTGAGTGCATTGATATAAAAATGTTCGGTGGCCATCTTCAGTGTTACAGTGTGGGACAGTATTTTAATTATTAGAAAATAAATGCGCCACATGTTCTTATTAGGCCTATACAATCCATTCCATTAGCATGATGTGCTGATAAATCCAGATATACATTCAACAACTGATATGTAAACATGCCTATGATTCCGTTGTGTCGTATAGAAACAAATTGGTAATGTAAACATGATTTTCATACTTTATCAAGTATGTTTCGCCGTCAGACGTGTTCCTCTGGGCAAAGGTGAACGGTCCGTTTTCTCTCGGTCGATTCTTGGCACACGTTATAAGACACCAATAGTGATCGAAAGTTAGTTTTATATCGGGAAATAGTTTGTTGAGGAGGTTGTGTAGGAGGTCGAGGGAGGTTTGGATGGCTGGACACTTGATGAAGAGGTGCAGAAGTATTCCCCTTTCCCCGCAGCAGCCGCACTATGGTGAGTCTGAAGGATCGATGTGATGTAGAACTGTCAGGGATGGAAGAACTTTGTGGAGTAGACGAAACTGTGTGTCGCCTTCTTTTTTGGATGTTGGAAGGCGGTAAATCTCTTTCCATGGTATTGCAGGCATAGATTCTGGAAATATGTCTTGCCAGCGAGATAGTGGCAAGGAGTTCAGTTCGGAATTGAAGATTCTGTACATGTAGTTTGAAGGAGCCGTGTTGCCGTTGATGTATGGGGGTATTATGAAGTCCGGGAAAGGGTCTGGAAAGCGGGGAAGCTGTCTGACGGAGCTTGGTAGGAAGAGACTAAACAATGAATGTTGAACGAAAGTGCCATGACTTGTTAAATACACTGCTGAATTTTGTTGAGGTCTGATTGAAAGGATCTGAGTGACACTCGACGTGACGCTGGCATTTTGTGTTTCTCCTCCAGTTGTTCGGCGAATAGCCATTCTCCAGTAGAAAGGTTTATTAAATGCCCGATTAATGTTATACCGTGTGCCAAGAGTCGAGGAGAGAGGTGCGTTACATCATGGATGTCGGTGTCCTGGATAAGATAACTATTTAAAGTTAAGTTACAAAGAAATTCAAAAGAAGCGGGTGGTGTGACGAGGTGAGCTTTGGAAATTGTCCATACTTGGAGAATTTCACAATAAAAGGTAGAAATATTTATACACTTTTTGAGATTCATTGTTGTAAGAAAGAGCTGGAAATCTTGGTTGAGGTTCCCGTATTTATGAAGGAAAAAGGAGAACATTTGGTAAGCAGGGTGGGGTGTCTGTTGAGAAAGCGTTGGAGAAGGGACAACTTGAAAGTGTTCGGTAGGCTGAAAAATGATTTTTTGTTGAGCCAGTGTTTTTTATCTGACCAGAAATAGTTTATTATGGTTTCTTGGAGTTCATCAACGATGTGTTGTGGGGGAGAAAGAACAGCTAGGCAGTGAAAAAGGCGGGAGGATTCTAATTGGTTTGCTATGATGACTTTGCCTTTAAAGGATAGGGTTTCCGAAAGTCCCTTCCACTGGGCAAAGGTTTTCTGAAGTTTTGTTTTGCAGGTCTGCTAATTTTGTTGTATGTAACGGTCGGTGTTTCCAAGATTGAACTCCAAGGAACTTAAGCCCTTCGTTATTACAATTAAAATTTAATGGACAGTCACTTCGGGAAGTCCACGCACCGACCCATAACCCTTGGCATTTGTGGGGATTTAGGGAAGAGGAAGAGGCTTGGCTGTAGAGATGATATACTTCATGGAATATGTCAAAACCTTGATTTGAGGTGATAAAGATGGAAATGTCGTCTGCATAGACATAGACTGTAAGAAGACTGTTACTGTTTGGTAGCGGAAGACCGTGGTTGTTGAGTTACAGGGCACCGGATAGAGGGCACCCTTGGTGGATACCTTTCTGAAAGGAAAAGGGGGAGGTGGGTGAAGACACTTTGATAAGCGTCTCTGTGTTTGTGTATATGACTCGTACGAAGCTGATGAAGCTGATGAAGCGATCGCCGAATCCCATACATTTAAGGTTTTTGAAGAGATTGTCGTGATCTATATTGTCAAAGGTTTTCTTTTGATTAAGATTACATATTGCTAGAGGAGTATCAGTGGTATTGGCGTATATTATGGTGTCTCGAATGAGGTTAATGTTATCATAGATGGACCGCTCTGGGACACAGTAGCTTTGGTCTTGATGAACGACGTCTGCTATGACTGGTTTGAGCCTATTGGCTAAGAGCTTGGCAACATTTTTGTAATCTGTGTTAAGAAGTGAGATTGGGCGCCAGTTGGCAATGTCTAGAGGATCTCCTTGTTTGGGGAGGAGAGAAAGAACAGCTCTTCTGCAGGAGAGAGGAAGACATTGGGAAGAAATAGAATCGATGATAACAGAGAGAAGGTCGTATTTAAGAATGGACCAGAAACACTGATAAAATTCAGAGGATATTCCGTCCAGACTGGGAGTTTTAGCCATGCCAAGCTGTTTCATGACGACGTCGAGCTCGTCTAGAGAAAACTCTCGGTCTAGGTTGTTAGCGTCACTTCGATGTAGAGGTCTTTGAGGATGGTAGTTTGGGCTAATTCGGAGGTGGGGACAGATGAGTAAAGATCTTTGTACAATGATTTTACGTGGGGGCTTGATTTCATTTGGGTTGAGATTTGGCTAAACAATGACTGAGGTCCCAACGGGTGGGGGCGGGCACCACATGTTACACAGACCCCTCAAATGAGGGGATGGTCCAGAACCCCCATTATAAATACCATATAGAGAAGCACAGTTTCATTTTGCATCTCGTTTTTTTGCAAATGTTCCGTCGATACTGACCTATATAGGCAAGTGCTGCAGTGGGACATGTATTTTACTTACAAAATGAATACATATAGGCCTATTTAGATAGGCAAATATAAAATTTGAATTTCATCAAAACAACACTGCCGTCAGACGTAACTTGAGTAAAACAAAATCGGTGGCTTGATTCTTGTGATTGAAACTCATGACATTACAACTTACAATATCCGGAGGTTATTTAGACCATCAAATGTTTCTGGTAGAAGTTCGCTGATTTTGTTGCCCTGCAGATATCTAGGATTGGAAAACAAAGTAGAGTTTGACATTAATTAAAACCCGTTTATTTTGTTATTTTCACCAATTTCCTTAGAGTTTTATAAACCCTATCAAGCCCGTTTTTTTTTTTTCGTTCTCAGACCTGAGGAACGGTTAACGTACATGGCCAACGGTTAAATTAACGTACATGAGCTATAGGCACACGGGTTTTGTGCACAAACATTTATTAAATGTCACTTTGTTTGAGAGTGTCCGACTAATGTAGCGAAAACAAACACAACAAACGTTTATAGTGACATAGCAAAAGCAATCCTACGGCGGATTTTTTTGGCCGAAATGTTCACAACAGTGAGAACTGTGAATAACAATATACCATTCGTACATTAACAAGTAACGTTACCCAGACCATTTTTGAACTTCTGAAATGGATTCCTCTTTATTCCAAAACCGATGCAATAATTAACAAAAACATCACCATTCACAGTTAAATAAAATCAGTACCATGGATGTTGCTCGTTGCAATATTAATCATAGTATTTAAGTTATCAACGATGTTGAGTAAGTTATATACACTACAGACATAACAGGACCATCTTAAGACACGCCTTTGCAAGCAGCCCCTCCCCACATTTAATGGCAGAAGACCGTTCTCTCACTAAAATAACACATACATAAATATTGGCTCCTAGAACCTTCCAATCATACACCTGTTTATTAAGAATTATTTTGGTTTTAAACATTTCTGCCTTTCATAAATATTTAAATCTAAACGTTTAATTATCTACACCTATGAACATTCTGTGTCACGTGATGAAAACGTTATTTTTACATTTTTCCTTCACACACTACCATGTCCTACACCGGCCAGCTGCTATGCGGTCGAAGAGTTTGGCACAAGTATAATTATTAAATGACTCCATGTCTCAAATAATCCATGTCAGCCATAAATCCGAATTACGTCAGCGTCATACCAATTCATTATCTTAACTTTTGTATAACAGATTCCCCGACCAATTGTAGTAAACCCTTTCTGAAAATAAGATCGAAAAACATCATTCGAAAACCAGCTTAAATATATGCGATTATATATTGCTGCGGCTATCTGACAATATTGCATACAACTGATTGTATACAACTTTAAACATTTGTTTATTATTTTGATTATTTTAATTAATAAATTCGATGTCAATTGAGAATTTCACATGGTGTCACCGCAATTAGTCTTACTTATCCTCCTCACCATGCAAAGCTACAAGTTTCACCTAGCATAGTACTCCAAGATCATTCATGTCATTCATGACGTAGTGTTCCACAGATTGAAGCGCCAGGTCTGAGAAAGAAACAGTTAGAGACTTACCTGGCGTGTGAAAGAACTGTATCTCGTGCGCACACCTTAGCGTTTATCGCGTTCGCCAGTTGTTTGCCCCACACAGATGATGGTTCGCCCTTGTCTAGTTTAAGATTACATCTAGTTTAAGAATGCCTTAGGCATTATAGTAGGAGGCAGTCTGTCAGGATTTTGGACCCACCTGTTTTTTTGTGCTAAAATAGATTTTATTGGTTACCTTTGTCAGCAATGCTGACTTAAACAAAATTAGGGTGTTTTTCTGAGCATCTTCGGCCGACATTTTGGATTTAAAAATGGCTGCCATTTTTGACATATTTTCCCAATTATTGGACTTTTTGACCACCCAAAACATTGCTATTTTACATTTAATGATACAATTGGGGTCTTAAAGCTTCCAAATAATATTATTTATGTTTTACAATAGTTAGGGCAAAGGCCGCCATCTTGAATTTCAAAGGGGCAGCCATTTTGGTTGTTAATAATTTGACTTATATAAGTTTTGAGGCTTTGCATGGTGGAATATCGATATCGTTTCGGTTTGCGGTAACACCATGTGTTTATCTCAACTAACGTGAAGCTGAGGTACATGTTCTGAAAAGAACCGTTTCGTACAACTCGTATCTCAACCTTCGTTAAGTGAGAAAGGTTCAAGGGAGAACCAATTTCGGGCAACTCGTTTTTTCTCTACTGTCGCTAAGTGAGAAATATGGTTCAGGGAGAACCATGGGGACTTCACGGGTTAATATGGTTCAGGGAGAACCATGGGGACTTCACGGGCTATTCTCAACGTTTCGATTAGCCTGCTCTAATCTTCTTCTCAGAACCTGTACCTCAGCTTCACGTTAGTTGAGATAAACACATGGTGTTACCGCAAACCGAAACGATAATAATTTGACTTGTTAGTGATATGGTTTCAAAGAGTAAAATTTACACCAAGTTTGAAAAAGGTTTGTTTGTATTTTAAATAAAATTCCAGGCAACTTGCTATCATTCCAAGGGCAAAAATATTGGGTTCTTATTGTTTTTATTAGCATCTTTGGCCGCCATTTTGGATTTTACAGTGACCGTAATTTGGGACAGTTTACACCAATTATTTGTCTTTCTGATCACCTTAAACATTGATTTTGTTTCATTTGTTACTATTTTGGGTACTGATATCTCAAATAATATTACTTGTGCCAGTTAAATGATAATTATAATAATTTCCAAAAGTAAAAGTCTACATTGGGTTTAAAGATGCCTATTATATCTTGAACTAGTTATACAAAATTGTTTCCTTAATATATAATATTTCGTGCAATTCCTGATTGTTTTAACCATAGGCATATATGACTGTATTATCCGTGAATTTGTTTTTGCTTGGATTTTTATTACACTGCCCCCTGTTTCCATTTTATAGAAGAGAATAAAATTACTGACTGAAGCATCGATGACAAATATTTGAGTGGAAGCATTTTTAATTTTTTTAAATATAAACTTATTGCCGGTAAAATAGTTCCACTGAGGCGAGCCATCAATAATCAAAGTAGCCCCCGCGAATTTTGTGAGCTCCCGCGGGCGCATGGTCTTCAAGTTGCTGGCGGTGTATCAAAGAAAACGACTGAACAATGAGCGGGCGGTCGCGGTGGAACCAAGTCACCAAGCTTTAATAGTCTTTGAAATTACTCAGCATGACTTTCTTGTGATTATTTTTAGAGAAAAAACATTCTGAACTGTGAGAGGGGAATATTCTTTTAATTGAAATTAATGTTTTAACAAGTGGCAGGAAATATTTGTTTGTGTTTTTATGTTGATATATTTTGTTTAATTATTACCTGTGAATATTTATTTCAGAAATAGACACAGTCCCATATTATGAGTGCCACTGGACACAATGTTGACAACATAATGATTTAACCAAAAAAATCTAGATCATGAAATAAAGTTGAACTCTCGAGTGGCCCTGCTTTCATTTTAAAGTTGTCCCCTTCGTCCACTCAAGATGTCTTGCTATTATTTAGCGCCGGGGCGAAACGGTCACCAAAAAGGTAAGGGTCATGTTGGACTATGCTATGGTAAAATACTTTTAAATATCCCATTTGAACTGTAATTTACGACCTTACAAGGAAAAGTCAGACCTTAATAAAGTCGATCTTTGATTATCTAGAATCGGATGTCTTACCAGGGGATAGCAAACTAGCCCGTAGGTTATTACTGTAAGTAGATCAGTATGTTGGCACACGCCATGAACGTAATATTGTTCAGTTGTGCATCCTAATGCCATACATAGACAATGTTTTCCATCATTGTCATGATCAAGTTCTGTCAGCTCATTTTCTTCTCCATAGAACATACAGTAAGATTCGCCAACGATATTTCTGGAAGTTCATGCATCGCGATATTAATAATTGGATCAGATCTTGTAATTTGTTTCTCCGTGTTAATACACCAAAGCACATAGTTGTAGCCCAACTGCTTACCATGAAAGTTCCTGGACCGTTTCAAAGGGTCAGCGTAGATATACTAGGACCCCTCCGAAGAAGTGTGTAAAATAATGCGTACTGACAAAGTAAACACGAGTCCGTACCATCCAAAATGTAATGCTCTACAAGAAAGATTTAATGCCGTAATTTTAAACAAGTTCCATACCAACTGGGATAGCTTTATTCCCGCTATTCAGGTTGGGTACACCTGCAGATAATTGTAGTAGATTTAGTCCTTTCTTTATTAATGTATGGTAGAGAGGCATTTCTGCCTATTGATGTATCTCTTTATGCAAAACCTGGATATTCCGACCGGAATATCAGAGATTATAATTATTCACGACTTAATTTAATTGATCATCCTGAAGTTGCCAGAGAAATATCGAAGAAACACCTTGAATCTAATCAGTCTTCCATGAAGGAACGTTATGACAGTACCCTAGAAGTACCCTATCAAGTTGGAGATGTTTATATTTACATCCCATCAATAAAAATTAAAAAAAAAAAAAAAAAACTGTTCAAAAAAACTCAACAAATTCTGATGTGTCCATATTTGCTTGTACGACAAACCGGTCCAATTAATTATAAAGTCCGAAATCTGGAAAATAACAAATTCGTCATTTGAATGCATGCTCTATCTCCAAAACTATAAGGAATACATGCATGTGGATTAGATACAATGGTAGGTCTCTTCCTGAGTGTACTAATGGGCGGGAAAACTTAAAATTGAAAAAAGTTGGATTGGTCACTATGGCAGATTTTTTTTCGAAAACGAAATCGGTACGGGCATTTATGAATGGGAATAAACGTTCGGTCTTTATCGCCGGTTAATGACCTATTTTGTGTGTGTTCACGTGCGATAAGGACCTCTGCTTCGGCTCGGTCTTATCGCCCCTGACCACGACCAATAACAGTCATAAACCTGCGGTAAGTCCGCGCGACAACATTTTATTCCCTCAGTGTCACAGGTGTAGTAATAAACAGTGTATAATACATTAGCGCTTACGTAGTAATCCAAAGTATGATGGGTCAGAAAGCAATGCGCTTTCTGACATAACTTACAAGTATTGGAGCTGTTGTAGACCATCAAATATTTTTTGAGAAATGTTACTGAGTTGGTTGTTGTCCAGCACATACGATAATAAACAAAGAATGTTTAAAACATCTGATTAAATACCGTCATTTGGTCACTTTTACCAATGTTCGTAGTTACAAGTGTGACATAGTGTGACGAATATAAGTTTATTGATATACAAAACTAATAAATAAATTATAAAAAATATCCGAACTACTTTTACGAGTATAATACAATGGGTTCATCTGAGTTCATCAAAAAATATCCTTTCGGGATTTAATATCAAGCCGCAAGCCTGCTCTGATCGTGACGATATACCCCTTTAAAACAGGTTCCACTCTAAGTGACGATGGATTGAAATGGTTTAACTTTTTTTTTTCAATCTTCCGATGGACTAATTTTCACTCTTTAAAGATTGAAACAATTTGTTTCTGAGCGCAGTAGGGATATTTTTTGAAATTGGAGATTGAACTCCACAGTTGAAAAACATAATGTTTTTTGGTTTTCACAGTATCACATTTATGACCAATTGTATCACTAGATCATCTTTGATTTACAAAGTTGTTATACTGTACCATATTCAAGCAAGGCTATGCTAAAAAAGGTTGAAATTTGTCAACACATTTATTTAGGCTACACGGTGGAATTGGCGCCCTATTCCAGACGTCAATTGGTACGTGGAGTGTCGTGGCCGAGCGGTCTAGTTTACCGGACTCAAGTTCTGGTGTTAGCAGCAGAATGTGGGTTCGAATCCCGGCCGTGACACGTGTGTCCTTGAGCAAGACACTTAACCATAATTGCTTCTCTCCACCCAGGGGTTAAATGGGTACCTGTGAGGGCAGAGTTGGTTGATTAGCCCTATATGCGCTGTAATGGCAGCAATTGAGCTGTATACTCCCCAGGGAGCTGAGATGGTTTCAGGAATGATTTATGAGCCTTATGAGCAGGGGTAATGATATAATGCGCCTTGAGCACCACTTAGTTGGTGGATACGTGCGCTATATAAGTCCACACATTATTATTATTATTATTATTATTATTATTATTATTATTATTATTATTATTATTATTATTATTATTATTATTATTATTATTATTATTATTATTATTATTATTATTATTATTATTATTATTATTATTATTATTATTATTATTATTATTATTATTATTATTATTATTATTATTATTATTATTATTATTATTATTATTATTATTATTATTATTATTATTATTATTATTATTATTATTATTATTATTATTATTATTATTATTATTATTATTATTATTATTATTATTATTATTATTATTATTATTATTATTATTATTATTATTATTATTATTATTATTATTATTATTATTATTATTATTATTATTATTATTATTATTATTATTATTATTATTATTATTATTATTATTATTATTATTATTATTATTATTATTATTTTTTTTTTTTTTTTTTCCCCTTTCAATGGAGTTGTAAAACTCCTTTTATTCATGCATTAATCAAGTATATACAAAACATAAGATAAAGTTTAACATGAGTAACAAATATATGTAATCAACTAACTCATTAACAATCTAATCAAGTAATCAATCAGTTAGTCGGTCATTAAATCAATCAATTATCCATAACAAAGTAAATGAAATAAATTACATTACTTAAATGTATGTAAAAAATTTAGTTTAACATAAAGATACAAAGATTAATAAACAATTAACGAAATTATTTACTACTTAATAAGAGCTATTACAAGGCATATACATTCTTAATATACATTCTATATATACTTTCTTCATTTGTTTAAATTTTAAACTTAATTTGTTTGTTTACAACAGTACACAATACTGAATTCTTGGCGTATATTGATTCAAATACAAATTCAGATAACCTTGATTTTTCTAACTTAATAAATTTCTTTATATTATTTATATACACCGTTAGAATATTAGTGTTTCTACTTTGACAACCCATTTGAATACCACATCGTATGTTCCATATTACTCGATGAAGTCTACCTATCAAAAAAATACTCATGTTATCAACATTATCACCTATTCCTAAAATTCTCGTTGCATCAGTTAAATAGAAGCATTGTTTTTGGGTATATTTCTTTATTAAGTTTTCAACGAAAAGCCATACATCTATATGCACCAAGCATGTAAGAAATAAATGTTCGATGGTTTCTTTTTGACATATGCATTTGATCGGTCCCGTTGACCCAATGTCCTTCTTGATGATGTCGTACACATTCTCTGACGTTATATCAACTCCTCTTGGGTTGAATCTTATGGTGTTGTCACGCTTCAATACGCCCGTGTACCCTGTGTAGGCAGCCATAGGGTTTCCAAAAAAAAGATGGCGGCGGCGTATACGCCGCGCCCTTGCCTGCAACTGAAAAAACTGTTAATTTCTCTTAGTTTTTGTTGTGCAGTATCAAACGAGAATCAATATTGCAATACTATATTGCAAAATATGAACGTACCTTTAGGTATTACGTGTGATGCCTCTACAAAATGAAGGATATTAGCGATTTTCTGGAGCACGATGTGATACACGTCTTGCGCCGTCGAACGCTATTATTATTATTATTATTATTATTATTATTATTATTATTATTATTATTATTATTATTATTATTATTATTATTATTATTATTATTATTATTATTATTATTATTATTATTATTATTATTATTATTATTATTATTATTATTATTAGTATTAGTATTAGTATTAGTATTAGTATTAGTATTAGTATTAGTATTAGTATTAGTATTATTATTATTATTATTATTATTATTATTATTATTATTATTATTATTATTATTATTATTATTATTATTATTATTATTATTATTATTATTATTATTATTATTATTATTATTATTATTATTATTATTATTATTATTATTATTATTATTATTATTATTATTATTATTATTATTATTATTATTATTATTATTATTATTATTATTATTATTATTATTATTATTATTATTATTATTATTATTATTATTATTATTATTATTATTATTATTATTATTATTATTATTATTATTATTATTATTATTATTATTATTATTATTATTATTATTATTATTATTATTATTAGTATTATTATTATTAGTATTATTATTATTATTATTAGTATTATTATTATTAGTATTATTATTATTAGTATTATTATTATTACGTGCAAATCATGCCTTTTGCTTAAAAAGTGGTGAAAGTCATTCAAGCAAAATTTCCGACGTAAAGCAAAAAAAAAATAAGCATCTTAAAACAAATTAAAAACTTCTGAAAAGTGGACAGCATAAGTATTGCTTTAATAATTTAATGTTTTTAATAATTCAAAAGGATTATGTCCAGTAATGAGTATTATTTATGTAAGACTAATTGCGGTGACACCATGTGAAATTCTCTATTGACTAGTAATTAGTTCTGAAAAGAACTGGAGGTTACAACTATACGTTTCGATCAGTATTACTCTGATGGTCCTCAGGAGAATGCCGGACTCTGGGAAATGCTGCTGCTTATGAAGTTAGAGTCTAGGCATTCGTTTTAGGAAGACAAGGTTGTTCGTCAGTTTAGAACATCTGATGCACGCTCGTTCGAACAACTGGACCTTAGTGGTAGTAGGCTCCACGTAGAGCTTAGATATGTATAACTAATGAGTATTATTTGTTGTACTCATTTTGTAAGATCTGTTAAGAGTGTTTACATGAGTCCGCAGCACTGATCCCAAGACCGCTGGGTATTGATAGCGGATGAAACATAAACCATACTGTAGTTTGGATGCTACGTGATTATAGTTCATGGCATGAAGAATACTTACAAGTATTTGAGTTGTAGTAGACCATCAAATACTCTGAGTTTAATTTCACTGATTTGGCTCTTGTTCAGAAGTCTGAGATGATAAAACAAAGAATGGTTTAAATATTATGGTTTTTGGTGACTTCAATGTTCATCATGAAGAGTGGTTAATTCACTCCTGAGAAATTGGAATTGACACCTTTAATTTTGCGACTTCTCAGAACGCCCTGATGAGGGTAGCCATCTACTGGATCATTCATGTTCAATAACCCAGAGGATTGTCATACTAATGTCTTACCACCTATTGGCAACTCCGATCATTGCCTGGTATCTGTTGACATTTCATTCCAATCTCCAGTAGCCACTGCTCCGCCTATTCATCGAACTGGGATGGATTCTGGGACTTTCTAAATGATGTTTCTTGGTCATATGTTCTTAGTTTGGATCTCAACTCTGCTGCAGCTGAGTTAAATGAGTGGATTAACGTGAGAATTGACGTCTTTATACTATCAAAGAAATTTCAACTTAAAGCCCATTCATAGCTGTGGTTCACCCCTGCCTGTGCTGCAGCAATTGCCCATCGTAATCATTACTTCAATATTCACTCATCAACTAACTGTTGAATCTCATAGGTTTTTCAAACTGGCAAGAAATCGTTGTAAGAGGGTATTAGATCAAACGTAACTACCATATGCTGAGCACGTTAGGAACAATATCTCCATCTAGAAGCTTGGTACCAGGGACTTTTGGAGACCTGCCAATTCTGTTCTCAAAAACAACAAATCAGCAATTCCTCCATTGTTTCAGCGGCCTATAGTTGTGTCATCTCCGAAAGATAAGACTGATGTGTTTTCCCAGCAGTTTGCTGCTAATTCCATCCTAGGCGACAATAGCCATCTAACTACAGACCAATCAGTATGATATCTGTTGTTGGGAATGTATTTGAGTGTTTCTTCAATCAGTTTCTGATTGAGTATCTACTAAGTGATGCCCAGTATGGCTTTCGGCATGCCAGGTCGACAGGAGATCTGTTGAAACTTCTTACAAGTCATCTAAGCTTTGTTTTGGAGAAGAGGGGAGAAGCTTTTGTTGTGGCTCTGGACATCTCCAAAGCTTTTGATCGATATGGCATAAGGGGCTCATATACAAGCTGAAATCATATGGTATTACTGGCCATTATCATGCAATCATCTCTGATTTTCTAACTAATCATCAGATTAAGGTTGTGATTGATGGTCAATTATCCTCTGTTTTTTTAATATATTTTTTTAATATTAATTTAGGAGTTCCACAGGGATCTATTTTGGGCCCCACTTTTTTCTTTTGTTCATCAATGATCTGTCGGATGGTCTTCAATTAAAAGTAGCTTTGTACGCCGACGACTCCACCGTTTTCTGTTCATCACTTGGCAGACGGGATGCATCTCGTACTGAACTCTGCTGTATGCTTGGCAGGGACCTCGTACAGGTTTTGGCTTGGGGTCAGAATTAAATTGTCACCTTTAATGACCACAAGACAAAACTGATTAGTGTATCAAGATCTAAAGATAGGGACTTTCATGCCGTTCACATGGGGCCTCAGGTCTTAACCTACTCAGAAGACCTTCGCATATTGGGTATGGACATCTCTTCAGATCTTAGTTGGGGAAATATATCTCTGGTATTCCAGTACTCTCCTGTATCTATACAACGCTTCCATTCGACCATTGATTAAGTACTGTTCGCACATTTGGGCAGGTGCCCTAGATTGTATCTTCGGATGTTTGACAATGTTCAGAGGAGATTATGTTATCTAGTTGGAGAGGATTTGGCTGCTTTCTTGACTCTCTTGGTCACCGTTCAGCAGTTGGTATTGCCTGTCTGTTTTACAGATATGTCTTTGGAGGCTGCTCCTCAGGTATTTCCAGGCTCGTTCCGCCTTTTAAGATCTCAATGCGTGAAACACGTCAATCGGTATCGGCCTATTGTTACACCCTACGTGGTACACTCTAGCGTACTGCCTCCCACGAGAGCAGCTTGTTTTCCCACGAGCAACATCAGTGTGGAACTCTCTCCCGGATACATGCTTTCCTCCAGCGTATAGCCTCCAGACATTCAATGTGAATCTGCATCTTAAAGTGGAGTAATCTTTGAGTCAGGTGGGAAAGCTCCAAGTATTGACGGAAAAGCGTCATGTGACAGGAAATTTCAAATTTTTACAGTAGTTTTGTATTATTTATTTATTTTTTATTTATATTTATTATTCTCCCCTCCTTTAGTTCTAGCATGCACTTTGGGTGGCATTTAAGAGTCTTGTGACTTGACAACCCTCCATAAATTAAAACAAAATCTCATAAAAAAATATGAGAAAAACCTGGGCCAGCAATTCATTACATTGAAATATAATCACAGTGGAATTTTGACAGACAATCACTGATTGCAACAACATTCAAACCAAAAAAGGTTGTTAATATCCTGCCCACCATTGACAAGTGCGACATAGTGTGACGAATATAAGTTTATTGATATAACATAAATAATAATAAATAATACAACATTTTCACAGGGCATGGGATCGGAGAGCTAGTTTTAGATTAACTCAGTGACCACAACAATACCCCACATGATAAGGTCATATTAACGTTGCTGTTGCATAAATGAGCCAGTAATTTTTAGTCACTGTGTTCATCTTAAACTGGCACACCGAGTCCATGCCCTGTTGAAAGTCTGCTCTGATCACGACGATATTGTCCATTTAAAGACAACTACGAGTATGGCAACCTACCAGTATGATATTTTTAAGAGTATGATAACCTTTTTAATCAAGATAGTATAAATTAAACGACTTATCTGTAACAATGCATTGCTCATTACGCTGTGTTGTTAAAGAGAAAATATTGACAATTATTACAAGTTTTATGATCGGCAAACACCAACTTTTATAATTGTGTGGCTAGTTCTTGCTTGCTTACAGTGTTCGAAGAGTAAGTGAGAAATTTGTAGTCCATCAAATATTCTGAGTACAAACTTTCTGATCATAGGCAGTCTTACAAACTGAGCTGATGTGTGATTCATTTCACATGTGTAGTAATAAACTGTGTATAATAAATTAGCATATACTAAGTAATCCAAAAGTATGATGCGATGTGCTTTCTGACATAAATTTCTGACAGAACTTACAAGTATTCGAGCTGTTGTAGACCATCTAATGCTCCGGGTGCAATTTGACTGATTTTGTTGTTGTCCAGCCACCTATGATAATAAACAAAGAAGGATTAAAATATATCATTAAATACTATTAACTATTACAATTAGAATGCATAACGCCTAGTGCATAATTTCATTTTTATGGAAGATCATAATATTTTGTTGCACTCTGAAGTATTAAATGAAAATGTCAGTGTTTGTGTTTCAATGAGAATTTTAAATAATGTGCTGAATGTGAAGCAGAACATAACATCTTTATTTTTTTGAAAAGTTTATTTTGTTTATATTAAGGTCACATTTGAACAGACATCACTTAGGAATCAAGTGCCTTTTCCCTAAATTGGGGGGGGGGGGGGGGGTGTGCTATATGAAAATATAGTTGTTTTTTGTGTCTGTACCCTTAGTATATGTGTACAGAGGATTAAACCCACGGAAATTGAAAGAAATGGCAAAACGTCAATTTTGTGTGGGGTTGTTAAGTTTTGAATGTGTTTTTCTTGTATCTGCGTTTAATAATAATGTACATTGTGTACGGTAATGTGATCTTGCGGATATCGTAAGCACGATAGGCCCAGGTTCGTTATGTAAACAAAAGGCAAACAAGAATGATATTGCTTTGAGTAGGCAATAGTATTATTGCGTCATTTGATTTAAACAAAATAACAATCCAATTTTACGATCCACTTGAATAGCATTCAAATTCGCAGGAGCTTTTTGCAGGTGCCTATTATGGTCATTCAAATTCATTATTGGGCAGGCTTTTTAAAACTTTAAATTTTTTTTTTAAAGCATTAAATGGTTAACTAATTGATACGGGAGTCACTTTCCCGATGTACTTCAAAGACGATTGCTCACTACAACTATAAACGCATGCAATTTTGCTTATAGAAATGGCAGCTCGTGGTCGCTGCTCAAGAGTGTCCAATGGAAATCGAGAACGGTTGATTGAGGCCTTCGAATGGAATGACATGGACAACCTTGAACTTGCAGATAATTTAGACATCAACAGGTCCACAGCTATATCAATTGTAAAAACCTGTTTGAGGTCTGGAATGCGAGAGAAGTTGCCAAAAGGAGGAGCAACCCGTTTCAAGATGGATGGCAAGATGCGAAAGGCGTTTTGCACCAATCCCAAAGTATGATAAAAAGAGCGACAGATCATATACAGTGTACGAGAAACGCACATGAATAAAGAAAACAAAAATAAGTTTAACTTAAAATAAAAATATGAAACGTATTCGGTTGTCTTGTACAATTAATCTATTTCTTGCATTTTTTATGAGGTGTTCGAGTATAAGCCCGAAACACCTCTTCTTCTTCTTCTTCTTCTTCTTCTTCTTCTTCTTCTTCTTCTTCTTCTTCTTCTTCTTCTTCTTCTTCTTCTTCTTCTTCTTCTTCTTCTTCTTCTTCTTCTTCTTCTTCTTCTTCATCTTACTCTTCTTCTTCTTCTTCTTCTTCTTCTTCTTCTTCTTCTTCTTCTTCTTCTTCTTCTTCTTCTTCTTCTTCTTCTTCTTCTTCTTCTTCTTCTTCTTCTTCTTCTTCTTCTTCTTCTTCTTCTTCTTCTTCTTCTTCTTCTTCTTCTTCTTCTTCTTCTTCTTCTTCTTCTTCTTCTTCTTCTTCTTCTTCTTCTTCAAACCGGTAGTCAAAGTTTAATATTTAAAAAAAATCATATCTCAACAACCACAAGAGGTAAATTGAAATTTTTTGCACCATTGTATAGATTGATAATTGTCGAAAAATATTTCCAAAAAGATGACCCCAATTTGACATTACTTCCTGTCCAAACCGGAAGTCAAAGTTTAATATTTAAAAAAAAAATCATATCTCAACAACCACAAGAGGTAAATTCACGATTTTTGTACCATTGTACAGATCATTAATTGTCACAAAATATTTACAAAAAGGTGAACCCAATTTGACCTTACTTCCTGTCCAAACCGGAAGTCAAAGTTTAATATTTAAAAAATCATATCTCAACAACCAGAAGAGGTAAATTCACAATTTTTGTACCATGGTACAGACCGTTAATTGTCAAAAAATATTTACAAAAAGATGACCCCAATTTGACCTTACTTCCTGTCCAAACCTGAAGTCAAAGTTTAATATTTAAAAAAAATCATATCTCAACAACCACAAGAGGTAAATTTAAATGTTTTGCACCATTGTATAGATTGTTAATTGTCAAAAAATATTTACACAAAGGTGAACCCAATTTGACCTTACTTCCTGTCCAAACCGGAAGTCAAAATTTAATATTAAAAAAATCATATCTCAACAACCACAAGAGGTAAATTCACAATTTTTGTACCATGGTACAGACCGTTAATTGTCTAAAAATATTTACAAAAAGATGACCCCAATTTGACCTTACTTCCTGTCCAAACCTGAAGTCAAAGTTTAATATTTAAAAAAAATCATATCTCAACAACCACAAGAGGTAAATTCAAAATTGTTGTACCATTGTACAGATCGCTAATTGTCAAAAAATATTTACAAAAAGGTGACCCCAATTTGACCTTACTTCCTGTCCAAACCAGAAGTCAATATTTAATATTTTAAAAATATCATATCTCAACAACCACAAGAGGTAAATTGACATTTTTTGCACCATTGTATAGATTGTTAAGTGTCGAAAAATATTTATGCAAAGGTGACCCCAATTTGACCCTACTTCCTGTCCAAACCTGAAGTCAAAGTTTAATATTTAATAAAATCATATCTCAACAACCACAAGAGGTAAATTAACAGTTTTTGCACCAACAGACGTTAATGTTTGACTTTCTCCAACACTTCGAATTGATGACGTCATCATTTTAACGTCAAACCCGAACACCTGCGTGTTTGTTTATCGACAAACACTGCACGTCTAGTTTATTTATTTTTTGTTATTTCTCATTTTGCGGAATTGATTGTCCGTTATATTAACATGAAAATAACATTTAGTGAAAATCTGTCACATCCATTTTGGAATGTTTTTTTTTTTTACTTACCTTTAAACAAAATGGTTTAGCCCCGATTTAAAATTTACCTGTAAATAAAACGGATCAGTCCAAAGTAGACTCACCTCACTCTAGTTTGGTATAACAAAGTGAGGCTACATCAGGCTATGGTTTCCTTATTGACGTTGTGCATTGTCCAGTTCTTTTGTGTAAAGTTTCCTTTTGTTAAAACCCAGTCTGTGTAGACTTATATAATACTGTGCTGTAAGATCTTGTGAATATATACAATAAAATAGCAGCAGAATCTGTAGCTGCATCCCAAGTTCCAGATATCCTTTATTTGCATGGAAAGAGTGAGCAAAGGAGGGTTAATTGAAAAACTAGAAGAATATAATTGTTATGTAAGAGATGTGTAGTTCTTAAAAAAATAAAAAATAAAAAATAAATAAATAAAAGCCATATAAAAGTTATAGTGGGAGGTACAGAAAGTGTGAATGTACAGTGTGTTTGAGAGAAGCAAGTTTGAGAGAGAGAGAGGGAGAGGTTGAGAGCTTTGCTAGCCATCTACCAACAGTCCACTAGTTAGATTTTTGCCCCAGCTTGCATATTACAGATGCAAAGGCCGTAGCCAGGTGAAGCAGTCACCTTGGACAGAGGGACCACCCTGGGACGTGGCCACGCCATACGCCAGCACCGTTGTGAACCGACGGACGATTCCAGCAGTGAAACTCGACGGTGACAATCATCGATCAACTACGTACACTCCCCCAACTCCATACCCGGATGAGACAAGATAACCAAAATGACAGGAGATGAACTCAAATCAAAGTAATATTTAATATATAGCAGTTAAAAGAACTTAGAATTCCAGAAAACCAAAGAAATGAAAATTGCGAGGCTATCAAAAATAAAATAAGACTCAACCAAAATGTTGTCGGAATATTCATCGTCTGATAAATCCATCCAATATATATAGTGTATACATTTGTATATGCAAACACACACTAGTATTTGATTAATTATAATTTTAATGTAGCCTGTGAAGAATTAGTAAATAATAAATTAATTTAAAGTATAGAAGGGTTATTGATGTCATTACTTATTTTCTACTGGTTTTTTGGACTGGTATTGACATTAATGGGGGCTTGATAGTTTCAATCTGCAGCTTCATTTGACGCCTAAATTCGAGCGATATTAGAGGCGTGTGATTTGCGCAGTAAGGACTTAATAGACTTTGTTCGGCAAGAGCGTACAGAAAGGAAAAAATCTAGATAGAGACAAACTTGCATATCAGCTCGAAATTAGGCGTAAATATCATGAATTTTTGTCAGTGAAGCTGCGCATTGAAACTATCAAGCAAGAAAACCTAAACACATCCACTGCTAGTTATGGTGAAGGTTCCCTGCCCAGCATAACAAAGCACGCCCTCCAAAGCTACCAGTTTTGATGAAGCCAAAGACCACATTGACGCGTATCTTCAACGCTTTGAGCGCTACGCAAAAAAGTTAAAGTTTGGATGAAAACGAATTGGCCGTGAACCTCATCGCATTTCTTAAGGATAAGGCACTTGATGTGTACGCGCGTTTGGCCTTAGACGAGTCAACAAAATATCCTTTGTTAAGGGACGCATTGTTAAAACATTTCCACCTAACCGCGCACGGCTTTCAACACAAATTCAGAACCGCGAAACCAGAACCACAATTTGCTTTAAGACTCGATAATGTATTGACACGCTGGGTTGAGTTGTCGAAATGTAAAAAGACATACGAAGAAGTTAAGGACTTACTACTTCGCGAACAGTTTCTGATGAGCGTGGATCCTAAAAGCTAAGGAAAGAGCGTTTCGAACATATAACATAGCATGTTTCAAGCAAGTTTAATGACCTGGTGAAGATTAAGTATGCCAACTATTTAAAGTCAATCACTGGTGACACTGGTAAAAATCAAAAACGTTTTTGGAGTTTTTATTAAGGCTCGATCCCGTCAACATTCCTTGCCTTCAGTTCTACGTAATGAAAGTTCAGGACTTGAAGCTACTGATTCAGCTGGTAAAGCTGCTCTTTTGATGGACTTTTTCCAGTATGTTTATCTTCCGTCTCATGATGAATCGGTCGCTAATCGTACCTTGCCTACTCTGTTAATCTGGATGCCATGCCTGCTATCCGTATCACTGAATCTGATGTCCTGCGTACATTTAAAGATATTGACTCTTCCAAAGCTAGTGGACCTGATAATATTTCTAGTTTTATTTTTAATTCCTGTGCCAATGTTCTTTGTGGTCCCTTAACATATATGTTTAGAAAGGCCACCCAGGACGGTTGCTTTCCTTCAAGTTGGAAATCTGCTAATATTGTTCTGATCCATAAATCTAGTAAACAATTAAGTGTTTCTAACTATAGACCAATTTTCATTACTCTCTCAGATAGCTAAGGTCTTTGAAAAGATCTTGTGTGAACAAATTTTGTCTCATGTTCGACCTGCCATTTCTGAGCAGCAGCACGGCTTTGTCTCTGGCAGGGATTGCTCCACCAACCTTTCTTCATTATTGCAGGAGGCATACTGTGCTGTTGACCAGAGAGAGCAATTGGATGTTGCCTACACGGATTTTTCAAAGGCCTTTGATCGAGTCAACCATGATTTCTTGTTATATAAACTGAAATCCTACAATATTCATCCTAATATCTTAATGTTGTTACAGAGTTATTTGACTGATAGAAGACATAGAGTTACTGTGGGTGGTTTTACCTCTATATGGAAAACAGTGCCCTCTGGTATTCCACAGGGTTCAATACTGGGGCCTCTCCTATTTACTTTATAAGTGTTTAGGCAATAAGTGTTTGCTATTTACAGATGACTTGAAAGTTTTTCGTCAGATTGGTTGTTCTGCAGATACTCTTTCATTACAGGCAGACTTAGATACAATTATGCACTGGTCTAATACCTGGCGTCTCTTTTTAAATGTAGTGTTTTAACTTTTACCATTAAGAAGATGCCTTTTAAATTTGATTAAACTCTTGGTGATATCATTCTTAAGAGGGTCGCTGTTCAGAAAGACCTAGGTATTTTTATTGACAGTAGACTCACCTTTGTTCCTGTTAACTCTATTATCAAAAAAAGCTAATCGCATGAGTGGTTTGGTCTGGCGCAAGAATGATCATGTTTTACGTACCTTGTTTTAGGTAAAACTTGTAGCTTTGCATGGTGAGGAGGATAAGTAAGACTAATCAGACCGAATCTAGAGTATTGTACAATAGTGTTTAATTATATCTCTGCTCATCAGGCACATAAGATAGAAGGGGTTCAGCTTCGTTTTCTCAAATTTGTTCATAGGACGCTAAATTGTAACACTGGTTATAACTGTAACTTGGATTATATTGACTTATGTGATATTTACAGGATTCTACCCCTCAGACATAGGATAATTATTAATGACTGTTTATTTCTATATAAATGTTTTCACAATCATTTTAGTACCACGGACTGCAATCCATTTATTTTACATGTTTCTAATCTTCGTACAATGTATGCCAATGAACACATCCTCCATGTCCCAAGGAATCGCATTGAGGTGACAAAGCGTGGCTTTATATCAAGGATTTCATCCACCTATAACGGGCTCCATGGGACTTGAGATGTGTTTGGGGCTCCATCTCTTAATTCTTTCCGTACTTAGGTTTTCCGTGCCTCAGCCAGTACCAGTAACTGTTATGTATTTGAGTGTCTTAAAATCTTTGCATTATATTGTTATGTAATGTTTTAATTCATTGTTTTTATATTTATATTGATATTTTCATTTCCTGCAATTGGCGGCTCGTCCGCTGTTGGAATTGGGCAATAAATAAATAAATAAATAAATAAATAAATACATAAATCCAACACTGGCTATGTTTCTGAAAGAGCGTGGGCCCAGTAGATTATCGCATTGACATTCACGGAAAACTGAAAGTGTTTCATGCCAACCTACTGAAATTATACACAATCCACCGTCATACCAGAAACCGTAGACGAAATACTGAACACGTTGGAATGTGCGTCCGTGTCAGTAATCGAATGTGAAACCGCCAGACGAACTGTTTGAAGAGCCAAAATTTGACAACCAAATTCTGCACACGCAATCACTTAATGATTGCAAAACTATAGCCGATGTAGATATCAACTCGCACTTATCTATAAAACAACAGCAAGAAGTGAAACGTTTGTTGGGAAACTTTTGCGATGTAATGACGGATGTTCCCGGAAGAACAAATCTAGGTTATCACGACATAAAACTCACTTTAAGCGATCCGATTAGAAGTAAACCTTATCCGATGCCATTTGCACTGATTGAGACCGTCAAAACAGAAGTAGAGGATATGTTAAAACTTCAAATCATAGATAAATCCGACTCGCCATATTCATCACCCATGGTTCTTGTAAAGAAACCCGATCGCACAAACCGTTTATTTATTGATTTTTTTTTTTTTCGATTTTCGGAAATTGACCAAATAACAACTTTCGACGCGGAACCCATTCCCAAGCCAGAACAGATCTTTTCTAAACTCGCAAATGACCACTACTTTACTAAGATTGATTTAAGCAAAGGATATTGGCAGATTCCCATGACAATCGAGGCAAAGGCAAAAACCGCCTTCATCACCCCTACTGGAATCTACCAGTTTATGGTGACACCTTTTGGCTTAGTATTAGTACACGCATAATCTTGGGAAGTACACATTGCCATTTTAACTGAACTCATGCAAAGGCTGAGAAAGTCGTGTTCAGTTGTCAACCATTTTTAGGTCATGTCATAGGTCATGGTAAACTTGTACCACAACTTAACAAAAAAAATAAAAAATAAAATGCATGCCGCCCTACTACTAAGAAGCAGCTACGATCACTTCTAGGATTGGCGAAACATTATCGCAAAGTTGTGCCTAACTATGCCGCAATTGCTGCCGCACTCACTGATAAAACTAAAAACAGTGAACCTAACAAAATAGGCTGGGAGGCAAGTCAACAGTAAGCATTTGATGCATTGAAACAAACGGTAGTCACTGCTCCTGTTTTACATCTCCCTAACTTAGACATAATCCGCTATTTAATCACAAATATATGAACCAAAACAGAAAACAGATACTACTGGTCAAATCACATATTCAAAATGGACAAACTCACTCAAATAAACAAATCAATGAACAAAATCAACTGTTTGGTATACCAAATCATGTATTATCCAAGGATAAGACAGGAGACAACCCGGTTATTTTGAACTATTACCTGCAACTGATGATTGCCAAGTGAGGCATGAAAGCTTAGCTATTGCTACCAAAGGATCTGAAAAAATATCCTGTCTTCTAACCAACTCCACCGCTTTGACCAATTGGTCAAGTTTCGTACGTTAAAATTATTGCTACACTCTTTTTTGTCACAACGACAATATAAACTGGAATAATCAGAAACGGACAAAACATAATTTTGTACTAAAATACAATCTGATTTAACAAGTCAACAGAGGTGAAGTGTCACTAAATGGCATTGCATCATCAATCTTCTCACTTCCTTTTACCTTCCGCACAGATGCATCCGATTTAGGCATAGGAGCAATGTTGTTGCAAGAGCATGAGGGAGAAAAAATTCCGTCGTCTACGCAAGTAGAAAGCTGCTACAGCGTGAACGCAACTATTCGACCATAGAAAAGGAATGCCTCGCTCTCATATGGGGAGTACAGAAATATCAAGCTTATTTGTACGGAAAACCCTTCAACATAGAAAAGGCAAAAGTAGCCAATGCCAGAATCATGAGATGGGCTCTCTCACTGTAACCTTACCAGTATCGCATAATAGCGATCAAAGGATCAGACAATGTTGGAGCTGACTATGTCGAATTGTATAAATAGATACATAAAATAAATATTAGATGGCTGAAAGTGTAAGGTTTCGGCGAGAAAATTTGTAACATTTTCTTCTGAAAAGGGAGTGAAATGTCACAACCATTTTGGAATTTTGTTTACTTACCTTTAAACAAAATGGGTCGTAGTTTTCAGTCACTGTGTTCAACTTAAACTAGGACACCGATTCCATGCCCTGTTGAAAGTCTGCTCTGTTCGTGACGATACTGTCCCTTTAATAATTTAAGCCTTAACACACATAAGCATTATGACCTATAATAATTATTTGTTGTACCCGTTTTGCAAGATCTGAGTGTTTACATGAATCATCAGCATTAATAACGTGATCGCAGGTTATTGGTAGCGTATGGTTGTTTCGTCGTCAGACCTTAATGCAACCAAGAGGAATCAGTTATTCGATGCTACATGATTGTAATTGGTCGTTACATGAATACTCACAATACTCGGAGCTTTTGTAGACCATCAAATGTTCTGGGTACAATTTCACTGATTTGGTTGTTGCTCATATTTCTGAGATGGGAAAACAAAGAACGGTTAAACATATCATTAAATTAAACTTGATCATGAGGAAGAATCGTACAGTCTGAGACATTCATACTAGGTTGCAAAAGTCTGGAAAGTTGTTGGTGAATACCGATAATCAAACTGCTTAATCTACCGTATGTGTATTTAGCCGACATATTGGTCAAATTGACTCAGATTGCTTGATGTGGTATGATGGTGAGAAAGACATTAATCTGCGTATCATCATCATCATCATACAGGTGATAGGGAAGCCCTTACAATGTCTCCCAGCGGCAATGTGTAAATGTTGAACAAAACTGGACCAAGAAACGAACCTTTTGAACTCTGCATGATAGAGGTGGACTTGAAAGTGCATCGTTAATTCTAACCGTTTTCTGCCTACTGGTTAAGGTAAGATCTGAATTATTTGAGTTCCACGTCTGTTACACCAAGCCGTCTTGACATTCGCTCCAAGAGTATGTCGTGATGCACTGCATCAAATGCAGCCGACAAGTCAAGTAGCATGACTACGACTACCCCCTGCCTATCTATGTACCGTCAAAATATCAGTTCCCGTGCTGTGTCTCTCGGATTAACCAAACTGAAATGGTTAAAATAAGTACTAAGTAATTTTCCTTTATATATGAAACCAACTGACCAGCTACCGCTCTAGACGTATGGAAGGTTGGAAATGGGACAGAAGTTCTTTTTGAGTGAAAAAATTGATGGTGCAATCCCATTTAGTGACACTTCACCTCTGTTGACTTGTTAAATCAGGTTGTATTTTTAGTACAAAATTATGTTTTGTCCGTTTCTGATTATTCAAGTTTATATTGTCGTTGTGACAAAAAAAAGAGTGCAGGAATAATTGACCTTAGTTTTACGGTACCAAACTTGACCAAAAACGATGGAGTTGGTAAAGAGACAGGATATTTTTTTCAGATTCTTGGGTATAAAACAATAGGGCATCGCTGGCCTTCTCGAGAACATATAATCCGTCCTTTAATCACAAAGATGTGAACCAAACAGTAAACAGATACTACTGGTAAAATCACATATTCAAAATGGACAAACTCACTCAAACAAACAAACCATTGAACAAAATCAACTGTTTGGTATACCAAATTATGTCCTATCCAAGGATAAGACAGGAGACAACCCGGTTATTTTGAACTATTACCTGCAACTGATGATTGCCAAGTGTGGCATGAAAACTTAGCTATTGCTACCCAAGGATCTGAAAAAAATAGCCTGCCTCTTAAACAACTCCACCGCTTTGACCAATTGGTCAAGTTTGGTACCTTAAAACTAAGGTCAATTATTCATACACTCTTTTTTGTCACAACGACAATATAAACTGGAATAATCAGAAACGGACAAAACATAATTTTGTAATAAAAAATATCTGATTTAACAAGTCAACACAGGTGAAGTGTCACTAAATGGCATTGCACCATCAATCTTCTCACTTACTTTTCCTAACTTTTCTCTGGAACCCCTCACGCAAACCTCAATGACAATGGGTGTTCATGGTTGCCACGTCAACCGTTTATTTTGAACAGTTCCAATTTTGAATTTCCACTTTTTTGTTAAAAATACTAGATTGTTGATACTGTTAACCATTTAATATGTGATTTTGGGATTGTTGTCAGCTTTTAAACTCTGAACTGGACAATATTGAGTCATGTGACCACATCAAGTGCATTCTGGGAATCCAGTATGACCGCCATTACGTTTCAATGCAATAAGTTATATTTTGTCCCAAATACATAATTTTTTAAAGGTTTTTCAGAATGTTTTGCTCATTGTATAAATTTATGTCATCAGTAGTACCATGGATGTTATTATATCTGCGTTTATTGTACTTTTGGTGAAAAATCCCAATTTGGGTCAAAATCTTAAAAAATCATGTCATTGAAACAAAATGACCCAACATAGTACTTATATCACTCTCTGGCTGTGATTTAAATGATGTCAGGTTGTTGCATTTATTGAAGACAACATTTTTCCAAATGTCAAGGCCGTCGGATAAACATTAGGGAAGTTATTGGAAAAAATATAATTGTTGACCAAAAATGAGGGAAAATGATAAAAGAAATGGGTATAGCGCCCCTTAACGGTGGCCTATGTAAGTGTTCATGGCCTCATTAAACAGAACACGCCAAACCGAACGTCCTACGAAGTTTCATGAAAATCGGCTTTTGAATACTGAAAATACGGAGGGGGCCACAATGAGCCCCTGCCCAGGTCTGAGAAGGGGAAAAAATGCCAAGACTTGATATGGTTAACCAAGGACAGCCCTACCTTCTTCAGCAGTGGTTTTACAATTGTCAGTTTGAATACATCAGGCTCAATATATGACGCCCCATGAATCGGTAGCCAGCAATAAGAGACAGTTCCATGAATTTGACCCAACAACTGAAACTGGAGTAAGGAGCATGTTGCTCAAGAACCTTAACAAACCCATTTTAAGTTTCCATTTGTTTCCATGTTTCCATTTACCGGGGTTTTCCCCGCGGTTTTTAGCAATTTGTTCTATGCTCTATGCTTGTACAATTGTTTTTAAAGTTTACTTTTAAGACTTATGAGTGCCGTCCACTCTTTTAATGTACATTTTATGGATTGATATTTTTAGCTATGTAAATTTACAATGTAGAATGGTAATTTAATTATACTAAGCCAGCTTCACAATGGTCATCTCGGCATTGAGAAAACAAGACGTCTTGCACGCAATTCGGTATACTGGCCGAAAATCAACAAACACATAACTTGACTAGTTACTTCCTGTTCAGTATGCCGGGAACACCAACCTCGTCACCAGAAGGAACCGTTAGAACCTCATGAAGTTCCAAGTACACCTTGGACGAAACTAGGCACAGATCTATTTGAGCTGGAGAAGGAAATGTACCTCCTTATCGTGGATTACCATTCCAAGTACCCCGTTGTTCAAAAGCTCATATATGTCTCAAGTGCTTCAGTAGCCGGAGAAACTTCAGCGATGTTCAGCCTTCTCGGTACACCAGTGGAGATTGTTTCCGACAACAGACCCCAGTTTGTTGGACAAGCATACCAGCATATGTGCAAAGAGTGGACAATTACTCACACGACTTCCTCTCCAAGGTATCCCGGCTCAAATGGTATGGCAGAGCGCATAGTCAGCACGGTCAAGTCTGTGATGAAGAAGTGCCGCATGACTGGCCAAGATGTCAACATCGCCTTGTTGCACCTACAAGCAACACCAGTTGATTCCCACCTCCCTGCACCAGCAGAAATAATGTTTGGGAGACCGATTCGTACCACATCGCCAAGCAACAATCCTTTGAGTACTACACAGAACCTCAGGAAGTTAACGAACACTTAACATTCCGCAGAGACGAAATGAAAGCCAACCATGACAAACGCGCTGATCCAGACCTTCCCCCACTGTATGTTGGACAGAAAGTCAGGATCCTGGACCATCCCAACAAATCTTGGGTACCAGGCGAAGTGACTAGAGTCTGCAATGAACCTCGGTCATATGAGGTCAAAACACCCAATGAAACCACTGTGAGGCGCAATAGAGCACATTTGCGTGAGATGCGTATCCCTCACAGCTAAGCAGGCAGGCGCCTCTATGCGTTCCAAGCGCGTTCACTTTGTGGGTCATCCCCATCGGGTCCTTCCAGCGGCACTAAGCCCTGACCAGAAATACTCTGGTGGCTAGCCACAACGGGTTGTGATGCCCGGAAGAAAACAAAACCTTGTTGTGGCACGCCAGCTGCATCTCGGGTACCAAAGACACATCTACGTGGTCAAACCACCACTAGATTAGGTCGTGTGACTCGTACACCAGCTAGATACTTACCTAGTTAGAGTTCGATATAGTTAATGTTTTGTTCAATGATTCCAATCTACACATAGTTTAACAGTGACATTTTCCAGAGAGTTGTTTATTCAACTTTTTTGAAAAGTTTATAATTCTTATGCATAATTTGTTTTCTGAACGAATCAGTTATAATTTTGTTTAATCCTTCCCAAATTGTTATTGTTGATGTGGACACTCAAACACGTTTGAACATTATCCAGTGAACTAACCATTATTCAGTGTTCATCATGTCTGTGGAAATATTTGCACCATTTGTGAACAATTTTCTTCACCTCACTCCTGTGACTGGAAACAAGAACTATTATGTGAAACTACTACAACACTCATACAGGAAACTCCATATCTACAGCAACTGGATCTTTGTCTATGTGTTATTGACTATGAATGACACAGGATACGACATCATTATAGACTTAACTTTAATAAATCTTCATTACACATTGTTCAAAGATTTTCAAAAAGGGGGGATGTAGTGATATGCGTTGCATGCAATGTAAGCGCATGCGCACCAAGGGTTGCCGCCAGTTTCCCTCGTGTGTGTTGCAATAAATGTCTACCAAGGTCCACTAGATCCATCGCTTCCTTTACCGATTATTTGTACCTCATGCCATGCTACTACAGACCAGGTTGTCACCACGGACCTTACTATGTACGGAACAGTAGAGAGCATTCGTTTGATTCAAAGATAGAAACCGGAGTAAGAAGCTGCTTGATCATAAATCTCAAGAAACCTATTCCAAGTTTCATAAGAGTTGGAGGCTTCTCCCTCCCAGTAAGATATCGAGGTCAGGAAAAACATGTAAGATCTGCGAAGCTACAGGCCATATCGCAAGAGGCCGATGCTTTGTCTGCGGTAGTCTTAACCATAGAGCATATTGGCATGATGGAAAACAAGACCGTAGAGCGACAGACTCAGAAGGCCCAGAAACACCCGTCATTAGAATCCCACCTGTAAAAGTATGGGAAGACCCTGACAACCAAGAAGAAACCAACTATAGTGATGCTAACGACGAGGAAAATGTAAAAAGCAAGAATGATCAAAGTGATACTGAAACAACTGTAACGGAAAGTGAAAGACTGTACCAGTCTAATATTTTAGATTGTGTGTGCGCTGATTGGGCATGCGCGTAGCTGTGCGATGGCATGCATGTGGGCCGCGCAAGGCGTGGTTGCCTGCAGTATGCCAGTGGTGATGACTGGAGCTGCCAGCGTAGAAAGACGTAAGTTTATTGCCTTAGCTCTGCGTGTACATCGCTGACTAGCGCGCGGTGCATTAGCTGCATAGTGAATACAAAGTTGTATGAGCTGTATTTTGTAGATGCTAGCGTGCATAGCTGACGCGTAGCTGGTACAAAGCTTTGAAAGCTGACGCTAGTGTGTATGGTGTTCTAAAAAGGACACATGCACATTGCAAGAAGAGTGTTGTCGCGTCGAGTGCGACGCGACTACACTTCTAGTGCGACGCGACACACTTCAAGTGCGACGCGACAACACTCTTCTTGCAATGTGCATGTGTCCTTTTTAGAACACCATAAGTGTGCATTGCTGGTGCGTGGTGAGTACAAAGCTATACAAACTGTATACACGGCTCTTGTGTAATGCTGATGCTAGTGTGCATTGTTGATGCTGTCATGTAGTGCTGATGCTAGTGTGCATTGCTGACACTGTTGTTTAGTGCTGATGCTAGTGCGCATTGCTGACGTGGTGGTGTAATGCTGATGCGAGCTGCGTGCTTTTCATTGCAACCTTACCTGTCAATTATACATTGACATTCAAAAGTAAGGGTACCCAGGTGTAAATAAAAGAACCAATCCCAACCCAATCACAGTGATGTTGCTAATTACAATTTGAATAAATCATATTGTTGTACCGACAATTCTGTTTCCAGGTGCCTTGTTTCTCTGAGTAACTGTGTGCTAGCATAGACTTAACAATCAGTCACAAATGGTGGTAGATTTCCATCAAAACGGACTCATACCCCTGGCCCAGAGATCGCTCCGAGTGGTATCTCGTCTGTGGAAGAATCTTAGTTTGGGGGAATTGTTGTCACCACAAATGGTGTCTGACTTGACCCTATCGAACTTAGGTTGAGCCTGGGAAACCCGCCACACAACCAAAAATAGCACAAATCCCCAACCCCAAAAGAGCGAAGTCGATAAACAGAAAGTCGCCGGAAGAGAACAAGGGGACCAGCCCTAACAGCAAAATATTTAGAGATGACAGACATGAGGAGGAATCTGATATGGAACAAGAAAACATCCAACATTCCGAACAAGAATAATACCAGAACACCAAATCACAACTAAGAGACAACAAGAAGACACACGACAACCAGAACAGAAAAAGGCATCAGAAAATACATGACCCACCACGAAACATCCAGAAACACAAAGGAAAAAAGAAGACAGAAGAAGATCAGTAGAAGAAGAGTCTGCTGGTGATGGGGAAGGAACCGACCAAGAAGGCTTTGTCCTATACACCAAAGGTGGAGTACAGAAGACCAGGAAAAAGAGATCCTCATGGCTGCGGAAAACGACAGACACACAACCAGACTCACAATCGACCACATCCAACCAACAAGATAAACCAAGCAAGTTCAGTTAACCCAGCCAAAGTACACAAAGAGCAAGGGGAAAAGGAAGAACCACTGGAAATGAATAAGCCTATCACTCTCATACGTTCTCACAATTTCCATGAACAGGTTTAAACTAGTATTTTTCATGACCTGTTTGTCCGTTGCGTCTCTAAACGTTAATGGCTTAAGGAATGATTTGAAAATAAATGTCCTTTTTGATTATTTACATCGTCGAAAATTTCAATGATGAATTCAATATTGAATCAGAGTGGAACGAGCAGTAGCAAGGTAAAATGTATTTCAGTCACGGAAAGCGACAGTCTAGGGGTTAGCCGTTCTTACTTCAAATAAGGTTAGTCTCGATATTACCAACATTGTTACAGATGATGAGGGAAGATGGATTAAAGCCCAAATGGTCTGGAGTGATAATACCTATTGTATTGCTTCCGTTTATGCTCCAAATCAGATCTATGGCCGTACTGATTTCTTTGATAATCTCAGTGACCAAATCACTGATTTTGACAACTGGATTGTCGGAGGAGATATTAATTGTAATGTTGATAATACAAAAATAAGGATGCTAGCAAAATTGTTTTAACCAACGTGTTGCAAGAGTAAGACCTTGTAGATTTATGGCGTACTATTTACCCTGACAAATAAGGATATAACGCATTTTCACAAAGGTTGTAATCAACATGTTCAAAAGTATTTTGACTTAATCATAAGTCCACTTTTCCTATTGTTTATGAAAAAAAATTTGGTAAATAAAGTCGAATTTAGTAAAATTGCAATAAAATGATAATTTCTTTCATAAAAATTATGAAATTTAACCATTTTTCATTAAAATAAAAATGTATTTCATAAAAATGAGGAAAAGTAGACTTATGATTAAGTCAAAATACTTTTGAGCGTGTTAATCATTCTACTAGAACTGATTATATTTTTGGCTCTAGTAATCGTATTAATAACGTCAACGATGTTTCTGTTACTTCATGCAGGTTTTCAGATCAAGTTAGTGGTACGGTCTTAAACTGGGTGATATTGACACTCCCTAGGGTCAAGGCCAGTGGTTCTCCAGCAATACTCTACTAGAAAATCCAGAATGCATTTCTCGTATTATCAATCTTTGGAATTTTGGGGATCTCAAAAACGAAATTATAATTATCTCTCAAAATGGTGCAAAATTGGCAAATTCCTTTTGAAAGAAACTATCCAGGAATATGGCAAAGAAAAAGCACATTCCCTTAAACAAAACCGCAAAGAATTACAGAAACGTTACAAAGTTTTGATTAAGAACACTGATAGTAGTGAGGGTAAAGGGGTTGAATCCCAGCTTAAACAATATAAAATTAATGAATGGAACAAAGCCCAGGTTAGAACTCATAACACTGAAAAAGAAGAGGGTGTGAAAGCTTCGAAATATTTTCTCAATCTGGAAAAACAACAGATTCAGAGTTGCACAATTTATATCCTTCTTAATCATGAGGGAATCCTTGTCGACCAGCCAGATACAATACTTAACATTGCCAATGATTTCTACAGTAATTTATCAAAAGCCCTTTTAGATGAAATTGTTTCAAACATTGAAACTAAACTTATTCCTGACAGCATCCTTGAAAAACTTGATAGAGAGATTACATAAGAAGAAACATGCCCTATTTCAAATGAATAAAAATAAAAGTCCTGGTATAGATGGCCTGGCGGTAGAATTTTATCAAACCTTTTGGCACATTCTTAAAAAGAGGACATTATAGAAGTTTACAACGACTGTTTCACTAAAGGTTTTTTTGAGTAATGCAATGAATTTGGCACAAATTATTTATAAGATAACCGTCGACTATAAAATATTACACAAAGCCATCACTAATCGCCTTAAATTAGCCATGCCTTTCATTATTAGCCAAGGACAGTCATGTGGGGTCCCCAATCGAAACATTCACAATAATTTAATGGTTTTACGAGTATAGACTACGTCAATTTGGAAAATCTAGAAGCTGCTATTATCAGTATTGACCAAGAAAAGGCATTCGACAGAATTAATTGGGAGTACATGTTTTGTGTTATGAGAAAAATAACGTTATCTCGTTATCTCCGTACCGAAAACAAGTGGAAGATTTTCTTTGATTATTGGATTAATAAAGTCAGTATGAATAATAACTTAGGTTGGTATATTTTTGCAAATGCTAACACCCGAACCAAGACTACTTAATTATACAAGGAAGTAATTGATGCCGTTGCGAATGCGGGCGGTGTTCTCAAGTGTAATTTTTCTAGTGTTTTAGAGACATGGGAAGTATACATAACAGCAAAAGAAACGTCACCCCCTAAATTTTGTTAAGTAATTTTATTATTAAACATAATAAATATACATTTTTTATGTTTTCGAGTAGAGGAATGTATGACAGATTCATTTCATGTCTGTTGAGTTTCAGGGTCATTATCATGGGTCAGTGACACAGGGAGGGAAAAATCACAAGTTCAGGTAACAAATCACTTGGACTTTCAATAACGTGTGTGGCCGCCCCTGGCATCAATACAGGCCTGTATTCGACGTATCATTTCTTGATAATCGTGGCATTTCGTAACAAAATGATGATTGTTGGATTTTGACATGGCCTTTTATAGGGCTGACCTTGCACATTGTTTGGACCAAGCTGTTGTGTTTAATGCAATTCGTGCATTATCCCTATGTCTGAGAACGTGTTTAGCTTATGTGTCCTCAGACGTCATGCATGACGAATTTTGAGGTCAACCAAATTTGCCACATTGTGTTCGTGTTACACTTCATACTCATAATATTCTTCATTAAACAAATTATATTAATTATAAAATGAAAATAATAAATATTTTTAGGGGTGACGTTTCTTTTGCTGTTATGTATATATTTAATAACTGCATAGCTACCAGGGTTAAACACTTTGTTAGATAGTCCTATGCTTAAATCAGTCGGCATGACTAAGATTAAAGATGTGACCAGACAGGCAACTTGATCTCTTTCAAAACAGTGGCTATCAAATGCTCTATCCAAAGAATCAATGCAGGTAGAATCGTCGGTAGATTAACCCTATCAAGCCTGGGCTATTTTTTTTTCGTTCTCAAACCTGGAGAGGGGTGGGGTGGGGGGAGGGGCTCATTGTGCCCCCCTCCGTATTTGTTGTATTCAAAAACTGATTTTCATGAAATGTCGTAGGCATGTTAGGTTTGACGCGATCTATCGAATGAGCATATGGAAACCTTTATAGATCACCATTAGGTGGCGCTATACCCATTCTCCGGTCATTTTTGGTCAAAAATAGTTTGTCCGTTGGCCATGAAATTTGGCACAAACGTTGTCTTCAGTACAGGCAACAATGTGACAACATTTAAAATACGACTAGAGGGCGCTATAAGCAATAGTTTGGGTAAATTTGTTCCAAAAACATGATTTTTTAATATTTTGAACCAAAATTGTTTTTTTTAAACAAAAGTACAATAAAGGCAGATGTACATCCATGGTACTACTGATGACATAAATTTATACATTGAGGGAAAACAAATTGAAAAAGTTTGTGGGACAAAATATAAGTTATTGCATTTAAACGTAATGGCGGCCATATTGGATTCCCATAATGCATTGGAAGTGGTCACATGACTCAATATTGTCCAGTTCAGAGTTTAAAAGTTGACATTAAACCCCAAAACCCATATTGAATATTTAACAGTATCAACAATCTAATATTTTTAACAAAAAATTGGAAATTCAATTGGACCTGTTCAAAATAAACGGTTACCATGGCAACCATGAAGACCCATTATCATTGTTTTTTGCGTGAGGCGGTCCCAAAGAATAGTTACGAAAAGTCACAAAATTTCAGCGTGATCAGACGAAGTTTTCTTTTTTTAATGTCATAGGTGGCCTTTTATCTGGAAAAACGACTTAAAGAATAACCTGCTAGATCCAGAGGACAAAAACTTTTGGTACAAAATGAAACACATGATTCTACCCACTAGAGATGTTTTACATAAAATTGGTAAAGTGGATGATGTTAAATGTCCTCTGTGTGAAACCGAACCAGAATCTCACCAACATCTGTTTATCTATTGTATCAATACCTTAAACGCTTTTGTTTATTTTTAGAATATCTCATAAGAAAATACACTGGAAACAAACATTTCCATCTTAGCAACCGCAACAGAATCTGGGGATATGAGTTGAAACCGGTCCAAGGGGTTTTAATAATTAAAATGCTCTGTCAAATCTGGAATATCCGGTGCAAAAAGGTGTTTGATAATAATAACAGCCCCTCTGACATTGATATTACTTTGCAGTTCAAACATAATCTCAAGCGCTTTTAAAATTGGAAAAGAACAGAATGAGTTGTGACAAGTTCAAATCTGTTGACACTAGAAATAACACTCTGTGCTCCAATAATGAAGACAATCAACTAGAATTAAGTTACTGATAATCACCACCCATATTTCCTTTCATGACATCACCTTATTTGTAAATAGTTTCTGTATATAACTCATGTATATAACTCATGTATTCCCGGTATGTCCCCTTTTTGTATTGATTTTGTATATTTTAATTAATGCGATCTTTACTGTTGTTAAAGCAATTTAATGGCTACGTATTCCTTTAGTAAGTAATTTGTAATGAGCTTTGATGGTTTTGTCATATTGAATGTGATGTCATTGTACGTTTTCTGAGAAGTGAAATAGTGAGATAACCCCAACAAATATAAAAGAAAATAAAAAAAATTAAAAAAAAATTAATTAATAAATAATAAATAAACACACCCCACGAACGAACGAACGAACGAACGAACGAACGAACGAACGAACGAACGAACGAACAGACGGAGGGAGGGAGGAAGGGAGGGAGGGAGGGAGGGAGGGAGGGAGCGAGGGACGGAAGGAGGGACGGACGGACGGACGGACGGACGACCGACCGACCGACCCACCGACCGACCGAAATGATTTATTAGTAGTGTTGGGATGCTATAGTGATTGTATTTCATGATATAAATACTTACAAGCCGATGAGCTGTTGTACACCTTCAAATGCTCCAGATGCAGTTTTATTGATTTGGTTGTTGTTCAGCCACCTAATATGATAAAACAAAGAAGGGTTCAAATTACTCAGTAAATACTGTTATTTGGCTATTTTCAAGATTGTTTGTAGATATTCCTGAAAGCATACTTGGTTAAATATTAATCGATCAACATGAGACATATTACCTGCAGTTAAATAATATATAAAATGATAAAAACAATGAAATCTCGATAGACAACATGTGAGTCTATGAACATTCAAACCCTGAAAGATTGTTGACATCCTGCACACAATTGACAAGTGTGACATAGTGTGATGAATATCAGTTTATTGATATACAAAAAATAATAAAAAATTATACAAAATATCTCAATTTCCAAATACTTATTATTTTGAGGCCAGAATTGAGCTTCAGATAATTTATTACCACTAGACTGAGTGGCTGGGTTGGCCAGAACTTGTTTACCAGTGCTGCAAAGTTTCTGCAGCTGGTACCGGTACCTTAAATACAGCTATACTATGCGTATTGGTAAAATTTACCATTTTTGACCTTTGACCCCAAATGTTGATCCATGTTAAGATGCCTATGATTTTCATAGGTTTTATTTTTTTTCAACAGTGATGCTTTGCATAAAATCATCCATCACTTGTCCTTCAAGGGTCATTATACCAGATTACAGCTTATTTTAGCAACAATAACCTAATTCCCCAATTATTAAGAAGTCACGTAACTTCAGGGCTTTGGAGGGATCATATCCCCAATATCTAAGACCAAAACGGATATGATTTTTGAAATCCTCACGTGCAAAACCATGGGAAACCATGGGCCAACTTTGACTAGCATTTGCAACGCGCTTGAGTAGGCAAGTTTGTAAATGTTTTGGGTCTTCCGATGCGTCCCATTCCTGGGTTTGTGGAGACAGACTGTGTTTTCATAGTGGGTTCCAGTGACTCACCAGCGTTGCAGGTCAAGTCCCACAGGTAGCCCCGTCGCCTCACGTCTATTGATCAGTTTACGTCAGCGTTTTTAATTTTTGCGTATATTTTCTTGCAGCGACAACCAACACAAGCGTGACAACTGCTTAAGTACGCGGATATTGTCTGCTCTGCCGCTTTTCGGCACGTTGGGTATGCTTTGCGAGATTATGATATTCAATTCGGTTGAGACAATCTCGCCAGCCATCCCGTTCTTGGAACCTTGTTGATGCAGAATTATGGCTCACGTTTGGTTGGTTCATAGGTGCAGCCGCACAAATTCCGTCCCTCTTTGAGCCACTGGCTTTGGCCCGTAATTAAGTTTCCGTTATTGATAATTTACTCATTGTTCGTGGTATAAAGATTAATCGGAAAGTTGTATTGGTCAGGGTGGCAGGCCTTTTTCGGTGTCCACAGTTTTTTATTTTTTATTTGTTTTAATTTTATTTACTTCTTTTTTTTCGTTTTGGACTAGTGCCGCAGAAGGTACACCATGAATTTCGTTTAACCCATAACCTGTCATCACAGGTTGCTTGATTGATTATGAAAGGTTGCCAAGGTACACGGCTCTTAAATGACACTCAAGGTGCAAGCATTAGCTGATCTGATGAATGGAATTTGTGATATTAATAATACTAATGTAGTTTCGTGGAAAGAGCAAGGCTGGGAACCAATATGTTAGTACAAATTTTGTGAATAAAGTATGAATTAAAAGATTGATCTGTGAAAAACTGTGTACATCACTTCATAGCACCAGCGACGAATTGTTATGTTGATAATTGTGTTTGTTGAGTCAATTATTGCTCAGGGTACGGTATACGTTATTTATTTAACCATTCACATGGATGTTGTTACGACTGTTTTTCATCTGATTGTATTGAAAGTTATTCAAATGTTTGGTGAAAATGTCATACAGTTGAATTTATGACAAAAATAACGAAAATCCTGGTGTATGATACAGTTTGATCAAACCCAGTTTCTTAAAAAATGTTGCGCCGCCTAACGATTTAGAAATTGTTTGTCTTTATTTTAATATATCTTGTTCAAACATTTGTCGTGTGATTGTTTTTACTTTTCCCTCAAAAACAGCACGATCAGCCCGCACAGAATAATCATCTTAACAAATGTTATTACTGGTGATGTTGATGCAATCAAGAGGAATTGGTGAATGGATGCTACGTGATTTTAATTCATGACATGAATACTTACAAGTCGATGAGCTTTTTTAGACCATCAAACGTTGTGTTTGCAATTTCACTGATTTGGTTGTTGGCCAGGTATCTAAGATGATAAAAAAGAAGAGGTAAATCATTTCATTAAATCCCATTTATTTGGTTATTTAAACCAATGTTCATAGATTGTCCTGAAAATATACTTCATGAATTATTAGACACTTTTTAAAGGTTATTCAAAATGCTTTGCTCAATGTATAAATTTATGTCATCAATAGAACCAATGATGTTATTATATCTGCCTTTATTGAACTTTTGGTTAAAAATCCCAATTTTGGGTCAAAATGACCCATAATATTGCTTATAGCGCCCTCTAACGGTGATTTAACTGTCTTCACATTGTTGCTTCTAATGAAGACAAGATTTGTACCAAATTTCATTGCCAACGGATAATAATTAAGAATGTTATGGAAAAAATACTATTTTGACTAAAAATGAGGAAACATGTGTATGGCTCCCCTAAAGGTGACTTTTGAAAGTTTTCATGGCCACATTCGATAGACCGTTTCAAACCAAACATGCCTACGAAGTTTCATGAAAATCGGCTGTTGAATACAGAAAAGATAAGATGTCACCTTTTTTTTATTCACAGAAGATATATTCAAATTTCCTATAGTTGTTTACATATACAATTATTATTTTTCTAAACCAGACGCCAGAGGGCGCTGTAACGGATGATGACGTCATCAGTCACATTTTTTAAAAGTCACATGTCAATAGTAATTTCAACCACTAGAAGTATATCATATTGGCTGCAGACTCTATAAAAGTGCTTCAGAATTTATTTTTGTTTCATTTAAACTTCCGGTTTCGACCGGAAGGAGATGGATGGATGAAGAAACAGTGATCTGATTCAACATGCTTAAACACAGAAACCCTTGATATTGCAATATGGGGCAAGGGCTGTTGAGGCAAATGGCCAGGTAAGCTTATAAATAAAATAATTCAGCAATTACATTTACATCGTGTGCATGAAACCACCATCCTGTCCCAAACATTGCTGGATTGAGGAACAGAGATACCGATCATGAAAAAAGACATTTAAAGGTGCACTCTAGTTGTGCTTTCGTGTGCGATAATAAACACTTACTTGCATGTATAACATTTTAGCCGATAATTTACCTGATGTTAAATAACTTTTGACATGCACATACAACTTGACTGCATTAGTTTCTGATGGTTAAAAATTTCAGCCTTATGAGCCAATGATAATTGTACTTTATTGGACACAATAGCGTGATAAATCATAAATCAGTTAACTGTTCTACAATGTATTAAGCTCACAAAGTACGTGAAACCTTTGTGTGAATTCTGTAATAAATTAACTACATTTGTAAGTACACGTGTACACGGTTTAAAAAAAATCACGTGTATTTGTTTTCCATACAAAATATGGACACATCTCATACAGACAAGTCATCAGATGGTGGTCGGTTTCTCTCGGGAGACATAACCGTGTCCCGCTTCATTCATGCTTCATATATGCACAAAGCGAGGACAATGTACCCTGGCCCCGAGGGCAACTATGAGGCCTTCTATTAAAGGTACGTATAGGAATTTGGAAACATGCACATACATGTACATTGATATCAACCATGTAGGTTTTCAAGAAATGTATCATAAAACTAACATGTAAAATTTTCGTAACATTACATGCTCATGTTTATGAGGAAATGACTAAAACCTAAGAAGAAAACACTTCAAGACGCAACAATTACTCAGGATGATTGATACATGTACATCTACCAACTTTAACCTAGGTAAGGGTTTAGATAATAAATTCACACCTTATATTATTTGTCAAATCATTTATTCAGTTTAATAAACGAGTAATATTTTGTCGAACAATTTATTTTAAATTTATGTATGATTTCTGTATATCATTTCCAAATACAGTGTCAAGCATTAATTTAATCGTTAAAGTTTTTATTTTCCCCCATTTTCCCGATGAGTCCTCAATATTTTTCATTGCAGATGTCTGGAGTTGGATTGGTACTTAATAGTACACTCGTGTACATCAGGATTTCTTTGACGGGTTGGAGAAGCAAAAATATAAAATTTATTGCCTAGTTTTTAGTACTGATCAAACTATTACAGTGTTAAAAATTGTAGCTTTGCATGGTGAGGATGATAAGTAAGACTAATTGCGGTGACACCATGTGGAATCTCAATTGAGTAGTAATTAGTTCTGAAAAGAACTGGAGGTACAACTCGACGTTTCGATCAGTATGCTCTGATCGTCTCCAGTAACAAAAACAAATCCAAAAACCAGCGACGAATTGTTATGTTTGTTTATTAAATTGTTTGAGAGCCTTATTGCTCAGGGTATAGCTAACCAATCATATCGATGTTATTACGACTGTTATTCATGTGTTTGTATTGAAAGTTATTCACGGGTGAACATATCACACAATAACTAAAATCCTAGGATAGATTATCAAATCGGCTGCCTAAAACATAGAGCGCCGCATAACAATTTTGAAATTGTTTGATCTTTAAAAAGCACAGCACAGAATAATCATCTTAACAAATGTTGTTGACGTTAGTGCAATGAAGAGGAATCGATGTCTGGATGCCACGTGAATGTAATTCATGATATCAATACTTACAAGCCAGTGAGTTGTTGTAGACCATCAAATGTTCGGGGTGCAATTTTACTGATTTGGTTGTTGCCTAGGTATCTAAGATGATAAAACAAAGAAGGGGTAAACCATCTCATTAAATCCAATTTGTTTGGTTATTTTCACCAATGTTCCTATATATATTATATATATATATATATATATATATATATATATATATATATATATATATATATATATATACTTGTAGTAAAACTAGTGGAACGCTGGTAGTTGTAACTCCGAGTTTCACGCGTTATGCGATCATCAGACAATATATATATATATATATATATATATATATATATATATATATATATATATATATATATATATATATATATATATATATATATATATATATATATATACATATAACAAACAAAACAAAAACCGGAAAAGTGGGCACCATAATTGTTTTCATACGTTAATACTTTTAATAATACAAAATAGTATTATGACCAATAATGATTATTATTTTGTTGTACTAATTTTGCAAGATCTATTAGAGTGCTTACATGAACCAGAAGCACTGCTGCCGTGACTCTAATTTGTTTGCAGTCAGACGTTAATGCATTCGGTGATATGAGTACTTACAAATATTTAAGCTTTTGTAGACCATCGAATGCTCTGGGTGCAATTTCAGTGATTTGGTTGTTGCCCATGTATCTAATGATAAAACAAAGAATGGGTAAAACATTTGTCTCTGTAGCTATCGTTTAAGTAAAAAAATGTTTTGAATTCTTTTCGAAAAGTTTGAATACTTTTCACAATTTCTCGATAAAGACACATTAAGGTTTACATGTTTTTATACATATATCTTGATTATTATTAAGAAGGATGAATATACCGAAAAATTCACTGAAGGTATGGTCCGTCATTTTTTTGGTCAGACATATGTATACATATAAAATATACAAGCTTACGTCGGCTCAATTGTGGATTTTGAAGGACCCCTACACAGCAAAATCTATTCAACCAATTTCGAGATATAGGCCTCTGAAAATGCAAACGAACACACAAACAAACAAATCACCGCCGTAACATGGAGGAAAAAATGGGCTATATTTCTCTGGAGGCCATATCTATGAAACGACTTGGAAATGGGAGCAAACATTTGTGGTGTGTTCATTTCTGATCACTGATTCGGTGACTGGATGCTACGTGATTGTAATTCATGACACGAATACTTACAAGCCGATGAGCTGTTGTAGACCAACAAATGTTCCGTTTGCAATTTTACTGATTTGGTTGTTGGACAGGTATCTAAAATGATAAAACAAAGAACGGGTACAACATCTCATTAACTCCTGTTTATTTGATTATTTTCGCCAACGTTCGTAGATTGTCATGTCCTGAAAGCATACTTGGTGAATCATTCGAAATTACAAGATATAATTGTGCGTGTAGTTAATTATATAGAAAACTAAATCACAACGGATGTCGGTAGACAACACTTGGGTGCATTTAAACGCGCAAAAATGTTTGACAGACTGCCCACCATATTTAAAATACATTTACTGATATTTTCAAGCCATCTAAGATTAGGAAAACGAAGTAGGGATGACAGCACAATAGATTAAGAGTACTGGGCAGTCCTCTAGTTGTATAAACCACGGTTGTTCACAAAGTATAACGTGCGAATTTCTTGTATATAATTTTAGTAAAGTCTTAAAGCGATTAGACACTTTTGGTAATCCGAAAAAAAACATTAAAAAATGTTGTACACAAAACTTTGTGTTAAGTTGATGATGGTAACAAACATAACTTGAAAAATTTCTTACTCGGTTGCAATCGGTTACGAAGTAAAATTAGTAACATTATTTCTAAAATAAATGTTATGTTGACTTGTTGGCTTCTAAACTAATACAGACTAATATCAGCAAACTGCTAGGCACCAGTGTTGGAGCGAAGGCCGGGACCCTCAAGGCCAAGGCCGGGACACTCAAGGCCAAGGCCAAGGCCAATGCCACGGCCAAGGCCAAGGTCACGATTAGTATTATTATAAAACAAGTCACATCTTTACAAATCGTTGGGTTACATGTAACGACAAAGAAACTAATATTTATTTGCTATCCACAGTGTACACATTTTGCTATAGTAGTAACAATGGGAAAATGGGAAACAAACATCTATTCGGATAAAAACAACAATGTCAAATTTGAAAATTTTACTTTGTCAAAATTTGGTCTTGGTCTTGGCCTTAAGGGTCCTGGCCTTGGCCTTGAGTCTCCCGGCCTTCACTTCAACACTGATAGGCACATGCCAATTGGCATCTTTAGGCTACATTGTTTTCATTAGTGTTAATATTCATATTGTTTTAGATGTACATATTTCGTGGTAATGACTTGCTTTGGATAAAATAATTAATAATGCAATGTATTATAATGCCTACACTGTCAATATATTCTCGTAAAAAAATACATTATTCCTGTAATTGTTACGGTGTCACCAAAAAGATTGAATATTCAATCTCTCGCCTATATTGAAACTAGGACAAATCTAATATTTTAACAGTTTCACTCTAAGTTACGATTGACTGGATGCTTCTTACAAGTATTCGAGCTGTTGTAGAACACCAAATGCTCCGGGTTCAATTTCACTGATTAGGCTGTTGTTCAGAAGTCTGAGATGATAAAATAAAGAAGGGTTAAAACATCCCATTAAATAAAATTTTCACGTTAAAATGATTACGAAAAGTCTGAATGCATTTTCACAGTTTCCTCATTAATGACACAATAACTTTCACAGGTTGGTTTTTATACATATATCCTGATTATTATTTAACAAGATAAATTTGCAGATTAGTGTATACTAACTTTAATGTCCCTTGTATTTATGTTATCAAGGTTCCAAAACAATGTTGCTTCGAACAGCTTGCTGGTTCCTTAACTAATATAGACTTAAGGCCTTTTCACACGGGGAAATTTAAACGTAACAAAGTTGCTATCACGTTTACCCGAGCAACGTCGAGACAACTTGTATTCAGTCAATAATAATTAATTAATGAAAGGACAATTAATTTGGTTAAAAATGTAAATTTATAGTAGGGCTCTTTTTGAATATAAGATTTAATTTGTTCTACAATATAATATTAAGAAACGACTCCGTTTTTTTGTTTGTTTTTTTTTACAAATGTAAACAACAATTTTAATAAGAAATTATTTCCTATTTTATAAAATATAATGTTAATGTTAAAATATATTATAAAAAATAACTGTAATCAATATGAAAAAATTGCCTGATCCAGTGAAAATTTATTTGTTCACTAATTTCAATGTGCAATTTATTTGAAAAGGAAATAATATAAGATTTTAAAATTAAAAGCATATTTGGATACATTACAATGGATGTATTTTTGAATTGCCAATCCTTTACATTAGCTTTAAATTAGATCAATAAGATATTTTCCTCAAATGTCTTTTTCACTTTTGTTGATTGCCCCATACCCAGATTCAAGTGATCTAAAGTTAAATACTACACTGTAAAATCCAAATGCACCTCATGCACCTCTCCACTGACACGTATTTGTCCCACAATCATGAACACATGGGGCACGTGCATTTAAACACATAAAGCAGTTGATGTGCAAGTGCAGACTGGAGAAGGGGTACTGGCACATAGCCACTAGCACATAGCCCCACTAACACGTATTTGTCCCAGAATCATGAACACATACTGCACCTAAAGCACATGAGGCTCATTTGGTAAGTGCCACTAGCACATAGCCCCACTAACACGTATTTGTCCCAAAATCATGAACACATGAAGTGCAGCAGTCTTCCTTGCGGGTCAAGCACTTTAAATGTGTGAATGCTAGCACATCATTTATATACACCAATGCACTTGATGTGTCAGTATACACAACTACATCCCACTAGCTCCTGAAGCACATTAAATACCTGCAGCCACCATGCATATCATGTGCTAGTGTTGGCTGTCTGTCAAACACAATCCACCTATACCTCAAGTGCAAGAAGTACTACTAGTGTAGATAATTCTGGGACAAAAATGATGCTAGTGATTATGTGAGAGTACCCAGTACTAGTTTTCTGACTATCATTATAGTGCTGTGTACACCTGAGGGATGAATTATGAAGTGTTCAAGCAGCCCACTACGAGTATCCATGTGCTTCAGGTTCTCTGGGTGATCTAAAGATGAAAGAGGTGTGAAAACAAAGACAAAAATCAATGATCAAAACTTTATTTTAACCTTCTTTCTTTTTTATCAAAACTCTTTTTTAATTTCTTGAACACAGTAACACTATAACAATTATGAAAGAACGCTGTTATTTGTAGAAAAACTCTATTTTTAAGAAAAATATGTATCAATTAAGAACGCTGTTATTTGTAGAAAATGTTTTTTTTTAAGAAAAATGTGTATCAATTATTTCAGTTTTCATTTCTTGAACACAGTAACACTAATAATTACGAAAGAACGCTGTTATTTATAGAAAAACTATATTTAAATATGGATCAATTATTTCAGTATCTGCATTGTTCATGGAATTTTGATCATGCCCTAAAAAACTGATGATAAAAGTTCTCTAGACCTTGGAATTAATATGTTCAAGATTACACAGCCATAGTTTGCTACATGATTAATGAAAAAATAATTCAATTTGAAAAAATTCTGAAATCTTACTGTTAAAATGCCATAAGATGGTTTGATAGTAATTATGTGCCTTAACACATAATTTGTAACCAATAACATATTAACTACACTGGTTTCAACTTAACTTAAACATGCCTGCAGGTGGTGATCAAATAAAGAAGAATGGCCGGGTGATAAAACATGTTCAACTTTTTAAAAACCCTTGAGAATCATTCATTTCTAAAAAAAAAAGAATACAATGCATCCCCCTAAAAAAGAGATACAAATTCAAAGGAATTCAAAAGAGAGTTGTTCAAATGGTGATAAAACATTTTTTTAAACCAATGCACCCCCACCCCTACCGCCCCCCCCCCAAAAAAAAAACAAGAAGAAAAGAAAAGAAAACAACAACAGAATACTGAAAAAGACAAATGCATTTCCCTTTCAAAGAGTGTTGATTAAATGTTTGCTGTTAAACTGCTTTAAATACCTGCTATTTATACCTGCAACAGTTATAACCTGGTGGTAATCATTATTTTTCCAGTCAGTGTATGACATGTTTTTTCAAAGTTTGTATTTCGTTGTTTGTGCAACTTCCCCCAACAAACCCACATCCCCCTCAAAAAAAAAGAAAAAAAGAAGAAAAAAACACAGTTTGAAAATAATTGTTTTACTTAAGTAAGGTGTATTTTTATAGTCTCAATAAATTGATTCAAAATTAGAAGAAAAAAACATGGTTGCGTTTCCCTTTAAAAGAGTATTGGTCAAATGTTTGCTGTAAAATTGTTTAAAACAGGAGGTGTCCGCCTGCTATTTTTGACAGTAAAAAAAAATCCAACAAGCAACAGTTATTAACTGTTTCTGGTCAATAGTTTCCAGAAAGTCTCTAATAAATTTTAAATAAATTAGTAAAGTTTGTATTCGTTTTCATCTTTAGCAATTTTCCTTGAAACTATATCATGTGTTATTCCATTTTCAGCTCTTTTTACAAGGAGTGAATTGGTTATAAAAAAATGTTTAAATGGATGATCCTCTTGTGTCTTTAAATAGCTGAACATGTTTCATCACCATACCTTTAATATGGGTCACCATTGGCAGATATGCTTAACTTTTTTTTTCTTTTTTTTTTCAAACAAATTTTAAATATCATTTTGTAAAAAAAAAAATTTCATTCAAGTAAGTTTTTAATACTGCTAAAATTTTTACAAAAATGCAAATGCAATCAGTACAAAAGATGTCTTATTAATCAAATAAATAATATGAAAATAAATCACCCATTTTCTAAACGTTTAGATAAAATATATCTTTATATAAGTAGGTGATTCCTACTTACAGTCTCTCTAAAAGAAAAAAAACAGTAAAACATTAGCAGTGCGTGCTTAAAATACAAGAAAATATAAAATGAAATAAATGTAATGAAACTAGATTAGCTCATTTTCAGGTTTTTATGCTTTACAATATTTATCGAGCACTATCTAGGCCTGCCTTTATAGCAAATGTTTTGGCTGATTTTGGCACACTTGAACATGGAGGATAATGAGTATCAGACACAAAATATGCTGCCAAAAGTAGAATTAGACCTCTCTGTACTAGGTTGTTACCAGTAATCTGGCAAAGGCTTTTGCCATAAGCAATGATGTGCATGCTAGCAGGTGTTTCCTCAACCTCTTCCGCAGTGTCTGTTGTAAAAAGCATCTGCGGAGCACTACATTTCGTCACATGAGCTTGGATGGCTTCTGCCACAGATGTGGCTCCCTGTATATTATAAAAAAATAAATCAAATACAAAACATGTTAGAAACAAATACACTCATTTCATCTAAAGCATACATATGCACTTAAGCTATTCAGCTAGGTTTTGTCGGTCCGATGCAAAACCACGGCAAAACTAAAACAACGACAACTGTAACATCCATTAAACAGTTCATTATGAAATAAAAAAATCTTGATTGATAATCAAACATCAACGGACATTAACAAAATCAATTAGATGGTCTTACCTTGAAATTTTTAAACAATTTCCTCATCAATACCCTTATCTCGCAAGTACGTGGAAAGTTCATCACTGGACATACTGGACATCGAAAGATCTGTCAACTCCGCCATGTTTGAACTGTGTCGTCTGCATGGATCTTGGGAGTGAGTGTACATGATACCGTGTGTACACGTATTAAACACAACCACCATCGGCGCTGTGGTGTCCGTTGGGCATGTTCGAACTTGTTTCCGTCCGGACGATGTAAAAATTATAGTTGCGCCAAAGGAAATAGTCCAGCATTTGTATGTTGTTTAAAGATTGTTTATATCTAACATTTCATCATCACTCATAACATAAACCTTTTTTTTAATAAAAGCACCGAAAGTTAGGTCTTATTGTTTGTTATGCTTTTATTCACCCAATGAAAACTTTAATGAAACGACATGCCAAACAATAACATGTATTATTCATCCGCTTGCAAAAGGATCCCACGTGATCGTTAGACCCGGGAAACTTTGCCTCACGTGCATGAAGTGAAAGTTTCTCACTTGACGAAATATAGGTAAACATCACTAAATCAGCTTCACTCCTTTTTTTTTTTTAATTTCATGCTAAACCAAATTTTGCAAATCAAACTGTAAAGCATTTGCAGTGTTATTTTATTTATCAGTACATAACGATGGGCCTGGATACCTCAAAAGTGCAAGTGACAACGACCGCAAACACATGACCCACTGCTTGGTATTATTTAGGCTTTGGCTTAGGCCTACTGCAGAAAGCATAGCCTGCTAAGTTAAACACGTGAGAAATTTCTAAGTTACAGGATAGGCCTACATATTGCTCCTTAAAGTGCAATAGTTCTAAACCGCTCTCAAAACACTCTTTTGTGTGAAATGGGAACGATTTTAAGAATTCCTATCCTTAAGTACAGGAGAACAAAGGAATGTCCACAGAGTGAACGGGCCGCTAAGCTGTGTGTGTGTTCAAGCACTGGCCGCGTTATGGGGGCAGAGAACAAAAGAGGGATCCGGAATTACTTAGCTGTGGGGACATTTTGTGTGTCCCACAACGTTTTTAATCCCCAAAATCCTTTGTATTTTGTCCCCACAACGCCCCGTGCGGGAATGTGTGTGTGTGTGTGTGTGTGTGTGTGCCATACAATACACAATAAATCACTTGTCAGTTTTGGTATGTTCTACTCATTTTATTGTGTATTAACCGCCTATTTTGATCATTACTAACTAGTTGAAGCGTGTATACGCGTACAGCCCATATTCCTAACAAAAGAGTGTTTGGCTGGTTACAGGATTTTTGTTTTCAAAAACGATGTTAGCAGATATGCAGCAGATACGCATCAAACTGACAAGGCTAACATATATTTCGATCGACAAACATTTTAGATTTTGAGGGGCACGTGCCCCCACAAATTTCCAGTGCCCCCCAGGTGCCCCCCCCACGAAAAATCCTCATAGTGCCCCAAAAAACAGAAAAGAAAAAGAAAAGGGAAAAAACCCATACCTCCTGGGCCCCCACAGAAAAGCAATGCCCCCCCCCCATGCCCCCCACCCACTGAAAAAGTCCTGGCTACGCCGCTGATCAGCAGTCCAATCAGAAATCAGTGTTTTGATGAGGTCATAAATGTTTTAAAAACACTTCCATTGACATCTGCGGGTCCGAAAACATATGCCTTCAAAATAATGGACAATTTAGTTTTGGCGCACTTTGGTCCCACCCTGGCCCACCCTGCCCACCTTGTTTTTTGCCGCATGGGAGTAAGTTTCGATTCTTTTGGAGATTCGCGAAGTGGTATTTAGAACGCACTTTGTAGTAATTTCTGGAGGCTTGGGACCGAGCATTCCACAGCCTGATCTTAATGGCGAGACACCACTCTCATCAAGTGGCAAGTTGCCAAGTTTACAGAGGCTTGTAAGGTCTGAGGTTCCTAGCGAAGAAGAGACCTCCGTATGAGTGGAAGTAAGGAAAGTCGTGCCGTATCGTGTCGTGAGTATGACCAAACTTCTTTCCGGAATGAGCCAGGTCACCAAGGGAATGAAGGTCCAGTGGTTGAAATGGGAAAAGAACGTCTCTCAGCAGAATTAGAGGCTACTAGAAAAAAGAGTCAGCCGAAAAGTGCTGATGAGGATTACCCTAAGAGGAGTGACATACTTCAGCGTTAAGGTTGACTCTGAGGTGTATCTTAACTTGCAAGAAGATACCTCTGAGTATGCCTCGGGTAAAGTACAACCGTTGTCATGTTTTGGCATGTCACTTTGAGGCATGTAAGAAGGTCAATCAGTGGAGTGATGGCCGGGGCAAACGGCCTATTTCTTAGCTGCTAGTCTCCATGTTGATGCACTCATTTGTTTGGCTGATGGTGATTGGAGAAGAGATTCGGTCCCGGTCAACAGGCCGATAATTATTTGGTAGAAACACCGTCAGCCAGGGCAGCAATCCAGGAATTGAGCATGAAGGCATATCCGGAAATTCCCGAAGGCACGAGAGCGCCTTGGAAAAAACTGTTGAGGCAGTCGACATGCAGTCGATAGTCAGATTGTCAGGGAGGGCATATATCGTGTTCGCTCAAAGACACTGGATGAAGTCAAAGGCAGAACAATCAAGTGAGGTTCCCCCAGAGGCAATCAGCAAAGTCTGTGGGCTTGTAGTGATTCAACTGTGGTGAGGTTGGACATTTTACACGAGAAAGTACTCAACCGCGAAAGAAGAATGGTTGGAAGCAGAGAAACGGCAGCCAGCCGACTGATGGGCCCGCGGGCTTGCTGGATATTCCCAAAGGTCTAAGGGTGGACAAGACCAAGAGACAGACAGATCAAACAAGAGGCGAGTAGCAGAAGATGTGGAGCCAGTATTCACTCAGCCAATCTCTGTTCTTCGGCCTAGGATTGGTTTGTTTGTTGATGGGGTCGTGAGCCGACTGGTGGGCCCGCGGGCTTGCTGGACATTCCCAAAGGTCTAAGAGTGGACAAGACCAAGAGACAGACAGATCAAACAAGAGGCGAGGAGCAGAAGATGTGGAGCCAGTATTCACTCAGCCAATCTCTGTTCTTCGGCCTAGGATTGGTTTGTTTGTTGATGGGGTCGTGAGCCGACTGGTGGGCCCGCGGGCTTGCTGGACATTCCCAAAGGTCTAAGAGTGGACAAGACCAAGAGACAGACAGATCAAACAAGAGGCGAGGAGCAGAAGATGTGGAGCCAGTATTCACTCAGCCAATTTGTTTGTTGATGGGGTCGTGAGGGGTACAAAATGTCGGTTCTTGGTTGATTCAGGATCAGCCGATACGTTGATTAGTTGTTCAGTCTTTCATTAAATTGCCAAAGAACGGATACCCGTGTTGGAAACGGTTGTGACCAACATTCAACAGGTTGATGACAGTCACTTGTCTGTAATGGGCGTTGCCTGTGTTTACGAGCGCTTTAAAATACCCAAAATTATTATAATTATTATTATTATTATTACCTCCAATGAAGTGTGCATAATAATGTCTGTTTTCAACGATGAAATGTTCATTGGTGATAGGTAAAACAGTGAAAACTCGCTTTTGTTAAAGGTTTTCTCTGCAGGTCTGCATGCACCCAACTGTTGAAACATGTGGAAGTTAATCGACCTCGAAAAGGGCTATTTAGTTACCCTTTTCACAATAAATAGATTACGCTGACATAAAACATAACCTAACAAGGATTTCAGTCAATCACACAATACATTATGCTAAGCGAATCAATCAGAAACATAAACTTTTCAATGGTGACAATGGCAGGGTCAATCGCATTCCCGACGCGTTAACGCTCAGCTCCTTACTTGCATACAAAATGAGCACAACCAACGCTATTTATGACTCACCAACAGAGGGCGCACTTTATTTAGCGTTGAAATAGCCATGTAACTAAAACAGTTTATGCAGTACTTGTACGGCCGCAAGAGAACTGTTCGGACTGATCATGCTGCTCTTAGGTGGTTACTCAATTCAGGCCGGCCGGAAGCATGGAAATGCTGACGATTTGTCCCGAAAGACATGTAAACAGTGTCGTAGGGGCGAAGACATTGGAGAGGTGGAAGAACCTTTGCTGTATCTGAGGATACTAGGGTGTTGGGGGGGGGGGGGGGGGGAGGGGGGAGATTGTTGAGGTTCAGGAAAACGTTGTAGCTGACTCGTTATAGCTGCATTGGTGAGGGGCATTCTTGCTCAGCCATGTATGCCTACGGAAGCGGCCGGAAAAGCACATCTGAGTGACCCAAATATGACTTGGATTAAGAGGGCAAAGGATCGAGGAGTCGAGCTGCTGCAGTCGGCCTGTTTTGGGTAACTGTATCAGACACATCTACAGTGCACAAAACACTATGGTCTCTGTGGGATCAGCTTAAAGTGCGAGAAAATTATCTATGTAGAAAGCGGGAGACTGACGACAAGGGACGATCTGGTGGTGTCTGGTACAGCCAGAAAAATCAGGGTGGTGGTTCTCGAAGAGCTGTATGATGGTCGGGCTAGTGGTCATCTGGGCGTTACAAAACGGAAGCCAAAGTAAAACTGCGGAATTACTGGCCAGGCATGACCGCTGACGTGAGGTCATTTCTCCAGTGTTGTGAAATGTGTGGGAGGAGGAAGTCACCTGCTGTGAGGAGAGTCTCTCCCTTGCAACAGCACAGAGTTGGCGAGCCGATGGAGAGAGTAGCTCTAGCCACTGTAACGAAGTGACATTGGCAACGTATAGGTCATGGTAGTGGTTGACTACTGCTCCAAATGGATATAGGCATACCCTCTCCCTGATGCCAGGGTTGAGACGGTGGCTAACAAGTTTGCCAGCGAGTTCGTGTGTCGGTTTGGGGTTCCACTGGAATTGTATTCCGACCAAGCGACAAACTTTGATTCAGCAGTTTATGCTGAGATGTGTAATGCCTGGGCATCTCGAAGACTCGGACAACAGCGTACAACCCAATGTCTAGTGGGATGGTGGAACGTTTTAACAAAACGCCTGTGGGTTGCATAGTGAACTGCGAGTTGCTGCCGAGTGAATTAATGCAGTGCTGAGTTGTGGCGGATTTGTAGACAGACGTACTGCGTGGACAACAGCAAGGCGTTATTTTCTAGCGTAGCGGAGGCTGGAAGCTAATCTAATCTAATCATTTATTGTTTAAAGTGCACCACATACACACTATCTCAGCACACTGTACAAAAATCAATTACATAATTATTAAAATTAAATATACATGAAAAAATAAGACTAGAGTGAACATCGAGTAAAATAATAGGAAAGAAACAAAGGAGTTTTAACTAGGGACTTAAAGGACTCATAACTGCCGGCTGAACGAATATTTAATGGAAGCTCGTTCCACACCATAGGAGCAACAATCGAAAACGCACGATTTCCGTAGTATTTCGTTTTCGTAGAGTACACAGGTGGAGGCTCAAGGCGAATCTCAGTACTCTGCCTCGTCGCTCTCCGTGGAACACGAATATTCAACAGGTCAGTGAGATAGATCGGCGCATTAACATGTTTAATGATTTTATAAGTAATAGCGAGGATTTTGAACCGAATGCGCTGTTCAACCGGCAACCAGTGGAGATCCCGAAGCACTGGTCAGAGTAATGTTCTCCCGAACTCGTAACCAGCCGAGCAGCGGAATTTTGAATGAGTTGTAATTTTTTTAATTTGGTTCGCATGAAGGCCGAAGAGTAAACTATTGCAATAATCCAACCAGGAAGTAACAAAAGCATGAAAGTTTTTCAGTTGCAGATTTATCCAAAATGTTGCGAACGTTCGCAATTTTCCAAAGGGCATATGATGCCGACCTACAAACACTGGCCATGTGAACATCCATGCTCGCAGCAGAGTCAAACATAAGGTCACGCACTGTAAACGATTGATTAACCTGAACATCACCCACACGCACACCAACCGCGCCAGTACCGTCGGAACCAGTCTTGAACTTTGACGAAAAGCAAACCACCTCTATTTTGCCGTCATTGAGTGCGAGCCAATTGCCTCGCATCCAACATCGAATCTCGTCAACACATGTCTCAACAGAGGCGATGACTGATGAATTCGTCGGGGTGTCGCAGGCGATGTACAGCTGGGTGTCATCAGCATACATGACACTATTAAGGCCATATTGGTTGATAATATCTTCAAGCGGTACCATTTAAAGAGCAAACAAAACAGGGCCCAATATGGAGCCTTGTGGAACACAAAATTCTAATGAGGCCTCATCCGACACCATCGTTCCGATACACACTCGCTGGGTTCGACCTGTTAGATACGAATTTAGCCAGTCTAAGACTGTTCCCCCGATGCCAAAACGCGAACGCAGCCGCTGAAGTAGAATATCATGATCGATGGTGTCGAACGCAGCAGATAGATCCAACAGAACCAGAATAACGTCACAGTGCCGATCAAGAGCAAGCACTAGATCAAGAGTGCAGTTTCGGTGCTGTGCCCCTCTCAATAGGCAGACTGACATCTGGCATACATATAATTGATGGTGAAATGGCTGTTCAACTGCGATAAAACAACTTTCTCAAGTAACTTTGACAAAAATAGAACATTTGAAACAGGCCTATAATTCTTCAACTCGTTCCGATCCAACCCAGATTTCTTGATCAGAGGGCGCACCAGAGCCAACTTACATGCAGCCGGGAAAACACCCGAATCGAGTGAAGAGTTGACAATCCGATAAAGCATCGGCGCCATCAGATCAAGAAATTATTTCACAAATTGGGTTGGAATTGGATCAAGGGAACAGGATTTATCTGTCATTTTACGAACAAGTAAAATAATATCATCCAGTGTTACCAATGTACATGAAGTAAAAGACACATCATATTGCACAAAAATGTCTAAATACTCTGGGCATTCAGTCAAAACCATTCTAATATTGCAGATTTTCTGAATAAAAAAGTCCATAAAATGTTGCGGTAAAAGAACAGGGTTGATATCAGGTAAAGTCTGAGACGACGATTTCTTATTACCAGAAATTTCATCAATGACAGAAAAAAGAGTTTTCTGATCAGAACACTGAATTCGTCCACGATGATATGCTGCCTTGGAATCATCGCAATGTCTGTTATATAATGAGCGGGCAGAAACAAATGCTTGCCTGTCAACCTCATGACGCATGGCTAGCCAGCGCTTCTCTAGACGCCTGAGAGCAGTCCTTTCCTCCAACAGCTCCTTCGTATACCACTTAGCCCTCGGCTTGTCAAGTAATGTCTTAGTCTGAAGTGGGGCAACTTTATTCAGGGCATTACTCAGAGCTGTATTGTAAGAAACTGCCAGCTGGTCAGCGTCAGTGACATGATGCGGTATGTCCATCAGCGAGTGTTCAATCAGCTCTCTGAAGTCCGTCTTCACCATGGCATCCAGTCGTCGATGTTGCTTTATGACCTTCTTCATTGGTGGGCGGTGTATGTCCGATGTGAAATGTATCGCAGTATGATCAGATGGTAACGTGTGATCCAGGGCAATATTCGACAGGCACAAAATGGCAATTCGCGTAATCACCAGATCTAAAGTGTGGCCTTTCTCATGAGTAGGCGCGCGTATATGCCGCACAAGGCCAAGTGAGGAAATCAAATCACTGAACTGCACGGCATCAGCACACTCAGGATCATCCACATGTATATTAAAATCTCCAGTGATGATAACGTGACCAGAAAAAAACATCGTATTTTCTAGTAGTGTCGAAAATTCAGCTACAGCTAGGAAGCTACTACAGGGAGGTTATTTTATGCAGATTCAGATTTTAGGACTGTTCAGGGTAGGATTATTGTGGGAATGTGAGTGTGAGTTGTGGACCTTTTATTAGGCAGGCTGATGAGAGGCATACGAAGGTTTGAGGATTAAATGCCGTTTGTTGTACACCTCTGGTGGGATTGACGGCTCAATTATGGTCCTACTACCTTTATGCTTGCTAGTCCATTGATGTTCAAGGCTTGTAGCGCTCTTGGTTCCTGCGAGGGTTTTTGATAATCATCAGATGTAATCATACCCATTAGATAATTTGTTATCGACATTTCACTTGATCTGTATTGTGGTTAATATTATTTACATTTGTTAGGTATTACTGTTGTCAGAGCTAAGCTGGCAGCGAGCTAGTCTAGTTGAGGTATACAGGTTTTGAGATACGTGGTGAGGTTTACTACGAGGTTATTCACATTGATGTATATTGTGAGGATTGTGTATATAAAGTAATTGAGTTGTACTTAAAGAAGACAGCGGGGCGAGGTTATATTTGTCATTGTATTTAATTAAAGGTTTAAGGAGAATTATTGATCAGAATAAAATATATGATTACTGTCTTTGGAAACACTGCATTCTCGTGATGTTTATAGAGGATTCAGGCAATTATTTCATTCCAATGAAGAATAATCATTCCCTAGGTGCCAAAACTGCCCCTTGGCTTAGTTCGCCGTTCGTTAATTATCCCCACTTGAGTTCGGGTAGCCGGTCACCAGATGCGCGTGACAATAAATATCTTTGTTGGATAATATGCGCTGGTCGGTGTCCCCGGTTCAATAAGATCAGTCGCTTGGGTTCCCCGGCGTTTCATAAGGGCCATCGTATAAACACAATAATTAAAAAATAAATAAATAAAAATAAAACTAGACATACGTTTTTGTCTTTACAAAAACAAAAATCAAGTGAGCAATTGATGACGTCATTATCATATTTTCGAAAATGTCTGACGTCTTTTATGATGACAAAATAAATTTCATTTTCAACAGACCTATACATTTTGTGTTAGAATGTCTTAAATTTTAAGTTACTGTTTGGAACAGAAGTAAAGGTCAGATCAGGAAATTTGAAGGCCACAATAATGCTAAAAATGTTTAGACCTCAGCCCATTTTTTTAATTTAGTTATTTATTTATTTTTGTTGTTTTTAGATATCAAAGACAAAAATATAATTAAACATATCATTTGGTTATTATATAAATTAAAATGAAAAAAAGAATGCACTAACCATTTAGAGATTTACTAACTGGCCAAAACCAATATTTAAAAACAAACACCCAACAATTTTGGAAAGATTCACTGACCATTTTTGTCATCAATACATTAGTATTAATCTTAAAATATTCTAATCTTGTCTATACTCTGACCGTTTTGTTAACATGCCAAGTTGATTTATAAACTGTGAAGTACGACTGTTCTTTCTGAATAATGGACATATCAGGGTATTTCACTGCAGCGGTAACTTCTAGTGTCTTGGGTTCCTCTGAAGGTTGGTTATCAGCATTCACCACCATCTCATGTGAGTCATGTCGTACTTTGGGTGTCTTTCTTCTTACACTGGAAAAAAATAAATAAAATGAATTCAATTGCAAATGTTTATTTACATACTCTTTCAATAAAAACACAGATGTATTGCCAACAATATAATTATTATGAGCCCATCAATAACACTCATTTTGGAACTTCTAGCATAATTCTAACAATCAATTTGTGAAATGTCTCATTTTAAGGTTATTAACTTTCTCACAACAAGGAAAATACAAGTAGCCAGGGAAGAAACAAATACATGGACCATACACTTACTTTATGTGACACTGTAAATGTGTATGAACAACAAAATAATTTAAAAACGGCTTATAAATCAAATAAAGCTTTGCCCTTTTTTAAGATTTGTTTTTATATTTTGTTTTATATTATGTATAAATGAGAAATTTGGTCAGTTCATATAAGAACACGTATGTGTACATGAAGTGCTTGATATTTAAAAGTCAACTAATTATAATCTTAAAATTATGAGAAAAAATACCTTCTATAGATGTGCTGGAAAGTCATTGTAGGCACAACATACGTATTAACAGTCTGAGCCTTTTAATTGTAGTTTGACCCATTCTATTTTAAAGCAAGATTCTGCGAAGTGGTCTGAGCAAAGCACAGATTTCATTGATGGTCTCGCTTCGTATTGACAAGCCATTGCTAAAAACATGACAGCAAGATGACTGGATGGAAATCTGAAACGAACGTTAACAAAGATGTTATTTATCTCTGTTTTCATTATTATTCCCCATGCTTATTTATTTACTTTAATTTTAAGAGCACCACATCTATATGATTTACTTTTATGGTTATGAATATTGATAAATTCAGTTCACTTCATTTGGTTTCATCTTAATCAATAACAATTAAGTGGTGGTGTCCAAAAAAGCAATCTTGTCGAAAACTTAATAGAAGCAACATTGACTTTATTGCAATCAAGTATTTGTTTTTCAAGTCTTATCACGTACAGACTTTACGTAACTACACTAGATTTGCCCTATTATGTTGTTCAGTAAATTTAATGATATTTGTCTTATTTAGCTTTTTTTTTCTTTCTGCATTCTTTCCCAACATGCCCAATAACGACAGTAACTATACGTAAATGCATACGTGGTTACATGTATCAACGTATACAACAGTACAACAGAGTTCGATTTTTTTTTCAAGTTGCAACCTCATTATTCCACTCTATTTTACAAGCAAATACCGATAAAAAAGGAAGACTTACTGATGCAATGTCTTTCTACATCCACGGAATTGCCTGCGTGTGCAGTGTATCGACGCACAAGCTGGCATTTTACTGGCAGAAATACTTATTTTAGACAAGAAAGAACCCGGCCGCGGTTTACGGTATTCATCTGTGTATGCACAGTGTATGCACATGCGTGCACAATGCAATGTATGAGTACAGAATGTAAACGATATTTGTGCATACAAAATACACGCAATCAGTACGTCCGTTGTGTCTGAGGCGTTGAAAGCCCAATTTATGTTTTAAAAGTAATTTTTAATAATTCAATAGAAAAATCAATTTGTGATGACATTCCTACGTCATAGTATTTAGACCAATCTATGAATTCCAAGGAGTGTTAGTGCAAAATATGAAGTCATTCTGAGCTTGACAAGTATATATATTTTTTCTGGATAAGTCTCACTGAATAGAAGCAGAAGAAGAAAAAACAAACAAACAAAACGAACAATTTCAACAGGTGTTCGGTGTACAACCGAACACCTAATTATATTTAGTCTACACTATGAGGAGATTGAAATTGAATATGACCAGGAAAATACTTTGAAATGAGATATTTCACAAAATATGAGTCGGTAGCTTGTTTTTACAATTAAAATTAATTTAAGGTGAGACCCACCATCAATTCATTTCTATACATACTTTAAAACCATTTTGAGAAAGATGTAATTTTTATTTGTTTTCCCTTCCTCAAGTAAAATAGCAATGTTACTTTGAAAAATAACTTTTCTGGAAATTGCCAATACAATAGCCAAAAACACAGGAGATACATGTGTAATAATTGTTTATGGCAACGAAGACTATGTAGACAAACTGGTAAGCATGCTCAACAACTTAAGCCCTGTTCACGTCAGGTTGTACTAAATGAAAACTGGACACTAGATTATGTACAAACAACACTTTTCAGTATCTGGCTCAAGACGTAGCTCATTCAAGTTAAGCAGCCATAATAAACCAAAACGATCGGTTACACACGGATATGCACATACGAAACTGATTTCCACCAAAATATCAAAGAAACCAAACTCGATGAACAGATTGTTTAAATCCTAATTGAACTATCTGAAGAAGATTGTCAACAGCAGGGTCAGTACAGGAAATTACATGGAAACCACAACATAAGATCCAAATATACATTAAACAACTTATCTGTAGCAATGTTTCTTATGGAGTTGAAAATTACGCGTTATTACACTTTATCTTTCCGTGGCAGGTTGTTGCGTACGGAGTCCCTAAAGGGACATATGATGAAAACAAATTTACGTGCGAAGAAATAATTTGAGTTCTTTATTTCGTGCGCTCGAAATCATTTCGTGCTCACGAAATCATTTCGTGCACTCGAAATAAGTTATTTCGTGCACTCGAAATGATTTCGAGCGCTCGAAATCATTTATTGCGTGCGCTCGAAATAAAGTATTTCATGCGCTCGAAATAATTTCGCGCACTCGAAATAAATTATTTCGTCCCCTCGAAATGATTTCGTGCGCTCGAAATCATTTCGTGCTCTCGAAATCATTTCGTGCTCTCGAAATCATTTCGTGCGCTCGAAATCATTTCGTGCGCTCGAAATCATTTCGTGAGCTCGGAATATCACCTTGTAAATGTGCCCTTTATCGTCTAACTATCCTTGCTCCTAGCTTGCTGCTAAATGATGACACAATTCACATAGGCCCTATTTTAGGAGTTACCCACTGATATCCAGCGAACACAGAGATTTCAACGCACGAAATGATTTCGAGCGCTCGAAATGATTTCGAGCGCACGAAATAATTCATTTCGAGTGCACGAAATCATTTCGAGCTCACGAAATACTTTATTTCGAGCGCACGAAATAAATGATTTCGAGCGCTCGAAATGATTTCGAGTGCACGAAATATTATATTTCGAGTGCACGAAATGATTTCGAGCGCACGAAATAAAGAACTCAAATTATTTCTTCGCACGTAAATTTGTTTTCAACATATGTCCCCTTAGGGGCTCCGTAGTTGCGTGATTGAAATTAAGTATAAATTGAGTTTTGTATTCTATGAAATGTTCCTGGTGCAATATTACTGCTACTGTGGTTCATCACCAGCTATATAATATATTCGATATATTACACACAAGCTACCTATAAACATAGGAAGTAGGTTACGATTAGGTTAAATACAACATGTAAGGTTGATATGAGGTTTGTGGGAATGATATGAGCACTTTTGCGTAACATATATTTCGGAAGGTGGCATTCTCTGTGTACAAACATTAGAGGGAGTTTTGGATGTGACTGTTGAGCACGCAAAATAAAATTGCTCGTTTTAAATTACACTAATCGAGTAGACATGTATGTGTTACGGCTATAAATTATTTTAAGGATACAATTATCGTTAAATAAGGTTGTGATTTAAATCCATTATACACTATCGGTAATGTTAGTTGGGCCCATAACCCGGATGACCAACATGTCACTTGCTGGTGGTCAGTTTCCAGACAGCCTTGATCACTCCTGCAATTAAGAAACAAACACTGGACTGTAATAATATGAAAAATTATCGCCCTATATCAAACCTATCTTTTGTGTCAAAGGTCACTGAGAAAGTCGTTGCTCGAAGGCTAAATGTACACTTGTCGAAAAACCAGCTACGGGAGTGTCAGCAATCCGCGTACAGAAAGTTTCATAGTGTGGAAACGGCCCTTCTCAAAGTCCACAACGATATCATGCGCGCAGTCGACAGCAAAAAGGCTGTACTATTGGTCCTACTCGACCTCTCAGCGGCCTTTGACACCATCGATCATAATGTACTTATCCGGAGATTGACTAGTAATTTTGGTATTCAGGGTTCAGCTCTTAGCTGGTTTCAATCATATCTTCATAATCGTCGCCAAATAGTTCAAATTCAAGGAGAGTCATCGATGGAGGCCAATGTTAATTATGGAGTCCCCCAGGGCTCCGTCCTTGGTCCCGTGCTATTTAACCTCTACACATCACCTTTAGGTCAAATTGCTAGACAACATAATTTACAATCACATTTGTATGCAGATGACACACAATTATACACCACATTTAGTCCCAACATCGAAGGTAATGACGACGACATGTTACATTCACTCACCAGCTGCCTCCATGACTTCCAAAATTGGATGCTGGAAAATTTTCTGAAATTCAATCCTCAAAAGACAAAGTTCATAATCATCTCTTCTCCACAACTCAGACACAAAATCCAAATCCAAAACATACAGATTGGCAATGCTGAAGTTATGCCAAGCACAGACGCGCGTAATCTTGGCGTGCTGTTCGATCAATGCATGAACTTAGAGAAGCACGCATTGAGCGTTTGCCAGACATCGTATATGCATCTTAGACGAATAGCAAAAATTAGGCGTTTGCTGTCTACAAAGGCAGCAGAGCAGCTCATCCACGATTTCATCACCTCTAGAGTTGACTTTTGTAATAGCTTGCTTGTTGGTCTTCCTCAGAATTCACTGCGTCGTTTACAATCAGTACAAAACGCTGCAGCGCGTCTCTTGGCAGGTACCAAGATCAAATCATATAACTCCCATCCTGTACAAACTTCACTGGCTACCAATTAATCAGCGTATTCGTTTCAAAATAATCCTTGTAACATTCAAGGCACTACATGGTTTTGCTCCACTCTATATTCAGAACACGCACTGTCAGACCAGGTTTAAGGTCGACCAACAACATGCTCTTTGTTCCCCGGACTCGCTTAGCCAGTTACAGGGACAGGGCATTTTCCTGTATCGCACCTAGGCTGTGGAACTCCCTACCAGAAGACCTCAGGGATATACAAAATATCTCTCTCTTTCAGCAGCGACTCAAAACATATCTGTTTACACTTATTATTATTATTATTATTATTATTATTATTATTATTATTATTATTATTATTATTATTATTATTATTATTATTATTATTATTATTATTATTATTATTATTATTATTATTATTATTATTATTATTATTATTATTATTATTATTATTATTATTATTATTATTATTATTATTATTATTATGTAAAAATGTTTCTAAAAGTATCCTTACTTTCTTTGAATTAACACATATCCATTAAAAAACCAACCAGTTTTAGTTTATTACGTGTCATTATCCGAGAAAATAATGAAAATACATTCAGATGTTTCGTATCCACTCGTACGTTGATTTGTTTTGTTTTCGAAATATATTCTGGACATTATTTCACTGTTTTACTAATTTGATAGCACAGTCGAGTTATAAAAAAGGTTTAAATTTGCTAGGATGGAGTTTATAAAAATAGCTACAAAATCACAGGTCGCAGGTGGTCGCAGCTAATTTTGGTATCAAAATGTGGCTGAAAGGTTAAGCTTCAGGGGAAAATTTGAATTTAGGCGGGAATCGGCGGGAATTTGTATTTCCACTATAAACTGAACAAAAACAAGATATATTTTATATTTTTAAACCAAATTCCTCGGATTTTGCTGATAAAATATAGACCACTGGGTTTACTTCAATTTACATGATAGCTTTTGTCAAAATCTCACAATGGCAATTTAAAATTTATTACCAGCAACCGGCATTTATCACAATTTGTTATGTATTTATTTTTTTTTTTTGAGATTATAAGGCGGTTCTACAGTCATTAAATATTAATTGGAGTTTAATTTGTTTATAAAATATTCGTAGGGGGTCTTAACAACCTTAACATTTTAAAAGAAATAGCATTTGGCACATACACAAATGACCCCTTTTGGCGCACTTTGGTTCCACCCTGGCCCACTTTGGGGCGGTTCGTGAGCTAAGTCAGGTTCGTGGACATGTATGAATGGCGCCTGCAGCGGCGATAACAGCGGATCGGCGCTCGTATGTGTACGTATAAAATCACGAGTAACGTCTTGCACCAAGACTACTAGATACCCCCTCCCTCAACATTTCTAATGCGTAGATCCCCCACCCCTCAACTTTTCTGACGCCTAGCTACCCCGCCCCCTGAAATTTGTTCGCTTATTTTTTGTTTAGTTCGGTCGGTAAATTTGCCCCAAAAGTCTGTTTGTCTCCACCCCTCCCACAAACTCCGAAAATACTGACAAGTGGACATATAATTACCGTATATATGGACATATAACGTTGATAATAGTGAAGGTATGTTAAATTAATATAACTACGCATTAAAATTGTAGTATTCAGATGTAGAATAAGGGATAATACAGAAGAACAATTACGTAAATGCGGCGAGGTTCGGTCAACAGTTCGCGAATCATAGTTGTACCATTTGTTAAAAAGTGGTTCCCCCAAAAATGGTCCTAATTTGGTTCGAAGCATAGGGTCTTTTTTCTCTAAAATGGATGCTAGCTAGTGAAGTCGTTTTTTTTAACTATATTGTAGAGGGTGGTTTCCTTGGTTTCCTCTGAAGAATGCAGATTAAGTTGAAAAAACATAATAGTTGAGACTTCACTCAATATTTTGTCTGTTATTTTTTAAACATATTTTGTAATGACTTTTAATCATTTTGTATTTATCATTGGTCTGTATTGGGATTTTTCCACGAGACACCGCTGAACACTTAGGGGTCCCTTCCTTTTAGACAGCGGCGTAGCTATAGAAGGGGGGCACGTCTCACAAATTTCCAGTGCCCCTCCCCAGGTTCCCCCACGAAAAATCCCGATAGTGCCCCCCCCCCCAAAAAAAAAAGGAAAGGGAAAAACCCATACCCCCTGGGCTCCCCCTCCCCACTGAAAAGTAAGCCCCCCCCCCCCCCAGTGTCCCCACTGAAAAGTCCTGGCTACGCCGTTATAGCTTGCTTCGTTTGTTTACCAGATTTAAAAGCAGTCCTTCAAAGTGGAACAGCTTCTGGAAGCAGAGAAAAGAAGTGATAATTGACAGCTACTGTAGTCTGAAACATCAATGGCACTACTAATGCTAATCCTTCACTAATCCTTCCTACAATGAGCAGTAATCCCTTTTGTCTGACCCAGAAGAGCCAGTTTGACTCATTTCAATTGTTCGACCATTGAATCGCCTTTCAATAATTTAACGATTGCTTAATTGGCCCTATAAGGACCAGCAGCCTTATACCAAACACAAAAGATCCAGCAAAAGTACCCTCTTACAATATGGATAGAAGGTTATGGCTGGTGTCACTACAGTTAACAGCTGTACATAGAGTCGTGTTCATTACGGGAAAACAATTGATTTTCCGATTTTGAAGTCGACCTATGTACTGCAGATAAAATGTGTCAAAATGCAAAGAATAGCGCTTTATTACACATGCTGTCAAAGTATGACATTAACTAATTTAAACTTTAATTGAGTAGTAATTAGTTCTGAAAAGAACTGGGGGTACAACTCGACGTTTCGATCAGTATGCTCTGATCGTCTCAGATGCCGGACCGTTGAAACTGCTGCTGAAGTAGGCTGCTGGAGGATCATCCCTGCTGGAGGATTAGTTCGTTGAGGCGCAGGCGGAGAGACTATGGGACTAGGATTGGTGTAGAGGTGTGTGCTCACTGAACTGAATCAGTTGTTAACAAGCACAGAGGGTGGTTGACTTAGGATATAGGGGATCCCTCAGTCTGGGGTTGGTTATGGACTTTGGATATAGAAGATCCTTCAGTCTGTAGTATGGGTCGCCAAATGTCGCCAAATGTCGCTGATGAAGAAACCGATGAAGAAACCGATCAGAGAGGCCATCGAGATCGTCAAACACGACACTGTGCCACAGGACATCGGTTTCTTCATCAGCGACATTTGGCGACCCATACTACAGACTGAAGGATCTTCTATATCCAAAGTCCATAACCAACCCCAGACTGAGGGATCCCCATATCCTAAGTCAACCACCCTCCTTCCCCTGTGCTTGTTAACAACTGATTCAGTTCAGTGAGCACACACCCTCTCCCTTACACCTAGGATCCTAGTCCCATAGTCTCACAGTTTCCGCCTGCGCGCCTCAACGAACTAATCCTCCAGCAGGGATGATCCTCCAGCAGCCTACTTAAGCAGCAGTTTCAAGAGTCCGGCATTCTCCTGAGGACGATCAGAGCATACTGATCGAAACGTCGAGTTGTACCCCCAGTTCTTTTCAGAACTAATTACTACTCAATTGAGATTCTTACATGGTGTCACCGCAATTAGTCTTACTTATCATTCTCACCATGCAAAGCTACAAGTTTTACCTAATTTAAACTTGTCAAACAAATGAATTACGTTCAAAACTCACCATGTTTTAGGTTTGTTCATAATATATTTGATTTGAAGTGTAATCTATAACCCTGTTCAGTTAGACCCCCTATACTTACAGTATTCTTGTTGTATTCGAGATTCCACCGATAGTGGTCTGGTTCCAGCCATCTGTGCAATCAACTGTTAAACCCCAACGTGCCGAATAGCAATTGCAGGCTTGAGGACATGCTTGCAGACGCATATCATAGATCGAGGAGAATAAGAAGGAAGAACCTCGTAAAATTAAATACCATTTAATATGTTAACTGTCTGCATTTATACTCAAAATTACTTATATGCATTTATACTTGAGATAATTTTGAGAAAGAGTGTCTGTTGTAACATACACACTGTATTTGGGTTAATTTCTGGTTCAATGAAATGGTCATCGATGACGTCACAATTATTATTTCTTAAATGTCTGACATGTTTTATTCTAACAATATGTATTTTATGCATTGCGTCGGCATTCTCGATGTTCTACCAGATTTTTTATATATATTTATTTTATTTTATTTTTTATTTTATTACTTTCTTGTTCACTTATTTTGTTTCGCGTTGTAAAGAACAATAAGTGTGTGCGTATCACACGCATTGGAAAGCCAGCTGACAGTGAAACGCTTCCGTTCTTTCGGTGACATATTTTTGTCACGTGATGCACTACCGGGTACATCATCCATTGACGTCCTTTCAATTTATTTAGGTAAATATATATATATATATATATATATATATATATATATATATATATATATATATATATATATATATATATATATATATATATATATATATATATACATATATATATATATGATGCAAAGGTATGATGCATCAGTCAATTTGTCTTTGTGTCCCATTGTGTGATCCCCGCTACTGCCGTTACCCAGGTTGCTTGCATTTGACCGGGGTTTGATCCCTGGCTACTCGGCAGATACGGTTTGACATCTGACCTAGCCCCATAGAGCAATAGATAATATTGGTTAGCTCAGTTGGTAGAGCACTCGTACGGTATTCGAGAGGTCGCGGGTTCGAGTCCGGCATCAGCAAGTTTTTCTTTGCTCGCTTCCCGTTTTTATATATATATATATATATATATATATATATATATATATATATATATATATATATATATATATATATATATATATATATATATATATATATATATATATATATATATATATATATATATATATATATATATATATATATATATAAATAAATGTGGGGATGCTGCGTAGCACTGTAGAACTTAGAAAATGTGAATAGTAAAGGTGAAACAGTGCTCACCGGATAGTTATACCCGAGCTTTCGGTGCGATGCACCTTCATCAGGGGAATTAAGGCTTGTTGTGATGAACCGCGGGTAGAACAAACGCGGTGAACTCCACGTTCATCCCGTCAGGGTGGAGCGTGCCAAGTTTGAACATCACACGCTGTTCTAAAGATCGGCGCTGAGTATCTGACGATGCCGTGGAAACAACGCAGACGCTCATGTCCTTTGTGGAGTGTGATGGCGCGCTGAAGTGTTGGGCGACAGCCAGACCAGGTTGTTTCAACCGAACGCTACGGAGATGCTCCGTGAAACGGTCGGCCAGACGGCGCTTAGTTTCGCCAATGTACAGCAAGGTACAGCAAGCCACAGCGAGTACACGAGATACAATAAACAAGATTAGCAATGGTACAATTGTAGTTGCCGCGGATGTTGAAATGGCCACGAGGACCAGTGATGGAGGATGTTTCATCAACATGTGTGCAAGTTTTGCATCTTGGACGCTTGCAGGGAACAGTTTTGAAGGGGCCGTTGTTTGTGCTGCTAGGTAGCGTTGTTTAATTTTCCCGGGCCCAAACCATTGCTGTACAAACGTTACATTGACGACATCTTCGGTGTCATTTCTTGTTCTATGGAAGATGTCCAGGCGTTCATCAAGTATGCCGATAACCTTCACCCAGCCCTGCACTTCATCTCTGATATTTCCATTGACACCATCACCTTCCTCGACACCAACGTGTCTATCAATGGAAACTCTCTCACTACATCGGTCCACTACAAGCCTACTGATTCCCACAGTTACCTGCATTATGAGGTGACTAAACGGTTATGATTTAGAACGGAAACTTTGCGGATAGACGAAAACGTAAATATATATTAAAGATTGCCTATTTGTTGTTGGGACTAAACAACCCAATAAATATTTTAATATCAATCATACAGTTGTATTTATATTTTCCAGTTTGTCCCATGTTATGAACATGTACCGGTGCTGTAAAACATGGGCGGAATTTTGTTTTCATTATGTTGATACAGAAACCATACAGCAAACTCAATTATATTACACACTGTAGTGTTCTTGTGCAACTATGCGAGGCCAACGGCTCACCAGTTCGGTTCGGCTGCACGAACAACATCCATCTTTTCGTCTGATTATTATTATCCGACGATCGATGCTGTGCCGCCTCGGGAAGAATCTTCTGAATCAACGTTGGGCATAATTTCCTCCCAAATAATCTTGGGACTGTCGAATTCTGGCATATTTAACGAGCGAGTCTAAACAAAATGGGTCTCACTTTGTCAACAATGTAAATAACGCAAATATTTGAGTGCGTGTGTAGGAGTGCAAGTACCAGACCTAGTCAGTGGGATCTTCTCCCAACTATGGCGTCACACGGAAGAATCGGCTTGGGCGTCGTGACCTTTGTTTTTCAAAATCGTGAAAACGGGCCTCTACAAAAGATACTAATTTTTGAGGTTTTTTTGTTCAGTTTTAAAATTCGAAAAAAGGTATTAAATCTTTAACACGGATATATAAACTACCGAATACCGTAAGCAGGTTGAATACAAATTTTACGTACTAACCGGACTTTAATAAAAGCTGGTTGAAACCGATCATCCCTGTTGACTCACATAAACTGAGTAATTCTGTAAGTTGTTTGAGTAAAGTTATAAAATAAATAGTGGGACTAGCACAGGAAGTCCAAGCCCCTTCCCTCTCTGCTTTACCCATAGTTCCTTTCACCCCAAATATATATATATATATATATATATATATATATATATATATATATATATATATATATATATATATATATATATATATATATATATATATATATAATATACAACCATAAAAGGCTTGTGTCCCGTTTGTGTGATCCCCGCTACTGCCGTTACCCGGGTTGTTTGCATCTGACCGGAGCTTGATCCCTGGCTACTCGGCAGATATGGTTTGGCCTCTGACCTGGCCCCATAGAGCAATAGATAATTGGCATAAGTGGACCGACCACCAACATAGGGACTGGTTAGCTCAGTTGGTAGAGAGCTCGTCTGGTATTCGAGAGGTCGCGGGTTCGAGTCTGGCGTCAGCCAATTTTTCTTTGCTCGCGAACCGTTTAAATAATATTTCAGGTCAGTTTCTCCATATAAATCTACTTTGTGTACAACCACATAAAAGGCTCGTGTCCCGTTAATTGTGTGATCCCCGCTACTGCCGTTACCCGGGTTGTTTGCATCTGACCGGGGCTTGATCCCTGGCTACTCGGCAGATATGGTTTGGCCTCTGACCTGGCCCCATAGAGCAATAGATAATTGGCATAAGTGGACCGCCCACCAACATATAGGGCTGGTTAGCTCAGTTGGTAGAGCGCTCGTACGGTATCGAGAGGTCGCGGGTTCGAGTCCGGCATCAGCCAAATTTTCTTTGCTTGCGAACCGTTTATATATATATATATATATATATATATATATATATATATATATATAAACGGTATCTATATATAAATAAAGGTACAGATTGGGACAAGTTTACTAAATTTGACAGATTGGTATCAAATTCTCAAGTTTCATTGGTACACACCAGTACTGCAAATCACTCCAGCATCCTCTCCATGACCGCAGTTTTCCTCTCTCCAACCAGCACTAGGACAGTCTTCAAGTCTCTCCTCCTCTCCTGTACAGGCCACATCATCAAGGAGAATTGCTCCGACTCCTTCTCCAAAGCCAGCTTCTATGGAAACATCTATAGCCCATCCAAACCCTAGCTGCCTACAGACGACATTAGCGTCAGTAATATCCCAGAGATCATCACAAACGGTTCCCCATTCACCTTCATAATAGACTTCCACACGTCCTACATTACTGTTCTCACTACCCACAAGGCGAACTGTTACTGTAGACTCTGAAAATACAATCAAATTTATAATTTATCAGTTATGGATATTCAACAATGAAGATGCTAGGAAAAACAAATATTTACCACTACAAATTTTGGCCCACATAACAAGAAATATTTTTTGGGGAATGAATAAAATAACAATAATAATAATAATAATAATAATAATAATAATAATAATAATAATAATAATAATAATAATAATAATAATAATAATAATAATAATAATAATAATAATAATAATAATAATAATAATAATAATAATAATAATAATAATAATAATAATAATAATAATAATAATAATAATAATAATAATAATAATAATAATAATAATAATAATAATAATAATAATAATAATAATAATAATAATAATAATAATAATAATAATAATAATAATAATAATAATAATAATAATAATAATAATAATAATAATAATAATAATAATAATAATAATAATAATAATAATAATAATAATAATAATAATAATAATAATAATAATAATAATAATAATAATAATAATAATAATAATAATAATAATAATAATAATAATAATAATAATAATAATAATAATAATAATAATAATAATAATAATAATAATAATAATAATAATAATAATAATAATAATAATAATAATAATAATAATAATAATAATAATAATAAAGATTTGTAGCGCGCGCATATCCACCCTGCTGGGCGCTGAAGGCGCAGAAACAAAGAAAAAACATGAATACAAACAATATACAATGATAGCATAGGGGAAAAATTATGTACTGAGATACATGTACATACAATGGAATTACAAATATACATCATCTTTGAAGAATTGTGACATAAGATGAGTTTTAAGCATAGACTTAAATCTAGTTATACTATGACAAGGTTTGAGTTTAGTTGGAAGATGATTCCAGAGTCTTGGAGCCGCGACAGAAAAAGACCTATCACCCCAGTTCCGTTTTGAAGTTGGTTCCTTAAGGAGTGACATGTTGCTGGAGCGCAAATTGCGTGATGGAGTGTAGACTTTAAGCAGTTCAGAAATATAAATTAGAGCAATGTTATTAAAAGATTTGTGAACAATTAGCATAAGTTTAAAAACAATTCTCTGTGAAACAGGAAGCGAGTGCAGTTCTTTCAAGATTGGCGTGATATGGCATGACTTTCTGGACAAAGTCACAACACGAGCTGCTGTGTTTTGTATGTGCTGAAGACGAGATATTTGATTCTGCGGGAGACCGTAGAGGAGAGCATTCCCGTTATCGAGCCGTGAGGTGACAAACGCATGTATAATTTGTTCAGCAGCAGTTTTATTCAAGTATTTCCTTATTCGGCTAATATTTCTGATATGAAATGATGATATGCGAACAATGTTGGAGATATGAGGTTATAAAGTCATTGTCAAGTCAAATATAACACCCAAATTACAAGCTTGTGATGAAGGGGTTATCTGCGAGTCACCAATTGTAATAAATGGAAGAGAAACTTTAGACAATTGCTGACAATGGTGTACAAAATTACACAGATCAAAGTATCTACCTTCATCAGGCAAACAAACAACACCAGCATCTTCAGAGTGGCCGCAGTTGTTTTCTCCCCATCCTGCATTGGGGCAGTCTGCAATTGTTATCTCTGAAACAGTACACTCAACATCATCCAGAAGAATTGAACCAGTACCTTCACATAACACACATGAATGCAACAATAACATCAACAAACTTATACCAAATGTAATATCTTACTCAATTCTGTTTAATGGTCATTTTGGTGCAAAGTTCAATACAAATAAAAACTTAAAAATGAGGTAAAAAATTATTTAATTCATTACAATGCAACAAATAAGGGTCCAGTGAACCTATTAGTTTGAGGTTGAATTATCGTTGAAGCCCTCCTATCTGACACAAACACAAGGCATGAAAGGGATTACAATACCTTCACCAAACTCAGCAGCTGGTGATGCTCTCGCAGCTCCTCTAGTGAAACCAAGTTGTCTGCAAACAACATCAGCATCATTCTGGTCCCACAGATCATCACAGGTGGTTCCCCATTGGCTATCATGGAAGACTTCCACTCGTCCCATGTTGGAGTCTGGTCCAACAAGTCGTATGTCCACAGATGGGTTTGTTTCTAGAAGAGGACGTTCAAACAAAATAATAAAAATAAACAGTTTGGATGACAATACAGTTGACAGAGCTGAAAGTCAATATTATATGTAACAAAGTTGCATAATTGTATACATAAGTTGAATACTGATGAATATTTGTATGCATTTGCTAAATAACTGCCGTATTTGATAATTTAATATATAAAAAAGCCACATCCCCTCTGAGTGATCTGCAAGTGTTGCTTCCCAGGTTTAGCATAATATCTTTGGCTTAGCATAATAGCCAGGGAGGGGGGAGCGTTAGGGGGCTGGGGGACGTGTTTCCCCACAAAATTCCAGTTCCCCCCAGGTGCCCCCACGAAAAATCCTGATAGTGCCCCCCCCCCCAAAAAAAAAGGAAAACAAAACAAAACAAAAAAGGGAAAAACCCATACCCCGGCTATGCAGCTGTTATCATGGCAGAACAAAGATATCTCTGAACGATCCTCCGACTGCTGTTTCCCAGGTTTAGCATCATAACCTAGGGTGTGATCCCTGGATAGTATCTTAAAGTCCGGTAAGAATGGGGATTGTATTCAGCAAAGCAAATAATTTTATTAATAAAGGAAATGCCACTGATTCTGACGTCATAATGATAAGCATTGACCTCGGACACGTCATAGTTGGGAGACGCGAACCCGGAAATAACTTTTCATCGTGAAATATCGGGAGTGTTTGGTGTCATTTTGATTTCGGTCCATTTTAGATTAATTCTGCAAGTATTTCTTCAGATTTAGATTTAGGACTACACATCAGTATCTAATGCCACTACAATTTTATTATAGGTGGTTGCACACGCGATTGGGTAAAAAAAAATATGTACATATTTGTGTAGTTCCGCAAAAATGTGGTGAGTCGATGTAGGGAATAGATTCGTTTTGGGAACTCCAATGACTGGTTCTAATTTCACTCTGTTTGGAGTCATCAACAATATGTTAAGCCCGTGTTACTGAAGATTCCGTTGATTAAACTGTTCGAATGCAGAAAATTCTGGGGATTCAATTCAGATTAAGGTGAAAGATGGAGCAGTTCGGACAACGGTAAATTGACTACACGAGTACGACGTCTATGTAGTTCTAGTTCTAAATTTACCGAGGAGCTGGTGGGCCTAGCACCACAAGACGTACCAAACCACTGATTGAGACGGTTAGCGATGATCGCAAGCAATCTGGAGAGGATCGAATTCCTTAAAAGAGAAAGGGTTATGGTATGTGCAAGAACTATCTAATTATCTAAAAAAGACAAAACATTTCCATGTGAATTTGGGACCTGTTTTTTATTATGAATCAGGGTTTTTTCGCTTGAAGTTAATAAAAAAGTGCACAGATAATTTTTTACAGCATTTTTACAATTATGAATTTAACAACCATGTAAATAATTAAAACAGGATTGGGACTAAACAACCCGATAAATATTTCCAGTTTGTCCCGTGTTATGAACATTTACAGGTACTGTTGCAGCGGAACAGTGGTACTTAACTCGTGTATGTGAGATTCAGTCGATGTATCTACTTGGACGTGTTTGCAGATCCCATTAACCCTATCAAGCATGGGTTGTTGAATGGTCGAATGGTCGAATGATATGAGGCTTGAAAACTGTTGTCCCGTGAAAACAGTTTGTCCCGTGTTATGAACATGTACAGGTACTGTTGCAATGGAACAGTGGTACTTAACTCGTGTATGTGAGATTCAGTCGATGTATCTACTTGGACGTGTTTGCAGATCCCATTAACCCTATCAAGCCTGGGTTGTTGAATGGTCGAATGGTCGAATGATATGAGGCTTGAAAACTTTCATAGGTCACCGTTAGATGGCGCTGTACCCCTTTTCTGTCATGTATCCTCATTTTTTGTCAAAAATAGTATTTTTCTCATAACTTCCTTATTTTTTTGTCCGTTGGCCATGAAATTTGGCCCAACTGTTGTCTTCAGTAAATGCAACAATGTGACAACATTTAAAATACCACTAGAGGGCGCTATAAGCAATATTTTGGGTAAATTGTTTCAAAAAATATGATTTTTAAATATTTAGACACAAAATTGTTGGTTTTGTTTACCAAAAGTACAATAAAGCATTATAATAACATTTATGGTACCACTATACATTTATACATTGAGCAAAAAAATGAAACAATTTCTTGAAAAAATGGCGGCCATGGATTTAATGCATTGGAAGTGGTCACATGACTCAATATTGTCCAGTTCAGAGTTTAAAAGTTGACAAAAAGGTGAAAATTCATTATCATTGATTTTTGCGTGACGGGTTCCAAAGAATAGTTAGGAAATGTCAGAAAATTTCAGTGTGATCGTTCTGGCCTAATTTATTCGTGAACATTTGGTCTTGGTCTATTTGTTTGGTAGTGAATATATGGGAATTTATTCAACTACAGAGAAACATTAACCCCTTACCGTTCGTAGAGGGCGCTTACTCTTGAATAGATTTGATTTTGTTCATGGATATAGGAATTTACCTTTGCATATGACCTGTGAATATATTTGAATTCTTTTTATTTTCAGAACGCTTTGTCTGATCACGCTGATGTTTTCTGACTTTTCCTAACTATTTTTTGGAACCCACACGCATAACAAAAACAACAACGGGTGATTATTTTGAACAGGTCCAATTGAATTTCAATTTTTGTTGTTAAAAATACTAGATTTTCTACAGTGTAAGACTTTTAATATTTGTCAACTTTTAAACTATGAACTATACAATATTGAGTCATTTGACCACTTCCAGTGCATCGAATTGGGATCCAATATGTCCGCCATTACGTTTAAATTATGTTTTGCCTCCAAAAACCTGTATATAAATGTATGTCATCAATAGTACTATAGATATTATTATGTCTGCCTTTATTGTATTTTTGCAAAACAAAACAATTGTGCCAAATTTCATAACCATTTAAGGACGATCAGAGCATATTGATCAAAACGTCGAGTTGTAACCTCCATTTTTTGTCTAGATCTAATAAGTCATACCAGGGAATTAAGTCCTGGAGAGTGGATTTATTAGAATATTTTTTTTTAAATACGTACACCTGTATGTTTGAACAAAGTGGTTTAATCATAACATACCTGTTTGTGCCATAATGACAAAGAATCGTTGTGTCATGAGAACTTTAACGAAAAGACACAAGTACCCCATTGTTTCTGATTTAATTGTTCCACCTGTCACTCCTTGATGTTGCCTTAAAAGATGAACGTCTATCTGAAATACAAACAATGTAAAATTATAATTATTTAAGATCACATAATGAACATTAGAGCTGTACGTGCACATGTGAAAATCAACTTTATTTTAAACTGTTATTTTGTTGAATAACTATATTAACAATGCTCATTGATGGAGAAACCAAGTGCATTATACAGTTTAGTAGACTCGGTCGCTGGATTTATTTGGACTCGGACTAGCAGTTTAATCCGAAATGATGACACAACCTTGGGATATACATAACGAAATGTATGTATGCTACCATGACCACTCGACAGACCTAGACAAAGCTAAGAATCCGCATTTTCTGGATAGCCAATTTGAAACATTTTCTACAAAAAGACATGCGCTCCGGACACTCTATGCATTTCTACCCACTATTGCCTCATACTCATTGACTCCAGTCAGCCACTTGTGAGCGCATGATTGTGTGGATGGGACCTTTTCAACAGTAAACCATACACCATGTTAAGCTTCGACCGAGTCTTAGTGCGCACTTACCGAGGTACGCCCATCCCATCCCATAGGGTCCACACTGTACAGTGTACAGCAAGATCAATAACTGAGTCGTTCGTACGGTTGTGCATTGTGGTCTCGTACAATTTATAACTCAATCAACAGCTTTTATCATTTTGAAGTGAGAGTATCTTTAATACTTTGCCATCGGAATCTCGATGATTGGAAATTCCGCATGCAAGAATTGTTAATTTGTGTGCGGTTTATTTTAAATGATGGCCAATCACAGGCCCCTAGCTTTGACCTCGATAATGGCGTATTTGACATGAATGCTGGGGCAACCAATATTTTTTTATTAGCCTAATGAGCTAATAAATCAATGCGTGTCGCCCTGCCAGCGACGAATGCTCACTGTACATACTGTACATGTTGTGAGTCATCGGATAGATTGGGGCAACCAAGTCCACTGCTACTCGCTGAAATGGTGTGTCAATGGGTCGTATGGATAAAAACTAGCATTTGCTTTTACTACCAATTTTTAAGCATTTACTCGCATCTGTATGAATAAAACTGAAGCAAATGCTTTTACTGGAAAGCATTTGCTAAACACTGAAAGTATTTACTTTTACTTTTGTAGCTTTTGCTAGACTATTAGCATTTGCTTCGTTTGGTATGAATAAAACGGAGTAAATGCTTCAGATTTGGAGTATTTACTAGTCAATTTTCAAGGCTGGGTTGAGGCAACCCTGAAAAGGACGAACCAAATACTAGTTTACAAAATGGCAGCGTTTATGAATGTCGTTCGGCAGGAAAAGGTTTATGCTCAGAGAAGGGAGTGTTGGAAGTCAAAATACAAGCAGCTGTACCGGTTTGAGGAACCAAATGTAACATGGATGGCCGACCATTTCTTGGAACATTCTGGAGAAACTCTCCTGTAGCTGCGCACTTGAATCAGTCTGGAAGTGATGCAGTTCTCTTAGCCGATAAAGGCTACGGTATTGCTCCCTGGCTTATGACTCCCTACACCCCTGCATCCAACCCCCAGGAGGCACATTACAACCGGATTCACGCAAGAGAACGAGCAATCATCGAAAGGTGCTTCGGACAGCTGAAGCAAAGATTTCCCATCATGCAGTACAAAGTGCGACTTTCTCTGGAGAAAGCTCCCGCTATAATTGTCGCTTGCTTCATGCTTCACAATGTTGCCAAATATCTGGATGATGAATTTGACTTCCCAGTAATGGAATATCCAGAAGATGGTAGGTGGTCATGAAGATGATAATGAAAATCGCACAAGAAGGAGGGGTCAACGGAAGAGGAGAGCCATCTCAGAAATGCTCTATGAGAACGCTTAGAAAAAGAATTAGACAATTACTATTTTACGTATTTCTTTTGGTTGATTATGTTATAGCAAAATCAAAGAAGGTCACTACAAGTCCCAAGCAAAACTACAAAGTTTATATCCATTTCCCAAATTACGAAATAGCATTATTATAACATGTTATAAGTTTGTTTTATTATGATTTTCAGACAAGCATTTAAGCTGAGAAGAACAAAATTTGGTCAAGTGTTAAAGTACAGCTAATAAATAATATTTATTTTCAGTCACATTTAAACAATCAAGAACATCTTTTCTGTTTCGCAAATTAAAGGAAAAACAAGTAATTGACCCAAAAAACGTGAATTAAATGGAGTATTCTGTTTACCTTTTGTCTTTTTCTTTTTTTAAACTGTGGGCCTACATATTTATACCTTCTTTCTAAATGTAATATTTTGTAAATGTCTTGGCATTTATTAAAAGCAATACGTTGGTGATTAAAATAAAGAATGTATACAATAAATTCTCTCAGAATATTTTTTTTTTTAAATAATAAGTGACAGGTTTTCTTCGAAATATATTACAAGAAATGTTCAATCATCACTGTCTGAATCCGATAGGCCTATCAGCTGTTGCTGCATTCGTATCAGTTTCAGCTGCTCCAATAAAACCAGTCTCTGTAGCTCAGCTGTCGAGAGTCCCTCCGTTTCCTCTGTTTCTGGAAAAGATTATGGTTTTTCTCTTTTTCACGGGCCTTGAAGGAATCACATCAGTTTCCTTATCTGTCATGTGACTATGAGGCGGAGACTTCATAAGCGTCTTGGATGTGGATGGACCGGGCAAATCTGGTGTAGAGGCGTTACCTAAGACAACACGTATGGCACCTGAAAGAATGGTAAATCTCTTCAGTCAAATAGTAACAAATAATTCCAGTATACAAAATTACATTTAATTCCAGGCCAAATTATAGGCCGAATATACAAGTTATTCTTTTTAAATTAATAATTGGTCATTTACATTTTACTCCCCGAACAACTTTGCGTCTGCATCAGGTCCAGCAGCAATTTATCCCACTCCTTCAGTTTTATTGGTTTGTTTCCTGTATTTGATACAGACTTCATTTTCACATCACTCTTCATGTTGTTCGGCTTTTTCATGATTTGCTTGTCTGTCAGGGAGATGCCAGTTGCGCGCTGATATACTCATCCGCCATTTTCTTGAGTGCACACTCTTTCTCTGCTTTTACTTTAGGTAACTGGGACTTCGCAAGTAGCACGTTGTATCGTTTTACAAGTTTCACAAAAAGATTTTGCTTGCAATTTGCAGGTGCTGATAAGTTGTCTTCATCGTGCAGATTTTCATGGTCAGAATCACTATTGCTATACATACCAGCCATGATGAGATTTCATTAAACCACCCCTGTTAGCTTACGGTTTGCTCTGTTTGGGTCTCTTCGTACACACAATGGAGTCCCTATTGTTATAAACTATTCGGCTATGCATTCAACCACAAGTGTGAAGCATTTACTACGATTTCAATTAGCAAATGCTGAACAGTAAAACCTAATTTTTATTCATACGAATTCAAGCATTTGCTTTTCCTTAATGCTTTTACTCTAAAGTAAATGCTTTTACTGTTTGCTTAAACTTCCTAGCATTTACTAGTTTTTATCCATACGACCCAATGAGTGGCATGTTACCAAGTTGACATACGTCAAAGGATTTACAGAACCGCGTTACCTCAGCATGTATACCCGGCCAAAAGAAGTCGGACGAGTTTCATCACCATCTTCCTAAGTTGTGCGGGAATAACAAGTTGGCGAATCTTGTTTCCCCTGCTGAATTTGTCGGACTGGAACTCTGGAAACAACAGGCCATCGTGAATTTGGAAGTGTGAGGAGCGTCCGTCGATATCCGCCTTGTCGTCGTGGCTGTCAGTCAAGTCCCAAAGCTTTTTCAGAATTGGGTCATCGCGTTGGGCTGCCTTCACATCTTCGGGCGTCACATTTGGGATGCTCGGAGGGACTTTCAGCTTACTCAAGGGTTGTTTCTCTCTACGCACTTGTACTCTTGTTTGGACAGCCATAGCCACATCTGCGTCGACATCAGTTTCGTCATTTTGTCGGTTGCCTACCCGCCAGTCTGGATGGGGATCATTGGGTGGTCTTGCATCTCTGATGCCAATAGCATCTCTGACCAATATAGTACGGAGTGTCGATGATCACCTTTGCAGTAGGTAATTTCTGAACGGTGCCATTGAGGAAGACACAGCAATTTGTGGTCGCCTGTCTTGAGATCAGGAGGCACTAAATCAATGCGAACAACAACGCCACTGCAACCCGTGTCTCGAAGTACGCTGACCTTACGAGAGCCAACCCAGCCTTCGGTGACGGGCATCCATCCATGTACTCCGTCTTTGCAGGCGGCACTCACCACTGGGAGTTCATGACCACATTGTAGTTTCGATACACCACCGCTGCTACAACAGTTACGAAGTTTCCTGTCTGCAACAACCATACAAGCTGCGGTATCTTTCTCAGTTGGGGAGGGTGCACGTACACCTCGGACATGTACACTCAACATGACTGGATGCTGATGGATTGGTTTCCTGGTGACCATAACGCCGCTGACCTTGACCTCGTCCCTGTTGCTTCAGTGCAGCAGATAGGAGTTGGTATTATGTTATCGTCAGTCGTTAACATGCCGGCAACCTTGGCGTGACCTCTGTCTTTAATCATACAGTCTTTGGCGAGATGGCCCACTCGTTTGCCTATCAGTGTTGCCTCTGCAATGGACGAATGGACGAAATCCGGTGGAAATCCAGGCGAAAATGGCGAAGCCGAAGGAAGATCTCGATTCCGGCATGAGCGCACTTCCCAAGCAAGTTTCATTCAAAACGATTTTTGTTACATAAAGGGACTCGGACTTAATTTTCTTTTTTTTTCACTGTGAAACGATGTCCAGTTGCAGCCATTGCTGGATCGATTGGAATTCTGCAGTGTTGTGTTTTAATAAATCCCTGCGGTGCATGGTGACAATATACACGCACGAACACATGATGGGACTAAATCATTTAGTAATGGTATTTCGTTCGGTTGAACTGGGTGAATTAGAACGAAATGAAGTTCTCAATTAGGCAAATCACTCCGCTATGCGGATGAAGAAATGTGTGATAGGGTAGTATTTAAGGATGTGCTTGGTAAGCAAGAGCCATCTGTGCACCGACGGGCTGACATAAAATTTACTCTTCACGACAATGGCATTCTAACACACAATAGACGACCACTCTACAACCACACCAGATCAGCTCTTACAAATATTTCAAGCATCTACAGTGGAGCTGAAACGCACAATTAAGGAATCATATGCCTTATTACGTAACGAGATTTACATCAACATACAGAATCAAAAGATGCCCTTATGCAACAAATCAAAGACTGTGCAAACAAGAAATGGAAGAAAGAGGGCAATAGAAAGCAATTGAATTCAACGTCGAAGTGCTCAATATAGGCCATCAAGGGAGGAGACGCCCAGGCCTGCATAATGATCATTGACCAACGACGAAGAAACTCGGCGCTAGACAAAAACTCATCCGCCTGGCAGACAGTCAAGGAATACGAGACCAACGTATTAACCTCAGATTTGGAGGACGAAAAACGTATCGACAGAGCAGAGGCCGGGGCAGCCAAGAAGCTAAAACGACTGAGATCAACGGGAAGAGGCAGTAGTCGATTCAGACCATACACGAGTAAAAAATTTCGTCCCGGTAACACAATTCCTGTCTACCCATTCTAGTTACATGTACAGAGTCAGGTCAGAAGCCAAAGCTGGGTCTTGCTTCTCCTGCGGCGCTAGTGGCCATTGGGGGAGAGAGTACCCATTCACACAGCCAGGCAGAAGCTCCGCTCCCACAGCAAGCTGCATCACGTCAGCAAGAGACGCTAGAGCGACTTAGTCCAGCCACTGACATTCGTCCGAAGAGACAGTCACGGAAAGAAGACGCATTCAAAGATAAGTACATAGAAGTAATTAATGATACAGGATATGAATAGGAACAAGGAGACTCGGGGAAACTTGTCAAGGGTAGATTGAAAAACTACATTGCATTTGGCAAAAACATTGCACCGGCGAAATTATCTTGGACACAATCAGAAGCGGTTATAAAATTCCATTCCATTCTCTACCCGAACCTCATTTACTCGCAATAACAGGTCAGCTAACGCTCATTCCTCTTCTTAACGGAAGTCATATTAAAGCTTCTAGAAGGTCGTATTCGAGGATCTAGATTAAGCCAAAAGTGGTTAATCCTTATCAGTTGCAATTCAAATTAGTGGCACAAAGAGGCCCATCCTAGATTTACGGAAGGTAAATTTACATTTATGGAAATAATCAATAATAAATACGAAGATCTAAAAACGGCCCGCCTTTACTTAGAAAAAGGTAAATTCTTGTTCTCTTTTAATCTTAAGAGCGGGTACCACCACACTGAGATATTTCCAGATCATACAGATTACCAGGGCTTTTCTTGGTCACTTGTTTCTAATATAAAATACTATAAGTTCTAGTGCTACCCTTTGGGTTAAGCTGCACACCTTATATCTTCACAAAGATCATAGAATCCTAGTTAAAAGTGGTGCTCTGAAGGCAAAGAAATAGTTCTGTATCTGGACGACGGGTTGGTGCTCAGCAGTTCAAATCATGAAGCTAGTACACATTCCCAGGCCATATACAATGATTTGATAGAAGCAGGATTAATTTTGAATGACAAATCCCATTGGGAGCCACAGCAATACTGTCAATGGCTAGGCGTCCTTGTAGACACAAGTAGAGGCGTGGTCTGCCCAGTACAATCAAAATTACTACGCATTAAAACAATGCAGGTTAAGACCAGTTGCAATAGGAAACTTCACGTAAAAAATAATAATAATAATAATAATAATAATAATAATAATAAAAAATTAAAAAAAATTAAAAAAAATAAAAAAAATTAAAAAATTAAATTAAAAAATAAATAAATAAATAAAAATACAATTGTTGGCCAGCTTAATTGGTCAAATCATGGCGATGACTCCAGGATTGCGCAACGTAGCAAGGTTATTGACTAAGGTCAATGCTATCTAATGTCCATTCTGCGGCTTCCTGGAAATAGTCAATAATACTTGCAGCAGAGACCCAGAGAGAATTACAATTATTGTACCAAAACATTCTTGCTCGAAGACCTATACCAATGAAAACAGATTTCAAATACCAAAAAGTAGTGTAGGAGCTTTACTTGTTGCTGGGCAAACGAGAACAATTAGTTAGTTCCTACAATGTCTCAATAGCAAAGGCAACCTTGCACCTCAAAGCAAACAGAGCAGCAGGCACCTTGGTAGTTCCAAACTGGCCTTCCGCACCATTCTGGCCCTTGCTTATTGACCCATTATCCGGCTCCTTCATATCACAGGTGATAGATAAGTAGAAATTCCCAGCTTCATCCGAATTACTACGGGTTAAAGCAACATCTCCCTTTTAAAGATAAATCGCCACATGATCGCAGTGCGTCTTTCATTTCTAAAAGACTAATGGTCAAGAAAATTCATTAACCGGTATCAGTAGATAGATGAGGGGCTGCAGAGCCTTAATAATACTGGAGTTACCAAGTATAGAACCTTGAAAATACTGAAGATGTTAACATAACGTATACGTACAGCAATGGGTTCAAGACCATGATAAAACTAGTCGCGATTCAATGTACATAACAAGAGGCTACAGAGCCATGATAATACTAGAGATATTCAATGTATATAGCGAAGGGCTGCAGACCCATGATAATATTGGAGATATTCAATGTATATAGCGAGGGGCTGCAGAGCCATGATAATACTGGAGATATTCAATGTATATAGCGAGGGACTGCAGAGCCATGATAATACTGGAGATATTCAATGTATATAGCGAGGGGCTGCAGAGCCATGATAATACTGGAGATATTCAATGTATATAGCGAGGGGCTGCGGAGCCATGATAATACTGGAGATATTCAATGTATATAGCGAGGGGCTGCAGAGCCATGATAATACTGGAGATATTCAATGTATATAGCGAGGGACTGCAGAGCCATGATAATACTGGAGATATTCAATGTATATAGCGAGGGGCTGCAGAGCCATGATAATACTGGAGATATTCAATGTATATAGCGAGGGGCTGCAGAGCCATGATAATACTGGAGATATTCAATGTATATAGCGAGGGGCTGCAGAGCCATGATAATACAGGAGTTATTCAATGTATATAGCGAGGGGCTGCAGAGCCATGATAATACTGGAGATATTCAATGTATATAGCGAGAGGCCGCAGAGCCATGATAATACTGGAGATATTCAATATATATAGCGAGGGGCTGCAGAGCCATGATAATACTGGAGATATTCAATGTATATAGTGAGGGGCTGCAGAGCCATGATAATACTGGAGATATTCAATGTATTAGCGAGAGGCCGCAAAGCCATGATAATACTGATATTCAATATATAGCGAGGGGCCCCAGAGACATGATAATACTGGAGATAACATTCTAGTTAAGCGGGTATTTGGAGGTTTCAGGGGAGTACGATCCTAAAGAGTGAAGAAGATGAATATTTATTTTTTCCCAGATGCCTTGGAAGGACATGTCGGAATCTATCACAGATCCAGTCACGAAGGACATTTTCGGCAAACTTCCCAACGTGGTGATGAAAGACAATCCGGACTCGGTAATCGAACAGTATTCCAACGATGGAAAAGATGGACACTAGCAAGAATACAATCAGTTAGTCATCCCTGCATCCCCACAAGACATGGTCCTGTATCTTCTTAGTATCTTGCAGACAGCAAACACCGCTTCACCAGTAACAACCGCCTTCCATAGTATTGCATGTTACTATCATTCCAGTCACCAATAGAACATATGATACCTGAATCGGTACAAGATCCCTGTCCAGAGCTAATCAAAGAAAAGAGCCCATCTTACTAGAAAGCACCTCCGAGCTGTACCATCTAATTCTTACCATCATCGTGTTTGGGTTATAAGCTTTCTCAGGTTTAGCGAACTCGCACATATCAGAACTTAAGATTAATTTCCAATACATATGCAATTAATTCGTTGAGAAAAGTAAGACAGATAAATATAGGGAAGGCTCATCGGTAATCGTCAGTCGTTCAAGGGACATTACCTGCCCCGTATTAATATTATAATGTTATATTTATGTGTAAAATTCCTGAAAATACGGATAAATATACTCGCGCTCTATACCAAGCATAAAGAAGGTAGTAGTCTACGAGGCGTAAATGCACCTATATCATACACTAGAACATGAGAACTATTTCTCGAAATGTTGGAAGAAGTTGTACAAGATACAAGTAAATATGGGTTACATAGCCTGCGTTCAAGGGAGCAACACTAGCTGACGCATCTCGGACAGGTTAATCAAGAAACAAGGTCGTTGGGTGTCAGACACAGCCAAAGATTCCTACATAAAAGCTATGGCTGTAAGGCTTAAAGTGTCAAAATCATTAGGTCTGTAATTAATGTACTTAAAATTATAAGTAACAAAACAAATAACCAATAACTGTGGCCATCATCTGTGAAAAACAAATAGATAAACATATTAACAAATTGAGAAACAATATCAATAATATTCAATTAATAATTAATAAAATCGATAACTATGGTCACGTCAATATCAATCAGAGGTGTAAATTACATGCTTTTCAAACGAAATAATTTGAAACATCGCAGCCCCGTTCTTTACCGCTGCATTGCCCGCCGGTGGACAAACCCAAAGTTGTAAAATTGGTGTGATATGTAGGTTATTGAGAAATGGTATTTCGTTCGGTTGAACTGGGTGAATTAGAACGAAATGAAGTTCTCAATTAGGCAAATCACTCCGCTATGCGGATGAAGAAATGTGTGATAGGGTAGTATTTAAGGCTGTGCTTGGTAAGCAAGAGCCATCTGTGCACCGACGGGCTGACATAAAATTTAATGTGACTGTCGTTATGATTAAGCGATTATTACCAATAACATAATAAATAAAATGAAAATACTTAAGGAAGGAAAACGAAGTTCACCAATTATTCACAGAATCCGTCCAAGCCGGAAAGGAAATGCCAATAAATTAAATGACTTCATCCTTACAGTTGTTCTGTTCTGTTCTATTCGTGGGGTTTTCCAGAGAAATTTCTCGCAAAAGAGTTTTGATCTCTGGTTTTTCACTCCGCGGATGTTCAGACTAATGTGTGAAACCGTTAATCACCAGAATGATATTATTACTGGGTTATAATTCAATTTAAAAAAGTGTACAAACGTATATAACTATAACAAACACCTGTGGATTAAGTTTATAATTATTACAAGATGATGAAGAAGAAATAAAGGGGTCAAAACCTGCATTGCCCGCCGGTGGACAAACCCAAAGTTGTAAAATTGGTGTGATGTGTAGGTTATTGAGAACGTTTGAATAGCGTGTAAAACGTTCATATAGGGGCATACAATCCCTTCTCAAATGGTGTAAACAGACTTATTGAGTCCCTCTAGACCCAAGAAAACAATTTCAAGAAAAAAAAATTATATGGCTGCTCAATATACAACCTCGCGCGCTTGAAGGCACTAAATAATTTAGTACGTATGAATAGCGTGTAAAACAATTGATTTAATTTTGCCCTACACCGACGTGTACTATAGCACTGTATGCTCAGTGCTTTCCGAGTGTCTATGAAAAAACTACACAGGCGACTCGGGCGGGATTCGAACCCACGACCTCCTGCTTATTAGTGCAGACGTCTTAACCTCTCGACCACCGAGCTTGCCCGATGACGATTGGCCAGCTAGAATCCTATATAGCAGCGGGTTCCGCGATATATATAGATTGGTGAAATTCTTGCGTCGGGAGATAAACAATTGATTTAATTTGGCCCTACACCGACGTGTGTATAGCACTGTATGCTCAGTGCTTTCCGAGTATCTATGAAAAAACTACACAGGCGACTCGGGCGGGATTCGAACCCACGACCTCCTGCTTACTAGTGCAGACGTCTTAACCTCTCGACCACCGAGCTTGCCCGATGACGATTGGCCGGCTAGAATCCTATATAGCAGCGGGTTCCGCGATATATATAGATTGGTGTAAAACGTTCACATTGGAGCACACAATCCCTTCTCAAATGGTGTAAACAGACTTATTGAGTCCCTCTAGACCCAAGAAAACAATTTCAAGCCAAATATAAAGTTTTATATGGGTGCAAGCCCACAATCCCTTCAAAACAAATTGTTACCCAAAACCAATTTTTTTGCACTGCTGACATTCTACAGAGAAACCTAGAGATTCTATTTGTCTGGCCATTCTAATACCCACAACCAGACCTCAAAATCAACCAGACCTCAACATCTCAGGTTGCCGAAATGTCTGGGCATTGTCTGGGATTAGTGTGGTAATGTCAATTGATAACAGCTGTACTGTTTCAATGGGTTGTCTGCTGGCAAGGCCCCCCCCCCCCTTACTTTGAAAGCTGCATACCGGGTCAATGGTTCACCCCAGGTTGATTTTTTTTACCATGTTATCAGGCACTGTATCAATAGAGAACTTATGCAAAGTGGCTGAATTTGAGTTTTCAATGACGTAGTAAAAAAAACAATTGTTTACAAACGGACTGAATGAATTTTAAACGACTTTTTTCACATAGGTGTATGAACGTGTGCCTGATTTGTGAGGCCACTGTTAACAACCATACTTAATATGGAAAATTTTGTTCCCCACATATAAATGTAGGCTATCACGTGTTACTCTGTTGGCAAAAAACAAACACCCAAAAATAAAGGGAAAAAAGAAAAAAAAAAAGAAAATAATACAAATAATAAAACAAAAACAAACTAAAAGCCAACCTATGACCTTGAAGCCGACTTTGAAGCCGACCTACAACCAGAAACCGGATTTTTTCCCCTTTTTTTCCCTTTTTTGTTGGCATTAAGCAGTCCCAAACCAAACCAAAACAAAAATATCACAGTAAACCTGACCAAAGCCCTGACTCATTACAACTAATGATTATTGTACGTATGTTTATGATAAATAAATTCATAAATGCATTCACTAAATACAGGTCTAGTTTTATTTAGTTATTTAGTTTTTTTTATTTGTTTGACAAGTTTGTTTCTACCTTTTGCTCACAGACAAAACAACATAATAATCCAGTTTCTTTATTTGTTTTTACATGTATGATTTAATATTAAGCAGACACTTCATACTTAGATGGAGTCAGGGTATGCCACTAAAACATATACGCTTAGTAATCGCTCAGATTAGTAAAAAAATTACATTTTCATCTACAATCAAACATTACCTACAAGGGCATTAAAAAGACGTTGGTTGTAACCCGTTTTTGATTATCTTTCAAAATAAAAAGTCTTGGTGAGGCTTCGGTTTAGTTTTTACAAACCATTGCAGAGGCTAAAAGTTTCAAATGTTGTTCGAGACTCTGACATTGTATCAGTGAACATGCATCATTGAAACATGTTTTGTCTTGTTGACATATCCCCGAAAAAAAAACGTAGGTCCCACTGCAAATTGGACCCTAGTTACATTACTGACCGTTAATAAGGCTGACAACTAAAATAATAAGCGAAATATTTACTATACACGACGCAAATGCAGATATTAAATGTATTTATTTATTTAGTTATTGGGTGGTTGGGTTGGTTGGTTGGTTGATTGATTTACAAAACAACGGAGTTTGTGTTTGATTATCATATTCATGCACTAAGCAAGTGTGTGTAAATAACTTCTATGTTATGAATAACTAATCATCAAAACTGCACTACCCAGCCAATGGGAGCGATATATGCAACTGGTGAACTTTACTGCGCATGGGAAAAATCGCTGCCCGTGCCGTGCCTGTGCCCGGGGGTGCCAGCTCGACCGACGCTTGCACGTCCGTTGACAGACTCCCGACATTCATTCCAACAATTTACTAATTTACCTTTCACTTGTCTCTTTGCACAATCATGTCATAAATTATACTTACAAATAAGGAAAAGAATGTGCATAATTATTTATTATCATTCATTGTGTATGCTTATGGAAATAAATAAATCAATATAATTGTTTGTACCGGTATTAACACGAGGCCGCTATTCATACTTGGATTATCCGTCTATGCTGATAAATCTTTATAATGTTATTAAATAAACGCGGTGACTCCCAAATCCATAAAGGAAATACACTAAACAAAGAACAAAATGAGACGATGGTATGATTAAAGATATTGTATATACACTCTAATATATACAATTATTTACAATATGAATAAGTATAGTGAGAATTATGATACAAATCGAATAAATCGTTATGAATCTCAACTACAGCATTAATCTATCCAGTCTGCTTTTTCCAGTTATTATAACTGTTCAGGGAGAGCATAAAATACTTTGACGATTCTACCGTCAAATATAGTGTTGGACTTTACAGTTCAATGCACGTCCCATTGAACGCAATTCAACCCAGGAATTTGCCATCTGTAACAGTAAAACATTAACCAAACTCGTTCACGTTTTGTGATAATAACTACATTGTACATATGAACTAAACAATGTAAAATGATTTACTCAAAGATTTAACATTTGAACTCTTCACAAAGTGAGCTTCAACTATAAAACAACCTTGTACAATTTAACTTTAACTCCAACTATGTGCCTTTTTCTTTAAGTACATCGTATCTGTTAAAAATCGCTTGTAAATTTTCTTTAAATTAGCGATCATCAGTTTGTGTAAACTGTCCATTATATCAATACTGTGTAACAGAACAGTGTGAGCAATCTGTTGTTTTTGTGCCTGCAACGGTGACTGCATTGGTTGTGTGTGTACATGTGGCCGGAGTGCAGCTTGTGACAGTGACAGAGAAAGACGTAAGTTGTGCTAATTGCGCGTAGTCAGACTGGGTTGTTGCTCGGCCCGCTGATCTCTATTATACTGTCAGTATAATAGAGATCAGTGGCTCGGCCCAAGGTTTGCCACTTGGAGTGAGCAAGACTACATAAGATGTGTATGATTTACTTGTCACACGTTGGTTGTATAACTGTACGTGTCAAATCTCACAGAGGCAAAATTACACAGGTGGGAAGTTCATACTGTCATTAATGTATTTTAAGAGATATTTTGGGATAAAAGAAGCCGGCATTTGATTAAATCATAAGGAAACTAGTTGTTGCTAGGTCGCCAAAATAGTTGTACGTGAACTTGAAAAAATAGGAATTGTTCGTTTGAGTTTTTTGAGAATGCAACTTTTTTATGAAGTAGGGAAAAACAAAAATCAAAAGTTAACATATCAAATCCAAGATCCCCAAAATAATTTTGTTACTCCGATTTTTGTCTTTCCTTCAAATATAACAAATTTAGAGGTCATAGAGTGGAGCACGGTACTCACATGCACTTTGCCAAGTCTGTGGGAACAGAAACATAAAGAATGTTGCTCAAAAAAAGGGGAAAATACAGAGTAAAACTGACAGTATATGTGTGAAGAATCGAGTATTGAAGATATTCGGAATAGACATTACAAATGAACTTCCTTATGTTCATCCTGTCCACACATGCCAATCGTGGCCCTGCGCCGAGACAGTCACAAAGAAAGGCTGCCATACAGGGGTGGCATAAACACATGTAGTTGGTTGTATGCAACTAATGCCATATAAATTGTATGAAATTCGTGCAGAAAAACATTTAGGAGTAGCCACACGATGTCATGGGCAACATATCTGTGCATATCATTTTTCACAAAAAACTTGCAGAAAAATCTGTGAACGTACCCTAGTTTTGGTCATATAGTTTGTGTCAACATGTTTTCTTCACACAAAATGTTTAAAACAAATAAATTTCACTCAGAATTACTTATGAAAGAGTTTCGATACATACTGCCAATCATCAAACTTTTATTCAAAGTCACAGAGGTAAGCAAACAACTGACTGGATGTTACATGGTCTACATGTGTATTGTAGTACCATCTCACTGCGATAAAAAGCTTACGCATGCGCACATCGCAAAATAGAGTGGGAAACGGCCGTGTGTGAAGTAAGGGAGTAAGAAAAGAATACTCTGACTCACAGTCCGAATTATAATCTCTGTGATTTACTGATGAATAAACCAATTGAATTGTTGCGCTGACAAATACCGATCAGTTGTGTATTTAATTGAGGTAATTGTTTACCGACAAAGGGATTGACAATCAATTACCAATCGGCGGTAGATTTTCTCCAAAACGGACGAGCACCTTGGCCTTGAGATTGCTCTGAGTGATCTCCTGTCTGAGAAAGTAATCAGGCCAAGGGTTTCCCATCACAATACTTAAAAACAATCAGTTATAACCATACATTTTCATTCAACACAACACTTGCGGTTACTTCTCTGATGCCTTACTTAAAAAGGTGAGTCGAGTATTGCTACTCATTGTGCACTCCGGATAACTTGAAGAATCGTGTGACTTTGGCTGATTTGCAAAGTCTTTAGTTCGGATCGTACCGGGACATAATTCTCTGACCGATCATCACCTGTTGATTCAGGGTCTTCAGGAAAGTTGGTACCGGTATAAGTGCTTTGAGGCGATATGAGTAGCTTAAGTACCTCCAATCGCGAGTTTTGTGAACTAGCGCGACAGAGATTGTTCTATTGCGTTGCCAGGGCATTTAATAAGTACGAAAAAAGCGATTCTGACAGATGATTTGAGTATTTCTTAAAAGTAGCATGTTGAACAAATTATTGTAACACAGCGCCTTGGATCACACCACTGTGTATGATTAAGCTTCTAATTTTGATTAACATTGACCAAGGCTGTTGTAGTGCGCATTTACTACGATACACCCATCCCGTACCAATTTGGGGCCAGAGATATTTAACACACACGATGCGCCATTCCTGATGGGGTCCACACACGTATGTACACTGCACAGCAATATCAATATTAGTTGTGCCCTTACAAAAAAGTTCTATAGAATTCTATAAAAAAAATTCTATAGAATTTCTATACGGATTTCTATAGAGTGTGCTATAGAATCTCTCTTTACAATTTCTATACAATCTCTATACAATTTCTATACAATTTCTATACAAATTCTATAGAGCTTATAGAATTTCTATATAAAAGTTGGCCACTTTTCTAAAAAAAAATTATAAAAAAATTAACTGTTTCTATAGAAATCTAAAGAAACTTGATAAATTCTATAGAAAATTTAGAATAATTTTGTATTGTATTCTATACAATAGCTTACAGAGTTGTATAAAATAGTTTATAGAATTCTATAGAACAGTTTATAGAGTTCTATAGAACAGTTTATAGAGTTCTATAGAACAGTTTATAGAGTTCTATAGAACAATTTATAGCGTTCTGTAGAATAATTTGTAGAGTTCTATAGAACAATTTGTAGAGTTCTATAGAACAATTTGTAGAGTTCTATAGAACAATTTGTAGAGTTCTATAGAACAATTTACAGAATTCTATAGAAAAATTTATAGATTTCTATAGAACATCTTCTTCTACTGTTCTATAGAAAAACATGTGTGGTCTACAAACAGTTTTGTAATAAAAAAAACAAGGCTGAAAATATATATTTTAGATTGAGGTATTGATTTATTTATTTAACCTATCGTTTTCCTGCAAAAGTAGAACAATATAGACAGAACAAAAATAATACGTGTGTACTTTAAACTTTAAATAAGCTAGAACAATTTACCAGGGCATCAACAAAGTATTAGGTAAAAACCAAGAAAACAATTGACTTACTCAAAATGAAAAATATTGATAGATCTCCTTAGAGTTTTGTCTCCAAAATATAATTTTCAGTGGGAGAAAATGTTTATTTGAATTTTACTCATACCCTGAAAACAATAACAGCATCATAATGTAGTATCGTGCATGGATATGTTGTGCGGTTATCAAATTTAAAGTACACATGATACATGTAAATATACAAATCCAATTTAATTTTGGTACAGAGTATACAACCTTTTCACTGATAATTCAGTCAATGATGTCGTACGAACAGTTTGTTCAAACCATGCAGTTCAACTTTTCGTCAATTATTTTATATTACACTATTTCAATACTTCTTTAATACATGGAAAGGCACAATGACTCCATTTTTATCTTTAATTTTTTTTGATCTGCTGATCAATAATGTTAATTTCTGGGAAAGTTTTCATGATGAAGGTAAGTAAGCACACTGCCCTTTACTGCATAGAAGTAACGTGACAGAGACTCGGGGCGGGGATTGATCGTTATAATTTCTGCTGGTTCCACCGCCTGGGACATTCCTTCGAGGAAGGTCCAAGGTGTCCGTTACATCTCCAGCCCTATATCCATCAGCTGTCCTACACCTCGTCACTGTTCACATGGTTCAGTACCTTCCGCAAGTCGGTTGCGACCATTTGTTTTCTCTGCTGTCTCTACTGTCTCCACTCCTATGTGATAGATACATGGAGAGGCTGTGTGGTGGTGAGAGCAATGTGTCGTGCTCAAAGACTTTATTCAAGTTTCTCATGTCGTCTGGTTGATATAGCTGGATGGTACTATTAGTGTCTTCAACTATAGCCTGCGTGCTCACCGATGGTTCACCCTCTGGCTACATATCCTGCCTTCTTATCCCCTCAGCTGATATCGGTAATACTGGCTCATCATCTGTATGGTTCCATTTCCATTGTACTCTGGTGGGCTAAGGGTACTCATTATTGTAAGGGCGTAATTGTATGTCATCTGGTCAGACAGGAACACTCAGTCTGACTGCCAAATAACTGCAGTATGGGGTACATTAATGATTTAATGGTCGATGACCCTGAAAGAATAAAATATGAACAGTCAGGAGTTGAATAAGAGAACTTCTCAGATCTTTATACTTAATGGTGGTAACCGAACATCGCGTGGAATAATTATACAATAAATCTTGATCAAAAACAATTGAAATGACATTCTAGGAAACAAACTGTAAATTAAAAACAATTTAAAGGTAAATGCTAACTCTACTTTCCTTCCTTTCAATGGCAGATGCATGATTAACATACTTTTGTCATTGAATATCTTGTTCTCATATATAAAATAATGCAAACTCATAACTCTAATGTTTACTTCCACTCAATGTACTTTAGCCCATCACAAAACAACTGGACCATAAACATACTAGGCTATGGCTCAGCATGGGGTCACACATGTTCCCAGTATAAGCTGTACAGCCATAGCCAACACATGCACATACCATAAATACTAATGAGCCACACTGACCACATTATAGTGAATGAATGGCTTATTGTTTCATGCCTGGTACTCCAGCTATAGGGCTTAAAGTATACATGGAAACTGAATAATAGGCCTATACATGTAAGCATGATGTAGGTAACAACACAACTTATTTTGACTAGATTTAAAAGCAATATACATCAACGATCCTAGATCTTCATAACAATAAGTATATACTGTATAAAGAAACTGTAAGGAATTGAAACTTCCTTTTCTTCACATCTCCCATATACATTCTAAAGCAATTCAAAGTAATAACAACTAAATTATTCCATATCAAAACAGTGGTATAAACTAACAAAATTATGATAATGAAAGTAACATACCTGAAAGAATAAAAGATGAACAATCAGGAGATGAAAAACAGAACTTCTCCAAGCTTTATTCTTACTTGTGGCATAAATCCAACCATGCTGGTGGTGGTAACTGGTCATCACATGGAATATAATGACCTTCACAAAGATCCTGCACAAGGTGTTTATTTGGTCTTTGGGATATTCCATTGTCAGGAGAGGTGAGTGCAATTATGAGGGAATGGGTGTAAACAAAAATTATAAGGGGTGGTTAATCTATACAAAATTCTAAACAGGATGCCACTTTTACTGTACGTACACGTAACATTGGTACAAAGCACGGGCATAAATCCGGAGGGGGAGGGGAGGAGAGGGGAGGGGGAGGGGGGGGGAGGGGAGGGGAGGGGGAGGGGAAGGGAAGGGAGGGGAAGGGAGGGGAAGGGAAGGGAGGGAGTGTGATATGGGAGGGGGATAGGGGTGGGGTGGAGGGGGATAGGGGTGGGGGTGGGTTAATACATGTATGTACCCACACCTTTTGGCCCGGGAGTGGGTGGTCCGTAGGATCACCCCCCAGAATTTGCATGTAGTTAAAGGGTGGGGTTTCAAGGGGTAAACTCTCCCCCTCCCCTATGGGCCTGCCGAATTATGAACATAAAGTGTTGTTTCAAGCGGTATTATTATTATTATTATTATTATTATTATTATTATTATTATTATTATTGGGGGAGGGGGGTCATAATACTAAGCAATAATAAGCAAATGTCAAATCAATGTGTGATAGTAAATCTGTGTCATTGCCTTTAATCAAGTAGAGTCTATGTATCATAAAAACATTAACCCTAACCTTCCCAAATCCTCTAAAATCCTCTTTGCCAAAGTTAAGGATTTTGAAGGATTGAGGTTACATGCTACATGCTCTTTGCTAAAGTGAAGGATTTTGAAGGATTGAGGTTAGATGCTCTTTGCTAAAGTGAAGGATTTTGGAGGATTGAAGTTATTAGGCATACTTGTATTCCATGGTACATGTACATCCATGTTTGTTGTTGTGATTCCAAGGTCAGTGCTTGGGTCAGTGGACACTGTTTATTGCTCCATGCATGCAGGGAGTTAGGATTAATAAAGTTTGGGACTAAAATTACTAAAACTTGGGAGGATGAGAACAAGTTATATTAAATTAATGGTCTAATTTGGAATTAAACAGGAAAGAATATTCCCACACATCTATTCCTATTGCAGAAAAACATGTTTCTTAAGAATTCTATATTCTTACCGAGTCAGTGGAATTCTGTAGAAATTGGTCTCTATAGATAACTGGTTCTATAGAATTCTATAGAAAGTAATAACCCTATAGAATTATTTTTTAGTTTCTATAGATTTTTGTAATTTCTATAGAGCTCTACTAGAGCTCTATACAGCGTTCTATAGACTTCTATATAACTTTTTTGTAAGGGTGGATTCAGTTTTGCATTTGACCTTCCACGTTTGAACTCATCAACAGCCTTGATCCTGTAATCGAGAGTTTATGGGTTTCGTTGTTTTCCCAGTGGACATTCATCATGCAAGTGTTGATGTGTTGATGGTTTATTTTAAACGATGGCCAATAACAGGCCCCTAGCTTTGTTGCGTTGCCCATGTATACATGTCATCACAGTGACTTGTTGCTGGACCTACCAGTAACCGATGAGAGTACCTCTTTCGAGTTCGCCTAGCTAAAGCACCTTGGTCACAAGTTGTTTTCTCAAAAAACATATGAAGAACTTTGACTGGATTTCGCGCAGAAAAGATAAGATGCTCTGTGGAACGGCCAGAAGGACGCACATGACCCTATACGCACATAGCACGGATGTTTATTGAAAACAATAGGTCAGTGGACTAGACCATTTCATATAATGGGGATGGCGGTTGATGTGAGAAAATATTGGTACGCACAATAATTATAATTAATAAGTACATGTACATGTACATGCACATCAATACAAAATACAACTCAAGATTTCAGAGTTTTAAAATGTTCAACTTCAGCAACTTTAGTTATTCACATTCTTCCACAAAATCAAAGTAAAGATGGCCCAAAAAAGTAATGGTGTGATCCGATCAGCAAGTACATCAAACTTGTTTTTTTTAAATCAAAGTTGGCTCAATTTTCTTTATGAGAGTGGATTTTAATATGGACTTAAGAAAACCTACCTATAAATATATTCTACAACTATTTTTCCTTTGTTGATGTGAGAAATCGTTGTCAAAATCTAATGATTGTCGATTTCAGAGAAACGAGTCTCCTACGTTTCTTGTGGCACAATCTAGTACCCACATCACACTTTACATCACACTTTACGTGCATAAGTGAGTGCATGTGAAACCAGACTATGGAGATCCTTGCATAAATTATCAAGGTCACTACTCGAAGAAGAGAGACGTTCAATGATTGGACATGAAAAAGCCCCTCTTTCCTCTTAGCTAATCAAAATCTTTCTTACATGAATGGAAAGAGAATTGTCTACGGATTCTTCTGCCGTGCGAGGTAAATCTGTAACGTTACGCAATCTGCTTTGACATTCCATTTATTGAGCAAACCATCGGAAAAAAACAGTCAAATTCGTGTTGACCTCCATAGGAAATGCAGATTTTTAGCATGTACTCACCTTTTTAAAAACAAAAAAGCCCTATTTTCCCAAGTGTAATTAAGTTTGAAAAGAATCATTCTGAGGGGAAAATGTTACACTTTAAAATGCCGGGCGAGGGGGTTAGAAACAGTCAACTACATTTCAAATACAAAGGAAAGTTAATGTTAATGGTGCATCATTTAGTGGCACATTTCCCGTGTTGTAGGCTGCGTTGCGGAAGTCAAAGAGCAAATGCGCACAAGTTGTTCATATGCTGGTTTGTTAAAATAACACCAATACAATGTAGTTGCAACTTTATTCTGACATGGTGTGTCACAATATGAACAACACTGTTGTATTTTTAACATCCCAGTTTTTGGAATGCAGTTTGTGGCAAACACAAATAAAAATCATTTGTGATGTAAGAGGTACACTTGAACTTATACTTTAAAATCAATGATTTCATCAATCAAGCTATATGCATTCTTCCTCAGTATGTATGTACTAAATATACCAAAACACGACGATATATGACAAACATAAACAGCTCAAAATTGTCTCTTCGTGAAATCGGAAAAACCGCACGCGCGACGTTTTGTCCTCAAAGTGCCTGTGATAAACCGTGCGGAAGTAATGACACGTGCTGAGTCAATGTGCACGTACCTCATAAGGGAAAGTTTGGGAAAAGGTGTTTTTTGCGCTTTCACGAAAGAACAATCTTCAAAGCGTTTCACAAAGAGACAATTTTGATGTTGTGTTGGCAAAATGAACCGTTTTCCTCGTTTTCTCGAAGGGACTCTTGTCTGAATTAATTCATTACGTTGTGATTAATCGTCCTATTGTTGGAAAGTTGAAGTCTTTGTGAAGTTTGAAATTTGTTCTTTCACACTGTACACAAGATTTGCATTTTAGATGACATTCAATAAAGTAGGTATTACTTAAAAATCTTCGTGAAAACGCAAACTGCTTGTTAGCACTGCCAAATAGGAGTGCTATGGTCGAGAGGTTTAGTGCGTTGGATTTGTGTTCTGATGGCTGAGTCGTCAAAACGTGGGTTTGAATCCCAACCGCGACCATGGTGCTTGTGTCCTTGAGCAAGACACTTTACCATAATTGCTTCTCTCCACCCAGGAGTAAAGAGGTACCTGTGAGGGCAGAGTTGGCTGCTGTGTTTGATTAGACCTATATGCGCTGAAATGGCAGCAATTGAGCTGTATACTCCCCAGGGAGCTCAGCTGGTTTCAGTAATGATTTATGCGCGTGATGAGCAGGGGTAATAATATAATGCGCCTTGAGCACCAGTTTGGTGGATACGTGCGCTATATAAGTGTACATTATTATTAGTATTATTATTATTATTAAATAGTGTAATTAATTGGTTTTAGTAATAACCAATTTTGCAATTTTGACCATTCCCTTTAACGAGAAAAGAGGGAAAATACATCTGCGTATTCATTCTAAAAATTAATTGTTAATTTCAAATACTTTTTTTCCGATCTGTGTATTTATTCTAACGTGGAAACTGTTCGTTTTCTATTAAAACACATTTCACTTTTTTGTTTTGTTTCGAAAATGACAACAGGTTAGTCGGAATGACAACAGGTGTTAAGTACCATCTTAAAACCAAAATAAACTCAGGAGTATATCAAATAACTCACAGTTTCACTTTGGGTTGATGTCAATGGTGTCAGTAGTGTTTATATTGGTCATCTTGACCAATATAAACACCATGGAAGAATAAAGTTGTAACCCAAGGGAAATATACTTCAATAAACACATAATTATGTCCACAATACTATGAACCATTATCCATTGTAATGCCTTGTAAATAATAATAATAATACTAATAATAACAATTGCCCACTTACCTTGAAACTGTTGATATTCTGCTTTGACAATATCCAAGAGTTAATAAGATGTGAGATGTTTTTCCTGTTTCCAGTTTAGAGTGTATCCCACATAAACGGCAGCGCTAGTTTATCCGTGCGAAACTCTCATGGTAAAAGATCACAATGAATTTCAAACCCGACGTCGATACCTTAAATGCCACGCCCGATCACCAGATTATGCTAATAGACTGACGTGACAATGGAGATATTATATAATTATTTTCTCCAGTTTCATGATATTCAAGACGCCGCTTAATCTAGAGGGAGGGGTTGTGGCTTGAAGGGAAAGGCTATCCTTGCCACCGAAATCGCAAGCGAGGAAACAATTTTGAAATTGTTTCCGTTTTTTTGTTTTGGGTATTTGTTTGTATGTGGACGATTATGTTATTAAATGGAGCTAGTTAACGTGAAGTGTAGATTTACCTTTCAACCGCCTGTTTCGAGGTATCATTCAGTTTTGCCGAATGACAATGTTAGCAGTAAAACCTAAGATATAACCACGCTAAATTTGGTAGCTTTGTTTATGGTGTAAACCGAGAACTTATAACAAAAGGGAACAATGGATCTTGTATTGGTGGTTATTATTTGCAAATGTCTTCGGTTAATAAACGTGTACAAATCAAATGGGAGATGCCTAAAAAATGCCAACAAAGGAACCAACAGTGAGGAACAAAAGGAGATCCTCTGTTCACACCATAAACAAACGTGGATGGTTTCAATGATAACTGGCATTTCATTAAGCGTTTACAATCGCTAATCTAATTTTCAGAAGATTTCTGTTTGGTCAGTGGATGGTCATGATTGGCATGTTGTCTATATTCCCTATCCAAGAATAGTGTAGAAAATTGTACACCTACAACGATGTGCGATGTGCTCACGATATGAGCTCAAATTTGCACCCATGCCTGGGTGGGGTCTATTCCCCTCCCAAACACCTCTTAATACAACACTTTATGTTTCTTTCTCCATTTTTGTTTATGGCTGGACCCCCTAAATCCCCTCCCAGAGGCTAGATCAAGGTTTTGGGCTTCAATTCAAGTTGAGCAAATCTCCAGGTCACTACAGTTGTGCATTGCAGTGTAGGGTTAGGTTTTGTCGTAGTGCGTGCTTACCACAGTACCCCATCCCGTACCGATTTCTGGCCCCAGATATTCAGCATACACGGGGCAGTATCCCCACAGGTACACGTTCACGAAATGTACGGCGAGATCAATAACTGCGTCGTAGATATGGTTGTTCATTGAGACCTCGTACACGTTCGAACTCAATAAACAGCACTGATCTTTCTGTAATCGAGAGTGTTATGTTTTTTTATATTTTCCCATATGAAACCCGGATGGAAAGTCATTATTGATTTGTGGGCGGTTTATTGAAAAGGATACAATCACAGGCCCCTAGCTTTGACCTCGATATTGACGTATATGATCCCACACACGCATACACACTCAATTGTACATGGCATCGCAATGAGCTGCTGGGCAACCCAATGACCAACGAGAATATGTATTTCGGTTTTAAATTTTGGTAAATGGAAGTTTCTATACATTTATTTAAAAGTATATACATGTTTTTTTTTCATAAATAAAATAAATAAAATGTACTAGACGCATTATCATTTGAATACGATGTAGGCAATAATAGCAAACTCATTTCTCTATCAACCGAAACAATTAACAACATTAGTAATTAACTGATTACAACATTACAAAAAATCATCAAAGCTTACCTAATGTTAACCTGGTGAAAGGTACTAGTAGTCATCTGAAAATATTATTATAAAGCTTTCGGAGAAAACACGAACAAATATTATACACATTGTTCAACAGAGTCTTCTTCACACTTTTCTCAGGAATTGGACGCCATATTGAGTAGGTTAGTTGCAGAAGTGTGGGGGTAGAAGTGTGACACCACCAATGTCGATTTTCAGTCGGTAAATCGAGCTTCAGTTTGCAAATAAACCACCGAGTCAGACTATACAAGCAGGGTTGTATGTGTTGTGCCACAGGTGATTTAATTTCGTCATTTTTCGTGATTAAATGGTTCACGTCTAACTACCCCCGTCAAAATTCATCACGCCTACCCCCCTCCCAAAAAATAAATAAACTGCCACAAATTGGCTTCCACCATCCATGTTTACACATTTCGTTATTAACACAGTTATTACATTATGTATGGTTTAGTATTATTGTGATGAGACCACATTATTGTGTTGTCGTATATGCAGTGACCCACATTTCTATATTAAGAACATGTTGCTCAGTTTGAGTCAGTATCGAAATACTATAGACCTACTTCCAGAATAAGGCCAAAAAGGCTCCGGTTTTCGGTCATCGGTCGGCTTCAAATTCTGTACAGTGACGTGTTTTATTTATTTATGTTTTAGTATTTTGTTTGCCAACAGGGAAATACGTTATAAATGTATACGCGGCGACCAAATTTCCCATATACAAAGTATGGTGGCTAAGAGAGGCCTCGCAAATCAGGCAAACGTTCATAACCCTATGTGAAAAAAGGTCGTTTAAAACACAGAACGGCAGAATTCCAATCGATCCAGCAATTTTGGCTTCAATTGGACATCGTTTCATAGCCAAAAATAAATAAACAAATAATTGTTTTTTAAATTTTAAAATAACATAAAAATAAAAATGCCGACGCGCGGGTATGAGGCGACGCACGCGGAGACTATAAATCAGAGACTTTTTTTAGTGGAGGGAAAGAGAGTCTTCATTTGTGTGCCCGGCATTTACAGATATACATGAACAAAGTATTGTTTATAGGACATACAACTCTACTGAAATCTTGTATTGTCCTTCTGTTTCAAAAAGGTTTAATGTGAGTTATTTTGTCAAAAGCTTCATGTATTATTTTGAAAGCTGTATTGATAGTGTTGTTTCTTTGTACCTGGTTGGTTTATTATGAGACAAGGAGCATGAATATATTTATATTATGAGACAAGGAGCATCAATGAATTTTTATTATGAGACAAGGAGCATGAATATATTTTATTATAAGACAAGGAGCATGAATATATTTTTATTATGAGACAACGAGCATGAATATATTTTTATTATGAGACAACGAGCATGAATATATTTCTAATATGAGACAAGGAGCATGAATATATTTTTATTATGAGACAAGGAGCATGAATATATATTTCATAATGAGACAGGGAGCATGAATATATTTTATTATGAGACAAGGAGCATGAATTTATTTTATTATGAGACAAGGAGCATGAATATATTTTTATTATGAGACAAGGAGCATGAATAGATTTCATAATGAGACAGGGAGCATGAATATATTTCATAATGAGACAGGGAGCACGAATATATTTTATTATGAGACAAGGAGCATGAATTTATTTTATTATGAGACAAGGAGCATGAATATATTTTTTATTATGAGACAAGGAGCATGAATATATTTTATTATGAGACAAGGAGCATGAATATATTTTTATTATGAGACAAGGAGCATGAATATATGTTATTATGAGATAAGGAGCATGAATATATTTTATTATGAGACAAGGAGGATGAATATATTTTATTATAAGACAAGGAGCATGAATATATGTGTATTATAAGACAAGGAGCATGAATATATTTTATTATGAGACAAGGGGGCATGAATATATTTATTATGGGACAAGGAGCATGAATATATTTTATTATGAGACGAAGAGTATATTTTTATTATGAGACAAGGAGCATGAATATATTTTATTATGAGACAAGGAGCTTGAATATATTTTTATTATGAGACAAGGAGCATGAGTATATTTTTATTATGAGACAAGGAGCATGAGTACATTTTTATTATGAGACAAGGAGCATGAATATATTTTATTATGAGACAAGGAGCTTGAATATATTTTTATTATAAGACAAGGAGCATGAATATATTTTATTATAAGACAAGGAGCATGAATATATTTTATTATGAGATAAGGAGCATGAATATATTTTATTATGAGACAAGCAGGATGAATATATTTTTATTATGAGACAAGGAGCATGAATTTATTTTTATTATGAGACAAGGAGCATGAATATATATTTTATTATGAGACAATGAGCACGAATATTTTTTTATTATGAGACAAGGATCATGAATATATATTATTATAAGACAAGGAGCACGAATATTTTTTTTATTATGAGACAAGGAGCATGAATATATTTTATTATAAGACAAGGAGCATGAATATATTTGTATTATGCGACAAGGAGCATGAATATGTTTTGTTATGAGACAAGGAGCATGAATATATTTTATTATGAGACAAGGAGCTTGAATATAATTTATTATAAGACAAGGAGCACGAATATATTTTTATTATGAGACGAGGAGCATGAATATATTTTATTATAAGACAAGGAGCATGAATATATTTTTATTATGAGACAAGGAGCATGAATATATTTTATTATGAGACAAGGAGCATGAATATATTTTATTATGAGACAAGGAGCTTGTATATATTTTATTATAAGACAAGGAACATGAATATATTTTATTATAAGACAAGGAGCATGAATATATTTTTATTATGAGACAAGCAGCATGAATATATTTTATTATGAGACAAGGAGCATGAATATATTTTTTTATTATGAGACAAGGAGCATGAATATATTTTTATTATGAGACAAGGAGCATGAATATGTTTTTAATATAAGACAAGGAGCATGAATATATTTTTACAATGGTTCAGTTTTCAAACCTACCATCGTTACGTTATATCAACATTTATTGTCATTAAGTGAAATGTAAGACAAATCAATATTGCCAAACGGTTACCAGATCATCGAATTACTCAAACCTACATTTGTATAATGTATTTCCAGAAAGGCTACATACAGGTAATCATGCAGTGACCAACCCATGCATATCCATCATGGAATCAATTACATATTCTTGTCAATATTGACCTTACTCATCTCTGTCATGTTGCTCTTCGCCTCCTGTCTTGCAAACTCATTTATTTATTTATTTATTTATGTATTTATTTATTTATTTATTTATTTATTTATTTATTTATTTATTTATATATTTATTTATTTATTTATTTTCGTTATTTATTTATTTATTTATTTATTTATTAATTTATTTATTATTTGTGGTTCCTAAGTAAAGACTTTGCGGTGAAACCATGTGAAAATTCTCTTTTGAGTAGTAAATAGTTCTGAAAAAACTGGTGGTGAAAAGTCAACGTTTGGATCAGTATTTTCTGCTCGTTTTCAGGTGGTTCCTTTTTATTATTGCTGGCACAACACATACAAACCTGCTTGGATGACTTGATTTAGTGGTGCATTTGCAAAATGAAGCTCAATTTGACGACTGAAAATCAAAATTGGTGGTGTCACACCTCCACACCAACACTTTTGCTGGGACCATGCAAGCAAACCTATGGTCTTTTAGCTCAATTTGGAGTTCAATTCCTGAGAAAAATGTTGTAATCAGGTAATTACCAAATACTCAAATGACAATGCGTCTATTTAATTAGGATCCACGACAGCATTTAAGCCTCGTGACAACTCGACCTACGCAAAACTCGACCCACGAGTCATACTTCGCATTTTCATATAAATACAAAACATGCAGCATGAAAGCTCGTAATATGACGCAGTTTGTCGAACCAATTACCACCTCATCATTACGTCAGTAAATAATATTTTTATTAACATTTTAAGCATAATCTGTGGGACGGGCAGATTGGCGAGAACGGACAAGTCGACCTAAACAAATAGTGTGACCCTGCGAGGTTAAACATCTCGACCCTTGTGAAAACTTCGACCTAAACATAACTTGAGCCACGAGTTGTCATATTAGCACTTCATTTTCACATAAATACAAAACATGCACCATATGAAAGCCCATAACGTGACTTAGTTTCTAAACCCATTACTTCATCATTACGTTGGTAAATATTATTCATTACATTTCAGTCTAATCTGCGAAGATTATGATGTAGTCAATATAAACTTCGAAATTTGATTGCTCGAATTTACCAACTATGGGTAGAATAAGGTACCACCTTTCTCATCCTACACAAAACCCTTTAACACGATAGCAATAAAAAATAGTGCACGTTCTGTTGTCATGCAACTCTTGTCGGTGGTGATTTTGCAGTAAGGGAAAAATCCACAGGGACTGTACACGTTGGTTGTACGTGACGACGTAGTGGTTGTACATAGCGCAAGCTACAGGGTTTGTACACATGGGTTGATTCTACAATACGATGTTTTTTGTTTTCGTATGTTTGAATCGTTTGAGAATCGTTGTACGCATTTAATGGAAGGGCATTAACTTGATTCGTTACATCCTTTTAATGTATCCACATACAAATTGTCTCAAACGCCTAGGGGACAAACGATGAAATTTGTGTGTACAATGATTACAGTTCATGCGTTTTAAGTTTATTCAATATATCGTAAATACTAAACAAAGAACTCGGTTTCCCAATAATTATCAATATACATGTAGCCGAAACCCCTGTGTTCGTTTTCATCAAACACTTCATTGCAATGTTGTACTATTGTAGTAATATCTGTACAGATAATTACTGCAAACAATAATGTCAATTTCGAACAATAACAAACACCTCATCAGTCTCCTGCCACCTACTGTCCCCAAAAACTCCCACTCACAGTCTCATCTGCCCACCCGTCCTGTCGATCGGGTCTTGTCCAAAATTACGTTGGGACGAGTTAGTACTACTTGGACGCCTGAGGAACACACAATGCAACTTGTGTATACAATCAATACAAGCAATGCGCATTTTCAGCTTATTTCAACATATCGTAACTTTCTTAATAATAAACAAAGAACTAGTGACATCAGTGCCCAATATTATCAATACATCCGAAACCCATCTCAGCGTTTTCATCATCAATTCTTTTTAATTTATTTATTATTATTATTATTATTTTTTTTTTTTTTCGTTTTTTAAATTCATAGCGATATTATAGGAAACTTAGTTCATCACAGCTGCGCCTTCAAACATGCTATCCAACCTGTTGGGTCACAGCGCACATACAAGTACAACTGTACACTGTATTTATATGTTTTACGGTTTTTCCATAAAATATCCAAATCGTGCTTGAAACAAATGTAATCACTCTTAGCTTTTTAGCTTCATTTAAATACCTCTACTTTGTGTTCAACAAAATAAGGAAAAATACTTGAGGGTGTTATTATGAAAACAAACAGTGGCATTGAGGTAGTTGACGTGATATATAATACCCAGTGCACGTTATGAAATGGCGCTGTTGTCCACAAACAAACACGGCCAATGTACGACTTGATCTCAAGCCTACAAAAAAGGCGGAAAAGTCACATACACCAAATCCCTATTTTGGCGTATTTTCATTTCATCCTGGCCTACTATGTGCGTGTGCGATGACAATAAACAGCAACATTTATATAATGCCATGGGCGGATCTAGAACATTTTTATGGAGGGGGGCTGAAAATCAAAAACAATTATTTTTCAGTACTGCAAAAATTACAATGAAATAATCAAAGGGAGAGAAAAACAAAGCACAGTGAGGGAATAGGAGTGCGTTCTCCCCTCCCCCTCTCTCTTTCTCTCCTTTTTTTATACGATTTTAGGGGGGGCTACAGCCCCCTTAGCCCCCCCCCCCCCCCATCCGTCAATGAATGTATACAACTATATTGAAATATTATATGGACCTTCTGTTTCAAAAAACAGTGTAATGTGAGCTGTTTTGTCAAAAGCTTTTTGTATTATTTAGAAAGATATATTAACAGTGTTCTTTGTTTGTACCTGGTTGGTTTATTGTGAGACAAGGAACATGAATATATTTTGCAATGGTTCAGAGTTAGTTTTCAAACCATCGGTATATTCACACTCATTGCCATTTAGTGAAAGGTAATACAAATCAATATTGCTAAACGGTTATTAGATCATCAAATTACTCAAACCTAAAATGTATTTCCAAAAAGGCTACGTGCAGGCAATCATACAGTGAGCAACTCATGCATATTCATCATGGAATCAATTACATATCCGTGTCGATGTTGACCTTAGTCACCTCTGTCATGTTTGTTTAATATTTTTTTTATATAATTTATTTATTATGTTGCAATGTGATTTTTGCTTCCTAACCTTCAAACTCTTTGATCACATTAGTTGCCCCTGTTTGCACTTTCTAACAGATCAGTTGTACTGTATATAATTGTCCAATTGTTTTCCCCGGATTTTGTTATTATTATTATATATTTATTCATTATTAATTAATTTATTTATTGGTTCCTAAGTAAAGACTGCTTGCTGTGGCACCGTGGAGTACTACTCATTTGAGTAGTAAATAGTTCCAAAAGAACTGGTGGTTATAAACCTTCACGTTTAGATCAGTATGGTCTGATCGTCTTCATGTGGTTCCTCTTTATTATTGCCAGAACTATGTTGGCTTTCTTTTTTGCCTCGCCACAATGTTTGATAATTTTCAATCCTTTTTTCAGTGTTTTATTTTCTTCAGCTGAATGTTATTTCCCCCCACCCAATGTATTGGTTATAAAGCTTTTTGTTGAGTACCACGGATGCTGGTGCCTGAGCCACGAGCACCTTCATACAAGTCCGTTCCGTGGTCTGCTGATTTTTCTTGTACCGTCTCTACTCGATTTGGTAGACAAAATGCTAATGCCGCCTATTTCATTAGGTAACTAATTTGTTATAATATATCAAAATATAGACGAACATTTTTCTTAAGGTGACTTGTTTAAAATAAGTTGCATGAATATTCATATTGCTGGAGGTTTATATAAAATAATTCAGTTGTTGTGTCCACAGGACTAGTATGGCTTCGCCACTCGCGTGCGTGGTTTTTTGCGTGCGTGTTGTACCTGGTTGCCGCGTGCGCTTTGATGGAAGGCCAGTGTGTTATTGAATCATTATCATGAGTTTACACTATATCCGTCCCACCAGCGGGATCATTATGTGCACGCGAGATCTAGTAGACTTAATCTAGGAAGTATTCAGGGGAGGGGGAATTGCCGTACATTACCGTCCCTCCATCATTAATGTTGGGGAGGAATTCCGTAATTTCGGGAATCAAAGCCCATGCGGAAGACATTGCAGAGAGAATTTTGGTTATACATACCGTTACTCTTATTCAAAATATTTTAACGTAGAAACGCATATCATATACGGAGGCCTCTAACGATGAATATTTACCAAATGTTTAACAAAACAAAATAATGATATTTCATTCCCAGTAGTGCCTAAAGAATAGGAAATTACTGTGAGTCGCTGAACATGCTTATTCGTCGATTGAGGAAGTGTGTTAGCTCTGTCAGTGGCGAATGGCGTAGCCAATAATGGAACAGGGGAAAGTGCCCACACAGAAATGTTCAGGAAATGGGAATCGGCTTAAATATTTGTGCAAAAAGACAAGGAATAAAACTAGAACAGAAAACATACATGCATTTATCAAAATTACTCAAACCTATCACGCCGTATTTCTAAAAAGGCTACATGTGCAGGCAAATTCATTGCAGTGAGCAACCCATGCATATCCATCATGGAATCAATTTCATACCGTGTATGCGTGTCAATGTTAGTGACATACTCAGCGCTCTGTCATGTTGATACATGTTGCAATAATG
>CM055817.1:30729421-30749933 GCA_029582265.1 Zoroaster sp. YZ-2022
AGTCAAAAACTAAAACAAACAAACAAACACCCCAACAAAACCAAAAATAAACAAAATAATATATAGGGAAAAACAATTTCACAACTATAATAAGGACATTGAATCTGTTAGAAAGTGCTAACAGGGGAAACTAATGTGATCACTGAGTTTTAAATGTAGGAGGCGCGGAGAATGATCATTATTAAAACATATGTCAACATGACAGGGATATGAGCAGCAATATCATTGGACACGCATAATTATGTAACTGATTCCGCGATGGATAAGTGCATAGGTTGCTCACCGTAATGATTGCCTGCAATGCAGTCATTTTAGAAATACGTGATAGGTTTTGAGTAATTTGATAAAGTATGAATAAAATGGTTATGTTTTCTGTCTCTAGTCACCTGCCTTTTGCACAACATTTGCCGTTCCTATGTTAACCTGAAAAGGCCAGTGTGGGCATCTTCCAATGTTCCCACTGGCTACGCTTATTCGCCACCGAGAGAGCTAAACATACTTCATCGATCGACGAATAAGCATGTCTGCGACTCAGTAATTTCCTATTCCTTAAAACTACTGGGAATGAAATATCATTATTTTGTTTGTTAAACATTTGGTAAATATTCATCGTTAGAGGCCTCCGTATATGATATGCGTTTCTACGTTAAAATATCTGAATAGGTAATGGCATACATAACCAAATTCTCTCTGGAATGTCTTCCGCATGGGCTTTGATTCGAACATACGGAATTCCTCCCCAACATTAATGATGGGAGGACGGTAATGTACGGCACCCCCTTCCCTGAATACTTATATCCCTAGATTAAGTCTACTAGATCTCGCGTGCACATTATGATCCCGCTGGATGGCCGGATATAGTGTAAACTCATGATAATGATTCAATAACACACTGGCTCTTTCCATCAAAAGCGCACGCGGCAACCAGGTACAACAACACGCACGCAAAAGACCATGCAACGCGAGTGGCGAAGCCATACTTCAGTCCTGTGGACACATCAACTGAATTATTTTATATAAACCTCCAGCAATATGAATTTTCATGCAAACTTTATTTTAAACAAGTCACCCTTAAGAAAAATTGTTCGTCTATATTTTTATATATTATAACAAATTAGTTACCTTAATGAAGATAGGCATTAGCATTTAGTTCATCAAATCGGTAGAAAGGTATAAAGAAAAATCAGCAGACCACGGAACTGGACTTGTATTAATGAGTCAGGCTCAGGCACCAGCGTCCGTGGTACTCAACCAAAAGCTTTATAACCAATACATTGGTGGGGGGAAATAACAATTCAGCTGAAGAAAAAAAACACTGAAAAAGGATTGCAAAGTATCAAACATTGTGGCGCGAGGGCAAAAAGGAAAGCCAACATAGTTCTGGCAATAATAAAGAGGAACCAATTGAAGACGATCAGACCATACTGATCTAAACGTAGTGAAGGTTTTTTATAACCACCAGTTCTTTTGGAACTATTTACTATTCAAAAGAGTAGTACTCCACGGTGCCAGCAGCAAGCAGTCTTTACTTAGGAACTCAAAAATAAATAAATTAATAATGAATAAATATATAATAATAATAACAAAAATCCGGGAAAACAATTGGACAATTATATACAGTACAACTGATCTTGTTAGAAACTGCAAATAGGGCAAACTAAATGATAAAAGAGTTTGAAGGTTAGAGGCAAAGATCACATTGGTAAACATAATAAATAAATTATATAAACACAAATATAAAAACACGACAGAGGTGACTAAGGTCAACATCGACACACGGGATATATGCGTAATTGATTCCACATGATGAAGTATGTATGAGTTGCTCACTGCATGATTGCTCTGCACGTAGCCTTTCTGGAAATACATTTTAGGTTTGAGTAATTGATGATCTAATAACTGTTTAGCAATATTGATTTGTATTACACTTTCACTACCTAATGACAATGAGTGTGAATATACCGATGGTTTGAAAACTAACTCTGAACCATTGCAAAAATATATTCATTCTCCTTGTCTCACAATAAACCAATCCAGGCAACAAAACAAACAAACAACTTTTTGTATATATCTTTCTAAATAATACAAAAGCTTTGACAAAAACAGAAGCTCACATTACACTCGTTTTTTGGAAAACAGAAGGTCCATACAATATTTCGCAATATAGTTGAATGTGCATTCACAATGACGGATCCGGGGGGGGCTAAGGGCTTGTGGTAGCCCCGCCCAAAATCGATAGCAAAAATAAAAATAAAAGAGAGAAAAAAAACACACACACAATACACACAGAGAGAGAGAGAGAGAGAGAGAGAGAGAGAGAGAGAGAGAGAGAGAGAGAGAGAGAGAGAGAGAGAGAGAGAGAGAGAGCGGGAGAGAGAGAGAGAGAGAGAGAGAGAGAGAGAGAGAGAGAGAGAGAGAGAGAGAGAGAGAGAGAGAGAGAGAGAGAGAGAGAGAGAGAGAGAGAGAGAGAGAGAGAGAGAGAGAGAGAGAGAGAGAGAGAGAGAGAGAGAGAGAGAGAGAGAGAGAGAGAGAGAGAGAGAGAGAGAGAGAGAGAGAGAGAGAGAGAGAGAGAGAGAGAGAGAGAGAGAGAGAGATAGAGAGAGATAGAGAGAGATCGAGAGAGATCGAGAGAGATCGAGAGAGAGAGAGAGATCGAGAGAGAGAGAGAGAGAGAGATTCTTTATTTACAATTCAAAAAACAAAGTCAAATTTTATAATAAAAGAATAGTAAATTAAAACAGAACATTTTGCAATTTGGAAAACATTAATACAGTTTTAAGTAAACAGAAAAGACCAAATATTCGGTACATGTAAACATGTAATAGAAACAAAATATTTTAGTGTACAGATACAATATACATTTTAAATACAAATGAATAAAGTGAATACTTTAACCAATATAAGTATAAAGCTCCTCAGAAAAGAGAAATACAAAGAAAGCGAGAAAAGAAAGAAGAGGAAAGGGGTTCCAGTGCGGAGGGTGCGGCAACACGTTTTTTGGCGTGAGCCGAACCCACCGTGGTTCCCCTGAGGTGGGGAAGCCACTGGCGTTACTGGTGTGGGCCTTATATCCCACTCCAGTGGCTTCCAAGGGTAAGAGAAAGAAAAGAAAAGAGAGGAAATCGGAAAGGAGGAGCAAATTTAGTAATTCTAACCGGGTTTAAATCAGCCATGTCAGCTTGTCACTAATGATGATGAACAAAGTATTATTTATATTCCATTTTTTAAGAAATTCATCATCATTATTGACAAGCATAAAATAGTTGTATTCGAAAAATAACTTTGTTTTTGGATACGGTGAGTAAAAATTAAAAGAGGATCAATGAAATTAGAGGTTCGGTAAAGATTGTATATGACATATTTGCAACTGACGATAAGGTAGTTTGACAGGCGCACCGCCTCTCTATTGCGGCCCTTAGCACATGGGATCAAGGCCCAGTAGAGGTCAAAGTTCAGAAGTAGGTCAGGAAGAAGCCGGTGAAGAAGACTGTGGAGACAGTTGAGAAGAGGTTGAACAGAGGGACACGTGATGAATAGATGGCAGATCGTCCCCTTGTCTCCGCACCATCCACATGTTGAAGAGATGGCTGGGTTGAGATGATGTAGAACTTGGAGTGACGGTAGGATGTTGTGTAGTAGTTTATATTGTAGGTCCCCTTTTGGAAGTTGGGGACTGTAGATGCTATTCCATTGTATGTTTGTGTTGCTGTCCAGGACTCCGTTTTGATGCCAGTGTGATGTTTCTGTGGAAGGATGCGAGTTGAGATTTGTGTTGATGACATTGTAGATCGTTTTGGATGGTGCGGAGATGGCATTGTCCAAGTTGTTGATGATGACGTTGAGGACGATCTGGTTTAGATGGAACATTTTGTAGCGCAGAGACAGGTAGGTGAAAACCCCTCTCGTCGAATAGAGAGGGGAACAGTCTGATGAGTATCGTGTGCATCGAAGAAAGCTGGTTTTGAAGAAGTCGAGAAGATGGAGGACGAGATGTACTAGAAGAGGAGATGATGTCATTGGGCTGGTGCCACGATCCGGAAGTGAAGTTGAGAAGATCCCTCACCAGGCCGACCCCACGTGTCGAGAGCCGCTCAGAGAGGGATACGCCATCGTCAGTTGCATTTTGAATTAAAGGAATATTTATGGGTAAATTAATGACATGGCTGACTGAGTCGTGTATTATTTCTAACCGAGCTCCAGACAACCTCCAGGGCACGCATGATCTCACCATAAAAGAAGGTAATCCAATGTCAAAAGGGGTCTGTCTTCAAATAGAAGAGATGGAAGTCATAATTTAGTTTTTGTAGCGACGGAGGTGATTTTGAAGAAAACAAAAGAGGAATGAGAATTACCTTTAAGGTAACGAAAGAGACGCGTTAATCTAAAGGTGAGAACTCGTGCCTGGAGGTTAACAAGGCTGAACCCCTTTGTCAGGTTTCTGATACACAATTTGCTCTTTAAGGCGGTGTCTCTTGTTGGACCAGACGAAATCAACCAGCCGCCGTTGAGTTCACTTAGAAATCGTCTGGCGAGCGAGTGCCGCCAGACAATGAAAGGTTTTTGATGCGGCTAGCTGGTTGGCAATCAAGACTCTCCCTTTAAAAGAAAGGGAGGTCGAGATGCCAGACCAGCTAGCGAGGGTTTCGGATAATCGGTTTTTACAAATAGTCCAGTTTTTGTCAGTGCATGTTTTGGTGTTTTGCGAACTCCGAGGAACGACAGGCCATCGTCATTCCATGAAAAATTAAGCGGCCGGTCGCCCTCGTCCGGATCCAAGATCCCGCCCACAACCCCTGGATTTTCTCGTATTTAGGCGCGCGGCAGAGGCGCGAGCAAAGAGATCGTGGCAGCCTTTGATCGCGTCAAAGCCGCGTTCGGAGGTGACAAAAACGGAGACATCATCTGCATACGCAGACACCGAGCAAGAGACGTCAGCGTCGGGTATTCGGAAACCGTCGTCCCCGACTTCGCCCCTTAGGCGATTTAGAAAAGGTTCAATAGCAACGAGTACAGCAGTCCCGAGAGTGGGCAGCCCTGACGGATGCCCTTCTCAACGGAGAAGGGGCCGTCAGAGAACCGCAGATTTTGACCAAACTCTCGGAACCGCTGTACAGGATTTTTATGTAGTCGAGGAAACGGTCTCCGAAGCCCATAGCTCATGGTGTCGAAGAGGTAGTCGCGATCAACTTTATCGAACGCTTTTGCTGATCGAGGTTGACCACGGCTAAAGGGACATCATTTTCATTGGCATATTCGATGATGTCCCTTATCAGACCTACGTTGTCATGGATTGAACGTCCAGGACGCAGTAGGTCTGATCCTCACTCCACGACGCTGCTGATGCACTCTTTCAGTCTGTTAGCGAGCAACCTTGCAAGGATTTTGTAATCATTGTTTAGAAGGGAGATTGGCCGCCAATTGGCTATGTCGGCCAGATCTCCTTCTGGGTAAAAGAGTACTACCGCCCTCCTGAACGAACGAGGAAGCCCGCCGGTGAGAAAAGAATAATTTAAAACAGAAAGTAGGTCGTTTTTAGAATATTCCAAAAGTTTGATAGAATTCACCAGACAGGCCGTCCAGGCCAGGCGTTTTATCCTTGCTAAGTTGGCCAACAGCTATTTCTAATTCCTCTAGAGACAGAGGACGCCCAGGTCCTCTGCCTCTACAGGATCAAGACGAGGCAGGTCCCTTAAAATGTTTTCGCGGGCGCCCTCATCGGTCGAGTTTTTAGAATAGAGGTTTTGTAGAAATTTGATACATGATTTTTTATGACAGAGATATTTTGAGTATTTCTCCAGAATCCAAACGGATTCTGGAGATAGTTTTAGAACGGGATTTAGATTTTTCAAGATTAAAAAGTAAGAAGAGGAGGTATCGACCTCGCTGACATGTTTGAATCTCGACCTGATAAGGGCGCCCTGCGCTCGATTTTTTTAAGATAGAATTAAGTTTTCTTTTTGTTCTAAGAGGACCTGCCTGGTCTCCGGTGTGATTTCGGCGCAGACTGAAGGTCGTCAATAGTCCGATTTATTTTAAAAAGAGCTTCATGTTTCTCGGAAGCAATTTTTAAGAAAACATTTGAGTATTGATTTTGATGTGGGACTTGCCAAAGTCCCAATTAAGAATTTAAATTGGGGAAATCGGACTGTTTTTGACGCCATTCTCCCCAGAAACAAGTTATAATTTGTTTGTATGCTTCATCCTGAAGAATTGAATTATTAAAATGCCAGTAGGCGCTACCCCGGAAATTAGCCGAGGGTAGTTGAATTTTTAAAGAAATAGCGGAGTGATCAGAAAGAGAACAGGGTGTTATTTTTGCACGAATGAATAGAGGATAACATATCAGGATGAAGATACAAACGATCTAACCTGGCTTTGGAAACACCACAATCCCTGGAAGGGTTATTCCGCAGCCAGGTAAATTGTTGTTTCTGGGATTCAGTCTACGCCAAACATCACACAGAGAGTGCACCAACAGTTTCCTTTTGAGAGCTGCTGCGACTCTGGATCTACGCTCGGTGGGCGCATGCAGACGGTCCAATGCAGGATTTTCCGTGCAGTTAAAGTCACCTCCGACCACAACGACACCGTCACTGTCACAAGAGGATAAATGTTTAGAGAAAGAATTAAAGACTTTAAAAGCAAGAGAGTCGCTCTGGGGTACTAAAAATTATAAATGTGGAAAAGAGTTTCATTGATTTAGTTTTTGTATAAAGAAGATGTCCTGGAAAAATGTTAAGATTTGAAATAATTTCTAAATTTTTATTATTAACGAGTGTAGTTACCCCAGAGCCATAAGAGTTGGAAGGGGAAGAGATAGGAGTAATATAGGCTCCAGCAGGAGCTTATTTCCGTAAGGTTATAAGTCTCCTGCAGGAGCACTATGTCGGAAAAGGGAAAGAAATTTTCAAAATAAGCATGTATGGCGGCATTTTGGTTGGCATTGAACAGCCGCCTGTGTTCAGGGAAATCAGTGACAGTAAACATTGCGACCAAACTAATCAAGACTCTCATAAAAGAAAAGCAAAGAAAATCATTTATCTAAAGTCTTGATCAGCTTGGTTACGCGTTGTTGTAGGCCTCTGTTGAGGAGTGGGTTGCTGCGTAGCGGTTTGAGTTGTTTCACAAGTCCGGGCATTATTAGCAGTGAATCTCTTGGCCACCCTCGATAGGTTTTTTCGATTTTTATGGAGGCCAAGAAATTCATGAGCTCTTTAGAAGACAGAGGACCTTTTGTGTTGGAAAGGCAATCAGGCACCGCCTCGTCTTCGGTAGTCTGACCGTCTTCCCACATGTCATCTTGGTCGTTCGTCGACGAGGCCGGGGTGAGACAAGGGAGGATTGTGAATTAAGGACTTGGTTAAGGACTTGGGTGATGGAAGGGGAGTCGACTGTCATGGCATCGCCACCTTCTTCACAAGTTTACGTGGAGGAGAGGGTGTTTTAGAGGAGTGAGAACTGAAGTATTTGTAGGAGGGATTGAGTGGAAGATTTTGAGACGACATCAGAAAAAGTCTAGATGGTGGAGGTGGCGATCCCAGACAGAGCAACCGGGTTTGATGGGGTGTGGATAGGTTGAAGGGCGGAAGAAGGTTGGGAGGGGAAAGGGAGTGGTGGGAGTGGTGGGAGGGGAAGGGAGGATGGGGCCGGATGACGCAGGCCACGGACGGCGCAGGAGCCTCAGACGCCGGAGAAACCGCGGGCAAAGAAGGCCCACAGACCCCCGCCGAGCCGCTCGCATGAGCCGAGCCCTGCCCCGGACGAGGGCCCAACCCCGTTAGCTCCTGCCGGAACGAGAGGCCGACGCGCTGGACCCCGCACCAGCACATGAGGCACTTCCAGTTGAAGCACCCCCGACACCGGCGCGGCATGTCCAGCCTTCGCACAGGCGGCCCCGACAGGGCCCGAGGCCCCCAGAACCCGCAGCGGTCCGAACACCCGAGGGTCTCCCCGCACGATCCGCATCCCCTACGGAATCCAGCGGACCAGGTTTTTGGAGACTTTAGGTGGGTGTTTAGGATCGGATTTTTGGTTAGTGGGGTTATGGACGAAGGTGGGTGGTGGGTTTAAGGGATTGGTCTCGTTTTTGTCAATGTCATCGGTTCCCTGTTTCTTACAAGCACGGCTAATGTGGCCGTACTCACCGCATGAAAAGCAAACGTACGACTCCGTCGACAGAAACACGCGATAATGTGTGCCTAAATACAAGATATTTATGTGCTCAGGCGGAGTGACGTTCGGTTTAAGAAGAACATGCACTTGCCTCCTGAACGACATGATATGTGACAGATGTTTTCCTTGAAACCCAGGGGAATGGACCTTACCTGAGACACCACTTTGCAGAAAGATGACAGGTTGTGTATCAGTACCGTGTTCGGGATCTCTGGATAAACATTAGAAAGCGTGAACCGGGTGGTTGGCTGGACCAGTGGTTGAGCTCGATGAAGCTGCCATCGTGGGTCAGTCCGTTTTGGACAGCCTCGACGACAGCCTCCCTCGAGCTCAGATATGCTGCTATTCGACCGTTTGAAATCCTGGAAGCTGATAACACTTGTGCATTTGAAATTTGGTTAACCAGTGAAATGAGATATTGGCGTACGGAGACTGTGTCCAGCGCTTTGAACACGATTCCATTGTCCCCGGTAAGTGGGCTATTACCAGGAACAATAGAAACGCGTTCACCACCCTTGCTCACACTTGGCTGATTAATAGGCCGTTGCGCCTGACTGGCCATGGTGACCAGCCAAAGCACCAAAAACGACAAAATTTGAAAAAGAACCCAGAAAACACGAAAACAGTTAAACCTGACAATTTGAAATTCGCCCTGTATGATGTATGAACAATAAGAGTAAGATTAATATAAAATTTGTAACCGTAAGATGCGTAAATCTCACAAAATCTACTGTTTCCTGGAGCTCGATAAATACACGACCTACCCGGAGAGAGAGAGAGAGAGAGAGAGAGAGAGGGGGAGGGAGAACGCACCCTATTCCTCACTGTGCTTTGTTTTTCTCCCTTGATTATTTCATTGTAATTTTTGTAGTACTGAAAAATAATTGTTTTTGAAAATACGCCAAAATAGGTATTTGGTGTATGTGACTTTTCCGCCTTTTTGTAGGCTTGAGATCAAATCGTAGATTGGCCGTATTTTTTCGTGGGCAACAGCGCCATTTCATAACGTGCACTGGGTATTATATATCACGTCAACTACCTCAATGCCACTGTTTGTTTTCGTAATAACACCCTCAAGTATTTTTCCATATTTTGTTGAACACGAAGTAGAAGTATTTAAATGAAGCTAAAAAGCTAAGAGTGATTACATTTGTTTCAAGCACGATTTTGATATTTTAAGGAAAAACCGTAAAACATATAAATACAGTGTACAGTTGTACTTGTATGTGCGCTGTGACCCAACAGTTTGGATAGCGTATTGGGGCGAAAGCTTTGTGAACTAAGTTTCCTATAATATCGCTATGGAAGTTGTAAAGCATGAATTTAAAAAACGAAAGAAAAAAAAGAAAAACAAAATAATAATAATAATAATAATAATTAAAAAAAAGTAAACAAAAAAGCTTTTGATGAAAACGCTGACATGGGTTTCGGATGTATTGATAATATTGGGCACTGATGTCACTAGTTCTTTGTTTAGTATTAATAAAGTTACGATATGTTGAAATAAGCTGAAAATGCGCATTACTTGTATTGATTGTATATAGAAGTTGCATTGTGTGTGTTCCTCAGGCGTCCAAGTAGTACTAACTCGTCCCAACGTAATTTTGGACAAGACCCGATCGACAGGACGGGTGGGTAGATGAGACTGTGAGTGGGATTTTTTTGGGACAGTAGGTGGCAGGAGACTGATGAGGTGTTTGTTATTGTTCGAAATTGACATTATTGTTTGCAGTAATTATCTGTACAGATATTACTACAATAGTACAACATTGCAATGAAGTGTTTGATGAAAACGAACACAGGGGTTTGGGCTACATGTATATTGATAATTATTGGGACACCGAGTTCTTGTTTAGTATTTACGATATATTGAAATAAACTTAAAACGCATGAACTGTAATCATTGTACACATAAATTTCATCGTTTGTCCCCAGGCGTTTGAGACAATTTGTATGTGGATAAATTAAACGGATGCAACAAATCGTTAATGCCCTTCCATTAAATGTAAACCCTGTAGCTTGCGCTATGTACAAACACTACGTCGTCGGCACAACCAACGTCTACAGTCCCTCTGGATTGTTCCCTTACTGCAAAATCACCACCGACAAGAGTTGCATGACAACAGAACGTGCACTATTTGTATTGCTATCGTGATAAAGGGTTTTGTGTAGGATGAGAAAGGATGGTACCTTTATTCTACCCATAGTTGGTAAATTCGAGCAATCAAATTTCGAAGTTTATATTGACTACATCATAATCTTCGCAGATTAGACTGAAATGTAAATGGAATAATATTTACCAACGTAATGATGAAGTAATTGGGTTTAGAAACTAAGTCACGTTATGGGCTTTCATATGGTGCATGTTTTGTATTTATGTGAAATGCTAGTGCTAATATATGACAACCGTGGCTCAAGTTATGTTTAGGTCGAGTTTTCACAAGGGTCGAGATGTTTTAACCCCCGCGGGGTCACACTATTTGTTTAGGTCGACTTGTCCGTTCTCGCCAATCTATACGTCCCACAGATTAGACTAAAATGTTAATAAAATATTATTTACTGACGTAATGATGAGGTAATTGGTTCGACAAACTGCGTCATATTACGAGCTTTCATGCTGCATGTTTTGTATTTATATGAAAATGCGAAGTATGACTCGTGGGTCGAGTTTTGCGTAGGTCGAGTTGTCACGAGGCTTAAATGCTGTCGTGGATCCTAATTAAATAGACGCATTGTCATTTGAGTATTTGCAATTACCTGATTACAATTTTTTCTCAGGAATTGAACTCCACATTGAGCTAAAGACCATAGGTTTGCTTGCAGGGTCCCAGCAAAAGTGTTGGTGTGGAGGTGTGACACCACCAATTTTGATTTTCAGTCGTCAAATTGAGCTTCATTTTGCAAATGCACCACTAAATCAAGTCATCCAAGTAGGCTTGTATGTGATGTGCCAGCAATAATAAAACGGAACCACCTGAAAACGAGCAGAAAATACTGATCTAAACGTCGACTTTTCACCACCAGTTCTTTTCAGAACTATTTACTACTCAAAAGAGAATTTTCACATGGTTTCACCGCAAAGTCTTTACTTAGGAACCACAAATAATAAATAAATAAATAAATAAATAAACAAATAAATAAACAAATAATAAAAAATATAATAAAAAATAAAAAAAATAAAATAAAAAAATTAAACAAAGAAATTAAACAAAAAAAAATAAAATACCAAATTAAAAAAAAAACATAAATTAAAAAAAAAAATAAAAAAAAAAAAAATAAAATAAATAAATAAATAAAAAAATAAAAATAAATAAATAAATAAATAAATAAATAAATACATAAATAAATAAATAAATAAATAAATAAATAAATAAATGAGTTTGCAAGACAGGAGGCGAAGAGCAACATGACATAGATGAGTAAGGTCAATATTGACAATAATATGTAATTGATTCCATGATGGATATGCATGGGTTGCTCACTGCATGATTACCTGTATGTAGCCTTTCTGGAAATACATTATAGGTTTGAGTAATTTGATGATCTGATAACCGTTTGGCAATATTGATTTGTCTTACATTTCACTTAATGACAATAAATGTTGATATAACGTAATGATGGTAGGTTTGAAAACTGAACCATTGTAAAAAAATATATTCATTCTCATTGTCTCATAATACAAAATATTCATGCTCCTTGTCTTATAATAAAATATATTCAAGCTCCTTATCTCATAATAAAATATATTCATGCTCCTTGTCTTATAATAAAATATATTCATGCTCCTTGTCTCATAATAAAATATATTCATGCTCCTTGTCTCATAATAAAATATATTCATGCTCCTTGTCTCATAATAAAAATATATTCATGCTCCTTGTCGTATAATAAAATATATTCATGCTCCTTGTCTTATAATAAAATATATTCAAGCTCCTTGTCTCATAATAAAATATATTCATGCTCCTTGTCTCATAATAAAATATATTCATGCTCCTTGTCTCATAATAAAAATATATTCATGCTCCTTGTCTTATAATAAAATATATTCATGCTCCTTGTCTCATAATAAAAATATATTCAAGCTCCTTGTCTCATAATAAACATACATTCATGCTCCTTGTCTCATAATACAAATATATTCATGCTCCTTGTCTCATAATACAAATATATTCGTGCTCCTTGTCTTATAATAATATATATTCATGCTCCTTTTCTCATAATACAAATTTATTCGTGCTCATTGTCTCATAATAAAATATATATTCATGCTCCTTGTCTCATAATAAAAATATATTCATGCTCCTTGTCTCATAATAAAATATATTCATGCTCCTTGTCTCATAATAAAATATATTCATGCTCCTTGTCTCATAATAAATATATATTCATGCTCCTTGTCTTATAATAAAATATATTCATGCTCCTTGTCTCATAATATAAATATATTCATGCTCCTTGTCTCATAATAAACCAACCAGGTACAAAGAAACAACACTATTAATACAGCTTTCAAAATAATACATAAAGCTTTTGACAAAATAACTTTTCTTTGAAATAGAAGGACAATACAAGATTTCAGTAGAGTTGTATGTGTCCTATAAACAATACTTTGTTGTTCATGTATATCTGTGAAATGCCGGGCACTTCACAAATGAAGCCTCACTTTAGCCCCCCCCCCCCTAAAAAAAGTATCTGATTCATAGTCTCCGAGTGCGTCGCCTCATACCCACGCGTCGGCATTTTTATTTTTATGTTATTTTTTTTTAAATTCTTTATTTGTTTATTTATTTTTGGCTATGAAACGATGTCCAATTGAAGCCAAAATTGCTGGATCGATTGGAATTCTGCCGTTCTGTGTTTTAAACGACCTTTTTTCACATAGGGTTATGAACGTTTGCCTGATTTGCGAGGCCTCTCTTAGCCACCATACTTTGTATATGGGAAATTTGGTCGCCGCGTATACATTTATAATGTATTTCCTGTTGGCAACAATTTTTTTTTTTTAAATCACGTCACCGTACAGATTTTGAAGCCGACCGATGACCCGGAAACCTGAGCCTTTTTGGCCTCTTATTCTGTAAGTAGGTCTATAGTATTTAGATAGGCCTAGTGACTCAAACCGAGCAACATGTTCTTCATATAGAAATGTAGGTCATTGCACATACGACAACACAATAATGTGGTCTCATCACAATAATACTAAATCCATACATAATGTAAACCAATAGAGACTGTGTTAATAATGAAATGTGTAAACATGGATGGAAGCCAATTTGTGGCAGTTTATTAATTTTTTTGGGAGGGGGTAGGCCTGATGAATTTTGATGAGGGTAGTTAGATGTGAACCATTTAATCACGAAAAATTACGAAATTAAATCACCTGTGGCACAACACATACAACCCTGCTTGTATAGCCTGACTCGGTGGTTTATTTGCAAACTGAAGCTCGATTTACCGACTGAAAATCGACATTGGTGGTGTCAAACTTCCACCCCCACACTTCTGCAACTAACCTATGGTTGTTGTAAATCAATATGGCGTCCAATTCCTGAGAAAAGTGTGAAGAAGACTCTGTTGAACAATGTGTATAATATTTGTTCGTGTTTTCTGAAAAGCGAACATTTTAAAATAATATTTTCCGGATGACTAGTACCTTCACCAGGTTAACATAAGGTAAGCTTTCTGATGATTTTGTAATTTTGTAATCAGTTAATTACTAATGTTGTTAACTGTTTCTGTTAATAGAGAAAATGAGTTTTGCCTGTATTATTTGCCTACATGGTATTCAAATGATAATGCGTCTAGTACTTTTTTATTTATTTTTATTCATGAAAAATAAATCATGTATATACTTTTAAAAAATGTATAGAAACTTCCATTTTACCAAATTTAAAAACCGAAATACATATTCTCGTTGGTCTTTGGGTTGCCCAGCAGCTCACTGCGATGCAATGTACAATTGAATGTGTATGCATTGTGTTTGGGATCATTTGCGTCAATATGAGGTCAAAGCTAGGGGCCTGTGATTGGCCATCCTTTTCAATAAACCGCCCACAAATCAATAATGACTTTCCATCGGATTTCATATAGGAAACAAAGAAAAACATAAACCTCGATTACAGAAAGATCAGTGCTATTTATTGAGTTCGAACGTGTACGAGGTCTCAATGAACAACCATACCTACGACGCAGTTAGTTGATCTCGCCGTACATTTCATGTACGACGTGACAAGGATACTACACCGTGTATGCTGAATGTATGGGGCCAGAAATCGGTACGGGATGGGTACTGTGGTAAGCACGCACTACGACAAAACCCTTGGTCAAGGTTAACCATGCACTGCAATGCACAACTGTAGTGACGTGGAGATTTGCTCAACTTGAATTGAAGCCCAAAACATTGATGTAGCATCTGGGAGGGGATTTATGGGGTCCAGCCATAACAACATGGAGAAAGAAACATAAAGTGTTGTATTAAGAGGTGTTTGGGAGGGGAATAGACCCCACCCAGGCATGAGTGCAAATTTGAGCTCATATCGTGAGCACATCGCACATCGTTGTAGGTGTACAGTTTTCTACACTATTCTTGGATAGGGAATATGGACAACATGCCAATCATGACCATACACTGACCAAACAGAAATCTTCTGAAAATTAGATTAGCGATTGTAAACGCTTAATGAAATGCCAGCTATCATTGAAACCATCCATGTTTGTTTATGGTGTAAACAGAGGATCTCCTTTTGTTCCCCACTGTTGGTTCCTTTGTTGGCATTTTTAGGCATCTCCCATTTGATTTGTACACGTTTATTAACCGAAGACATTTGCAAATAATAACCACCAATACAGGATCCATATTGTTCCTTTGTTATAAGTTCTCGGTTTACACCATAAACAAAGCTACCAAATTTAGCGTGGTTACATCTTAGGTTTTACTGCTAACATTGTCATTCGGCAAAACTGAATGGTATCTCGAAACAGACGGTTGAAAGGTAAATCTACACTTCACGTTAACTAGCTCCATTTAATAACATAATCGTCCATATACAAACAAATACCCAAAACAAAAAACGGAATCAATTTCAAAATTGTTTTGTTGCGATTTCGGTGGCAAGGATAGCCTTTCCCCTCAAGCCACAACCCCTCCTCTAGATTAAGCCCCCGGGATGCGGCGTCTTGAATATCATGAAACTGGAGAAAATAATTATAATATCTCCATTGTGACGTCAGCCTATTAGCATAATGTGGTGATCGGGCGCAGCATTTAAGATATCGACGTCGGGTTTGAAATTCATTGTGATCTTTTTCCATGAGAGTTTCGCTCGGATAAACCAGCGCTGCCGTTTATGTGGGATACTCTCTAAACTGGAAACAGGAAAAACATCTCACATCTTAACTCTTGGATATTGTCAAAGCAGAATATCAACAGTTTCAAGGTAAGTTGGCAATTGTTATTATTTATATTGTTATTATTTACAAGGCATTACAATGGATAATGGTTCCTAGTATTGTGGAAATAATATTGTGTTTATTGCAGTATATTTCCCTTGGGTTACAACTTTATTCTTCCATGGTGTTCATATTGGTCAACATGACCAATATAAACACTACTGACACCATTGACATCAACCCAAAGTGAAACTGTGAGTTATTTGATATATTTTGGTTTTAAGATGGTACTTAACACCTGTTTTCATTCCGACTAACCTGTTGTCATTTTCGAAACAAAACAAAAAAGTGAAATGTGTTTTAATAGAAAACGAACAGTTTCCACGTTAGAATAAATACACAGATCGGAAAAAAAAAGTATTTGAAACTAACAATTAATTTTTAGAATGAATACGCAGATGTATTTTCCCTCTTTTCTCGTTAAAGGGAATGGTCAAAATTGCAAAATTGGTTATTACCAGATTATCAAATAAACTGATCATTTTCCATAAGTGTAGTTGGTGTAAAGTTAGTACAAGAATGAATCATCCCCACAAATTATCCCATGGGAAGTGCTTGCATCTAAGAGAAACATGAACTGTCGTGTCGAACATACAAAGTTGCCGGCCGGCAACGTTTTATTATACGTAAGCACAGAAAACCTAATTACAAATTCGTTGTTTTCTCAAAAACGAGAACACCTAATGTACAAAATGTAATGTACAAACATCTTCTTCAAATCGTCACCGTTTTCACAGGGGACAATGTAAATTGTTTTCCGAATTGAATTTTGTTTTCGACATTCTGAATTACTTGATTGAAATCTACAATCCTACAAAGTTGTAGGGTCTAAAACCAATTAAGTACACTATTTAATAATAATAATACTAATAATAATAATGTAGACTTATATAGCGCACGTATCCACCAAACTGGTGCTCAAGGCGCATTATATTATTACCCCTGCTCATCACGCGCATAAATCATACCTGAAACTATCTGAGCTCCCTGGGTAGTATACAGCTCAATTGCTGCCATTTCGGCGCATATAGGATTAATCAAACACAACAACCAACTCTGCCCTCACAGGTACCCATTTACTCCTGGGTGGAGACAAGCAATTATGATAAAGTGTCTTGCTCAAGGACACAAGCACCATGGTCGCAAGCACCATGGCATTTTAAAGTGTAACATTTTCCCCTCAGAATGATTCTTTTCAAACTTAATTACACTTGGGAAAATAGGGCTTTTTTGTTTTAAAAGGTGAGTAAATGCTAAAATCTGCATTTCCTTGGAGTGTTAACACGAATTTGACTGTTTTTTCCGATGGTTTGCTCAATAAATGGAATGTCAAAGCAGATTGCGTAACGTTACAGATTTACCTCGCACGGTAGAATAATTCGTAGACAATTCTCTTTCCATTCATGGAAGAAGTATTTTGATTAGCTAAGAGGAAAGAGGGGCTTTTCATGTCCAATCATTGAACGTCTCTCTTCTTCGAGTAGTGACCTTAAATGTATGCAAGGATCTCCATAGTCTGGTTTCACATGCACTCACTTATGCACGTAAAGTGTGATGTTGCAGTGGGTACTAGATTGTGCCACAAGAAACGTAGGAGACTCGTTTCTCTGAAATCGACAATCATTAGATTTTGACAACGATTTCTCACATCAACAAAGGAAAAATAGTTGTAGAATATATTTATAGGTAGGTTTTCTTAAGTCGATATTAAAATCCCTCTTATAAAGAAAATTGAGCCAACTTTGATTAAAAAAAACAAGTTTGATGTACTTGCTGATCGGATCACACCATTACTTGTTTGGGCCATCTTTACTTTGATTTTGTGGAAGAATGTGAATAACTAAAGTTGCTGAGGTTGAACATTTTAAAACTCTGAAATCTTGAGTTGCATTTTGTATTGATGTGCATGTACATGTACTTATTAATTATATTGTGTGTACCAATACTTTCTCACACCCACCGCCATCCCCATTATATGAAATGGTCTAGTCCACAGACCTATTGTTTTCAATAAACATCCGTGCTATGTGCACTCATTAGTATAGGGTCATGTGCGTCCTTCTGGCCGTTCCACAGAGCATCTTATCTTTTCTGCGCGAAATCCGGTCAAAGTTCTTCATATGTTTTTTGAGAAAACAACTTGTGACCAAGGTGCTTTAGCTAGGCGAACTCGACTCCAGCGCACATGCACACAGTGTACATGTACGCGGATCCATATGCATACACTCATGTGTATGTACATTACTGTGTACATGTACAGTATGCACGTACATGACATGTACATGTACACATGTACATCTACATGTAAAGTGATTTCGTCGTGCCTTGATCCTTCTTGCCAAATTTCAAGGCGGAGCTCACTTTATGCTTATTACCAAATATAACAACGAAAGAGGTACTCTCATCGGTTACTGGTAGGTCCAGCAACAAGTCACTGTGATGACATGTACAAAAAAGTTCTATAGAATTCTATAAAAAAAATTATATAGAATTTCTATACGGATTTCTATAGAGTGTGCTATAGAATCTCTCTATACAATTTCTATACAATTTCTATACAAATTCTATAGAGCTTATATAATTTCTATAGAAAAATGGGCAACTTTTCTATAAAATTTCTATAAAAAAAATTAACTGTTTCTATAGAAATCTAAAGAAACTTGATAAATTCTACGGGGTGTTTAAACAAAAGGTAATCCTACTTTAAAGGGTTAATATGGCCAGACTATATGATTACCAGCAAAAAGCATGGTATCATCTTAAAGCAGAAGCTATGTGCTTTCCAATGATACCTTGGGTTACATTCCAGGGTCACGCATCATTGAGCACCGCTGTCTTGAAATTGTGGTGCACAATTGCAGTTGGTTCACTTTCCTGCTGAACAATTTATAGAGTTCTATAGAACAATTTAGTTCTATAGAACAATTTAGTTCTATAGAACAATTTACAGATATCTATAGAAAACATTATAGATTTCTATAGAACATCTTCTACTGTTCTATACAAAAACATGTGTGGTCTCCAAACAGTTTTGTAATAAAAACAAGGCTGAAAAAATATTTGTTTAGACTGAGGTATTGATTTATTTATTTTACCTATCGTTTTCCTGCAAAAGTAGAACAATATAGACAGAACAAAAATAATACGTGTGTACTTTAAACTTTAAATGATGAGCTCGAACAATGACCAGGGCATCAACAAAGTATTAGATAAAAACCAAGAAAAAAAATGTACTTACTCAAAATGAAAAATATTGATTGAGCTCCTTTGAGTTTTGTCTCCAAAATATAATTTTCAGTGGGAGAAAATATTTATTTGAATTTTACTTATACCATGAAAACAATAACAGCATCATAATGTAGTATCGTGAATGGATATGTTGTGGTTATCAAATTTAAAGTACACATTATACATGTAAATATACAAATCCAATTTAATTTTGGTACAGAGTATACACCCTTTTCACTGATAATTCAGTCAATGATGTCGTTTGAACAGTTTGTTCAAAACATGCAGTTCCCCTTTTCGTCAATTATTTTATATTACACTATTTCAATACTTCTTTAATACATGGGAAAGCACAATGACTCCATTTTTATCTTTAATTTTTTTCGATCTGCTGATCAATAATGTTAATTTCTGGGAAAGTTTTCATGATGAAGGTAAGTAAGCACACTGCCCTTTACTGCATAGAAGTAACGTGACAGAGACTCGGGGCGGGGATTGATCGTTGTCATTTCTGCTGGTTCCACCGTCTGGGACATTCCTTCGAGGAAGGTCCAAGGTGTCCGTTACATCTCCAGCCCTATATCCATCAGCTGTCCTACACCTCGTCACTGTTCACATGGTTCAGTACCTTCCGGAATTCGGTTGCGACCATTTGTTTTCTCTGCTGTCTCTCCTGTCTCCACTCCTATGTGATGGATACATGGAGAGGCTGTGTGATGGTGAGACCATTGTGTCGTGCTCAAAGACTTTATTCAAGTCTCTCATGTCGTCTGGTCGATATAGCTGGATGGTACTATAGCCTGCGTGCTCACTGATGGTTCACCCTCTGGCTACCTATCCTGCCTTCTTATCCCGCCTTCTTATCCCCTCAGCTGATATCGGTAATACTGGCTCATCATCTGTATGGTTCCATTTCCATTGTACTCTGGTGGGCTGAGGGTACTCATTATTGTAAGGGCGTAATTGTATGTCATCTGGTCGGACAGGAACACTCAGTCTGACTGCCAAATAACTGCAGTATGGGGTACATTGATGATTCAATGGTCGATGACCCTGAAATAATAAAATATGAACAGTCAGGAGTTGAATAAGAGAACTTCTCAGATCTTTATACTTAATGGTGGTAACGGAACATCACATGGAATATACAATAAATCTTGATAAAAAACAATTGAAATGGCATTCTAGGAAACAAACTGTAAATTAAAAACCATTTAAAGGTAAATGCTAACTCTACTACATTTCCTTCCTTTCAATGACAGATGCATGATTAACATAATTTTGTCAATGAAGATCTTGTTCTCATATAAAATAATGCAAACTCCTAACTCTAATGTTTACTTCCACTCAATGTACTTTAGCCCATCACAAAACAACTGGACCATAAACAGGCTATCAGAATCAAGGCTCTTGGCTCAGCATGGGGTCACACATGTTCCCAGTATAAGCTGTACAGCCATAGCCAACACATGCACGTACCATAAATACTAATGAGCCACACTGACCACATATGGCTTATTGTTTCATGCCTGATACTCCAGCTATAGGGCTTAAAGTATACATGGAAACTGAATAATAGGCCTATATACATGTAAGCGTGATGTAGGTAACAACAAACCTTATTTTGTCTAAATTTAAAAGCAATATACATCAATGAACC
>CM055817.1:30750433-30755433 GCA_029582265.1 Zoroaster sp. YZ-2022
AACTGCACATTGTACCACAATTTCAAGACAGCGGTGCTCAATGATGCGTGACCCTGGAATGTAACCCAAGGTATCATTGGAAAGCACATAGCTTCTGCTTTAAGATGATACCATGCTTTTTGCTGGTAATCATATAGTCTGGCCATATTAACCCTTTAAAGTAGGATTACCTTTTGTTTAAACACCCCGTAGAATTTATCAAGTTTCTTTAGATTTCTATAGAAACAGTTAATTTTTTTTATAGAAATTTTATAGAAAAGTTGCCCATTTTTCTATAGAAATTATATAAGCTCTATAGAATTTGTATAGAAATTGTATAGAAATTGTATAGAGAGATTCTATAGCACACTCTATAGAAATCCGTATAGAAATTCTATATAATTTTTTTTATAGAATTCTATAGAACTTTTTTGTACATGTCATCACAGTGACTTGTTGCTGGACCTACCAGTAACCGATGAGAGTACCTCTTTCGTTGTTATATTTGGTAATAAGCATAAAGTGAGCTCCGCCTTGAAATTTGGCAAGAAGGATCAAGGCACGACGAAATCACTTTACATGTAGATGTACATGTGTACATGTACATGTCATGTACGTGCATACTGTACATGTACACAGTAATGTACAACACATGAGTGTATGCATATGGATCCGCGTACATGTACACTGTGTGCATGTGCGCTGGAGTCGAGTTTGCCTAGCTAAAGCACCTTGGTCACAAGTTGTTTTCTAAAAAAGCATATGAAGAAATTTGACCGGATTTCGCGTAGAAAAGATAAGATGCTCTGTGGAACGGCCAGAAGGACGCACACGACCCTATACTAATGAGTGCACATAGCACGGATGTTTATTGAAAACAATAGGTCAGTGGACTAGACCATTTCATATAATGGGGATGGCGGTGGATATGAGAAAGTATTGGTACGCACAATATAATTAATAAGTACATGTACATGCACATCAATACAAAATGCAACTCAAGATTTCAGAGTTTTAAAATGTTCAACCTCAGCAACTTTAGTTATTCACATTCTTCCACAAAATCAAAGTAAAGATGGCCCAAACAAGTAATGGTGTGATCCGATCAGCAAGTACATCAAACTTGTTTTTTTTAATTAAAGTTGGCTCAATTTTCTTTATAAGAGGGATTTTAATATCGACTTAAGAAAACCTACCTATAAATATATTCTACAACTATTTTTCCTTTGTTGATGTGAGAAATCGTTGTCAAAATCTAATGATTGTCGATTTCAGAGAAACGAGTCTCCTACGTTTCTTGTGGCACAATCTAGTACCCACTGCAACATCACACTTTACGTGCATAAGTGAGTGCATGTGAAACCAGACTATGGAGATCCTTGCATACATTTTAAGGTCACTACTCGAAGAAGAGAGACGTTCAATGATTGGACATGAAAAAGCCCCTCTTTCCTCTTAGCTAATCAAAATACTTCTTCCATGAATGGAAAGAGAATTGTCTACGAATTATTCTACCGTGCGAGGTAAATCTGTAACGTTACGCAATCTGCTTTGACATTCCATTTATTGAGCAAACCATCGGAAAAAACAGTCAAATTCGTGTTAACCTCCATAGGAAATGCAGATTTTTAGCATTTACTCACCTTTTTAAAAACAAAAAAGCCCTATTTTCCCAAGTGTAATTAAGTTTGAAAAGAATCATTCTGAGGGGAAAATGTTACACTTTAAAATGCCATGGTGCTTGCGACCATGGTGCTTGTGTCCTTGAGCAAGACACTTTATCATAATTGCTTCTCTCCACCCAGGAGTAAATGGGTACCTGTGAGGGCAGAGTTGGTTGTTGTGTTTGATTAATCCTATATGCGCCGAAATGGCAGCAATTGAGCTGTATACTACCCAGGGAGCTCAGATAGTTTCAGGTATGATTTATGCGCGTGATGAGCAGGGGTAATAATATAATGCGCCTTGAGCACCAGTTTGGTGGATACGTGCGCTATATAAGTCTACATTATTATTATTAGTATTATTATTATTAAATAGTGTACTTAATTGGTTTTAGACCCTACAACTTTGTAGGATTGTAGATTTCAATCAAGTAATTCAGAATGTCGAAAACAAAATTCAATTCGGAAAACAATTTACATTGTCCCCTGTGAAAACGGTGACGATTTGAAGAAGATGTTTGTACATTATATTTTGTACATTAGGTGTTCTCGTTTTTGAGAAAACAACTAATTTGTAATTAGGTTTTCTGTGTTTACGTATAATAAAACGTTGCCGGCCGGCAACTTTGTAAGTTCGACACGACAGTTCATGTTTCTCTTAGATGCAAGCACTTCCCATGGGATAATTTGTGGGGATGATTCATTCTTCTACTAACTTTACACCAACTACACTTATGGAAAATGATCAGTTTATTTGATAATCTGGTAATAACCAATTTTGCAATTTTGACCATTCCCTTTAACGAGAAAAGAGGGAAAATACATCTGCGTATTCAGTTTAAACATTAATTGTTAGTTTCAAATACTTTTTTTTCCGATCTGTGTATTTATTCTAACGTGGAAACTGTTCGTTTTCTATTAAAACACATTTCACTTTTTTGTTTTGTTTCGAAAATGACAACAGGTTAGTCGGAATGAAAACAGGTGTTAAGTACCATCTTAAAACCAAAATATATCAAATAACTCACAGTTTCACTTTGGGTTGATGTCAATGGTGTCAGTAGTGTTTATATTGGTCGTCTTGACCAATATAAACACCATGGAATAATAAAGTTGTAACCCAAGGGAAATATACTTCAATAAACACAATATTATTTCCACAATACTATGAACCATTATCCATTGTAATGCCTTGTAAATAATAATATTATAAATAATAACAATTGCCCACTTACCTTGAAACTGTTGATATTCTGCTTTGACAATATCCAAGAGTTAAGATGTGAGATGTTTTTCCTGTTTCCAGTTTAGAGAGTATCCCACATAAACGGCAGCGCTAGTTTATCCGTGCGAAACTCTCATGGAAAAAGATCACAATGAATTTCAAACCCGACGTCGATATCTTAAATGCTGCGCCCGATCACCACATTATGCTAATAGGCTGACGTCACAATGGAGATATTATAATTATTTTCTCCAGTTTCATGATATTCAAGACGCCGCATCCCCGGGGGCTTAATCTAGAGGGAGGGGTTGTGGCTTGAGGGGAAAGGCTATCCTTGCCACCGAAATCGCAAGCGAGGAAACAATTTTGAAATTGATTCCGTTTTTTGTTTTGGGTATTTGTTTGTATGTGGACGATTATGTTATTAAATGGAGCTAGTTAACGTGAAGTGTAGATTTACCTTTCAACCGTCTGTTTCGAGATACCATTCAGTTTTGCCGAATGACAATGTTAGCAGTAAAACCTAAGATGTAACCACGCTAAATTTGGTAGCTTTGTTTATGGTGTAAACCGAGAACTTATAACAAAAGGGAACAATGGATCCTGTATTGGTGGTTATTATTTGCAAATGTCTTCGGTTAATAAACGTGTACAAATCAAATGGGAGATGCCTAAAAATGCCAACAAAGGAACCAACAGTGGGGAACAAAAGGAGATCCTCTGTTTACACCATAAACAAACATGGATGGTTTCAATGATAGCTGGCATTTCATTAAGCGTTTACAATCGCTAATCTAATTTTCAGAAGATTTCTGTTTGGTCAGTGTATGGTCATGATTGGCATGTTGTCCATATTCCCTATCCAAGAATAGTGTAGAAAACTGTACACCTACAACGATGTGCGATGTGCTCACGATATGAGCTCAAATTTGCACTCATGCCTGGGTGGGGTCTATTCCCCTCCCAAACACCTCTTAATACAACACTTTATGTTTCTTTCTCCATGTTGTTATGGCTGGACCCCATAAATCCCCTCCCAGATGCTACATCAATGTTTTGGGCTTCAATTCAAGTTGAGCAAATCTCCACGTCACTACAGTTGTGCATTGCAGTGCATGGTTAACCTTGACCAAGGGTTTTGTCGTAGTGCGTGCTTACCACAGTACCCCATCCCGTACCGATTTCTGGCCCCATACATTCAGCATACACGGTGTAGTATCCTTGTCACGTACACGTACATGAAATGTACGGCGAGATCAATAACTGCGTCGTAGGTATGGTTGTTCATTGAGACCTCGTACACGTTCGAACTCAATAAATAGCACTGATCTTTCTGTAATCGAGAGTTTATGTTTTTCTTTATTTTCCTATATGAAATCCGATGGAAAGTCATTATTGATTTGTGGGCGGTTTATTGAAAAGGATGGCCAATCACAGGCCCCTAGCTTTGACCTCATATTGACGCAAATGATCCCAAACACAATGCATACACATTCAATTGTACATTGCATCGCAGTGAGCTGCTGGGCAACCCAAAGACCAACGAGAATATGTATTTCGGTTTTTAAATTTGGTAAAATGGAAGTTTCTATACATTTTTTAAAAGTATATACATGATTTATTTTTCATGAATAAAAATAAATAAAAAAGTACTAGACGCATTATCATTTGAATACCATGTAGGCAAATAATACAGGCAAAACTCATTTTCTCTATTAACAGAAACAGTTAACAACATTAGTAATTAACTGATTACAAAATTACAAAATCATCAGAAAGCTTACCTTATGTTAACCTGGTGAAGGTACTAGTCATCCGGAAAATATTATTTTAAAATGTTCGCTTTTCAGAGAAAACACGAACAAATATTATACACATTGTTCAACAGAGTCTTCTTCACACTTTTCTCAGGAATTGGACGCCATATTGATTTACAACAACCATAGGTTAGTTGCAGAAGTGTGGGGGTGGAAGTTTGACACCACCAATGTCGATTTTCAGTCGGTAAATCGAGCTTCAGTTTGCAAATAAACCACCGAGTCAGGCTATACAAGCAGGGTTGTATGTGTTGTGCCACAGGTGATTTAATTTCGTAATTTTTCGTGATTAAATGGTTCACATCTAACTACCCT